>OZ025295.1:330800630-331455630 GCA_964019185.1 Maratus speculifer | reverse complement strand
GCGCTATCCAGCTAATTTTCTTATCCTGGCCGCTGCACGACAGAATTTGGCTTTTCGAGTTACATCAAGGTGCGGTTAACAACCCAGTGTGCGCGTGTGGATTGATGATGAAAGTTAGAATACCTGAATGTTTTTCCCATCTGGATGTCATACAACTATTTCCTAATCCTGAAATACTGACATCGAAAGCAAATGCGAAGAATGCAATGCATAAAATGAACTGTCGCTAGAACATAAGTTTCATTTCTAATGTGCAAAAGTCGTACTAATTTTTTTCTCCATGAAAATACTTTTATTCTAGTTGAAGACTATCAAGAATTTCTTACCCTTATCACAATGATTTTCTTTAAATGTATGTACTGTATAGTATATGCATATACACATGTAATAATTTTTATGAGTACTTTTATGTATGACTTTATACCAATCTTGTAGAAGATTTAAAAAAAAGTTTAAAAATAACTTTTAAACATGCCTATTATAACGTACTAAAATGCTACTACAATTGTTAGTCCTAAGCTTCGAAAAAACTTGAAGGGACGTTACCTAAAAAAACTGCCATAGCCGTTTTTTAACCCATTAATGCCTAGCGTCCCTTTTTAGGGACGCTTCAAAAGGTGCATGTAGCACTGTTTTTGACACCGGTAAAAAAGAACAGCAATCTTTATTTTATTTAATTGAAACATTTTCGTAATTAATGGACTAAACGTAATTATTTTTAAAATAGTGGTGCCAGCCGAATAAAATTTGCGCAAAAGGTCTTGGGCACGAATGGGTTAAAGTTGTCCAATTATCCGTATTTTTCATAAGTCGGATTGGCCTCGATCCCAACCGATCCAGATAATCGACGCTCTACAGTAATTCTTTTAAATCTATTTATGAAATTCTTGACATTTTTTTAAATAAAAAAAAACGCTTTAACTTTCTATTTTGAATTTGAATTTTTTAATAAAACATTCGTTAAATTACAGATACTTAATTTAATAATTTGTGCAAAAAACCGCAAGTATTCTAGCTGAAATTGAAGTGTTTATAAATACTTATTTATATTTACGTAAAAAATATTTAAATAAATATCGAAAACAAATTTTACGCTTACAGAGTTTTAAATCATTGTACTGCTATTTCTAGGAGTGTTTGCAGTGATAAAATATTTACTTTTGGAAAGACTACTGCAAACTAAAATCCTAACATCCATTTTATAAAGTTCGAAATTTAATGTTCACGGTATTTGCGTTGTATATATACGCAAAAAAGTCTTATAAATCTACTTTTAAAGTAGGTTTAAAGTTTTATATCATTCAATATTTGACTAAATCCTTTTCGTACATCGATGGAAAAATAAATATTTCACAGCTCTTATACTGTCTTAAAAAGACAAAAAAATATTATGATTTTTTTATACGGGTATGATATATTTTAAAGAATAATGTGGTGATCTAAAAACGGGCATATATATGGATATATCTGGAAGTATTTTACCATCATAGTTGTTCAAATTTCTCATAGACAGCAGTTAATCCTATTTAATTTTTATACAGGAATGTCATAAGCTATTGTTTTTATATTCTGTGCGAGCCAATATATTTCTAATATAAATTTTTAAGTACAGTCGGATCTCGTTAATTCGAAATCGGGTAAATCGATTTTTCGCTTAATTCGAACTAAACATAAAGTCCCGAAAATTTCAATGGCAGAATAACGTTAAAAGTTTTCAGCAATTCGAACTCATTTTATCTCGAATTCGTGTAAGTCGAACTAACCAGAATTCGATTTTTTCATTTGTCTCGACTTTCTCACGAACTTATTAGCCAACAATAATTTAGAAATTTCTGAATCCTTTATTGCAAAAGAAATTGTTGGAACAATTCACAAAAATGCAATGAGTAGATAGAATCATATTCTGGCGATTCTGCTGCTGTGTCCCAAGTGCTTTCTCTATCAACTACACAATCGAGTGTTTGCGTATATTTATCCTGATGCAGTCGTCATCTAACAAAGCACTTAATAGTTTGTGTCAAAAATTAATAGGGCTAATCAAACAACAATTGATATGTGTTTTTTTTTCATAACGATAATAAATTGTTTGAATAATTTCTTAAATGTTCATCTAATTTCAGGTAATAAAATTATAGTTGAATTAATAAATTATGAAATGCAGTTAATAAAAAATGCAGTAGCTTTGTACTATATTATTAATTTTTATGTTTTCAGCAATGTTGCCAGCAATTTTTGCCTTAAAAATTGCAATAAAATTAGATGCAATAAAGATTAGATGCAATGAAAAATTTTATTAGATGTAATAAAAAATCCGTAAATTTAACGGAATTTGTTTTTTTACAGTGTAAAAAACTATTTCATTGTCATCTTGAAATTATTCTTTGTTTCTTGGTTTGAATAGTAGGGCAGGGATAAGGGGCAATAGCAGAAAAGGTCGTCTTTTCAGCAGATTTTCATCTACCGAAACTAACACTTATTACTTTTACTGTTTAGAGTGGATGTTCGTTGTTTCTGGCGACTCGTGGCAAAATTGTTTGAGATGCTGCCAAAATTCCGTTAAATATTTCAAAAATTTAATTAAACAGCTCAAATACAATTCTGTTTCAAAATTTAAATATTAACTGAAAAAATTTTTGACGTTCTCTATCCAACGAATCTTTTGACTGAATAATCGATTTCGTTATATACACTGTAAAAAAAAAAACGGACGATTTAACGGAAGTATTACTGGTAATTTAGACGCAGAGTACTATTTACTGTTTTTTAACGGAAAATTTTCCGTAAATTCCGGGATAAACTAGAAAAAAACGGAATATTTACGGACATTTTTCCGTTAAAAAACAGTAAATAGTACTGGCGTCCAGATTACCAGTAATACTTCCGTTAAATCGTCAGTTTTTTTTACAGTGTACAGACCTGACTGTATGTCTCTTTATTAACTTATTTTAGTTGAGTGCTTAACCCCTTGGGGACGATCGACAAGTATGCGTGCGCAAAAAGGCTTAAGAATCCTCGTTTATCCCCACCAGTAAAATTATACTGTAAAATATGCCTTATTTAATCGGAGTGTTATCTCGATTTAATAAAGCACAAATTTCTGTTTTTTAAAACTGGTGACAAAACATTAAAAATTTTGTAAAAGGCTCTCGTCGCGAATGGGTTAACCCTTTAACGTTCATTGGTTTCGCCACGAAAGCACAAAATTTTAATTCCGATACGCAACACTGACACCGGTATTTTTATCTAAAAATATCTCGTTTATTTTGTATGTGAAAAATCACGTTTTCTTATTTAGAAATATATTTGTTCTTAATTACCGGTGTCATTTATTCATTTCGACATCTTAGCAATGAAAATGCTATGATCGTTAAAGGGTTAAGCGTGGCTCCAAAACAACTACATGCAACTCCAATAAATCAATACATATTAAGAATGTTATATAAATTATCTCATAACAGAAATTTCATGTAAGACTATTTAATTTCCTATTTTAATATTCTTTTATTCTTTCCAGCGCAGTGTCCTTCAAAAAGGACTCCTGATTTTAACTTTACTGGCACCAAGAATATTTAATTAAATACAGTCGACTATCGTTAATTCGAAATCGGATAATTCGAATCTTCGTTTAATTCGAACTAAACATGAAGTCCCGAAATTTTCAGTGACAGAATAACGTTAAAAATTTTCATTAATTCGAACTCATTTTCTCTTGGCTTCGTTTAATTTGAAGTAACGCGAATTCCGATTTTTCAGATCATTTGAATGCCTTTCTTTTTTTATTTTTGTGAAAATTGTTCCGAACGAATATACATGTGATCCAATGCATTTGATATCCACTTTCTTAGTGCCCAGTCTGTCCATCAGCGACGCTTTAAAGTTTTCTTCCATTATGCTTGTTTCTAATCTTTTAATTAGTTTATTTATTTATACATTCTAATTTATTATTAAGTCATATTCTCATGATAACAGACATAATAAATTTAAAAAACATTATAACATTCATTCCTTTGTAATAGTACCATATTAAGTATGTTCTCATTTCATACTTTCCATAATTCGGACTTCGGATAATTCGAACATTTTTTGTGGTCCCGACGAGTTCGAATTAACGAGAGCCGACTGTACTCCCATTTAACCCTTTCCGGCACACTGTGCCCGGTCTGGGATACCTAATTTTAATTCCAAATTTGTAAATGACACCAGTAATATTTTAATAAAATTTTCCTTTTTCAATAAAAGCTTTAATTAAGAAATTCAAAATATCTAAAAAATTCGTTTGTGAATTCCGGTGCCAGTCTATAAATTCTCATTTTATTAACAGATTTTGCCCATGCCGGAAAGGGTTGAAACATTCCTGAAAATAAACAAGGTATTATTTTCTAATAAATTTTGGTGGAAGTTAATTTTTTAAAAAAGATTTATTCCGAAACAAAAATGGTTAACGGAAAGTACACTCTAATGGCGATAAAAATCTGAAAAGCAAATCAATCGCATTAACTATTTCAGAGACAAAATACTTGTATTCGTAAAATCCTGAAATGGTTGAATGTCACCAAAATTTAAAGTTAAGTTTACTTAAAAGTGGGTAAAAACGTTTTTTCCTGTACTTATTTATTCTAGATTGTGTTGTTGCTTAAATATTCGGATGAATGAACTAATTATTCGAATGAATGTTTCAATAAGGATTTTTTTACTCCAAAATACTGGTGTCAATGTAGAATGTAGCGAATAGAATTAAGTGATGCAAAAATGCATCTCCGTTTATATCACCTGTTTATATTTATCTTTAACCCACTGGAGACAAGGGGTTAAAGATAAATATAAACAGTTTTTTTCATATAACCACAAGGAAAATCCACTTCCATTCTTTCAAAAATATTTGGATTGACACGGCGCTTTAACCCTTTAACGATCATAGCATTTTCATTGCTAAGATGTGGAAATAAATGAATGACACCGGTAATTAAGAACAAATATATTTCTAAATAAGAAAACGTGATTTTTCACATACAAAATAAAAGAGATATTTTTAGATAAAAATACCGGTGTCAGTGTTGCGTATCGGAATTAAAATTTTGTGGTTTCGTGGCGAAACCAATGAACGTTAAATGGTTAAGTAGGGATGAGATTTCCGCTTTTTTGCACACCAGTAAAATCTAAGAGAAAATGCTATATTATTTAATCAAAACATTTTTGCGATTTAAGAGAACAACATTTTCTCTAACATAATACTGGTGTCCAAAAAAGCGGAAATCTCATCCTTAGCTTTAAGAAACTCTAAGAATAATTTTAAAAACATTCCTTTAATATTCAAGATCGACATCATTTTCTCAAACGCCCTACAGCACTTCTTATAAATGCTCAGTAATGAAATGTTTGCATGAATGGAAAAATAAAAATAAAAAGATTCTCAAGGATTTTTTATTTATTTATTTATTTATTTAACATGATTCAGCACAATAGATTTGCAATGCATTAAAATCAAAAGCAAATGCTAATGAAGCTGAATATGCAGAAATGAAACAACTTAGGATGTATGACAACTTCAATTTTGAACATATTTATCGACATTTATTATTTTTGACATTTATTTGTTCTAAAAGTAAAAGCTTATAAATCTTGGCCTTTAGGGATTTGCGATTTTAAGGATGAATTTGTTTTGGCTTTAGTAGCGTCATGTTTTAAAAAAATGACTTAAAGAAATTTCAAGTTTCGATAAATATTCGCATATTTGTGTCTGTCAATAAAATGGGTAAAGTGAAGTATTTTACTTAATATTTCCCTTTTTTCTTACTTTTTTTAAGTTTCCTGACATTCTTAAGGGAAATGAAAAAGACAAAATCATGCCATTTTGATGGAATTTCAGCGTAATTTGTGTTGTATAAAATAGCTGGTATCATAAATGTTGAATGACATAAAATGGCAACTGACGTTGGCGGATTTTTTTTTCATATTTCCTGATAATAGCCCAAGAGCCGACCGCACAAAACCCTAAGTCATCGAGAAACAAGAAAAATTCCTATATTCTATGGATGAATAGTAATAGGGGAATCCAATGATCCATGTCTGACGGAAGCGAAGTGGTGCATGAGCCAAAAATGAATACCATTAATGGTTGACTCGTAGATTTAGCATTATGTTTTCCCGCACCCAATTTTCCATGTTTTCATTGTATGGCAAACACAATGCTAATCCTACGAGTCAACCACTACTGGTATTAACCCATTAGTGCCTAGCGTCCCTTTTTAGGGACGCTTCGAAAGGTGCATTCAGCACTGTTTTTGACACCGGTAAAAAAGAAAAGCAATAATTATTTTATTTAACAGGGTGCGTAGTCTGGAAGCACCTTGTAAGGACCTTTTACCAGATTTTTTATAATGTAATATTTGTTTTATTTAATGAAAAATAAATCCTTTTTCAGATATAACAACCATTACTTTAAAGAGATTCTGATGCTAAACGAATTAAAATCCTCCGAGTTTCTTGTTGACTACGCGCCCTGTTTAAATGATGCATTTTCATGACTAATGAACTAAACTTAAATCTTCTAAAAATAGTGGTGTCAACCAAATAAAATTTACGCAAAAGATGCTGGGCACGAATGGGTTAATTTTCGGCTTATGCACCACTTCGCTTCCGGCAGACATGGATGATTAGATTCCCCTATGACTACTCATCCATAAAATAAAGGAATTTTTCTTGTGCTCGGTGACTTAGGGTTTTGTGCGGTCTGCTCTTGGGCTATAAGAAGAGAAACAATTGTTATATCACAACCTAAGAGCAACAGTATGACATCGAGTAATAATTGGTGCTGCGATGCCTGACAATGGAGTGATGAATAAAGTGGAGGTGACATATAGTTTATTGTCTAGCATTTAGGAGTGAAGTAACTGAGGAGGTCATCTCAACATGATGGCTGTTTCTTATAAATGACGACCTCAGAAGCCAAGGGATACGAGTGACGAAATTTCGATTTGGAGTAAATTGAGTTTAAAGAAAATTGATGTTAAATTGGAACATCAATAACAATTGACTAAATTGAAATATGAAATTTCTGCTTGTTGCATTCTGGTATTTGAACTCTTATCTCAATAACTGTTAAAAAATGGAGTACAATTTTCTTTAAATGTATAATTAATCAATATTATTTGTTTTTCGAAAAAAGTGGTTTGTCTCTATAATTCAGCAAATAATAGGAAAATCACCTATATTTCTTTACCTGAAATGAGAAAAGCATATTTTTATGTCGTCTGTATACTTAGTTTATTTTTTTCAATTTTGTCACTTATACCCCTTGGCTTCTAGGGTCCTCAAATCAGATCAACAGTTTCTGATTACCGCTGATGAAAACTTCTACCAGTACATTTCAATAGAAAAATTTATCTTATTTTCGTGCTTTTTTGAGGAGAAAGTTTCCTCACAAATATGCTATAGAAATACATTTTTTCTTGTGTCAGCTTGTATAGGTATTACACTATTTTCACTGACAATAACAGGGGTTGTCTTGGTTGTCACAATGTGGCAGAACCATTACCATCGAAATAATCTTATACCAATAAAAATGAATAACAGTTTTGCTCTTATTTTTTATTGAAAATTTTTATTAATGAGGCTGTAAAATAAAAAAAAAAAAGTTTTCAGCATTAATTTACTGGTGATATTTTGTCTCGGTGGTAATGAACCCCTGCGAAAACTTTTACATTTGAAGCTTCGCTATTTTATGAATATGTTAGATCCTGCTTCTTAACCCCCTTAACCCTTTCCGGCGCAGACAAATTCTGATCGTAAAATCAGAAATTGTTGACTGACACCGGAATTTACAAAAGACTTTTTTTAAAAATAATAATTTCCTGATTTAAGCTGTCATTGTAAAAGTAAAATTTTAGTAAAATATTATTGGTGCAGTTTGTAAGTTTGGAATTAAAATTAGGTGTTGCCGGAGTGGTAACACTGCGCCGGAAAGGGTTAACTGGTTAATTTTTTACCGTTCAATAAATTGAAAATAGCGGACTCACACCGCTATTATTTAAATAAAATATTCGTAAAATTTAGTCTAAACATTTTCCCCTTTCAACCCTATGATTTTTTTTTAAATAATAGTGGTGTCAAAAAGCTTTAAATGATGAAATAAGCTAATTCGTCTTGCCCGAACGCCGTTCGGGCAAACCAGTTAAGGGGTTGACAGTCCCATGTGTCTGACCTATTGCTATGAAAAACTCATTTAGTGGAACAGGAGGTAATTTTAATAAAACGTATCTCAGATATATAGTATTAAACATAACTTTGTCTTTCAGAAGTTTTTTCACTAACGCAGACAGTTTCTTATAATCAGGCATCTAGTAGGTTTTTCTTTTTATCATTACTAGATGTTTTGCTGTTGCTCTGGGGCGACGACGCTATTTGGACTCGAATAAAATGGAAAAAAGAGTATTATAACCATTAACCCATTACCGTAATTTCGTGTAGATAAGCCGCAGCTAAAACAATTCCTTTTCGACCCAGAAATTCAATTCAGTAATTTAAGATAAATATACATCGCAAATCAAAATGTTACATTTTATTTTGGAAAAATTCTGGGTCGAAACAGAATTGTTTGAGCTGCGGCTTATCTACACTAAATTACGGTAGTACCTAACTTTCCTTTACAGGGACGATTATAAAAAAGGAAATAAAGCGCTTTTCACACCATTAAATAGAAAGATAAATAAGCACTATTTTTCACAAGACAAATTATTCAATAGATTAAAATAAAAGTTATTCGTCTTTTAAAAGTGGTGGGAAATCCAAAGTTTCATTTTCCATGAAGAAAATAATTTGGGCATTAATGGGTTAAACAAAATAGTAGAAACGTCATAGCAACTTCACAATTCTGGGCTGCTGCAGGCGACTATCTTTCGATTCTAACTGGCTCCTCTTTCTCAAAACAAAAATTCTTAACCTTCCTACCCTGAATGGGTCTAATCGACCCATAACTATAATTTGTCTTATACGATTCGAACCAGAACTTTTTCCCAGAGAAAGTTAAATAATGGATCAAGAGAAATAAGTGAATTAAATATATTAAAATATTTTAAATAACAATTCTGGTGTGAAATATTTTTAATCAAGATTGAGTAAAATTTGAACAGGGTAGGAAGGTTAACACACAATTTGAAAACATTTGTTAACCCTTTCTGGCGCGGGCAAATTTTGTTAGTAAAATGAGAAATATCGACTGTTATCTACAAACGACTTTTTCAGAGATTAAGAATCCCTTAGTTTAAACTTTCATTGTAAAAAAAATTTTTTTACTAAAATATTACTGGTGCCGTTTGGAAGTTTCAAATTAAGATTAGGCATCCCGGACTGGGCACAGTGTGCCGGAAAGGGTTGGGTAAAATCTGTACTAAAATGAGAAATTATCGACTGACACCGGAATTCACAAACGAATTTTTTAAATATTTTGAAATCCTAAATTTAAACTTTTATTGTAAAATCAAAATTTTACTAAAATATTACTGGTGACGTTTGCAAGTTTGGAATTTAAATCAGGTATCCCAGACCGGGCACAGTGTGCCGGAAAGGATTAAGGAAATTTACTTCAGAATTTATCTTAGAAAAATACTGGTGCGAATAGAATATAAAAATAGTCGCTGGTGGCAACCCTAATTGTATGATTTTCCGTCATGTATTAACTTTTCTATACGTTTGTGCCTTTTAGTACATTTTGAGGGCATTTGTAGAGATAAAAGGTTTTTCTAATATTTTAAAATGAAAGTAAAATTATTAAATCGTAAATGAAAGTGTATTTTATATAAAATAGTCATAAAATCGTAAAATTTATTAGCATTGAAATCAATGTTAATAGTATGTGTATGATCACGATTGGTATGATGATATTAAAAAAAGGTAAATAAACAATATGTTCGACTTATCAGCGACAATCTATTATAAAATCTATAACTATCTCATGCTACTTACAGTAAAAAAGTACAATTATTCCGACAGTTTTGGACTATAAACTTGTCAATAATCAGAGAAATAATAAGAAAATCATAAAACGTAACGCTGTCTACACGACAATCCAAAACTGTTGGAATAACTGTACTTTTTTACTATATGTATTATGTGATTTTAATTATAGATTTTAAAATATATTGTGTACACTGATGGGCCGAACTTATTGATTATTTATTATAAGTGTAATAAATACTACTAGTAGTTAAAATATCGTGTTATAAGAAGTACTGATAGCATTAGGGATGAAACTTGAAATTTTCTGAAGTGTACTATATATAAAAATCAGTGTTTATTAAGTCAGCAGTTAAAAATAATAAAATATTAACTCACTCCATAAAATTAAATAATTTCCTTGATTATCTTCTCTTCCTCAAGCAACATTTTTACCACGGAAGTATAAAACTATAGCCATTTGCACTAGTATGTCCAGTCTGAGTGCACATCTTTCTTTGCAAAATTTGTTACTGGCACTAGTAATAAAGGAAAGTTAAATATGCCTTATTTAATAAGAACGTATTTGATATTGTGTAATTAAACGTAACTTCTTTTTAAAAAGTGGTGTCTATCGAATAAAACCTGTGTTAGAGACGCCGGAATCAAATGTGTTGATCTTTTCAGGGTTGGATTTGGGAAACGCTGATGTACGTTAATGGTTCGATACAATGGTGCAAACAGTAAAAATTTCCCTAGATGCTGTGACACCCCTGATTACAATAGAAAAAATCAATAAAATTTTAATTCTTTGCACTCGAGAGGCGATTTTCACTCACGACTTGTGTTGTCAGATGTTCCTTGTAAATCATGGCGCCAAATGCTTTGGATGCTACCGATATCTTACAGTTTATTTCGCCAAAATGGCAATGTATTGTGTACGCTTTAGGAAACATATTAATCTTTCCTGAAACATAGCAAAATATATTAACAAATACATTAACACTATAACCCCGAGAAATTTTACACAAGTTTCATAAAAACTATTTAAAACCAGAAAAATGATTTAAAATTATTTTATTTATTCACTTAACACATTTTCATTGCAACTTGAATATAACACATCTCTTGGAAATTTTTCTGGTTCAAATCGACATTTAGTTCTCTGCCCGGTGTCGCATTGAGACCTGCCCGGCGTTCTAGTGTTAATGAAGGAAATATATGTTTAATCCTTTCAGGAGCTGCAAACAGTTAATTTTACTGTTTCAATTACGAAATGGCACCAGTAAATTTTTAGTACAATTTCGATGTTAAAATCTACGTGAAAAAAAAGGAGCTCTTGATTATTTTCAAGTAAATTTGTTCTTTAACCCTTTCCGGCGCAGTGTGTCCAGTCCGGGTACACCTAATTTTAATTCCAAACTTGCAATCGTCACCAAGAATATTTTAAAGAAATTTCGCTTTTACAATGAAAGCGTGAATTTAAGAATTCATAATTTCTACAAAAGTCGTTTTTAAATTCCGGTGTCAATCAAAAATTTCTTATTTTATGAGCAGAATTTACCTGCACCGCAAAGGATTAATTGCGGTGTGAATCAATAATTTGAACATTTTTGGTGCAGAAATCCCTTGCCTCTAAAAGGGTTAACAAAGTTCGCACACTCCTTGGAATTTCCAAGGACTCTGGCTCCACTATTAAAAATAAGAAAATTTACTTTTAATTTTTAAATCACGTCATTCGTAACCCCCACCTTTATTCACAGATTTTACGATAATTTTCTGCAGTGAAACATTTCGAAAATATTCTTAAAATTTAGTGGTAGAAGTGTGCGAACCCTGGGTTAATAACTTCGATCCCAACTACTATTCTTACATTCTATCCGCACCACTTTCTGAAAAAAATCAATGTTACAGATTGATAATAGGATACTTTTAGGAGCAATTTACTACAATGAAACTTTTTCCAAATTGTGGTGCAAGTGATTATGAAAGTATTCGCTAGGCTAGATCGTAATCAAAAGGTTAAATACTGCTGATTATACACCGTGAAAATGGAATTATCATTAATTTTACTGAATTTACAAATCATAATTTATTAAAACAGCATTAAAAAATAAAAATAATAAGAAAAACCTTTAAAATTTTATACTTTGCATTATTATCTGCTTTCCTTCTATAAAAAGTTTACACAACAATAAAATATTTTACAGCTTAAAAAGTCTACTCCAGCAATGACAAATTTCTGTTTTTCTGAAAAACTCCATAAAGCAACTTTTCTTATTTTCCATTCTTACATAAATTATCTAGCTTACTCCAGCAAATATACGCTTCACTGAAAAAATTTAATGAAATATTTTACTCTCCCGCGTTACTGTTTGTAGCAATATATATTCTTTATAATCAGTTGCAGTCTTCATAAAAATGGAAATATATTTTCCTAAGTTTCAGGAAAGATTAATCTAAGAAAAATAACTGATTTTTCCGACATTGCTGTTGAATATTGTGCAAAAAAAAAAAAAAAAAAAAAAACAGAAAATAAAAAATTATTAAATAGCAACCAAAAAAGATTAAAGTTAGTTTGTATGCTTGAGAAAATCTTTATCAAAGATAAACAGCTTGTTTGAATGCTGAAAAATACATTAATTTTTTATATCAGTTTTACACAACAGAAAATTTAATTTGTCTGGAATTTGCAGACCAAGACACTCAGTGTCTCTGTGTGCTGAAATGCGCGTTTTAACCTTTTACAGGCCATTGTTTCCAATTGGGAACATAAGTTTATAAAATTATAAGTTTAAAAATTGTACAAACGTAGAGGGTGAACCTTTTCCGGAACACTGTGCCCGATCTGGGATACCAATTTCAATGCCAAACCTGCAAACGGCACCAATAATATTTTATTAAAGTTTACTTTTGCAATAAAAGCTTAAGTTAAGGGTTTCGAAATATCAAGAAAATTCGTTTGTGAATTCCGATGTTAGTCGATAATTTTTCATTTTACTAACAAGTTTTGAACGTACCAAAAAAGAGTTAAACATTGGATATACATGTTTTCTGTACTGGCGTATTTAAATCTTAAAACTGGAATTCTCGTTAAGTGTACTAAAATTACTAATCATAATTTATTAAAATAATATTAAAAAACAGAAATATTAGAAAAAATCTTTAAAATTTTTTACTTTGCATTGTTACCCGTTTTCTTATTATGCAAAGTTTGTACGACGATAAAAGATTTTACAGCTTAAAAATTCTACTCAAGCAATGATAATTTTCTGTTTTTCTGTAAAATCTCCATAAATCAACTTTTCTTATTTTCCATTCTTATTTAAATTATATAGCTTAATCCAGCAAATACACGCTTCACTGAAAGATTTAATGAAATATTTTACTCTCCCGCGTTACTGGCAGTGGCAATATATATTCTTTATAACCTGTTGCAGTCTTATAGAAATACATTTTCCTACGTTTCTCAGAAAAGATTAATATAAGAAAAATAACTGATTTTTCCGACATTGCTGTTGTAAGAGTAAATAAAAACTTTATTAAACAGCAACGAAAGGAGAGAAAAGTTAGTTCATATACCAGAGAAAAATCTTAATTAAAGATTAATAGCTTGTTTGCATGCTAGAATATACAACTTTGTTTTTTTGTCAGCTATACTCACCAAATAATTTAATTTGTCGTTTCCACTCATAAATACTGTATAAATAAAAACTGCCGTCTCATAGATTTATTTTTTATGGGTTGTGTTTGAAATATGAATCAGTTGATTAGATATTCAAGTTTAACAAAATTTACTTAAAATTGCTAAACTGTTTCGGTACAGAAAAATTCTGTTCGTAAAAAGATGAAATGACTAACTGATATTAGAATTTGAAAACGAACTTTTTACAGTGTGGCTTTTTTTGCTTTAGAGTTTCGTTGTAATAACAATTTTTTTTTTTTTATATATATTCTTGGGGGGTGCTTGCAATTTTCGAATACAATTTAGGCGTGCCCACAGTAGGATCACTGCTTCGGAAAGGGCTAAATGAGGAAAATAGATGCTTGGAATATATATAGCAATTAATTTCTTTAACCCTTTGCGGCACAGGGCAAATACATTGCTTAAGTGTTGAAATTAATGACTGACACCGGAATTTGAAATCAACTTTATTTGTAATTAAAAAAAAAAATTCTCGCATTCAAAAAATTGTAAATATTTTTACCAAAATTCTGGTGCCAACGTGGCGTTTGGGAATTAAAATTAAGTGGTTTCATAGATATACCACCGCGCTGCAACGGGTTAACCCCCTGACCACCGAGCAAAAGGGCAAAATTGTAATTTTTCTCTCTGTTATTTATTTTAAGTGTTAATAAAAGAGGAATTTTCTCTCACGGTATAATTTTTTTTTTTTTTTTTTTGTATGCTTATAAGCCCTGAAAGCATCAATCATGACTTAAATTCTAAAAACTGGATTATATTTGTAGAATTACATTAATATAAATAAATCTTCAACTGCAGTGAAACTTGCAGCCTAGTGAACAGATATATCCGGTAGCAGCAATGGGAAGGTTAAGGGAATATGTGTTTTATTATTGGCTAAAAGTGCATTTTTGACGCTTTTTATTATCATGATTTTAGAAATAACCTTAAAAAACTTTGAATGATATACATTTTTTATATCATAGAAGGTTTTTAAATATTTTATTGAATCTAATATTGAAAATATTATTACAAGATCCAAATCTATGTGTCAAGAAATAATGAAGAATTTTTACAACAATGAGTATAAAAATAATACATCATTTATTTCAAAAACATTTTACAATAATCAAGGTTCGCACACTCTTTATATTTTTTAAGGACTCTGGCACCATTATTAAAAATAAGAAAATTTACATTTATTTTTAATACACAGATTACACAATCAACACCTTCATTCAGAGATTATACAACTTTGTTCAGCGGTTGCTTTGAAAATATTCTTAAAATTTAGCTGTACAGTTGCACGAACCCCGATATAAAGATTTTATTTCTTTAATCTACCTAGTACAAACTTTTAATTTTTTCGACTTCTGCTTCTCTTCCTAAAATTTTATTCTTTCCCACCACTTTTTCAAAAGAAGTTACTCTCAATTACACAATATCAAAAATCAACAATCAAAAGTATTGCAATAAAAAATGGAGGTTATATGTGAAGATTTCAAATTTAGACACCCTCTACTTCCAGGAGGTCATGATGAGGGGTGAACTTTGGTATCACTGATAAGGAAGGTCCCTTTACTGGGCATACTCAGAATATGTGCTATACTCAGAAATGCTAGTTGTAACTACATACGTATGTAATGATGGATCAGTTAAATTTAGCGGCGGAACCCCAGTAGAAAATCTCTAAAAAAAAATATTTTCGAGTATGTGGCTCGAAAATATGACAGCGACACGGATTTGGCGAGCAGGAATTTTCCTCGCAAAAAGCAAACGATTTTAATGCATCTGAAAATTTCTTATTGAGTATCTCTGAGAAGGCTTCACTATTTCCACCAGTTATTTTTCAATGTAAAGTTTACCTTATTTAATCAGAGTATTCTCGTGATTCAATTACAAAAAAATTTCTGTTTTAAAAAACCGGCGATAAAAGATTAAAAATGAAGCAAACAACATTCGCCGCGAAACAGTTAAAGAATACTGGACATGAAAGCATATCTTTTTAAATTCTTTTTTATTTCTCTACTCTTATTTATTCTTTAACATCAATATTTAATTAGAGAAAAACACTCTTTGTTTGGATCGCGCGGTTGCTGAAACAAGCTATTTAAAACAAAGGGCTGGTATTTACCCTAAAACTATAGAAATTCTGTAATATTCGTAGTTTGTATATTTTTAGTTATATGTCTCATTATATGTCTTTCATTTTATCATATATAATACATACATAACAGTGTTAACCGTTTAAGTTATGATGGTGACTTTCAGTTAGTTTTAGTACCAAAATGTCACATAAGCACCATTATTTTAGAAACAGAAAAATCAGTTTACCATGTACTGTACACAAAAGAATGCATTAACTTATTTTCAAATAAATTTCTCAGATAATGGGATAGCTTGGGAAGAAATATGGGAAGAAATTCGCTCACCAAAGACTAAAGGGTTACAAATCACATACAATACACTCATTTAGAGGTGAGTAACCATTTGCTTTTTAATTATTATACGTCCGCCAGTCTTGAAGACTGGCAGGTAGCTTGAGGAGAATGAAAATGGACGAATCGCATAAAATACTAAATTTTTATATAAATTATAGTATATTTACTTACTTATTTTTCTGGTATGAATTTAATTATATTATTTTATAGGAAAAAAAATATATAGTACATGCTTTTATTTATTTCCAACCATTATTTGATTTTCCGCGTGAGGGTGAATTCTTCATTCATTGGCGCAATAACGATGATTGGTACAATACTGTTCAAAGTTGAAATCCCATTCACATTGCAAATTTCCAAAAATTGATTCGAAGGTGATTATATAATAAAATTGCACTACATTTTAAAACTTTCAGGGATAAGTAAGTGTGTTTCTGAAATCTTTAATTATACCGGAGTTTTTAAAATTCATTTATTTATTTATTTAAAAGAAGGAAATAGAGATTTACCTCTTTATTTTTTCACCAAAGTTTTAAAATAAAATTTAATTTAAAGATTCTGCTGCAAATCATTATTACAATTAAGTGGGATGTAATACATTCCATTCCTCCATTATGGGCAGCGTCGTGCTGGTGAATAAATTTCGTCTTTATGATTCTGTACATTGTTCTGGATAAAATGGCAATGATTGTCTATATAATATTATCGGTAATTGAATTATGTTTTCTCTTAAACTATCTGTAGTATTTTAATTCACGCGATGGAACTATTAAATATTTTTAACCCCTTGAAGAAGGGTAGGATAAAATACATCCCACTTAATTTTAATTGCGAAATGTCACATCGATACCAGAATTTTGAAATGAAAAATTTAAATTCATCAAGTACGTGAAGATACTCTGTTATCTATTTTAACCCTTGAACGGACGAATCATCTTCATTGCTAAGATGTTGATGTAAGTGAGTATCACCGGTAATTGCGAACAAATATATTTTTGTACAAGAAAACGCAATTTATCACATACACGATAAAAAGGATTTTTCTAAATTAAAATTCCGGTGCCGTTGTTGCATATCGGAATTAAAATTTTGTGGTTGCGTAGAGAAACCAATGAACAGTTCCCCTACAGTTTCAAAGGGATAAAATAAATTTGTTTTTAAATTCTGGTGACACTCAATCAGTTCAGAATTGTAAGCATTGTATTGTATTGTATTTTATGTCGGCCAATCATCTACGCTATGGGATATAGGCCCTATGGGGTGGGATGCCTTCCGTGGGGGTCTTTCTAAGGGAAACTAACCCGTATTTACACAAGGTTCGAAGAAAACCACGGAAAACTCCGAACGGTTAGGCCGACGGTCGCGATTAGGTTCGAAACCTCAGAATTTTAAGAATTGAATTTATTTGCCCCCAATATCTTTTACTGAAGCGAGATCAAGAGCGCACTTATATGTCTATATACTATCATTGGCAATGTATGCAAATTATTTACAAGTAATTTTTAATTTTAACCTATATTAACAATTTAATATTGAAAAGAGTTCGCACATTTTTAAAATAATTTTGGTAAAAGAAATATAACAATGCTGTTTTCTAATAGCCCCTTTGTTGAAATATATTATTAAATCTTGATTTCCAAAATAAAAGAGAATTACCCAAAATATTAAGGTTGATTTTATCTCGCTCCTCGACCACTGTTATCCAGAGTCCATTTGATGTTTGGAAATGCCGCTTAAAAAGAGCTTGTTTAACCCTTTGCGGCACACTGTGCCCGGTCTGGGATACCTAATTTTAATTCCAAAGTTGCAAATGGCACCAGTAATATTTTAGAAAAAATTTTCTTTTACAATAAAAGCTTAATTAAAGGAATTTAAAATATTTAAAAAAATTCGTTTGTGAATTCCGGTGTCAGTCGATAATTTCTCATTTTAGTACAGATTTTGCCCGTGCCGGAAAGGGTTAACCCCTTGGGGACGAGCGACACGTATACGTTTAGCAAAAAGACTTAAGAATCATTGTTTATTCCCACCAGTAAAATTTTACTGTAAAATTTTCCTTATTTAATCGGAGCATTTTTTTTTTTTTTTTTTTTTTTTTTTTGATAGAGTAAGCCACAATTTTCCGTTTTAAAAAACCAGTGACAAAACATTTAACATTTCGTAAACTCGTCGCGAAGCGGTTAAAAAGCCGACGTGCAAAAAATAATCCAAACGAGAATTATGGCGGAAAATTTTTATGGATAATATTTTGCGGAAAATATGGTGAAATCTATAGAAAAGCTTTCATTCTAAAAACAAAATTTTATTAAAGTATTACTGATGCCATTTGCAAGTTTGGCATTAAAATTAGGTGTGCCCGAAAATGGCCCACCGTACTGGGAAGAATTGAGGTGCTCATAATTTTTAGCTCACAGGCTATCATAGCCTGAGAGCTTATGTGCCCGCCCGTTCTGTATGTATGTTCGTACGTAACGCGATAACTCATGATAAAAATATCCGATCCACTTGAAATTTTGTACATAGGTATATCCTGATAAGGCGCTTCCCTGATTAGTTTTTGGAGTTCATCCGATATGTATAAGAGGGGGAACGGGGGGCTCATGCCCCTCCCCTTTATTGATATAAATGGGTTTTGTCATGCAGAATTAAGTTTTCGTTCAAAATTTAGATATAGGATCATTCTGATGGGGCGATTCCGTGACTGTTGTTAGGTGTTCATTGAATAAATATAAACAGGGGGAACGGGGGTTCTAATGCCCCTCCCCTTAATTTATATAAATGGGTTTTTCAAGCAGAATTGTCAGATTTGGTTCAAATCTCTGAATAGTTTTGGAAGTTTAATGGTTAAGTATAAAAGAGGGGGATAACTCTTCTTAAATTATATAAATGCTAAATGGGTTTTTATTAAGAATTATCCGATTTTCTATGAATTTTGGATATAGATTTTTTATATGATAAAGCATGTCCTTGATAGTTTAGGAGGTTGAATGATCAAGTATAAAAAAAGGGGGAGAGCTGTTTCCCTTTATTAATTTTTTTTTCCGAAAGGAATTAACCCTTGAAAATATAAGGCAGTAATGTACATCAGTATGTGTAGCCTGTGAGCTCAATGCCATCAGTTTAACTGGGCAATATTCTTTTTATTTATTATTCTCAGCAGTTATTTTTTATTTTAATATTACCTTATATCGCTTTGCCACATTTTCGAGATTAAATTACAGGAAATTTTCTGTTTTCAAAAACCGGTAATAAAATAGTTAAGAGTGGTGGTTTACACTGTGGTTTACTATATGAATATTGAGACAAACTCCGAATTTTTATTTATAAATTTGCTAAACAGTGTAGAATGGGATAAAATATAAGTTTAACCCATTCGTGTCCAGCATTTTTAGCGTAAATTTTATTTGGTTGGCACCACTATTTTTAGAAGATTTAAGTTTAGTTCATTAATCACGAAAATGCATTATTTAAATAAAATAATTATTGCTTTTCATTTTTACCGGTGTTAAAAACAGTGCTGAATGCACGTTTTGAAGCGTCCCTAAAAAGGGACGCTAAGCACTAATGGGTTAAAATCTACATTCCATTTTGTATGAAGTTTAAACATTAAAAACAATGATAAAGTTATCCCGATAGTTTCAACCGAAGTACTCGTCCTTTTTCGAGGGAAAATAAAGATTTAAACTGACAAAGGCTCGAAGAGAGATAAAGATAAAATACGAGAGACAAAAATGAAAATGAAAACATGGGGGAAAAAAAGTCAACAAGAATCGCCACACTCGGTAAAAGCATGGAGCGGGAAAAACAGTAAGAGGACAACAAAATATGAAAAATATTAAGAGTGAAAAAAAGAAGGGGTGGGCTATTTCAGTAAATTGAACCAAATACTAGGGATAGTAAAAGACATATTATCATTGCATCATGCTGACGCGTAAAAATCTCAATAGACTCTCTAATTAAAGAAATGTAAGAGTTATGTTGACGGAAAATAATAATAGCTCTATTGAAGTCAATGATATTGATTTTATTTTATTATCGGAATATAGCTTAGAGGGGGCAGTAGTTAAGCTATTGAGTCCAATATCTCTTTTATGCTCTTTCAATCTTTTTAAAAAATTTCTCTTAGTCATACCTATGTAATATGATTTCTGGTTATTGTTTAATGTCATTATATAGTTAGTGTTTAACTAACATTATTAATTTATGTTTTTTTTCAAATGTATGGTCTCTGTAAAGAGTCTTTTTTTTAAGTCGGGGCTTTCGGTAGCTTTATTCGTCTTTGCCTTTTTGGAAAAAACGGAAACATTTTCCCTGCTTTATTTTTTAATTATTATTTTGTTGTTGTTGTTGTTGTAATTTTCCTTATATTAAATTTATACTTACTTTTTATTTTTATGTTAGCTAATTTTTAATCGTAATTGTGGCTTTGCAGCACCTAATCAATTTTTTTTTCAATTTTTCTTATGGCTCCCTAAAGCCCATTCAATACGGTTTACTATGATATACTGGATATAAAGTTGCCTGACAACTAGGAGATCCATTTCACAGATTACATTGTTTCATTGTTCGACTCCTGTAATAAAATTACTACCAAAATGCACCAAAACCGAGCATGATTTTTTCCAGATTATTTTTTTTAACTGGAATTGTTCACAAATATGAGAAATTTGCATTATACCCTATTTATTTCCGTTTTGTATTTTAAAATGTTCAAACCGTACTTACATATTAATTATTATGTATTGCATACTACTAGAAAATCATAAAAATAAAAGAAGCTTGAATACATTAAATTTGCTTAGTGTTTTCATTTCTATTATAAAATTTTAGCGAGATGTAAAACTTTAAACCGTAAAAATCTATTCAAACGAAGATAGATTTCTGTTACTGAAAAATCTCCATGAAGCAATTTTTATTATTTCCTAGTTAGCTTTCTTAAGTCAGCTAAACTTTTGCTTCCGTGAAAATTTAATAGAATATCTTATTATTACGAGACAACAGACAGCAGCTATATATTTTGTTTCTAGTCGATCTTCATAAAAATGAAAAAAATAAATTATGCAGGGAAGACTAAGCTAGGAACAATAATCTAAGTTTACGACATCGTGTTGGAGCTTGTATGAAGTAAATAAAAATTGTTATAAACAACGTCTAAAAAGTTTATTGTATTCACCAGAGAAAATTAGTTATTATTCCCATTTGATTCACTTGGTTGAATTTCCCTCCAACATATAACTGCTGTTTTCTAAAATCAATAACTTATAAAAAGTGCCAGTATGAAGTTAAAATAGTACTATCTTGTTATTATGGAGCTAATAATAAACAGGAACTCACATATCCTTAACACTTTCAGACATTGCAGTCCCACCCTGGGCATAGAGAATTTTAATTACAAACTTGCAAACAGCAACAGAAATATTTCAATACAATTTTACATTTTCAAATGTTCAAACTGTACTTAAATATTAATTATTATGTATTACACACTACTATAACTACAAAAATAACAGAAACTTTTTATACCGTAATTTCCTGCGTATAATCCGCGAATCAAACAATCATTTTTCGACTCAGAAATTTTATTGAATAAAATATAACTTTCTAGATCGCCGTAAATATTAGCCTTCAATTACAAAATGAAATTTCTGGGTTGAAAAAGAATTGTTTGATCCGCGGATTATACGCAGGAAATTATGGTACATTAAATTTATTTAGTGTTTGCTTTCACCTATAAAATTTCAGTGCGATATAGAACATTAACCTTAAAAAACTACTTAAGTGACGTTGAATTTGTGTTCTTGAAAAATCTCCATGAAGCAGCTTTTTATATGTTCCAGTTAGAATTCTCAAGTCAACTAAACTTTTGCTTCAGTGAAAATTTAATGGAATTTCTTATTACTACAAGGCAACTGGCAACAGCTATGCATTTTGTTTCTAGTCGGTCTTCAGAAAAATGGGAAAAAACATTTATGCATGTTTCAGAAAAGAATAAGATAGGAACAATAATTTAAGTTTACGACATCGTGTTTGAGCTTGTATGAAGTAAATAAAAATTGTAATAAATAGCGTCTAAAGGGTTTATTGTATTCACCAGAGAAAATTAGGTATTATTCCTATTTAATCCGCTTGGCAGAATTTCTTTCCAACACAATAGCTGATGTTATCGAAAATCAATAACTGTCTTTTTTTCTAACCGCTTCCTTATTTTGCCAGTACATAGTACAGGTAACGTATACCACGTACGAGCACCCATACTCCAATCATAATTTATTATTCTCACCCGAAAAATTTTATTGTAAAATTTGTATTATTTAATCCGAGAAATTTTCGGATTCCATTAAGAAAAAACTTCTTTCTTGAAACACTGGTGAGAAAAGATTAAAAATTCTGCAAAAGTTATGAACAATATAGGCATTATTTTAGACTATTATAATGTGATTATTATATGATGAACTATTATTATATGATGAAAGATGTAGGCATTATTTTAGATTTTTATTTTTGAAAAATATAAGCATTATTATTTGAAAGTTTTTCCCAAAAAATATTGATAAGTTGTGGTTAAAAACAGAAGTTTTAGATTAAATAAGGAGAAGATTATTACTTTAAAATGCAATATTATAAACTTAAAATGGAACACAATTCTGTTTTATCATGGTATTAATTATAAACAAGAATAGATATATCCTTAAAATAGTAAAGCTCTAACTGTAACCGTTTTCGGAGGGGTCTGTAATAATGGGGCCGGACTTTTACCAGTAAATTTAAATAGAAGTTTTCTTATTATTTAAAAGCCTTATTAAAGCAAAATTCCTGTCATAATTATCGAAAAAAACAGACATTAATTTTTACTGACGTAAGTTTACTTCATAGTGGTCAAGACATGTGTTTCCGCCATATCTCTGTTACCCTGACATGCTAGTCTTAGAATCTATTGGGTTGTTCTGAAAGTTCTTTTCGTTTGGGAAAATTAATTCATGCCGGAAAATTCTGTTATTTAATTATTGTATGTTGTTTTCGATACTTAATATATACCCACAAACACAAGACTTATGGCCATAAGCTGGTTTCGTTGCGGCCAGAAAGAGTTACGGCCATTTGTGACTAAACAGTATTGTGCCATAAATGACGCGCCGCTAATTGCGGCAGCGATCGTTAAGCCGCTAACGGATCGGCGATGAAAGAACTGTTGCGTTTACTTTGCCGGCCAACTTTTAAGGGTCGGTTTCTGGCTAGCATGTAACGGCCCACCATTTTGTAGAAAGCAGAGGGCTTATGTCGTTTAACCAGCATTTTTATCTAAAGAGAGGAAATGATTTTTGGCTCCATTTCTTTCAGCGTAAGTTTAATTATTTTAAATCTGAGTTTAAATAAGCATATAAAAATTATGCGAGATATATATTTAAAACAGTGAAATAGATGGCATATTTTTATTTAGTTTGAAAAAATTGAAAAAAAAAAATAGAAATGATTTTAAAAATGTATATAATATTCCAAGTATTTTTTTTCAGCGACGCCTTATTACATCCATTACTCACAAAAAAAGAAAGAAATTGAATAATTATTTAAAATGATTTATAATAAATAAATAAATAAACTCATTTAGATTGTACTTAAAGCAGTCTATCTTTCACACATTCTTTTTCACACATTCTTAAAAATTACGAATAAAATTATCTTCTCTGTAAATTTCGTATTAAAATGTATATATGTATGTTTTTATAAACACGCTGGAATGAAGTTCATTTGAAAGTATTTTCCTTAATATACAAAAGCAAAATATGTCATATTGAATAGAATAACGAAAAATTTTCTTTTAAAGAAAAAAAAAAGCCTTTAAACGTTGAACGAATTCCAATTTGAAGAAGCATCTAATAAAAACATCTATTTAAATTCATATTTGTTCGGAAACGAATGAAATTGCAGGAGCTGTTACTCAGAAACTATGAATCGAAAGATGGTTTATATTTTTTAGTAAATGTAAAAAATAAATAAATAAATAAAAAATCAGCTAATTCTGTTATACTGGGTGTTTTGAATCTGTGTTCTGGATATGACTGACTACTGCGAGACAGGAGGAAAACGGTTGTTACGTGACCACAACCGCTTACATCCCAATAATTTTTTTATTTATAAGAAAATGGACAACTTATTCAATTTCAAATCGCTTTAGTTATCAGGCTAGTTATTGTGTAAATATAGATTTTATATTTAAATATTTATTATCAATATTTTATATGATATAATTCATATTTACAGTAAGCTCTGTCTAAGACGCAATCTATTGGAACAGAGAAAATTATCCATAGTAGATAATATTTCATTTTAGAGAAATTTTACTCTATGTCTATGGATTCACAAGAAGTTGATAAACTTTCAGAGTTAAACTAATATCCATCTTATACAGAGTCCGTCTTAGATAGTATACCGTATTTGTATTGTTATATTTATTTTGTTAAAAAATTAATTTCTTAAGAAGATAATTGTGAACTTAAACAAGATATTTGTTTTATTAAATTGTGATTGTTAAAAGACATTTTCATTTTCGTTAAAAGACATTTTCGTCCCCCCTCCCCCCCATTTCTCAGCAGATGATGAAACTTTATAAAAGCTTTCTTTTTCTTTCAAAAACAGAGGAAAAAAATCTTGTAACAAAAAAATAAGTTTGAAAAGACATGACTGAAGACAAAAGTTTTCTTTTAAACTATTTAATTTATAATTATAGATTTTGATAAATAACAACTCGTAAAAAAATATCCCCCTAAAAATCTTTCTCTTTTTCCCATCCCAATACAACTGCTAAAAAACATTTGGTGAATACTGGAAGCAAAAGTGTTGAGTACAGCTTGCGCTCAAGGTCACTATTGCCTGAGGCAAAATGGGGTGCGAGATTCTCCGAATTTTGCGGGGTTGGCATTGCTATAGAGAAACTGTAATACCCTTATCATTCTTCTCTGCACTGTAGTATGAGTATGTTGTTGACTTTAACGACTGCAGAAATTCTCGAAAGAATATTATCCAGATTATAAATGGTAAGTCTTACCTAGTATGTATTTATTCATTAAAATTTTATTAAATTATATTCTGAATTTTCTTTTGCATCATTGTTTTTAACATAAATTCATTGTAAAATAATGCAAAATAAATCTAAGACATTTTTATTAAATGCAGAATATTTACTTGTGATATATCTGACGCAAAGCAATCGCAAAAATGTGATAATTTTAATTTAATTAAAGGTTATTCTTATTGTCGCATCTTTTTTCGAAGTAATTATTTTCATTTGACGACGATGTACACGTATGCGATAAACATATTGCGACTCCTTGAATAGTTTAATATGCGTAAAATGTATGTTTATTTTAACATGTAAAATATGCTTTCTTTTCACACATTTGTTTAAATTAGCAATACAGAGCATGTGTTTAAAAAATACCACTAAAACTTGATGATCTTAATTTGTATAAAATTTATTCTTATTGTACCTTTTCGAATAATGATTGATATTTTAAAACCGCGGATGGATAATTTTACATAATATTTAAAACAGATTGCTTTTATCATATTAACATTTTGTGTAAATTACGAAATATCAACCATATATTTTTATTTTTTTCTCAAAGTTTGAAATTTGATCTATTATTTTAATGTTATTTTCCGATTATGTCATTAAAAATACTGTGAAAGCTTGGTAATTTCAATTCATTTTTATTGTAAAAAAATATTATTCGCAAAATTTAATGCTCATAAAATTTCGACTAGTGTAGAAAATTTTATTAATTAAGATATGATTGGCATTAACAAGTGTGTTTTTTGTGTTAAAATTTCTTCTTAATTTGTGAAAAAAAAATCTAAATGTGAAATTTAAAAATATTTAAATGATGCAAATATAATGATTGTTTCTCAGATTATAATTTAATAAAGTTTTAATAAATATGCATATACTGGTAATAGGCTTACTAATAAATGTAAAAATAACATAACATGAAAAATATATATATATATATATTTACAAATACATGAAATTTAAATGTAGCACACATAACAGATCATATTAAGGTTATATAAATTGTTTAAGGGTAAATTCAAAATTTTGTTCTATGAAAAATTCTTGTTACAAAATTGTTTAAATAACAAGCTGTTTTCCCTGAAAAAAAAATGTTAATAATCATTCAGTATATATTTCAAAATATACATACATAAATTTATCTTGAATTATTTTTAAACACAATTCTTGGTATAGTGAATTAAATAAATAATTTATTCTTTTCAATTAAAACTTAAAATGTATAACAATTTATATAATTTTAAAATTATTTAAATATAGATTCAAAGTTTGATCTATAAAAATATTTTCTGGAAGATTTTTTAAATGATAACTGTTTTTACATAAAAAACAATGTATTAATTATTATGCAGGTACAATTTTCAAAAGAATTGTGAATTTACTATTTAAAACTTTCAAAAATTTCAAAACCTATTACTTGGCATAGTGAAATTATTAATTAATTTAATTTTTTTTCAATTAACACTTTTAAAAGCTATATGAAATGCAATTATTTAGAAATGGCATTACACATGAATTTTTAAAATAGAATAAATAAAAAAAAAAGAAATTAATAAATTCACTTTGTCAAATAATAAGTTTGGAAAATTTTCAAAAAAGTATACATATATATATATATATATATATATATATATATATATATAATGCTTTTGAAAAAATTACCTAAATAATTATTAATATATTGTTTTCACGCAAAAACACTTATCATTTAAACAATCTCCCAAGAAATATTTTTTATAGATCAAATTTTGAATTTATTCTTAAGTAATCTTTATGGCACGAAACTGGCAGGCTTTTGGCTAGTTAAAATTGAAAATACACCAGAAAAGGCTTTTTTATGGGCAGCTTTTGGCTAAATTTAATTCTTACAAACACAAATGGCTGGGTGAGGGTCATCTCCTGGCCAACCTTTATTTTTAATGGCCTTTAAAAGAATAATTGTGGCCAGTTTGTGGCTGTCTGATATTTTCGATAAAACGCTAATGGCACATTTGTGGGCAACTTCTTGTATCATTTTGGCCCATTATCTTGTGGCCGTATTCTGGTCGGCGTGACAGTTTTTTGACGGAGCCGTTACGGCCAAAGATGGCGGGCCGTTATCAAACACTTTGGGCCACCGCTAACTACGCCTATAGTGGCCCACCAGTTATGTGTTTGTTGGGTAGATATTAATGGACAAGATTTTCAGGTACGAATTGATTTTCCCAAACGGAAATGACTTTCCGAACGACCCAATAGTAATAATCTAGATATAGTGTTAGATTCTTTTGGGCCATTACATAGCACTCCTGTAATAAAATTGCTGCCAAATTGCACCATCACTGATCCTGAATACAATGTTTACAGATTTTTTCTTAAAATTGGAACTGTTCAAAAATATGGGAGATTTATAACTAAACACATTATACAATATTTTATTCCGTTTTACATTTTAGAACATTCAAACACTTAAATAATAATTATTACGTATAGCACACTATTTTAAAACCACAAAAATAAAATGAGCTTTTAATACATTAAATTTGTTCGGGTTTTTTCTATTTCCAATAAAATTTTAGCGAGATATAAAACTTTAACCTTAAAAATCAACTCAAGTGACGATAAATTTATTTTCCTGAAAAATCTCCATAAAGTAGATTTTCTTATTTTTCAGTCAGCTCTTTTAAATCAGCTAAATTTTCGCTTTAACTTCAATGAAAATTTAGTGGAATATCTTATTACTACGAGGCAACTGGTAACAGTTATGCATTTTGTTTCTAGTCAGTCTTCATAAAAAATTGAAATAATATTTACTTAGTTGCCAAGTTTTACGCATTTTTGCTACCACTAAAATTGTACGGAGATTTTCCATTTGTTTAATCATAAGATCTCGAGGATTAAATAAGACAATATTTACTATAAAATTTTTGTGGTTGGAAAAATGCGTAAAAGTTGGCAGCTATGCATTTATGCATGTTTCTGGAAATATTAAGTTAGGAACAATAATGTAAGTTTACGAAATCGTGTTGAAGCCAGTATGAACTAAATCAAAGTTGTAATAAACAGTGACTACAAAGTTTATTGTATACACTAGAGAAAAAAAGTTATAATTCCCATTTGATTCGCTTGGTTGAATTTCCCTTCAACATATAACTGCTGTTTTCGAAGAAAATATATATCTGTCTTTTTTTTAAAAACAAAATTTTTAGGTTAAATAAGGAGAAGATTGCTATTTGCAGAAAGGTGATAGTATAAAGTTAAAATAGTTCTATTTGTTTTATCATTTTACTATTAACACCAGGAATAGATATATCTTTAACCCTTTGCGGCGCAGTACAAATTCATTGCTTAAGAGCACACACTAGTCACGCGGTAAAAGCCGAGCGCTAATGTATAGTCTATGGGGGCGTTCTTTTCGAATATCTCGCTGAAATTTTAATATTTTTAAATTATTTTTTTTGCACAAGATAGCTGAGGATGATCCACAACCGGCCTAGTTTTTACTTTTTCAGTTTTCGTTTCAGATTTTCTTTAAACAATTACTTAAACTTTCGGAACCGGTTTAAACCGATTCTGAAATTGAAACTATCGTAATATAAAAAATATATAAGCAACATCGAAAAAGTAAAAACTAGGCCGGTTGTGGATCGCCCTCAGCTATCTTGTGCAAAAAAAATCATGTAAAAATATTAAAATTTGAGCGAGATATTTGAAAAGAACGCTCCCATAGACTTTACATTATCATCCAAGTCTTTTTGCGTACTTTTTCTGTGACTATTGTGGGGCCTTAAGAGCACACACTAATCACGCGGTAAAAGCCGGCCGCTAATGGTAAGTCTATGGGCGCAATCTTTTCAAATATCTCGCTTAATTTTCAATATTTTTAAATGATTTTTTTTTCTCAGGATAGCTGAGGACATTCTATTACCGGCCTAGTTTGTACTTTTCTGATTTTCGTTGTAGTTTAATTCTGAGGACCCTTTAAATTTTGGATTCAGTGAAATTTGAGGTGTTGTGCCCTTTTTACTCTTATAAAATCTATTTCAGCAAAATTCAGAAAAAATTAAAAACGCTTCACGGAATATTAGTGTTTAAGCTTTCCAATATATGCTTTCCATATTTTTACTGCAATTAGGCTGAGCAAAATTTGGAAACATTTTGATCAGAAATGGAACAAAAAAAGCGTTTCAATTATATGAACTCCGCCTCTCCTGCCCTTTTGAAAATTTGATTGGTTAACACCAATCCATTTTAGCAAATGAAAGTAACTGTTTTCCTTTCCTTGTATTTCCTTTCTGTTATTGGTTTATAGTAACGTGTTAAAATAACCTCCCTTATTTCAAAGTTTGGATTTATTTTTTCTACAATTATTGATAAATTTTAACTAAAATAGTCTTGAAAAAAATCAACGACTTCTAATTTTTTGTTTTTATAAAACTAACGCTATTTTTAAGTTATAACTAACTTCCAAAGAAGAAAATTATACATTTCTTTGTATATATATATTTTTTTCAAGTTCATACAAAACAAGGTAGATTTGATATAAATTACAGTAAGCTCCTTTTTAGCAGAAAGGAAATTTTGATAATTTAAAAATATAATTGGAACTTTTGTGAAATACATAGGTGGCATTAAAAGGACAAGGAGCTATATTTGGAATTTATAAATTTCCTTATACAGCTTGCAAAATATATGAAACACGGGGGGGCAGGGGTGTGCATAGAGAAAACTGCGCCCGGAGTAAAGTTCAGTTTGGCGCCCCATTCCCTGAACTTTTTCTTGTGACAGACTAAAAATTACGTTAATTGTAAAAATTTGGCGCCCCCTAAATTTCGCACCCGGGGCAACCACCCCCTTCGTCCCCCTCTTTTTCGCACGGCGCTGCAAGGAGTACATTTTGAGAAGGCTTATTCAACACCGCGCCGTCCGAAGGGGGGAAGGAGTGGCGCCACTTTTATACTATCAACATCATTCTTCGGCTGTTACAAGAAAAGGTTGGGAAAGGGGGCGCCAAATTGAAACTTTGCCCCGGGCGCAGTTATCTCTTCCCTGTGTTTGTTTTTGGTACTATACCATACTACCCCACAAACACAAGACTTATGGCCATAAGCTGGTTTCGTTGCGGCCAGAAAGAGTTACGGCCATTTGTGACTAAACAGTATTGTGCCATAAATGACGCGCCGCTAATTGCGGCAGCGATCGTTAAGCCGCTAACGGATCGGCGATGAAAGAACTGTTGCGTTTACTTTGCCGGCCAACTTTTAAGGGTCGGTTTCTGGCTAGCATGTAACGGCCCACCATTTTGTAGAAAGCAGAGGGCTTATGTCGTTTAACCAGCATTTTTATTTAAAGAGAGGAAATGTTTTTTGTCTCCATTTCTTTCAGCGTAAGTTTAATTATTTTAAATCTGAGTTTAAATAAGCATATAAAAATTATGCGAGATATATATTTAAAACAGTGAAATAGATGGCATATTTTTATTTAGTTTGAAAAAATTGAAAAAAAAATAGAAATGGTTTTAAAAATGTATATAATATTCCAAGTATTTTTTTTCAGCGACGCCTTATTACATCCATTACTCACAAAAAAAGAAAGAAATTGAATAATTATTTAAAATGATTTATAATAAATAAATAAATAAACTCATTTAGATTGTACTTAAAGCAGTCTATCTTTCACACATTCTTTTTCACACATTCTTAAAAATTACGAATAAAATTATCTTCTCTGTAAATTTCGTATTAAAATGTATATATGTATGTTTTTATAAACACGCTGGAATGAAGTTCATTTGAAAGTATTTTCCTTAATATACAAAAGCAAAATATGTCATATTGAATAGAATAACGAAAAATTTTCTTTTAAAGAAAAAAAAAAGCCTTTAAACGTTGAACGAATTCCAATTTGAAGAAGCATCTAATAAAAACATCTATTTAAATTCATATTTGTTCGGAAACGAATGAAATTGCAGGAGCTGTTACTCAGAAACTATGAATCGAAAGATGGTTTATATTTTTTAGTAAATGTAAAAAATAAATAAATAAATAAAAAATCAGCTAATTCTGTTAAACTGGGTGTTTTGAATCTGTGTTCTGGATATGACTGACTACTGCGAGACAGGAGGAAAACGGTTGTTACGTGACCACAACCGCTTACATCCCAATAATTTTTTTATTTATAAGAAAATGGACAACTTATTCAATTTCAAATCGCTTTAGTTATCAGGCTAGTTATTGTGTAAATATAGATTTTATATTTAAATATTTATTATCAATATTTTATATGATATAATTCATATTTACAGTAAGCTCTGTCTAAGACGCAATCTATTGGAACAGAGAAAATTATCCATAGTAGATAATATTTCATTTTAGAGAAATTTTACTCTATGTCTATGGATTCACAAGAAGTTGATAAACTTTCAGAGTTAAACTAATATCCATCTTATACAGAGTCCGTCTTAGATAGTATACCGTATTTGTATTGTTATATTTATTTTGTTAAAAAATTAATTTCTTAAGAAGATAATTGTGAACTTAAACAAGATATTTGTTTTATTAAATTGTGATTGTTAAAAGACATTTTCATTTTCGTTAAAAGACATTTTCGTCCCCCCTCCCCCCCATTTCTCAGCAGATGATGAAACTTTATAAAAGCTTTCTTTTTCTTTCAAAAACAGAGGAAAAAAATCTTGTAACAAAAAAATAAGTTTGAAAAGACATGACTGAAGACAAAAGTTTTCTTTTAAACTATTTAATTTATAATTATAGATTTTGATAAATAACAACTCGTAAAAAAATATCCCCCTAAAAATCTTTCTCTTTTTCCCATCCCAATACAACTGCTAAAAAACATTTGGTGAATACTGGAAGCAAAAGTGTTGAGTACAGCTTGCGCTCAAGGTCACTATTGCCTGAGGCAAAATGGGGTGCGAGATTCTCCGAATTTTGCGGGGTTGGCATTGCTATAGAGAAACTGTAATACCCTTATCATTCTTCTCTGCACTGTAGTATGAGTATGTTGTTGACTTTAACGACTGCAGAAATTCTCGAAAGAATATTATCCAGATTATAAATGGTAAGTCTTACCTAGTATGTATTTATTCATTAAAATTTTATTAAATTATATTCTGAATTTTCTTTTGCATCATTGTTTTTAACATAAATTCATTGTAAAATAATGCAAAATAAATCTAAGACATTTTTATTAAATGCAGAATATTTACTTGTGATATATCTGACGCAAAGCAATCGCAAAAATGTGATAATTTTAATTTAATTAAAGGTTATTCTTATTGTCGCATCTTTTTTCGAAGTAATTATTTTCATTTGACGACGATGTACACGTATGCGATAAACATATTGCGACTCCTTGAATAGTTTAATATGCGTAAAATGTATGTTTATTTTAACATGTAAAATATGCTTTCTTTTCACACATTTGTTTAAATTAGCAATACAGAGCATGTGTTTAAAAAATACCACTAAAACTTGATGATCTTAATTTGTATAAAATTTATTCTTATTGTACCTTTTCGAATAATGATTGATATTTTAAAACCGCGGATGGATAATTTTACATAATATTTAAAACAGATTGCTTTTATCATATTAACATTTTGTGTAAATTACGAAATATCAACCATATATTTTTATTTTTTTCTCAAAGTTTGAAATTTGATCTATTATTTTAATGTTATTTTCCGATTATGTCATTAAAAATACTGTGAAAGCTTGGTAATTTCAATTCATTTTTATTGTAAAAAAATATTATTCGCAAAATTTAATGCTCATAAAATTTCGACTAGTGTAGAAAATTTTATTAATTAAGATATGATTGGCATTAACAAGTGTGTTTTTTGTGTTAAAATTTCTTCTTAATTTGTGAAAAAAAAATCTAAATGTGAAATTTAAAAATATTTAAATGATGCAAATATAATGATTGTTTCTCAGATTATAATTTAATAAAGTTTTAATAAATATGCATATACTGGTAATAGGCTTACTAATAAATGTAAAAATAACATAACATGAAAAAAATATATATATATATATTTACAAATACATGAAATTTAAATGTAGCACACATAACAGATCATATTAAGGTTATATAAATTGTTTAAGGGTAAATTCAAAATTTTGTTCTATGAAAAATTCTTGTTACAAAATTGTTTAAATAACAAGCTGTTTTCCCTGAAAAAAAAATGTTAATAATCATTCAGTATATATTTCAAAATATACATACATAAATTTATCTTGAATTATTTTTAAACACAATTCTTGGTATAGTGAATTAAATAAATAATTTATTCTTTTCAATTAAAACTTAAAATGTATAACAATTTATATAATTTTAAAATTATTTAAATATAGATTCAAAGTTTGATCTATAAAAATATTTTCTGGAAGATTTTTTAAATGATAACTGTTTTTACATAAAAAACAATGTATTAATTATTATGCAGGTACAATTTTCAAAAGAATTGTGAATTTACTATTTAAAACTTTCAAAAATTTCAAAACCTATTACTTGGCATAGTGAAATTATTAATTAATTTAATTTTTTTTCAATTAACACTTTTAAAAGCTATATGAAATGCAATTATTTAGAAATGGCATTACACATGAATTTTTAAAATAGAATAAATAAAAAAAAAAGAAATTAATAAATTCACTTTGTCAAATAATAAGTTTGGAAAATTTTCAAAAAAGTATACATATATATATATATATATATATATATATATATATATATATATATATATATATATATATATATATATATATATATAATGCTTTTGAAAAAATTACCTAAATAATTATTAATATATTGTTTTCACGCAAAAACACTTATCATTTAAACAATCTCCCAAGAAATATTTTTTATAGATCAAATTTTGAATTTATTCTTAAGTAATCTTTATGGCACGAAACTGGCAGGCTTTTGGCTAGTTAAAATTGAAAATACACCAGAAAAGGCTTTTTTATGGGCAGCTTTTGGCTAAATTTAATTCTTACAAACACAAATGGCTGGGTGAGGGTCATCTCCTGGCCAACCTTTATTTTTAATGGCCTTTAAAAGAATAATTGTGGCCAGTTTGTGGCTGTCTGATATTTTCGATAAAACGCTAATGGCACATTTGTGGGCAACTTCTTGTATCATTTTGGCCCATTATCTTGTGGCCGTATTCTGGTCGGCGTGACAGTTTTTTGACGGAGCCGTTACGGCCAAAGATGGCGGGCCGTTATCAAACACTTTGGGCCACCGCTAACTACGCCTATAGTGGCCCACCAGTTATGTGTTTGTTGGGTAGGCAGTTATAAGATCGAAAACAAATGTCAACAATAAAGAGTAAATAATCGTGATTCGTTATGTGATAGTCAAGTCATTCACGGCTGTAAAAAATAAATAAATAAAAAAAAATAATAAAAAAAATAAATAAAGCAACACGAATATAAAAATTCTAACAATATTGTGTTTAAAACTCACCTTCGCTTTTCTTAAATAAAAAGTTTTTATTAAACACCTTTAAAAATTTGACTGTTTTGCTGCATCGTCATTATACAGCTTTTATAGAAAATGATTACTTTACAGTATTACACTGTTAAAAATTTGACCCATTTGTTGCAGCGTCACTCCGCAGCTTTTATAGAACATCTCTTTTATGACCAATGAGAATCCTCCATATCACAGTAAAGTAGCCGCTTTATATAAAAGCAGTGGAGTGATGCTGCAGCAAATGGGTCAAATTTTTAACAGTTGCTGCAGCATCACTCCAACGCTTTTATAGAAAACGGTTACTTTGTGTTTGCTACTTACAGTGTATTCTATAAAAGCTGGGGAGTGATGATGCAGCAAAACGGTTAAATTTTTAACAGTGCACTGCTAAAAATATGACCCATTTACTGCAGCGTCACTCGACAGCTTTTATAGAATGTCTCTTTTATGACCAATGAGAATGCTCCATAGCACAGCAAAGTAGTCGTTTTCTATAAAAGCGGTGGAGTGATGCTGCAGCAAATGAGTCAAATTTTTAGCAGTGTGAATATTGTGTTTGAAATAGGGAAAAGATTTCAAAGCACACTAAAATGTAGTGACGTCATTTACAGCTCAAACTGTAAATCTGACAAATGAGCACGCTCCATTACGACTCTGGACGTTTGCATTGGACGAAAAATTGATAGCCTTTAAAATCGGAGGTAACTTTTCACAATGAAATTTGTCACTGGTCACAATAAGTGTTTTTTTCTCGTGGATGGGTTGACCCCGGAATCGTTATATACGGAGGGATTTTATATATATAATAATCCTCATTTAAAAAAATTAGATATGTTTTAGTATAAAAATAACATAGAAATAATGTAAGAAAAATTTATTTTGAAAGGTGAATTTCCTTTTATAAAAATTGCACAATTAGTTGAGCTTCTAAACAAATGCCAAGAACTTAAATGAGACCTCTTGTGGCAAATATTTAATACATAAATGTTTTTGTATAATGATCTAAACAAGTAAAGCTAGAATTAGCATAAGTCCGAGGTACACATATGTCCAAGGTACATCATTCTCTCCTACATAAAATGATATTCAGGGTCACGCAAAGAATTAGGTACATGGTCACTTATGGATGATAATTTCTAGAAATGTAATTTAACTAATTTTAAGAGTGACTTTGTTTGAATTAAAATTTAGCAAAATACTAGCGTGTAATAAAGGTACTAGGTAAACGACAGGCTTCAACAAAAGTATTGAAGTATATTTCATCCAGTAGTATAAATTGCTGAAAGAGAATTTTCAACCAGTTAGGCGTTTTCTTGCTAAATTAAATTTCCGCATTATATAGTATATATATCAATAGACAGATCAAATACAGGGCTGTTCAAAAAATCTATTTAAAATACATATATGTCTATCGATAGTTATGCGTTATTTCCCTAAATAACGAAGTTTTGTTAAAGATTTCAGGAAGTGTTGAATAGCGTTTTATAAATCTATGCTTAAGGCATGATTTTTCTTTACTTGTTTTAATATTTTGCGTTTATTATTAATTTTTATTTTTAAATGCTTTTCTTTTTAAAAAATTCTATATTAGTAGTTTGATAAATAGTTTTCAAAATTGTATTTTTCGAAAGTTATGCTGCTGTAAAATGCAAAAATATTAATTTTTTTTTATCGATTCTTAAACTTCCTAATGTAGGGTTTAAAAATGTACCAGGTTTCGATGATAGCTGGTTTCTTTGTTAGTCGTACTCGTACAAATCATTATTTTACGTAACGCCTCATATACGCATATATTATGTAATTCTTTTGATTTTCTTTCCTTATGTCAGTTATTCGATTCCTTCGATTCCAATTGGCCAAATTCATTGCACATAATGAGGATTATAATGCTTTTAGGCATGTGCCACATGTGAAACACCGTGCAGTATAGGATTAAAATAAATTTTCTACCTTGCCCGCAAAAGTATTTAGATATTAAGAATAACGAGGTGGAACCCGTCGAAATTCGAAGAAAGAAAATGCTTAAGGAGGAACTGCTTTATTGATTTATAATAAATCTATATAATTACTTATAGCAAAAAATGCATCTTATTGATCAGTGTACTTCTCAAACAAATATTATAAAAAAAATACATCTTATATTGATCAGTCTAACTCTAAAACAAATATTATTTTAAGCCAAGATTAACAAAATACTATAAAACTCAGTTGTCCAAATTTTTTAAATTCAACTTTAATCTCATATAAAATCTGCAAAATATAATAAAGATCAGCTATTATGATGAAGGTATTAATTGAGAGTCTTATGTTTGGTATAAATGCGAATGAAAAAAAAAAATTATTCCAAATTGACACGATCATAGAATTTCACGCGAAATTAAAACCCGTCATCATTTTCATCTCAAAATTTAAACTTGTATTTCTCATATCCGTATTCACCATGTTTAAAAAATGATATTTCAATTTGATCATTTTAAAATCACTAACTCAAAACTTGAAGATATTTAAATGATAAATAAAAACGAAATAAAACCGAAGTCATGGAATTTTATAACAGACGATATTTTTTGCAAAGTATATGCATTTTTATTTCTATTTTTCTTTCCAATTTTAAGAGAAAATGGAGTGATTCTGTTGCCACAAATCCAAATTAGTACTAAAAACTATAAAAAAATTAATATCTCCAAAACAAATTGTGATACAGCTTTCAAACAAATTGTATTTAAAATTAAATTTTTTTCTCTATACGACGATGTAAATATCGTAAATTTGCTATCTTTAGAAGTATAAAATTTGCAGTAGCGAAAAATGCAAAACTGAAATTGCATGGGATAGTGTTGCCATTCGCAAAATGACGTATGCGTTACGCACAGATACGTTTGGCCTTTATAATATAGATATTTAAAATGTGAAAATTATGCTTTATTGTTTTTATCTCTTTATTTGAATAAGTCAAAGGATAGTCTTCCATAAATAGCAACATTCTGTTTACATCCGCCAATTTTGTTGCCACATGATGATAAACAGCATGTGCCCACACTGTAAAAAAAAGGGTCGATCTACTAAAAAAACTTTAGTGATCCTTGTAATTACTAAAAAATTTTTAGTAATCTTAGTCGGTTACTAGAAAATCTGTAAGAATTACTAGAAAAAAGTTAGCAATGAATAAAAGTTAATATTTTTATATTTTTAATAGCTATTACTAAAACTCACTTGGTGTAGCCTTGATAGCATAGTGGTTATAGTAACGGACTCCAGGCTGAAAGGTCCCGGGTTCGATGCTGGACACAGCCAATTACGCCCCGAATGTGTGTAGTGTAAGTACTCGTTAGTAAAGGGATTATGAAAATCCTGTCGGAGCAATTAGCTATGTTTGGTGCTGCCATCTATTGCAGTTTTGCCGAAAATCTTCCGCTTCAGAAGTCTGGATGCAGCTCGAAGGAACCTCCTGCCCTTCGGGCGCACGTAATGGTTATTAAAAATAATTTTGGAGCTATTACTAAAATTTGCTTGGTGGCTCATACTAAAAATTTTTAAGTTAGTTATAAAAAAAAATTCTTTTGTTCACTTTACAAAAGAAATGCTTGTTTCACTTGCAAAAAAAAAGTTTGTAATGGTTACTAAAAAATTCTCTGGAATACAAATTTACTAAAAAATTTTTAGTAACCTCTTGAATTTTTTTTTTTTTTTTTTTTTTTTTTTTTTTTACAGTGCAGTCATGACATTGACGAAAATGTTACGAACAGTAAATCGTAAGTGAATGTTGCTCCAATAGCGGTTAATATAAGCTGTCTTGTGAAATAAAACATACCACAGGCAGATATGTATACAGTATCCTCATTTTCAATTCTTCGGAGGTTAAAGATAACATGACGGTCAGTATGACAACTGTCACCATAGTTGTTTATATATTCTCTAACTGTCATTTTTATTTCCGTTATTTTTTCGGGAATCATAGATCCACTAAAACAGTACATTAAAACAATAAGAAATCCACTCAAATTATTGTACGTAAATTCGATAAAAAAGACAGGATTGTTCAACATCGTATTAGACCATAGACCTTTCTGTGCCATAACTGAATGCAAGGATATAAAAACAAGACTTAAGGCGTAAAAGAAGATGAAAAATGAAGGATAACTAAGGGCTACTTCTAGTTTTTGCAAAACTTTTACGATTATAAAGAATTCCTTTAAAAGAACAACGCTTTTAGACAGAGTTTTGTTTCTTAAATTTAATTTTAGTAAGTTATTATAACACATTAACATTTCTCCCCATCTATAAAATATAGTACACAATGAAAAGCTGAGAAATAAGATCATCATGGCACAGATATAATGTAAAATAATGCTATAAAATCGAATAATTTCGCGGAAGACGCTTTGGCGAATATCGAATCCAAATAACCAAAATACGGTTTTAGATTCTATTTCTGGAAACATTGTGTAATCAAAAATAGAAATTACTGTGGGAAATGAAATCATAATAATTATAAGAACTTTTATAAGAAAAGATCCGGTATATCTTTTGATATACTGTTTTCTGAATGCATATAATTTTTGCACGGTGTGGAGAATACATCGCTTTTTTGCGCTCAAACATACATAAATTAGAATTGATTGTACAGGCATTATGAAGTAACCGAAACCATAGATGAAATCTTTAGTAAACATAAAGCGAACAGATGCTAAAATCCAGTGCAAAGATATTATGGCCATCATTAATCTTATCGAAAATGATAACACTTTCTCGTAGGTCTTAAGACGATAATTAGACAGATTTATTCCTGTTATGGCAAGAATGTGCCATAAAAATTTGTCTTCCATAGTGCTATGTCTGGATGACCGTTAGCAGAACTATAGATGCTGGATTATAGCTATTTTTTAATATGCTGAATTATAGACAGGAAATGAAGCTCTATATACAGGAGATGAATATGTACAGAATTAATTATTACCAAATTATTCTTTAGCTTTCTGACGAAAAACTACCAACATCTAAAAAAACTCCAACACACTTACCCGCGCTCCTCTCCTCACCTCTCTTCAATTTTAGGTGAGGGCGCTAGTCTCTTCACTTCGTTTTTTATTTAATTCTTTTAATAAAAGAGGTTGGGAGGAGAATGGTTGCATGACACATAGAAGATTATGAAATTAATTGAAATTATTTTTTATGTATTTCCAATTTCGATATTCCCATACAGTTTTTTATTCATTGATAGAAAATACACTCTTATTTGGCTATCTATAATTCAAATTTTTAATAATTGAAGCAATTACCTTATTTGTTGAAAACTTAAATGCAGAAATTCAATTGAAAGATTTCATTGCTCATTTAAAGATGAAGTATATTGAGTTGAAATTATCCAGAACAAAATGATTGCAATAAAACGATAAGTTACTTTTTATGACATCAAAATTAGCAAATATTCGAATCTTTTATTGGTATGATAATATCACAGGTATGATAATATCAATATCCCATATAAATATCACAGCTGTTTAACATTTCATGATGATCTTAAATTATGTCTCATTTATAAAAAAGGCAGTGTATATAGACATATATGATGCTTTGTTAAATTCTTTATTATACAAGTTAATAAAGTACTATTAAATATTTTGCTGCGCGTCAGTATATAGAAGTTATTACACGTGGACTGATCATTAATACAATCGAAAAATATATTAAAACTTGAATTTTAACATTACAACAAGAGCTCTTAAAATGATTCCAATTATACTTTTTTCCCTCAAGAATACAATATTTTATTAAAAGCCTAGTTCAATGTTTTCTTTCAAAAATCGAATATTGTTGGGAAATTAACTGTTCATTGTTATTTTAGCGGATTAGTATTTGACAGATTTCATTGCGAAAATTCTCGAGGAGAAAAACTTACAATGCATAGTATAATTTGCTTGTATAAGCGCAAGGCCGTATCTTTTGCAAACAAGACATCGATCGCAAAGTGTATTAGTTTAATGAAAATGCATTGCAAACGTTTCAAAAAGAAATTGGTAAGGAATCGATATTAATGTTTCGCATTATTTGAAATGATTTTATCAAGAAATGAGTTTACTTTAATTTATTAAAAAGCAAGTTAATATATGAAACTGTCAGGGAATATTTTCATAGCACTAGTAATCAATATTGTTTTGTTCAGTAAGCAGTTGTCAATAAATTCGAAATAACAACGACCAAAAAATAATTCTAAGTTTATTAATAATAATAATCATAAAATCCTCATGATGAAAAGTATTTCATTACGTAAAATGATTTTAATTATACCTCATTATAATATATATAGGGGAGACTGGGGCACATGCGAAAAGTTCACATAAACATAGCTTTTTCTCATAACTGGGTTAATTTCTATAAAAACTAATGAATATAGTAAACAGAACCTTTCTTTACACATAGTATTTTTTTTTTAAATCGCCTTTATAGTTCTTCTTTCTTTTTTAAATAGCTTTAAAAATTCTAAAAATTGTTCACATGTGCCCCATTACCAGAGTAGTTGTAAACACACGCGGGGCACATGTGAATAGTGCTCTAAAAATAACGACAAAATGAATACCATTATGCTATAGTTAATTTCGGATTCTCTACCCGTTAAAAATATTTGTTTCGTTACTCGTTACTGTTCAAAAATCGGGTATCCGCAGTCATTGAACGTACTGTAAAACATGATATACCGTAAGAAGAATCGTTGGAAGATTCGCTTTAGTCATCTGTCCGTAAAAATTACATTTAATGGTGTATTCGGAAAAAAAAAAAAAAAAAAAAAAAACACGCTTTTCCACTTTCAGCAGCTCGAAATTTTCTGATACAATTTCAGACACATTTTTAAAAGCAGAAACATGAAACTTGCTGAGGGGATTTTTGCAGAGGCGTATAAGATACCGTGTGATGTAATTTTACGCTCGATTCGTTAGAATTTGATTTATAAACAATTACTCTCTCAGTATGACTCTTTTTTTTTTTTCGTTTCCAAATCTCCCGCTTCGGAAAAATCGGTTCAAAATGCCATTTTTGATTGCTTTTTTGCAATATTTTCTGCATTTATCAAAGAATCGACAAGCACGGCACCTTATGTACTTTCTAAATAAGACAATTTGTCAGTTTCATGTATTTGAGAGCAAAAATGAATTTAAAAATAAATCGGAAAATAAGCAGCTTGAATCGAAATACATTCTTAATGAAGTTTCCAAGTTTTATTTAAAAAATGAAATCAAAATATTAAAATCAGAGCCGTAGCGAAAAGTGAATTATTACGGGGGTGCTCATGAAAATTTAGGGAGAGGGGGGCATACATTTTTTTTCTCTCTGTGTGACGCAGAAAAATAAATTAGTGCATATTTACACCGTAGTTACTATGTTTCTGTTGCAATAACTTCATTTTATGCTAAGAAAAAAATAGGATAATGGAAACTTCGAGTGCATAGCCAGGGGCGTGCGAAGAAAAAACTGCGTTCGTGGCAAAGTTTCAATTTGGTGTCCCCTCCACCAACTTTTTCTTCTGATAAGCCAAAAAACACTTTCGTAGTATAAATTTCGTGCCCTCTAAATTTCCTTTTCGACCGCCCACTTCACTCTCCCCCCTTTCGCACTATGCTGTCCCGAACTGCAGAAATATTCTATTTCTGAATTCTTAAATTTATATTTAAAAAAAATATTTTTTTTCCTTTCTTTTTGGTTTTAATGAAGCAGGTATCAGGACCGAAACTAACCTTTTATGCATCCGGGTCAAACATGAAATTTGGCGTCCCCCCCCCCCCCGCCTCACTTCCGTGAAATATATTTACAAAGAGAATTTTACTAATTTTCTAATGATAGACTTTATTAGGATGAGCGAAGCGAATCCTCTACTAGGCCACTCAAATGACATTTTGTCGTACACTTTACAAAAAAACTATACAGTATTTTGACTTGAAATTAAACACAAATATAAATTATGATCTGTAGATTTGCAGAATATTATTTTTTTCACAGAAACACTTTTCAAAAAATTATTATTTTAATTAATTTATTTTACATGTTTTTCCATTACGAACGCATTTTTTCAAATAAAAAGTAAAACACGTACGTTTTCGGAAGAAAAACTTAAATCATGGGGTCAGTAATTATAGCTAGAATCATCATTAAATAAATAAAATATATTTTCATTATTCTGACAAAATATCTCAAAAACTGCTTTCAGATTTTCAAACTATGCTCATTCCTTTTAATTATGTATAGTTTCATTATTTCTTTTATAAAATTTATAAAATACTTTTTTTAGAAAAAATTATAGCATATTTTTAATGAATTAAAATTTGTGAAAATTCTGTTATTAACATTCAATTATAAAAGTATTTTTCTGTGTTAGGAATTCAAATGCACAATTTATTCTTATTTTGTGAAATCATTTAAGCAGACGATATTTATGAATTTTAAAAGAATTGCATTATAATTTTGTGAAGTGGCAATAAAAGAATTGTAAACAAATAAAATTAATATTTTGTAGAATTCTACTTCGAAAATATTTTTATTTATACCAATCTTATATCATAAATAAACAACCTGAGGAAATTCTTAGTTATTTGGTTAAAATACATTTTAAAATTAAAATGCGCCGAAACATAAAATTACATTTTTGCTTAATAAAGATGCAAAAGTAATTTAAAAAATATATTATTACTTTTAAATATTTATCTTATAGCATAATACTTCGCGAATCCAAACAAAGCATGGCTTTTGCTAGTTTTAAATTTAAAATATGTAATCATAAAATATGTAATACTGAACTATGTAATTTTGTTTGTCATATAGGGGAAGATGGGGATACTTGAGCCATTTTTTAAATTTTAATTTTTTTAAATTTTTTATAATTTTTTAGAACAAAATAAAATATTGAAAATGAAAATTTGATATTTTATTTTCAATTGAAAACCACTTTCAATTATTTTGAACTATTTTTCTATGTCTAATAAATTTGTACTTTTTCTTTTACATCGTGGCTCAAGTATCCCCATGGAGGGGACACTTGAGCCAGATGTCACATTCGCACCAGTATTTTGCAAAGAAAAAAACCGATTTACAACATACGCGGAAAAAAATGCATCAAACCTATTTCAAATAAATTTGGTCGAATTTTCTGGTGTCGTTGTAACATTTCAGAATTAAAATTATGTGGTGGAAAATTCTACCAGCAGAGCTCAAAAGGTTAATCACCATACTTTCAAAATGGTACCAAGGTATGTGATTTCTTTTTTACATGTTCAGAACTATAAATATGTTATTATGTTGCCAGTTTTAGAAAGAAAAATTGACCAACTGCAGAGATAATAGGGGTGGCTCAAGTATCCCCTATGCTCAAGTATCCCCACTCTCCCCTATTGATTCATTAAAACCTTGAATACCGAATAGAAAAAGAAAATCCGTTTTGTACAGGCTTCTTTATGCAATATCATTCTTAGATTCTTCTATGCTTCTGTATACCGCAGACAGGATGATTTTAACTATACCACGCAAAATATAGACGTGAGAAAAATCAACAAAAAAATGGTCATTTGGCACTCTGCCGTTTTGGTGCCCGGGGCTCATGCCCCCGCTTTGCCAAGGGGCGTTCAAAGAGAAAACTGCACCCTGTTCAAAGTTTCAGTTTGGAGCCCCCTCACCCAACTTTTTTCTTTAACAGGCCAAAAATGACATTGGTAGCATAAATTTGGTGCCACGCCCCCTATAGTTCTGAACCACGGGGCGACCGCCCTATTCGCCCTCCCCCTTTCGTACAGTGCTGGCCATGCCCCCTCCCTCCTTTGTTTCGACCCTGGAAGGGGAGGGTCTTTCAGATAATAAATAACCTGATTTTGAAAAAAATCTTTCAGATGGTACTAATATACACTACTGATAAATACTTTTTTGCTAAATACGCAAGCTCTGAGATGCTTTACCAATAAATGTTTTTTTCCCCAATTTGTTGTTGAACTCCCTTTACTAAATACTTCACTTGGCATAAATATGAATCACATTTTGCTTTATCATTAGATGCTTCAGAAAAGTATATCCACTTTTTATTTCTTTTTCTTTTCATAATAAAATAAATAAATGTATCAACAAGTTCGTACGAAATCCAAATCATTTGAGATTTTAAAATAACTGATACAAACTGAATGATACGCATACACTGGATACGGAAATAACTGAAACTGTCGTCTAATGTCAGAGTCTGAACACAATTTCGTATCTTTACCGCATTCGAGTGTCTGGCCGCATTCATACAATCACAAATGCTAACGAATGTTAGAAGTATTTAAAGCTACTTTCACTTTGTTCGGTTGCGTATTGAATTGACACGGGTAACGACCATAGAATAATACAAGAACACTTCTATGGTAACGACCAACAATTTGATACTCCTATGGTAACGACCAACGCCGTGCGAAAGGGTGGATCGCGTAAGCAGCATTTGCAGTTGGTTTCGCTCTGTTCGGTTGCGTACTGACATGGTAACGGCCTGCGGAAGCGAAATTGAGAATGGTGGCAAGGGCAGCCTGCGAAAGGGAGTATCGAAGGGGGCGATTGCCCCAGGTGCAGAAATTTAGGGGGCGCTAAATTTATACAACCAACGTCATTTTGGGAGGTTTAGCGATAAGTTGGGGAAGGAGGGAGCGCCAAATTCAAATTTTGTCCGGGCACAGTTTTCTCTTCGCACGACCCTGGTAACGACTGACGAGAAGTATTTCTAAATAACAATTCAGTACTTCGTTCCTTAGAAAATACTCGTTTCTTAGTAACGAATATGTGCGGTTTGCAACAGTTCTAGTGCTAAGAATTTATAGAATTATGAACACACCTAAAAATTTAATTCAAACAAGCTGTCATCTGATTTGTTGTAAACTAATTTGTAGTGACATTTGTAAAAGTAACTTTCGTGCTCATTTTTGAAAAATAACCCATTTTCAATCTGTTAAGTTACGATTGAAAGCAACAAAGATGAAGTTTGTTCCTTTTTTTTTCTCTAAATGTAACTTACTTTTTTGTTTACCCATCACACGTAGTATAGGGTAAACCTTGCAATCGTTTTAAAAATCGATTTTTTTTTCTTTTTTTTTACGGATTTACATGTTTTAGATATTAAGGATTCCAAAAAATATATTTTAACAAAAAAAGAAAAAAAAATTGCCGTCTTGTGTGTGTTTTTGTAAACGCTCTATCTCCCGAACAAATTGAGATAGAGACTTGAAATTTTGTATGTACTTAGTATGTAATAATGGGACGAAGACTATTAAATATCAGTAACTTCGATTATCTGGAACTATTTTTTTGGACTTTCAAAAAATTCGTTCTGATGAAAGGTATATAAAATTTTTCGAAATTTTTTATTTTTAGAAGTGGACGTAAAAGGCAATAAAATAACACAAATTTTGCATAAAGAACAAAATCAATCTGATTATTAGTTGCCGAGATCTTTGTAATTCTTTTTTCCACATTCTTCGATTTTTCGTGACCCTATATTTCCTTCAAATTTCAATTAAAAGATATATACCGGGTGTTCCAAAAATAACCGGTGGATTTTAAAATTCAATAACTTGAAAACGGTGACAGCTATTAAAAAAATTTTTGCAGGAGGGTTATGTATGATGTCACAAATTTTTTCTGCGTGATTTTTGATTTTAGTTCGGAAATCAAACAATAGATGGCGCTGACGGCGATTGGCGCTCAGTCGAAGCCGAAACTGAGCTCACTCAGCATTGATACAAAGGAAGGAGATTAAGGATATGGAGTGCGTCTCATTCGATTTGATTTCAATGGAATGCATTTTTGCCATGGATGTAACAGATTCTTCAATAGTGGAATGCAGCGTTCAGAAATGGGTATAAGTTTCGCAAACAGTATTTGAGTTTGCAGGAGATTTTACATTTATGAGGTTTTATTTGTCTGGATAAAATTACTTTCTTATGGCATGATTTAAAGAATATTTTATACATCGTAATTTAAAACTACACTGTTAAAAATTTGAAACCTTTGCTGTATCATCACACCTTGCTTTTAAAGAAAAAGATTACTTCACTGTATTATGGAGCATTCTCTCTCTCTCTCTCATCTCATGTCTTCTCATGAGATAGTATTGTGGTGTATATGTTATGGAGCATTCTCATCGATCAAAACAGAGATATTCTATAATAACAATCGAGTGACGATGCAGCAAAAGTTTAAAATTTTAACAGTGTTGGTGAAGATGCAGAGTGTCTGAAAAATGACCGGTATATTTGAAAAATCAATAAAATTTAAATGGGCAACGTTAGAAATATACCGTTTGCTGCAATATGATTAGGACATTAGTAAATTTTCAGGAATACAACTTTCGAAATCAGTTAAAATTTTCAACAACAGATGGCACTGCTGGCAATTTGAAAGCTATAATAGAAAACGCAATGTGTGAACTTGCCATTCTGTAAACCCTCTGTCCCTGCCAGCGAAGAAACTCGCGAGCTAAAGCTATTCACTGTAAAAAAAAATTGACCCATTTGCTGCAGCGTCATTCACTCCGCCGCTTTTATAGAAAACGGTTACTTTATTGCGTTATGGAGCATTATCATTGGTCATAAAATACATATTCTATAAAAGCTGTGGAGTGACGCTGCATCAAATGGGTCAATTTTTTATAGTGTTCTTTTGGAGAGGCATTTTTGTAATAACTCTGTCGCATTTTGACGTTTTTTTTTTTTTTTTTTTTTTTTTTTTTTTTTTTTTTTTTTGCACTGCATAGATAAGGTCCCTCTCAAGATCACTCCTTGATTACATTTTCGATTTTGGTTGCAGATATTTTTTATAAAGTTAATTTCAACTAAAAATCGGTTTTGGAAGTAAAAGTAACTTTATTCCTGCTGTTTCAAAAATGACGGAATAGAATATTTGAAAAATCAATAATACATCATTTGTTGTAATGTGCTTGGGACAATAGTAAATTTTTAGACAGACAAACTTACAAAATTACTTACAATTTTCAACATCAGATGGCGCTGCAGTCTGGAAAATCTAAAGAACGATATTTTCCACATATCCACCATGCGCAGCAATAATATGGCGTAGTCTCTGAACGAAATTACCAGTAACGTTTATAAACGCTTCAGGAGGGATGGCTTCACATACAGAAGAGATGGACTGCTTTAGTTCTTCGACTGTTCCTGGATTGTGGCGGTACACCTGGTCTTTCACGTGTCCCCACAGATAGTAGTCACAGGGGTTCATGTCTGGCGAAAAGGGAGGCCAATCCACGCCGCTCCCTGTATGTGTGGCATAGCCCAAAGCAATCACACGATCATGGAAATGTTCATTCAGGAAATTAAAGACCTCGGCTGTGCGATGTGGCCGGGCACCATCTTGCATAAACCACGAGGTCTTCGCAGTGTCGTCTAAGGCATTTTGTACCGCAACAAATTCTCGAAGAATGTCCAGATAGCGTGGTGCAGTAATCGTTTCGGATCTGAAAAATGGACCAATAAGCCCCTTGGAAGAAATGGCGGCCCAAACCAACACATTTGGAGGATGTAGGGATGATGGGACTGCAACATGTGGGTTTTCAGTTCCCCATATGCGCCAGTTCTGTTTATTTACGAAGCCGTCCAGGTAAAAATAAGCTTCGTCACTAAACCAAACGCTGTCCACTTGGATATCGCCGAAGTCAGTCCTTTGCACCATATCATTAGCAAATGTTACTCGTGCATCAATGGAAGAAGCGCTGAGGGGTTTCCGAGTTTGAATTTTGTATGGATAGAGGTGTAAACTCTGGCGCACGAGACGGTACGTGGACGTTGGCTTTATTTGGACCGCAGCTGCAACACGGCGAATGGAAATCTGAGGCCGCTGTTCGATCACCTTCTGCACAAGCTGAGCATTACTCTCTGTTGTTGTCGTACGCGGTCGCCCTACATTTCCAGCACGTTCATCCTTCACGTCTCCAGTCCGTTGAAATTTTTCAAACAAATTCTTTATTGTATCGCTTTTCGGTCCTTTGGTTACATTAAACTTCCGTTGAAAACTTCGTCTTGTTGCAGCAACACTGTGTTCTAGGCGGTGGAATTCCAACACCAAAAAAATCCTCTGTTCTAAAGAATAAACCATTTTTACCTGCAAACTTGCAGTCTGTGAACAGCATACGCTTACAGCAGAAAGACAACTTACAGAATAGCGAACCCAGAGACTGGGTTTTCTCCAATAGCTTTCATCACACCTGCAGCGTCATCTGTTGTTGAAAATTGCCAAAATAATTGAAAATAATCAAAAAATATAATAAAGGAGAGATCTTGAGAGGGACCTCAGCTATGCAATACAAAAAAAAAATATTAAAAAATGTCAAAATGCGATAGAGTTATTACAAAAATGCCTCCCCATACACTGTTAAAAATCTACCGCATTTTGTTGCAACGCACTCCCCCTGCTTGTATCGAAAACAAACGGTTACTTGTCCGGGAAATGGAGCTTTCTCATTGGTTGGAATAGAGATATTATATACAAGCGCTGGAGTGCAGCAGATTTTGACCAGTGTAGAAACACTGCAAAAACTTTAACCCATTTGCTACATGTCTGCAATGTCACTCCACAGCTTTTATAGAATATGTCTTTTATGACCAATGATAATGCTCCATAACACAATATTGTAACCGTTTTCTATAAAGGTGGTGGAGTGACGCTGCAGCAAATAGGTCAATTTTTTACGGTGTAAGAGCAAGATTGTAGCAAAATATCTTCACCTACATTGTTAAAATTTGAAACATTTGCTGCATCGTCACTGCATTGCTATTATAGAATATCTCAATTTTGACCAATGAGGATGCTTCATAATACAGTGAAGTAATCTTTTTCTATAAAAGCGGAGGTGTGGTGATGCAGCAAAGGTTTCAAATTTTTAACAGTGTAGTTTTAAAATACGATGCACAAAATATTCTTTAAATCATGCCATAAGAAAGTAATTTTATCCGGGCAAATAAAACTTTATAAATGTAAAATATCCTGCAAACTCAAATACTGTTTGCGAAATTTATACCCATTTCTGAACGCTGCATTCCACTATCGAAGAATCTGTTACATCCATGACAAAAATGCATTCCATTGAAATCAAATCGAATGAGACGCACTCCATATCCTTAATCTCCTTCCTTTGTATCAATGCTGAGTGAGCTCAGTTTCGGCTTCGACTGAGCGCCAATCGCCGTCAGCGCCATCTATTGTTTGGTTTCAGAACTAAAATCAAAAATCACGGGGATAAAACTTGTGGCATTATATATAACGCTCCTGCAAAAATTTTTTTAATAGCTGTCACCGTTTTCATGTTATTGAATTTTAAAATCTACCGGTTATTTTTGGAACTCCCGGTATATTTATTGGAAATAAGACGCTTAATTCGACACAGTAAACTGTTAGTTAATATGATTATTATTTTTGGAGATATAAGAATGTTTCTTTTACGCAATTTGGTACTATTTGAGTAGTTTTGCGTTTTTATACAATTTGTCGAAATTGGTTCATCAGCAATTCATTAATAGAGCATTACTATGTATATTAACAATATTTAAATATACGTTTAAATTTTGTTTTGAAATTGCAATGCATTTTATAAATAGTTTAGACATGTTTTATTTTCATATATTATACTATGCATATCTATGATGGGTAAGTATTCGAGATGGGAAATATAGTTACTTTTGGTTAACAGGTTCATAGTTCCACTCTTTTACAGGTAACAGGTTCCAACAACCTGTTATTTTTATAACATAACTACGGATGTTTTAATTAGAAGGTCTTTCAAACAAAACGTTTTAAATAACTTTTTGAAGTAATTATAAATGCTATATTTTACTAAGATTAATCAAAATAAGTTTGTAATTTAAAATTTAGTTTTTGCAAAGCAAGACTAAATTAATTATGATGCTTTGAATTTCGTGCATTTTTGGCATTTTCTGACACTAAAAACAGGATTTTCCAGTTATAGTGATTAAAACATTAGAAATTCATACAATTCTAAGTATCATAACTCAGTAAGTTTTGAGCATACAAGAATAAATTTTTACTGTTTTACATGTTAGAACGAGAAAATCTTTTCAAAATAAAGCTTATAGGACCCACGCATTGGATAAAATTTGTAATTTCTTATATATTTAAAAATAATGAAAATTGATCTTTATGTGATGCAGAGGAGAACAAAATTTGTAACATTTATACAACTGGAACTATAACTCTAAAACTAACGGTTTAGAAATTAGTTATTGATAAATGATAAGAGCACCATGCATAATAATAAATAGAGTTTTAACATGATTTCTAACAAAAAAATAAATTCATACAGCATAGATTATGAAACACCTTCTAACACATTTAGAATGCCATAACAAAACTTGACAATTTAGAAAGATGGGAGACGGCGTCTTATTGAACAATTTGGAAAAAAAAATGCATTTGAAAACACGATTTCTGCTATTACCATGAATAGTCGTTAAAATATACGATTTTTTTTCAGTACTGTATATGATCGACAGACGTGTGCTTACTACATATAGTATGCTAAAATTTAGTTCAGTTAAACGCTTAGCACAGTTGAAAATTTCCATACAGCAATTTCAGCCAAGAAACGGATGTTGTTGAGAACATTTTTTCGACCTTGCATATGATCTAAAATTTGTACAAACCAAGTAACTTTTAAAAAGTAGTTAAACTTTAAAACGCATACCATTATTGAAAACGCACTTCCAGCAATTGTTGTTCGTAGGTTTCAATAGTTCCCCCATTTAATTTTAATCTTCTTCTAATATCCAAATTACTTTTGTATGTTCTCATAAATAAGCGATAAGTTCTATGCACACCATATTCTTCGTAAGAAACTTGTAGTACACCACAGTGATGTATATAAATTTCAGTATGTTTTAAATACTGTAATATCATTAAAATACATAGCGAGTGATTTTTCAACACAAGCCGTAAACTAATGGAATTCCTCTGAGTGGCCCTGCAAATGAACCAAAAATAAAAAAATAAAAGCTACACATTTCCTTCTCAAAGTTGAACATGCCATACTAAATTCAAATAATATATACATATACATATATATCAATTCCATGGCAATCGGACTATATTTACACGAGTTATAACAAGGATAGATAAACCGAATTCATAAACACTTTTCAACTACATCGTAAAATACTATAAAAGAAAAATTGATACGCGACTTAATAGAGGCCACATCAATCAACACATATTCAAAGTTAATTTCATAAGAACACAAAAATAGTATTTACATACTTTTAATGGAATGCAATTCTTCAAATTAATTACAACTGTACTGAAATTAAGTTATTTCACAAATTATAGGAAACTATTTTGTTTCTTTCTTTTTTTTTCCTATCATTCTTTCTTTTTTTTTCAGCAAAATAAAATCTTTTAACGCAAATACAAAATAAAAATAATAAAATTATTTGGCCGAAAAACAAAATGTATAGTGACAAAATCTCCCCCCCCCCTCCCTAAAAAAATTCTATGAGCATGTAGTAATAGCCCATTTAAATATTCAAAAACGAGTAAACCCTTCTATCACCCTTGCAACATCAACACAGAATCTTTTCCGATTGAAAATCATTTAATTACCTCTTTCACTACTTCCGAAAACCATAAAGAATAAACAAACACTTTTAATCACTCAGACAAAATTGTAAATTCTGTTATATTTATTATCAACATATTTTTTCAAATTGAAACGAGTTGTACCAAATGTTACAGTGATCGCAGAAAATATTTACAGATAAATATTTGCAAACATGTTAGGTTATCTGTTTTTATTCAAAGTTAGCCAAACGATAAATGATCATTATCTATTTTAAGAACTAGATTTACTGCAGCGACAAGAAAATATATCAGAATGAATTGGGGAATATTAAGGAATTATCTGTAGTTGTTTTTCAACTGCGGTTTTCAATTGAACAGAATTTGAAGTTTTCGCCCCGGGAGCGGAAATTTAGGGGGCGCTATATTTGTATTACCAACGTCATTTTTGGCTTTTCACAAGAAACAATTGGTAGAAGGGGCGCCATACTGAAACTTTGCCCCGGGCGCTGTTTTCTCTTCGCACGCCCCTGATGTACATATTTCGGACGATTTAATCAATTAAAAAATTATAAATTCGTGCACTTTATTTCAATGTAGTAAAATAATGTTCAGTTTTTTAAAATAGACTTTTTATCTAAAATTGAGAATTTATTTTTAAGGCATAGAATTATAAATCAATGCATTTTACTTAAATATTGCAAAAATATATTTTTTATAAATTTAATGATTCTGAGCTCGAGTTTCACTGCTTTTTCTTGGTGTCTGTGTCGGGGGGTGTGGGGGTTAGAAATCAATGCTTTCCTCATTGGTAACACAAATGGCAAATATATTGCTAAACTCAATTTAAAATGCATTTGTAATGTAATTGTACAAAGGGAAAATTTTTAGATCTAATAACCTAGCGTATTAACTTTGGGGCTGTGCAACTATAAAGTTAACATTTTAGGAGAGCGGGACGGGGGGGGGGGGGTCCGGCACATGATATTGTAAAATATCTCTAGGGGAAGAAATGTTTGTTTTTTGATATTGATAATTTTTGATCCAATCAATTTTTTCTCTTTTTATTTGTAGCATGGTCTTTGGTTGAAAATAGTTTTAATTTTTTTAGTAGGTTATCTAGTTTTGCGTAAGGGATTGATGAAATGCAAAACAATTTTTAAGCACCACACGCCTAACAGAGTTGCCTATGACTAGAGAATGAAAATGAGGCCAATTAGGTGCGCTCGTCTCAAAAGAAACGGTTTAGGACATTTTTAGTGAATATTGTTCTATTTTAGAGGTGCGAAATTGATTTCTTGATTAAGGCAAATGAATGAAGACGCTGCCACTTACAATCATATGTTATTTAATTGACAGGGACTTTTCGGTAACATATTAACGCAATATTAGGTTCCATCATAGTAACAGTGTTTTTTATTCTAATACGTTAAATAATGCCCACTCCTAGTAAGTATTGCGATGGCCCCCAACGACTTATTATATTTTACCAAGTGCTTAAAGTATTCAAAGAACTTATTTCATGTGTATCTGCACTTTGAAAAAAATCGCACAAGTATTACGATTTAGTTAACTTTTATTAAGTTTCACATTGGCTAAAAAAAATTGTATTTTAATGTATGTTTTATTTTGTAAGGATTTGAGACTATTTCTTTGCATGATTATGTTATTTTTATAGGTTTTTATTTAACTTCAACGATCGTATTAATAAAAGTGTGTTTACATTATGCATATCCATGAGGTAAGTGTTACGGTGGCCCCCAACGACTAGTTATATTTTTATATTCTTTTTAGAGCACTAGAACAGGCACAGCAGGATTTGTTACTGGCGTTGGTTCCTTGCTGAGCATCTTTCGAAAGAACAGAGCTGTTTACTAGTCTTCACAGAACTCCAGCTGCTTCAATAAAATGTGTTTGATTTCAATGAATTATACCACTCAAGAAAGATTTCAGTGTATGTCGAAACAAACATTTCAGAAAGAGTAATCGATTGTCGATAGTACTCTCACAACCAAGGTTTTACAAAGGGTATAGCGAGGTAAGAATGACGAAATGGCCCCCATGGTCAATGACTGAATTATTATTTGTACTAGTATCAGCACTCTAAAAGAGTACGAAATAAAAGGTCATTGACCCCTGATCTTGACCTGCCTTTAAGATATTCGATAAAGTTAGTACGCGCGCCGTTATTTTTTAAATGTATTTTTCTGAAAAACTATAAAAGCTAGAAAGATGGGGCCAATTGCGTATATTGAGAGATATTTTGAAAAATATTTTATATTTTTTTCAGAGTTTTCGTGAAATGACAACTGTGCAAAATAATGAAACAAAGTATAAATCTTTTATTTTTGTACTGTTCTTTTATGTCTACCGCGCCAAAAAAATTTCATAATATTCTTTAATTTATATACATATAGCACACAAAAAATGATCAAAATCAAAGAGGCGCTTTTTGAGTAATATCTAAGAAGAAAATGGAAAAGGTTAAAATAAAAGTTCGAAATATCTAAGGAAGGAAAAGAGAAAAATTGATACCGGACAAATTTAAAAGAAAAAGTAAGACTGATATACGGCTAGTATACCTCAGAAACACGGTTAGTGGGACACTGAAATACAGCTAGTGAGTGGATGGAGCGAGGAAACTACCGATCGCCCGACCTACACCCCCGAATATACTTGTCCTGTTGAAATTCTGTCAAAAAAAATTTTTAAGCGATGCAGTCAATGTTTTAATTATGAAAGTAGAGATGTTGATAATTAAAGTTAAATCTATCATTGTCATGTCTACCGCTCGAAATATATATATACATATATATATATATTATATATATATATATATATATATATATATATATATATAATATTCTTTCATTTATATATTTATACCGCGCAAAACCTGATCAAAATCAAAGAGGTGCTTCTTTGAGTAATTATGAATTTAATAAATAAGATCACGGATGGTAGAAACTAATTAAAAAGGTCTTTTTTGGAATTATTTATTATAATTGCATCATAAATATGATTTCAAATATCATTATTTTCAATTATTACAATATTGACTTCATCATTTAAAAAAGGGTATAGCGGGGTAAGAATGGTGAAATGGCCCCCTTGGTCAAGAACTGATTTATTATTTGTACTTGTATCAGCACTCTAAAAGAGTACGAAATGCAAGGTTATCGACCCCTGATCTTGACCTGTCTTTAAGATATTCGAAAAAGTTCGTACGCGCGCCGTTATTTTTTAAATGTATTTTTCTGGGAAACAATAAAAGCTAGAAAGATGAGACCAATCGCGTATATTGAGAGATACTTTGAAAAATGTTTTTTATTTTTTTCTGAGTTTTCGTGAAATGACAACTGTGCAAAGTAATTAAACAAATTATAAATCTTTTTTTTAGTACTGTCCTGTTATGTCTACCGCGCCAAAAATATATAATATTCATTACCTCTTTCCGGCGTGAACAAATTCTGCTAGTAATTGAGAAATTATCGGCTGACACCGGAATTTACAAACGACTTTTTAAGAAATCAAGAACTTCTTAATTTAAGCTTTTATTGTAAAAGCAAGATTTTATTAAAATATTATTGGTGCCAATTGCAAGTTTAGAATTATAATTAGGCGTATCCTGACCGGACACACTGCGCCGGAAAGGGTTAATTTAACCCGAAAGTACGCGCGCAGGGCCTAAAAGACACGGAGTGCGTATGGTTTTTACCATTGTAACCAATAATTTTTTTTAAGTAATCTTCAACTTATTTTATCGCAAAGTTTCTAGGAATTTTCTGCATCTAAATAAAGTGACTGTTTTAATTTGATTTTATTGTTGACAAAATTAAAAACATTAATAATAAATGACACTTGCGACATGGGCGCAGCATCCAATTGTCCTGTTTCCATTTGGACAATCGCAACAATATCCTCGGATTCCTTCGATATTGTTAATATTAGGAACATAATGAACACCCGGTATTATTTACTATTTACGTGTATGGAACGAACATTTAACTTGATAATATTTGGGGTTTGTTTAACGTAATATATGCAGAGATTACTCGTGTCGTCCATTATTTCAGCGAGGTACGAAATGGCAAATGAGAGCTGATAGGAACCTGTAAATATTATTTTTAATTGTTCTTCATTTAGTTGTGGAAAATCCAAAATTTCTGATGATACCAGTCGTTGAAAATCTGTTTTTCTACGGTTCCATTGCTGCTTTTTTACCTCTTCACTTAAAGAGTTTGATAACGCCATTCGCTCTTTAATGTATTGAACAATTATCTTATTTAAGGCTGCATCAGAATCTAATCGCTTACTGAATTTTCTGTGTAAAAATCCGACAACTTTGCATAATGGACTTACTTTTGGAAGTATTTTATTATCAAGATTGTTATGAAGCAAATTATATTTCTGAGCAATGACCCCGTGCACAGCTTCGACTACCCATCGGATTTTAGTCACATGTCGTGACATGTTGGCTTCTTCGGTAGGTAACTGGGATCGAATACCTTTAAGTGCTGGCATTAACCTTTTTTGGTGATAGGGTCAACGGCGTCACGAAAACCGCGATCTACAACAAATATATCATTTGGACGTAATAGAATTTGAAGTTTAGCATCATTTTCCGTACCATAAAATGGCCCAGCAAAATCAACTATAAACCCGTTCGTGGTACAAATTGTAAACAGTTTACATAAATGGGTTTTCTTTTGACCAGAATACGATTTTCGCTGATATTCATTATTAGAGCTTTTTTGATGCCTAATATATGTGCCGTCAAATATCTATACCCGCTGATCATTTCTAAGGTTTAATAACATTCAAGCAGTTAAACTTGTATTCTTTATTACGTCTTCGCGAGCAGGGCCTGATTACTAACGGGGCACTCTCCCACCAGGAAAAAGAAATAAAGAATTTTTCTTATTCATGACAGTAATCTTGTATGAAAAGGGCGTTTAAAGAAGACGAAAATTTCTATATATTTTTTCTGGTGAGAGAGTGCCTCGTTAGTAATCAGGCTCTGTTCGCGAGATATGGAGGTTAATCCAAAAAAAAGCAAAATATCAATCTCAAAACTTCTTAATACTTCTTAAAAAAATGATGACACATGTTGTTCGTATGGTAAACCCAGCACTCCTGCAATCACTGAATTAGAATTTCCAGTTTTTAATTTAAACAAGAATATAACTAACACTTGAGTTAAGTACGTACGCTCGTGTTTCGCATAGAAGTTAATAGCTGCCTTAATTCAATTATGTTTTGCCAGCAAAGTCCTGTCAATATCTTTATCTGATTTTCAGGCATATCATTTTCATTAATTTTTTCGAAAAGCGACACCTCTGCTCTTTCTGAAAGTGATTTTAAAAAATGAGCAACTTCCTTAGAACTTATTTTGATGGTGTTAGATATAACACGTTGGCGAACCAGCTCGTCTTCATAAAATGACTTTCCTATTATATGTGTGCAGCAACAACGGTTACCCTCTGGTATGAAAATCCCAATTTTTGGATAAACCTTGTAACGGGCTTCAAACGGTACTCGCATTAAGTTTTTTGTGGACTTATATATACAACAATACTTGTGTTTAGATACAATACGTGGTATATGTAGATGTATAAATTCGTTGTTATCGGCAATATACGAAACAACATCATTGCCATCATCATCGTCGTCGTCGCTTTCGGAACTGCAAGGCAAATTCATTTCACTTTCTTTTTGAAATGGAGCAATCGAAGGTGTTTCCTCTACTTATAAATGTACAGTAGATTCCTCTTGGCCTTCATATTCAGCCAGGGTAGACATTGCAGAAGGTGATGCGACATTTGGTTTACTATCGTAAATAATAAGCCGACACTTTCCTCATATGTCACCAACAGAAACTGTTTTTTTTTGCTCGAGTCACTATATAATCTAGCATCCTCTTCAGTAGCGATAACTTTCTTTCTTCCACGAACTTTATGCATGAAAATGTCACAAACTTTCCATTGCACGAACATTGTTGTCACCATACAACTTTCGGCGGGCGTAAAAGTTATTCTCACCCATTTATGACAAACCAGGCAATTGTTTATGTATTGTTGCCTTGACACAGCAAGCCTGAAAAAAGGTACGTAACATCGCATTATATAATAACTATCCACCGACTGGCGCATCAAAACAGCAACATCGCCCTACGAAGACTACAATGCGCATGTTTGTCGGGGCGATCACAAATTTCACTATTTTACCCACTCAGTAGTCGCATGTCTATGCCGCACCAACTGTATATCAGTATTACTTTTTCTTTTAAATTTGTCCGGTATCAAGTTTTCTCTTTTTCTTCCTTTTCTATTTAGAATTTTTATTTTAACGTTTTCTATTTTCTTCTTAGATATTACTCAAAAAGCGCCTCTTTAATTTTGATAATTTTTTGTGTGCTATAAGTATATAAATTAAAGAATATTATATATTTTTTTTGGCGCGGTAGACATAACAGAAGAGTACTAAAATAAAAGATTTATACTTTGTTTCATTATTTTGCACAGTTGTGATTTCACGAAAACTCTGAAAAAAATTCAAAATATTTTTCAAAGTATCTCTCATATATGTAATTGGTCACATCTTTCTAGCTTTTATAGTTTTTCAGAAAAATACATTTAAAAAATAACGGCGTGCGGACGAACTTTATCGAATATCTTAAAGACAGGTCAAGATCTGGGGTCAATGACCTTGCTTTTCGTACTCTTTTAGAGTGCTAATACTAGTACAAATAAAAATTCAGTCATTGACCATGGGGGCCATTTCGCCATTCTTACCTCGCTATACCCTTTGATAAAGACTGATAGTAGTAAAAAATACCCCTTTCTCCCCTGCTATCGATTCTCAAAAAAGCACAAAGGAGTTTTATGAATTAGAAACAAAATAAATGAAAAAAAAAAAAAGATATGCTTTTATAAACATCTTCAAAAATGTAGAAAATCTATATTTTTAAATACACAAGGGTTTCCCTCAGAGAAGTTTAGTCTGAGCAATATTGTTGAGAACATAGATTTAATAATAACTTGTGGAAAGTTATTCTTTTCACAAATTTATTCTTCTACATATAGACGAGCCGGGACGGAATTAGACTTAATTGTTCTCATGATGTAGGTAACATGATTTGTTAAATTATTAATAGCGGTAAAGAAATCGTGTTAACGTAATCTTTGGATATATACTTCTGGGTGTTTCTTAAATTCATTTCTCAACAACGCGAAAGTTTGACACATCTTCTGACTAATTTTTAACTGTAAAAGTATAAAATTGACAAGCCTGACTATTGAAGGGATTTGGAATCGAATAGCCATTTTCATTTTTGGTAAATAAGATACCTGCATAATCTTGTTGAGATATAAGAAAGTCTTCTCAAATGCGGTTGTAGATTTTTCTCCTTTTCCATGCTGTTGCTTCCGGAAATTCTATTCAAAATTCTAACTTTGACAGTATTTTCTTAAATTGCTTGGATCAAAAAATGATAACGCCATTCGATTACATAGTTTCAGAGTAGAAACACTTGCTAATTTTATGCATTTACGAAAAAGAAAAAAAAAATGAATTCAGAAATGAATTCAGAAATGTATGAGAAAGTATCTCTTGGATATGAGAATGAATTTGGATTTGGAATCCTTAATAAAATGATATAGAAATATTTTCATAAATCTACTTTTATAACCATTAAACGAAAAAAAAAATAGCAGGACGCGTTTCGAGCTACAATAATAACAGCTCGTCATTAGCTGAACCAACACGAGTCCGTAAGGGGACAGAGTAGCTCGAAACGCGCCCTGCTTTGTTTTTTCGTTTAATGGTGATTTTTACAAAGTGTATTATTCTGATTATTAATTATCGCCAGTGTTATCGGTGTGTTTTCCCTATTTTTATTACACAGTTTCAAAAGTTACGATGTTTTAAACTTTCTTTTTTTCCTTTTATACTAAATTATATTAATTTAATAATCTTTATTCGAATGTTGAAAGTCTAAGAATCTAAGTAATCATTAATGTTGCTAATGTGTATTTCCTGTAAAATATACTGTAAAATCATTCCATAGATATGTATGCAGAATTCTTTAATACATTATTACAGCTGCCAGGCTTTTACCATCATTGTCACAAAGTACTCGTCCAGGTCAATATTTGAACTGACACCAGTATAATAGTCAATGAATTCTTGCTTTGTAACCTAAACCAAAACACACAGAAAAATAACAATTAGAAACACGATATATTCATATTTAAAAAATACAAATATACCGGGTGATCCAAAAGTCAGGAAGAACTTTAAAATTGAATAATTCGAAAACGAATCAAAATGCAAAGATACGGTTTGTACCGAACGGAGGGAGAAGAAACCGCGGTTTGTGTAACAACGAAAAAAAAAATATTTTTGTTGGCTACCAACAAATGGTGCTATAGTATTTTATTGCATCAAAAGATGATTTACAAATGAAAAAATGTTGAAAACTTACAAGTCAGCTTAATTACAGTTAATTAGTACAACAGTAAATGTTCAATGTGCTGTCCATCATTCATAGGTGCGGCTGTGAGACTAGGCACCACACCATTTACAGCATTTCTTGCGTTATGGCAGAAGACACATTTTGGCGGATGACATCTTTCAGTGCTGCTTTTTAGCTCACAGGCTATCATAGCCTGAGAGCTTATGTGCCCGTCCGTTCTGTATGTTCGTTCGTGTGTAACGCGATAACTCATGATAAAAATATCCGATCCACTTGAAATTTTGTATTTAGGTATATCCTGACAAGGCGCTTCCCTGATTAGATTTTGGAGTTCATTCGATATGTATAAGAGGGGGAACGAGGGGCTGATGCCCCTCCCCTTAGTTGATATAAATGGGATTTTCATGTAGAATTAAGTTTCCGTTCAAAATTTAGATTAGGATCACTCTGATGAGGCGATTCCGTGACTGTTATTAGGTGTTCATTGAATAAGTATAAATAGGAGGAACAGGGATTCTAATGCCCCCTCCCCCTTAATTTATATAAATGGGTTTTTCAAGCAGAATTTTCAGATTTCGTTCAAATCTCTGAATAGTTTTCGAAGTTTAATGGTTAAGTATAAAAGAGGGAGATAACTCCTTTTAAATTTTATAAATGCTAAATGGATTTTTATTAAGAATTATCTCATTTGCTCTGAATTTTGGATATAGATTTTTTATATGATAAAGCATGTCTTTGATAGTATAGGAGGTTCAATGATTAAGTATAAAAAAAGAGGAAAGGGGAGAGCTGTTTCCCCTTCTTAATTTTTTTTCGAACGGAATTTACGCTTGAAAATATAAGGCTTTAATGTACAATTAGTATTTGTAGCCTGTGAGCTCAATGCCATCAGTTTAACTGGGCAGTATTCTTTATTATTTATTTATTTATTTTATTTATTTGCTTTGAGGTAGGCGCTACAGCTATTCGCCGGCATAACCTCCAATGATCACAAGAAACCATACAGAACACTTTTTATTACAGAATATTCTGTACATACATTATCACAGGAACAACACAGACACCCATGCCGCTAGCTGGACTCGAACCAGGGACCAGCGGTGTGGGAGCAGCTGCCGCTACCACCCACGCCACTGGGTCGGCTCGGTGCTGCTAGTAATGCTGTTGTTTGCCAACAAAACTATATTTTTTCGTTGCCAAAAAAAACCCGTTTTTTTTCCCATCCATTTGGTGCAAACCGTATCTTTGTATCTTTATTAGTTTTCGAATTATTCATTTTTAAAGTTCGTTCTGATTTTTGGATCACCCGGTGTATGTTGTACCGTAAAGAATATGGCGTCAAAGGCACAGTGTACTGTTACATAGTAATACCACACATTGATAAATAATTTGTAATTGAAATAACTGAGGGATACGTAGGGGCTTCCTGGGTAACAGACTATAAGTGAAAACAATTATATATGAGGAGCCCAGAAGCCAAGGGGTACAAGTGACAAAATGTCGATTTGGAGTAAATTGAGTTTAAAGATAATTGATGTTAAATTGGAACATCAATAACAATTGACTAAATTGAAATAGGAAACATCTGCTTGTTGCATTCTAATCTTTGAACTCTCATTTCAATAACTGTTAAAAAAATAGAGTACAATTTTCTTTAAATGTATAATTAACCAATATTGTTTCTTTTTCGAAAAAAGTGGTTTATCTCTATAACTCCCCAAATAATCAGAAAATGATCTATATTTCTTTACCTGAAATGAAAAAAGCATATTTCCAGATACCCTGTGCACTTAACTCAATTTTTTCAATTTTGTCACTTATACCCCTTGGCTTCTGGGGTCCTCATATATTATTTCTGATGCCAACATTCATTTTTATTCCACACACACACTAAAGGCACAGAGATGAATAAGATATTTTTAGAAAAGTTCTGAAAACGACTTTTGGTGTAATATATATTTATATATCGTCAACCCCTTCGCAGCGAGAACTTCTAGCTTAATTTTTATCCTTATACCACTGTTTTTTCAAAACAGAAAATTTTCTGTAATGAAATTGCGAAAATGCGCTGATTAAATAAGTTAAACTTTGCAATTAAAAATAGCTGGTGGAACTAATGAAGGATTCTGAATACCTTGAGTGCCACATACACCGGTCGCTCGTCTCCAAGGAGTTAAATTGCATTGTTTGATTAAAAAAATACAGGTAATAAAATAAAAAATAATAATAAACGCATCAACAAATAATGTTGTGGTGAGGAAGCCTTGTGAGGTAGAATATATTGCTCTTTTAATTGATAACTCGAATAAGTTTTTTATATTTAATGTATCTTTTGGAATAACCATGATCAATACTAAAAATCATATTTATATGAAAAACATCAATAAGAGGTTCAATTAAAGTTTTGAAATGTATTAAAAGCTATATTTTCCTGTTGCTCTTGAGTGAGGATTTAACCACAGAAGAAATCATCAAATTTCTGTCAAATTATTTTGTCTTAATATCTGTGATGAATTTCATGCCTTAAATTAGCGTTTATTTATATTTCATTGTTTTACTTATTAATTAATGGATGTTTTAATTACATTATAGAATATAAGCTTGAAACAAATGATGAGCTGTTTATATATTAATTACAGTGCGAACGGTTTTATCTTTCGCAATCGTCCGCACGTGATAGGGATAGATTTAAAAAAAAAAAAAAAAAAAAAAAAAAAAAAAAAAAAAAAAAAGGCCTAAAATTTATTTTTAAATAAACAAGTTGGAAATTGCACGTAAAGCGTAGCAAATGAGGTGCGTTCATTGATAACGAAGTTTTAAAATATTCAGATCTTGCTGATATAGTAGAGCGTACTTTGGATACAGTATAGTGGTCGAAATCTTTGGGTTCCTGTAAATATGCAGGGAGTAATTTTTATTACACTTCATTAACGTATATCTTATTCATAAAATGTGAAGTAGTTTAATATAATTAAAACATTCCCCAAACAAAGTTTCCCCGTATAACATTATTTAGTGGAATACATTTGTGTGGCCCTGTAATTTAATAATAAATATTCTTTGCATCACAGATTGTACAAAATGTATTTTTTAGTACATATTCCATAGATTCATGTCAATTCTGTTATATTCAAATGAGTGTAACACCATTAAAATGCATTTGAAACTTTTTTCCCCATTGACCGTAATGTAACGGAATACTTTTAATTGTCCCTGTAATTGATCAATGCATCCGATTTTCATAACATTTGAAATGACTCGACAAAATTATGTAATAATTATGTATTTTAAATTTTAAACGATTCGGTTGGATAGTTTTTGCGTTGTAATATGCGGAGGGACAGACAGACGGACAGACAGACAGACGGACAGACGGACGGACTGAGCGACAACAATAGGTGCTACGTATTTGCATAATTACGAACGCACCTAATAAAAACTGAGTAAATAGCGATACAATTTTGAAATGAGACATAAGTTTTAAAACAAACTGCATTTGAAAATACATTTGACGGTGTAAAAATTGGAAATGCGCGATGATTGAAATTAAAAAAAAAAAAAATAAACTAATGCAGTAAAATAGGAGATCTGATCTCTGCTATGTTCCCATTCGCAAAACGACATCAGCATTACGCACAAATACGTTTTGTGAAAATCGGAAAAAAAAAGCCCCATAACTTCTTAATTACAATACATATCAAATCTGTTTAAAATTGTTATTACTTATAGAAAAAGAGCAATATAACAGATTTTTGACAAAATAAAAAATGGGCTGAAAGGGAGGGAAAAGAGGGGTTGTAAGGGAGAAAAAATGCATAATTTCGTCAATTTTTCAAGATATCAAATCTGTTTAATTATTATAAATTTTCTTAATATTATCTGCGACTTTTATACTGACAAGTTTTTGATAAAACTAATTCTTACATCAAAACAAATTAAAAGTACATAGCGGTTAAATTAAAAAAATATTAACATGATTTTGATAAAACCAGCTTTAAAAGGAAATTAAAAATTTGTCAAAAGCGGCCAGATATAATGGTTAAACCGGGTTTATCTCAAATCTTGATTTAGTAGTTTTTGATAATGATATTAGTACTTAATTCGAAATCTACCTGGACTTATAGGCCGAGGTGGCAGGGATATTTTTTATTCGTACTATAGTGAACTCTAAGTATGGACTTCAAAAAGACGAGACCATTTTTCGCCCGAGCTGATCAAGCTCACATTAATCGATGAGCTTACAAAGTCCGATTAAGATTGTCAAGGGCGAGAGGTCCAGCATCTTTTTTGCCTCCCTACCCTTCCCAGTGGCGAATGCAAGGGGGAGATCGTGGAGGTCATACTCCTCCCCCACCCCTGAACGAAGAAAATTTCTAAAAGATATTTTAAAAATGAAATATATATTGAATTCTTCTAAATTTATCCCTTGTTTAACAATGAGAATTTCTGGCTCTTTAAAGCTCTACTTAAATGCAAAGTAGGTCATTTTTGACACATTCATGAAGTCATCTTTTATCTCAAATGCAAGACATTTGTAAGTGCACTTATTCAGAACAAATGTGATTGATTAACCTTTTTAAATTTTTCGACAAAGGCAAAGAATCATTCGGGAAATCTCTACAAAATGTGGAATTTTAAATTGAATTTCTGGCCACTACAGGCAACTGCTTTCTTATGATGGCCTTTCTGTAACCGTCAAGTCCTAAAAATTGTCTTCAAAAACTCAATTTTCGAATAATTCTTTGCTTTTATAAGAAAATGGGAAATTCTTCAATTTCTTGGTATCTGAATAAAATATAAAATGTGCATTTATCAAATATTAATTTTTTTTTCTTTTTTTGTATTTATGAATGAAAATGATTTCCCAAAAGTATCAGAAAAGTAGTCATTTTGGATATGGGAACAACCTCCAATATAAAAGTTGCTTATTAAGAGAAGTGACCCCCCCCCCCACCAACAAAAAAGAAGCCTTCAACCCTCCTCTAAATGGAAGACTGGATTCGTCCTTGCCCCCCACCCACCCCCAAAACCAAAATAGTGGACAGATTTTTAAAAAGTATTTGATGATTTTCTTACATTTAACAAAAATGCATTCGAAACTCAGGTTAACAAGTATATGTGTTGAATAATCAATAAGAATCCTACTGCCTGTTGACAATAGTCAGTGCAATCTTCGGTGAGAAATATAAAATCAATCATGTTCTTTTATATTCCAGAAGTTCTAATTGAATTTGGAAACTATTCTTTAAGATATTACACAAAATGTCTGAAATTGAGAATGTCTGGTGATTTTTAGCCATACAAAGTTTTAATAAATAAAGAGAGCATTCCACCGGCGTGCTTTAACAGGTAGTTTTTGGTGGGTTTTATACATACTACGTATATCTTTATAAAAAGGAGGGGGGGGATCTCGCTTTAAAATTTATAATGTAATGGATTGGGATACCTTGCACGCTGCTAAAAAATATTAAAAGGATTGATCAATAGACTACATAAAACTCTGAACTTACTTTTCCATCTCCTTCGCTAGGAGAATCAAAGTTTTGTAGGAATTCTTCGAGAACAGCATCTTCAGTTTTCTTTCCTTCTTTAACATCAGGATGCTCTTTTCCGTTGTACACACTTTTTAAATCTTCCAGCGTAACACAGCCGTCACCTGCCTTCTCCATCTTGGCAAAAGCACGTTCAATGATATCCAATCTTTCTTGAGATAGGGGAGGCTGAAAAGTACAAACATTTTTAAATTTGACAGTTCAGTATTTCGTTATTTATTAAAATACATCATTACATGCACAGAAACACTTTCTTGAAATCACGAGAATATTTATCCTCTTCAGACCTGAGGTACACCAATATGTACCTCCATTCTTTTCTTCGTAAAAACTAAACTGTTCGAATTTTTTGCATTTTTACTTTACATCTATACAGCTGAATGTTTTTTGCTTTAAAACAAAACCAATATATGTCAGCTCTGATGAATATTATCTCATAAAATAAATTTTATTTCCATCCCAGTTTCGAAAATGCCTTCATGACATTGTGGTCAAGAAAGTAAGAAAGCTTCATGATTATTTAACTAAAATGCTTTACAATAAAAATTTTTGAGAATTTCCTGATCATTTACTTGTTTAAATACCTTAATTGTATTATTGCGTAAATTTATATTACTGATAGTTAAACTGGTGTTTTAAGGGGATTAATACTTTTATATCTATATTTGTAAACCTAAACTACTAGTCCCTTAAAGTACTGATTTAATAAAAATGATCCTTTCTGTCATCTATGGTGTCATTTCGATTATGCAAAAGCAATAAATATATATTTGTAGAGTTATTTTATGCTCAGGTCTGAAGAGGTTATGGCAATAGAGCGTCCGGAACATTTCCGTCGTATAAAGAATGTCGAATTTTTCTCTGTTACAAGAGGGAAAATAAAATATCAGGGCTCAGGGCTGCGGAGTCGGAGATAAAATGCCTGACTCAGACTCCGGGATATTTCAACAACTCCGACTCCTATTACGACCCCAGTCTGACAAACACTAGTACCCGAGATGGTGTACTAGTATCTGATGATGAATAGAATAACGGGCTAAAATCTCACTATTTCGGCATTGATTTTTTTTTTTTTTTTTTTTTTTTAGGACTAAAAAATGTATTTTTTTCCGCTTTATTAATTGTACAATTTCGAGCTTGAAAACTCGAAAACCTTAAAAAACAGAAAATGCAAATTTTACTGTTTTGTATCTGTGGACTAAGAAAAAAAAGCGAAATCGTTACAATTTAGTTATATTACTGTATCCTCCGGAGTCTAAAAATTTCTATGGAAAGGCAGAAAAATAAAGATACAAATTTTATTATTTTGAAAATAATTCTGATTTTTTGAGAGGATATTACAAATGTTGGATTTTGTTCATCTGAGATAATATTGAAAGTATCTACTGAAAACAATCAAAATTAAAGATACAAATTTTATTATTTTGAAAATAATTCTGATTTTTTGAGAGGATATTACAAATGTTGGATTTTGTTCATCTGAGATAATATTGAAAGTATCTACTGAAAACATTCAAAATTTCAAGAGATGCGTTTATTTTCTCTTGAAAGGATTTTCCATGTAAAATTGCTAAATTTTGAAGAACTTAAATAATAAGTTAATTTTTATGTACATATATGTCATTTCTTGGCATATGTATGCCAAGACAGTGACAACTTCATTCTAAAACATTTTTTTACAATTTTTTTTTTTTTTTTTTTTTTTTTTTTGTTAATTTGTAGAAACCAGTAAAATGACATAATAAAAGTCTACTCAATTTTTACAATGGCATTGGTCGCATTATTTTCAAAGAAATATCTAAATTATCTTACTGGTACTTATGATTTTACTACTTCTGACTTGAACAAGTGCCATATTTATATCTGATAAAGAACTAAAATGAGCATGCCACAGTAAATGACACTGATTTCAGTAAAAATCATATTTAATTATAGATTTTTTTTTTCTTGGTAAAATATAGAATTTGTTACCTGCCTGATATATATCGTCACCTGAGAATAACAAGGTTCTATCTGTGTTTTTGAAAAAATTGACTTACCGATATAGAAAGGTTCCATTTGTATCTATGAAAGCATTTTTGAATCAAAATGGCGTTATAGTATATGATTTGCATATGTTATAACGATTATGTTGTGACATTATTTTAATCCAGAATTGCCTTCACAAATACAAATAAAACATTTCTATATCGATATGTCAATTTTTTCAAAAACATAGATAGAACCTTATTATTTTCAGGTGGCGATATGTTTTATGAGGTATGAATATTAGTTACAACGAAAGGAAATTACAACAAGAAAAAAAAATATTTTCAGACAATGCGCATTTCTAACATGCATATTTAACCCTTTCCGGCACACTGTGCCCGGTCTGGGATACCTAATTTTAATTCCAAACTTGCGAACGGCACTATACTTCGTTTCACCTTAACTTGGCAGCACTGAATATGCTACAAGAGCCGAATTGCAGCCGTTGCCATAGAAACCAGGGTTTGCTTGAACAGCACAGGATCACTAACAGACAAGGGAAATCGCCATTTTGGCGGAAAGATATAATAATGAATGTGAAAAAACCGGCACTTTTCGAAGTTCTTATGAAATTAATTTTATTACATAATCATTCACTAAAATAACGAATATTATTATTTTTTTTCTTAGTTTTACCATTTTTTAAATTTATTTCAACATTATTTCATATTATATTGTTGATCCGTCTAACATTGTCCGGCCCACAAAATGTGAAACATATTTAAAAATCTCGAAAAGTTAAAAAGCATTACAGAAATTCCGGAAAAAACTTTATTGAAAAGATAAATTTTTCTGAAATAAGCTAAAAAATTGAAACTGAATTCCATGCATTGTCATACTTTTGTAAAGAATTTTCTGCAGTGTTGAATTCAGACACTTTTTCTCTGGGAGGTAACTTCAGTGACTCCGGGGGGGGGGATGTCCTCTGCGAGCCAACCCCTGAATTCAGACACTTTTCTCCGGGAGGGGGGGTTGTACTTTTTGACCATTGAAAACGCAAAATCTCAAATTTTCCGGGAGGGGGGACATTTATTTGCTCCGGGAGAAAATGTCCCTCCCGGGCCACTCCCTGAATTCAATACTGATTTTCTGTGCGAATTTTTGCGTTTCGATGTGATTTTTTTTTTAATCGCAGAGAAGAGAGGATAAATTTTACGTATTTAAGCTCAAAATTTAAAACCTAGTACCGCTTACAAATGTTAAAAAAAGCCTCAAAAAGAAAAAAAAAATTCTATAAATCGCACTAAAAAATCAAGTAAAATAAAAGTAAAAACAGAATTTTAAGCGAATTTTATTGAAAATAGGAAAGCATTAATTTTATTGAGTTAAAAGATTGCTAACAGTGCTTAAAATTAAGGGGCTACTTCACTCATGCAAAAACACTCTAGTTTAATCCAATGGAAGATTTTTTTAAATATCTCGTTTACATTTCAATATTTTATTTTTTTAGGTGCGTTCGTAATTAAACAAATATGTAGCACCTATAGTTGTCATTCAGTCCATCCGTCTGTCCGTCCGCATATAGTAACTCAAAAACTACCCAACCGAATCGTTTGAAATTTAAAATATACAGTGGCTCACAAAAGTGTTCGTACACTATAAAAATTTATACTAAAAAGAAATTTCCCTGAAATTAAATTCGTATATGAAGTTGAGAATTTTTTTATATTATCTCCAAATTATTCTAAATGACACACAACCTTTTTGTTTAACATTAAGGGATTTTTTTTAAATCTAAAAATGAAAACAGAAGATGCCACAGAAAGAAGACGCCACAAAAGTCTTCGTACACAGAAACATTTTCTGATAATTTCATTATTAAAAATATTGTTTGTCGCTTTATTTTTATTTTTGCATTGTATTGACATTTAAAAAATCGCCTGACTTTATATTTTGCAGAATTGGTCAGTAATATTCTATTTATTAATTAAAAATGGTTTGTAATCGTAATGTCACGACTAATAGCGGTTTAAATTAGTTATTTTTCTTCATAATAGTAGTAAATCAATTCGAAATATTGCAAAATTAGTTCATTTATTCCATTCTATGATGAAGTATGCGATAAAAGGCTTTGTAGGAAAAAATGGATTGAAAACTAGGTATAAAAAGGTCGTCAATCTAAGTTAACGCAATGAGATCAAATACTTACAATTAGAAAAGTCTTAAAAAATCCGCGTTTAAGTGCTATAAAAGTTGCTACAGAATTTAATGAAACAGTTTCTACTTCATTTTCACCTGAAACTGTTCGACGAGTGGTAAGCCCAGCTGCATTATATAGGTATTCTGCTCGTAGAAAAAATTTTGTTAGGGCGAAAAACAGAAAGCTTAGGCTTTCTTTAGCAAAATCAATGATAAATAAACCCCAATCGTATTAAAATAATGTTTTTTAATTACAGATGAAATCTAGTATGCCATTCTTGGTCCAAAGCGTGCTTAATAGTATGGAGAAAAAAAATTAAGAATTTTATTCAAAGAACTTAGTTGGAACAGTTAAGCATGGCAGTGGAGTTGTCCTTGTGTGAGGGTGCATATCAGCATCAGGATTAGGTAATTTGGTATATATTGATAGCATAATAAATAACGATCTTTGTTCCAATATTTTAAAGATATGGGTAACAGACACAACTTTGTTTTTTATCAGGATAATGATACAAGGCACATGACTCTCAACGTTCGCCTCTAGCGTCTTTATAATTGTTCACAAGTTCTGAAAACATCACCTCAATTGCTGAATTTAAACCCAGTAAAACATATTTGGAGATAACTGGAAGTTAGAACACGAAAACACAGCATTGAAACAAAAAGCGAAGTAAAAACAGCAATGTTCGATGAAGGCATCAACTTTCATGCAGAAATTACAAAAACACTAAATAAATCTATTCCCAGGTATTTAAAAAACTTTTGTGGGTGCTAAATAATATCCTATTAAGTACAACTTTAGCGAAATATTACAATATTTACAAATATACAGCGATTTTTTTAAAGTGTACGAAGACTTTTGTGAGGTAAATTTTTTGCTATTTTTTGACTAGTGATTTTTTCAAAATAAAGTTTTGCTATGTTTTTAAAATATTTTATGTAGTTTTGTTTACAATGAGTCATAGATCTTACTCTTAAATACCCATTCTAAAATATTAATTTTAATTAATACATAGAGCCCTATTTCATTGAAATTCCTAAGTGTACGAACACTTTTGTGAGCCACTGTATAACTATTAGATAATTTTTCGAATCATTTCAAATTTTATGAAAATCGGATGAATAGTTCATATACAGGAACAATCAAAAGGTTTCCTATACATTACGGTCGATGGGGAAAAAAGTTTCAAGTGCATTTTAATGGTTTTACACTCCTTCGAACATAATAAAAAACATAATGATATACATCTATGAAGTAACATACTATTATATACATTCCGTACAATCTGTGGTCCGAAGGATATTTGTTACTGATTTAAAGGGCCACACAAAAGTATCCCATTACATAATTATATATCGAGACATTATTTCGTGCGCGTTTTAATTATATTAAACTTCTTAACATTTATGAAATTTATGTACATTGCTGAGGACTCCTACAAGTTATTTCCTGTGTAATAAAAATCAGATAGTTTTTACAGGGACACACAAAAGATTTTGGCTACTATACTGTATCTGAAATATTGTATGCTATTACACCAATATCTGATTTTTTTAAGGTATTTCGTAATTATATAAATACGTAGCACGTATAGTCATCGTTCAGTTTGTCCGTCCATCTGTCTGTCCGCATGTAACAGACTAAAAACACCCAACCAAATCATTTGAAATTTAAAATATATAATTGTTGCATAATTTTGTAAAGTCATTTCAACTTTTATAAAACTCTGATGTATAATTTAAATAAAGGCACATTCAAAAGTATTCCATTACATTATGGTCAACGGGGGGAAAAAAAAGTTTCAAATGCATTTTAATGATGTTACACTCTTTCAAATATTATAGAACTGATATGCACTTATGAAGCATGAACTAAAATAAACATTATGTACAATCTGTGAAGCAAAATATATATTTTTTCAATTTACAAAAGTATTTCACTACATAATGGTACACAGAGAAACATTGTTTGAGGCTTGTTTTAATTGTATTAAACTATATCAAATTTTATGAAATTGATAAACGTTGCTGAGGTTTAATAATAGTTACTTCCTCTATATTTACAGGAGCACACAAAAGATTTTAACCGCTATACTGTATCCGAAGTACTGTATACTATAACAGCAAGATCTGAATATTTTAAAAACTTCATTATAGTACACCGTATTTACTACGTTTCACGTGCAATTTCCAACTTGTTTTTCTTACATTGGATAGTTGAGCTTGATCTTTACAAAGAACTTTTTTTTTTACTTTTTAGATTTTGTCAGTAGGAATTTTTTTTCGGGGGGGGGGGGGGGGAGATTTTTCAATTTTCAGACTTCGAAAGTGTTTCGAAAGTAAAATCATCCAAGGAAAAAAAAGCAATCCTAAAACAAATTCGAAAAGATAATAGGGATCTTTGTGAAGCTTGACCTCCAGTGTAGAATTCATGAGATGGCCTGGGGGGCATTCCTCCCCGGAACAATGAGACCCTGATCCCTTCCCCCGAAAAGTATGAGATTATGAGTTTTCAATGTCCAAAGATTGCAATATCCCCCCCCCCTCCCCCGAAGTCGCAGAAATTCTTTCCGGAGAAAAGTATCTGAATTCAACAATGTCGACCTCAGCTATGAAATGCAAAGCTAATAATTTAAAAATACTGAAATGCAAATTAAATATTTTTAAAATTTTCTTCCATAAAAGTAATATTAGCGAGCGGGATTTTACATGAATGAAGATCTTAATAATTATTAAACAATTGATTCTCCAAGTAGGAATATAATATTAATTGCTACAGTTTTATGCTTTTGAACTTATCATAAAAGCAGATGACACGGGCGCTTAAAAAGCGCGCCTGTAATTTAACCTTGAAGATTGGTTCCTCGCCAAAGGAGAGTTTTTTTTTACGCCAAGCTTTTTACTTTATACATACGCTTAAAATAGATTTATTTTTGAAATAAATACTTTTAACAGAGAAATTACTTTAAATATGTGTTACAAAATCTCGAATTTATTAATTTATAAACATAACCATATAAATTTCTACGAATTTTCCCCATAAGATTAAAAAATATCGGAGAACTATTTTCCACGGCGGAATGTTACTGTTTCTACCTTTCACAGTGCTGCCAAGTTAAGGTGGAACAGAGTATAGCAATATTTTACTAAAATTTCACTTTTACAATAAAAGCTGCCGATCCAGTGGCGTGGTCGGTAGCGTGAGCTCCTCCCACACCGCTGGACCCTGGTTCGAGTCCAGCTAGCGGCATGGGTGTGCGGGTGTTGTCCTTGTGATGTGTATTAAAATGTATGTAATGGATTTCTTGTAATAATAAAGTGTTCTGTATTTCTTTCTGTGGTTTATGGATCATTCGAGGTAACAGCCATTGTAGCTATAAACCTCAAAGCATTGTTCACTCAAACTCAAACAATAAAAGCTTAAATTAAGGCATTCAAAATATCTAAAAAATTTGCGTGTGAATTCCGGTGTCAGTCGATAATTTCTAATTTTGTTACAGATTTTGCCTGTGCCGGAAAGGGTTAAACGTCTAACATCCAACGGTGTGCAAAATAACAGCAGAGCGAATAATTAAAGGTTAAGAATTGCCATTAAGTGCATAGATACAAAATATTATTTATTTTGAATGATTCTATTTCCGAATAAAATCTACCTCATAAAAAAAAATTTCTGCGATTAAATAATGCGAAGTTTACCATTCGAAAAAAGTGGTATTTAAAATTTTTAATCCTTGGAATACCTATCCATAAGAGTCGTAGACAAATTTATATTAGCTATAATTTTCATTTTCTACTTGTTTCGTTGTTGGTGATTGGAATATGCTATTTTGGTATTGCCACTGACTAATAATATTTTTGTAATGAATGACAGTTATCGGCATCAACAGATAAATAATTCTATGTAATTTTTGTCAACGATTTGAGACTTATTTTCAAAAATATATTTGCCAAAAAAAAAAAAAGATTAAAAAAAAAGTCTGCTCTTATGTGGCTTTTGGAAATGACAGTTCAATTTCAATATACAGGGTGTCCCTGAACTTACTGGCTAAACTGTAAGGTTAGTACAGGAAATTGCAACAATCATTTATTGCATAGGAATATACGGGCGCAAGTGATTCGTTGAAGCTGAAACACAGGAAAGAGAGACGAACGAAAGGTTTATTGACAGCTTCATTGACAAATGCTATGTTTACAATAACTGCACAACATTTCGCCAACCAACAGTAAGTAATATATGTCTGGCAGTGTCGATATAGTGACTAGCGTACAGATTCAAACATGCCATTATTTCAGACACATATGCAGCAGCAACAAATATCCAAGCGATGAGCTCTTGAATAGAGTCAGCTGGAATCGTTTAAACAACACTCTTCGATATCTCATAAGAAGTCACCTAGGGTCGGAAGATCGAGATAGCCAAGGGACCGGTCCAGCACACCAAGAAAGACAGTTGTATTTTTCTATAAGAAGTTTCAGCAGAACTAATTCAAGAAGTTTTGATCGGCAGTTGTAAATGACTGTGGTTTCAGCATCACGGGGCTATATCTCATTTCAGCACTGTTGTGAGAAATTACTTGGCTTCCACTTTTGAGATGAGTATTAATGTGATTCCAGGGGGTTTCATGGCTTAATTATCCTTTGCTACTGCACATATAAATGAAATATCTGGCATCTTTGAATCTGTACGCCAATCACTCCATGATGGCGCAAGGCATGCATTACTGTTACTCGACTCAATTTTGAACACTCATGGTAGTGCTTGTCAATGACGCAATCAATATATATTCCTTTCATGTCTTTCTTGGGTTTGTGCCTCAACGAGTGATTTGCGCACATACATTCCTGTTCAATAAATGATTGTTACAGTGTCCTACCAACCCTTAAAATTCGGCTTATGAGTTTAGTGGCACCTTGTATACTAGTTTTAGTGGAAAATCTTAAATGAGTAGTACTTACCCTCACGGCTCTGAGGAACTCTTCTAGACTGACTGTACCACTACTGTCCCTGTCTATTTCTTTGAACAGTTCAGCGACCTGGTTGCCATCCAAGTTTGCTCCATATTCTTGTAGGCCGAGTTTCAACTCCTCGAGATCTAGCTTCCTATCGCGGTTATCAACCATTAAGCGGAAGCATCTGTTGAAAAGAAATAATTATATTTAATTTGTAATAATAAATAATGAAATGCGCGTGCATGTTTAACAGTGACGGTTGTGCGTACATCCACAAGATTTCAGAGGTACATTTGTATCTTTGAAGTTATGCACCTTAAAGCCTGTTTTAAGATTTTTTTTAAATAACTGGACGCCTCTCACTGCTATGAGCTACGCTCACTAACCCCTTTTTTTGAGAAGTATCGGACCGAAGTAGTATGGGACTCAAAAATAGGATTTAAATTTTGAAAGTAACAAACAAAAAGATAGTCCCATAAATTGATATGAAACCTGCAATAGTTCTTTTACTCGGACTGCCGCAGCGGTTTCCCCATGCATCTTCCCTCTCTGCATCCCCCTTTTTTTGGGCGGGGGTATATTATATTCTTACAATAATAATTGTAAGAGAAACCACAGCAACAATAATAAAAATAATATTTACCTCGAAAGACCAATAATCTCATGAGCGCCTCTGGATTTGCAAATTTCTCGTAATTGTTCAACAGCCATTTTGGTAATCTAGAAAAGAAATGATATTTTCAGTTTTTAAACAATTACAAAGCAACGAAGAAACAGGAAAAAGTGCGGTAGTCACATAGCGTGACCACCTTATTTTAATTCAAGATTGACAAACGACATTAAGAGCCCACAATAGTCACAGAAAAAGTACACAAAAAGACCCAGATGATTATGTAAAGTCTATGGGAGCGTTCTTTTCTAATATCTCGCTCAAATTTTAATATTTTTACATGATTTTTTTGCATAGGCTAGCTGAGGACGATCCACAACCGGCCTAGTTTTTACTTTTTCAATTTTGGTTTCAGATTTTTTAAAAAAAAATATTGTAACTTTCAAAACCGGTTTAAACCGGTTCTGAAATTGAAACTATCATAATATAAAAAATATATGAGCAAAATCGAAAAAGTAAAAACTAGGCCGGTTGTAGATCGTCCTAAGCTAGCCTATGCAAAAAAAAATCATGTAAAAATATTAAAATTTGAGCGAGATATTAGGAAAGAACGCTCCCATAGACTTTACATAATCATCCGGGTCTTTTTGTGTACTTTTTCTGTGACTGTTGTAGGCTCTTAAGTGTTGAAAATAATGACTGACACCGGAATTTGAAAACAACGTTTTTTGTAAATACGAAAACGCTATATTTCACGCATTCAATAAACAGTAATTTTTCAAAACAAAATTCCGGTGCGAATGTGGAGTTTGGGAATTAAAATTAAATGGCATATCTATGAAACCACTGCCCCGCAAAGGGTTAAAATAATAAAGATTCAACTGTAAGTGATTTCGAAGCATTTTATAACTATGAGGCCAAGTTTTACCAATAAATTTAAATAGAAGTTTTCTCCTTATTTAAATACCTTATTAATGCAAAATTTCTGTTATAATTATTGTCAAAGGCATATATTCATTTTTATTGATGTAAAATTAATTCAATGGTATAGTCACGACCTGTGTTTCCACCATATCCACCATAACCTAGACATGCTAGTGTTAGATTCTAGTAATAATCTAGAAATAGTGTTACTTTTTTAGATCACTACATACTACTTCTGAAATAAAATTTCTACCAAATTGCGCCTTCACTGACTCTGAATGCAATGTTTACAGATTATTTCTTGAAAGTGAAATAGGAATATCGGATATATGGGACAAATATGGGAAAACATTAAACACATTATGCGTTATTTAATCCCGTTTTACATTTTAGAACATTCAAACACTTAAATAATAATTATTACATGTTGCACTTTTATTATAAAATCATAAAAATAAAAGAAGCTTTACATACATTAAATTTGCTTGGTATTTTATTTTCCCTATAAAATTTTAGCGCGATATAAAACTTTAATCCACCTTTAAAAATTACTCAAGCGACGACAAATTTCTGTTGCTGAAAAATCTCCATGAAGCAATTTTTATTATTTCCTAGCCAGCTTTCTTAAGTCAGCTAAACTTTTGCTTCAATGAAAATTTAATCGAATATATTATTACTACGAGACAACAGGCAGCAGCTATACATTTTGTTTTCTAGTAAAAACCGAAAAAACGTCTATGCATATTTCTGGAAAGATTAAGCAAGGTTATTTATTTGAACAATGATGCAAGCTTACGAAATCGTATTGGAGCCAGTATGAACTAAATAAAAGTTATAATAAACAGCGACTAAAACGTTTATTGTATGTACCAGAGAAAAATAGCGATTACTCCATTTGATTCCGCTTGGTTGAATTTCCCTCCAACACATAGCTGCTGTTTTCGAAAAACAATAACTGTCTTTTATTTTAAAAAAAGTTTTAGGTAAAATGAGTAGACGATTATTATATGTAAAAAGTGATAATGAAAAAGTTAAAATAGTACTATTCTGTTTCATCGTGGTACTATTAAGAACAGGAACACAGGGGTGCAAAAATCTAGGCGCCAGCAGGCAGTTTCTCACCACAAAATTTATTTCGTTTTTCTTCGTCTAATATTTCGTGTAAAATTCCTGCTAGAATGCTATTAAATTTTGAGCGAAAAAAACTTTAAAATTTTAGTGGTGAGAGACTACCCTCTGGCTCCTAGATTTTTGCACCCCTGCAGGAACGCGATATATCCTAAAATAGAATATAGATTAAAATAGAATTTTCTAAAATTAAAATTCCGGTGTCGTTGTTGCATATCGGAATTAAAATTTTGTGGTTTCATAGACATACCAATGAATGTTTAACCTTCCTACCTTGAATGGGTCGAATCGACCCGCCTCTATCATGTATTTTATTCGAATCGAACCAGAAATTGCTTTATACATTATGTTAAATAAAGGATCCAGAGAAATAAGTTGAATAAGTTTGTAAAATTGATTTAAATAAAAATTCTGGTGTCAAATGTTTTTATTCAAGTTTGAGTTAATTACAACCGGGTAGGAAGGTTTAAAGGGTTAAAATAGTGAAGCTTCAACTGTAAACGCTTTCGAAGAGGTTCATAAGTATAGGGCCATATTTTTACCAGTAAGTTTAAATAGAAGTTTTCCTCTTATTTAAAAGTCTTATTAATGAAAAATTCCTGTCAGAATTATTGCCAAAAACAGATATTCATTTTTACTAATGTAACTTTACTTCAGCGGTAGTTAAAAGGTTTGTTTCTGCCATATCCTTGTAACCTAGACATGCTAGTGTTAGAATCCAATAATAATCTAGAAATATTGTTAGACATTTTTTAGACAATTACATAGCACTTCTGAAATAAAATTACTATCAAATTGTGCCATCACAGTCCCTGATTACAATGTTTACAGATTATTTTTTGAAATTGGAATAGTTCACAAATATAGGAGATTTGTGGCTAAACACATTATATGTTATTTATATTTTCATTATATATTCCGTTTTACATTTTAGAACATTCGAAATCTTAAATATTAGTTATTACATATTGCACACTATTATAAAATCACAAAGCTAAAATAAGATTTTAAATACATTAAATTTGCTTGGTGTTTTCGTTCTCCTATAAAATTTTAGCGCGATATGAAACTTTAAACCATACAAATCTATTCAAGCGACGACAAATTTCTGTTCCTGAAAAAAATCTCCATGAACAGCTTTTATTATTTTCCAGTCAGCTTTCTCAAGTAAGCTAAACTTTCGCTATCGCTTCATTAAAAATATAATGGAATATCTTTTTACTACGAGACAACTGGCAACAGCTATCCATTTTGTTTCTAGTCGGTCTTCATAAAAGTGAAAAAAAAAAAAAAAAAAAAAAAAAGCTTATTCATGTTTCAGGGAAGATTAAACAAGGATCAATAACTTGAGTTTACGACATCGCGTTGGAGCTTGTATGAAGTAAATAAAAGTTGTAGTAAATAGGGTTTAAAAAGTTTATTGTATGCACCAGAAAAAATAGTAATTATTCCCATTTAATGCGCGTGGCAGAATTACGCTTCAATATATAACTACTGTTTTCGAAAAATAGTAACTGTCTTTTTGTTTTTTAAAAAGAAGTTTTAGATCTCTCTCTCTCTTATCTCATTTTCCATGAAACAGTTATGTAGTGTATATGGCGCGTAGCGCCATGTATACTAACATGATCTGTAAGTTTTAGATTGTTTGTTTGTTTATTGAACAACATACATCTGACTTGTGTGCTCGACATGAAGCCTGATTATAAGCCATCGTCAATATACAGGGACGAGATAGCACACAAGGAAATATTACAACACAAGAGAAGTACAACCAGGAGCTCCACACAAAGTGTGTGTGTGCAATGGCGCCAGTGGGATTCGAACCCACAACCTCACGATTAGCGGCGTGATGTCTTAACCACTCAGCCACGGAGGCCCAAGTTTTAGATTAAATAAGCAGAAGATTATTATTTGTAAACAGTGATAATATAAAGTTAAAATAGTACTATCCTGTTTTATCATGCACTGTAAAAAATGTGACTATTTTGCAGCATCGTCATTCCACCGCTTTTATAGAAAAGGACTACTTCAGGCTATCATGGAACATTCTCATTGGCCAAAAGAGTGATATTCTATAAAAACGGGGGAGTGACGATGCAGCAAAATAGTCATATTTTTTACAGTGTGGTACTATTAATAAACACTTAGAGATACATCCTTAACCCCTTGGAGACGAGCAACACGTATACGTGCTTCAAAAAGGCTTAAGAATCCGTGTTTATTTCCACCAGTAAAATTTTATTCAAAAATTTGCCTTATTTAATCGGAGCATTTTCTCGATTTAAATAGTGATGATTTTCTGTTTTTAAAAAGCTGTGGCAAAGCATTAAAAATTTCGTAAAAGGCTCTCGTCACGAAGGGGTTAAAATAGCAAAGGTTCAACTGCAACCGCTTTCGAAGGGATTCATAACAATGGGACCAAACATTTACCAGTAAATTTAAATAGAAGTTTTCTACTTATTTAAAAACCTTATTAATTCAAAATTCCTGTCATAATTATTGCCAAAAACAGGTATTCATTTTTACTAATGTAACTTTACCTCTGTGATAGTCAAAACCTGTGTTTCCGCCATATCTTTTTAACCTAGACATGCTAGTGTAAGAATCTAAATTAATCTAGAAATAGTGTTAGACTTTTTTAGACCATTACATAGCACCCCTGTAATAAAATTACTATAAAATTTTCCGTCACTGTCTCTCAATACAATGTTTACAGATTATTTTTTTTTTAACTGGAATATTTCACAAATATAGGAGGTTTATAACTAAACGCATTTTATGTTATTTATATTATCATTATATGTTCCGTTTTAGATTTTAGAACATTCATAAAATTAATTATTAATTATTACATATTGCACATTATTATAAAATCTTGAAAAGAAAAAAAGCTTTAAATGCATTAATATTTGTTTAGTGTTTTCTTCTCCTATAAAATTTTAGTGCGATATAAAACTTTAAACTTTAAAAATCTACTCAAGCGATGACAAAATTCTGTCTCTGTAAAATCTCCATGGAGCAACTTTTATTATTTTCCGTTTAGCTTTCTTAAGTTAGCTAAACTTTCGCTTCAGTGAAAATTTAATGGAATATCGTATTACTAAGGGGCAACTGGCAACAACTATACATTTTGTTTCTAGTCAGACTTCATAAAAATGTGAAAAATATGTATGCATGTTTCAGGAAAGATTAAGCTAGAAACAATAATTTAATTTTACATCTTGTTGGAGCTTGTATGAAATAAATAAAATTTGTTATAAACAGCGTCTAAAAAGTTTATTGTATGCACCAGAAATAAATAGTTATTATTCCCATTTAATCCGCTTGGCAGAATTTCCTTCCAACACAATAACTGATGTTATAGAAAAACATTAACTGTATTTTTTTTTTAAACCAGAAGTTTTAGATTAAATAAGTGAAAGATTATTATTTGTAAAAAGTGATAACGTAAAGTTAAAATAGTACTACCATTTTTTATCATGGTACCATTAATAAACAAGAACAGACATATCCATAAAATAGTAAAGCTTAAACTGTAATCGCTTTCGAAGGGATTCATATATATGAGGCCAAACTTTTGCCAGTAAATTTAAATAGATGTTTTCTACTTATTCGAAAGTCTTATTAATGCAAAATTACTGTCATAATTATTGCCAAATATAGATATTCCTTTTTAGTGATAGAACTTTACTTCGGTGATAGTTTAGACCTGTGTTTCCCCCATATCCTTCAAACCTAGACATGCTAGTGTAAGAATCTAAGTAATAATCTAGAAATAGTGTTAGACTTTTTTAGATCATTACACATTATTCTGTAATAAAATTACTATCAAATTGCGCCATCACTGAACCTGAATACAATGTTTACAGATTATTTTTTGAAATTGGAATAGTTCACAAATATAGGAGATTTGTAGCTAAACACATTATATGTTATTTATATTTTCATTATATATTCCGTTTTACATTTTAGAACATTCGAAATCTTAAATATTAGTTATTACATATTGCACACTATTATAAAATCATAAAGCTAAAATAAGATTTTAAATACATTAAATTTGCTTGGTGTTTTCGTTCTCCTATAAAATTTTAGCGCGATATGAAACTTTAAACCATACAAATCTATTCAAGCGACGACAAATTTCTGTTCCTGAAAAAAATCTCCATGAACAGCTTTTATTATTTTCCAGTCAGCTTTCTCAAGTAAGCTAAACTTTCACTATCGCTTCATTAAAAATATAATGGAATATCTTTTTACTACGAGACAACTGGCAACAGCTATCCATTTTGTTTCTAGTCGGTCTTCATAAAAGTGAAAAAAAAAAAAAAAAAAAAAAAAAAAAAAAGCTTATTCATGTTTCAGGGAAGATTAAACAAGGATCAATAACTTGAGTTTACGACATCGCGTTGGAGCTTGTATGAAGTAAATAAAAGTTGTAGTAAATAGGGTTTAAAAAGTTTATTGTATGCACCAGAAAAAATAGTAATTATTCCCATTTAATGCGCGTGGCAGAATTACGCTTCAATATATAACTACTGTTTTCGAAAAATAGTAACTGTCTTTTTGTTTTTTAAAAAGAAGTTTTAGATCTCTCTCTCTCTTATCTCATTTTCCATGAAACAGTTATGTAGTGTATATGGCGCGTAGCGCCATGTATACTAACATGATCTGTAAGTTTTAGATTGTTTGTTTGTTTATTGAACAACATACATCTGACTTGTGTGCTCGACATGAAGCCTGATTATAAGCCATCGTCAATATACAGGGACGAGATAGCACACAAGGAAATATTACAACACAAGAGAAGTACAACCAGGAGCTCCACACAAAGTGTGTGTGTGTATAATCTAGAAATAGTGTTAGACTTTTTTAGATCATTACACATTATTCTGTAATAAAATTACTATCAAATTGCGCCATCACTGAACCTGAATACAATGTTTACAGATTATTTTTTGAAATTGGAATAGTTCACAAATATAGGAGATTTGTAGCTAAACACATTATATGTTATTTATATTTACAAGTTCCGTGTTAGATTTTTAGATTAGTAATAAACTAAAATATTAATTATTACATATTTCCCACTATAATAAAATCATAAAAATAAAGATGCTCAAAATGCATTAAGTTTGTTTAATGTTTTCTTTCTCCTATAAAATTTTAGCGCGATATAAAACTTTAAGCCTTAAAAAAGTACTCAAGAGACGGCAAATTTCTGTTCCTGAAAAATCTCCCTGAAGCAACTTTTATTATTTTCTTGTGAGCTTTCTTAAGTCAGCTTAACTTTCGCTTCAGTGAAAATTTAATGGAATATCTTATCACTACGAGGCAACTGGCAACAGCTATACATTTTGTCTCTAGTCAGTCTTCATAAAAATGAAAAAAATATTTATGTATGTTACAGGGAAGATTAAGCTAGGAGCATTAAATTAAGTTTACGACATCGTGTTGGAGCTTGTATAAAGTAAATAAAAGTTCTAATAAGCAGCAGCCAAAAAGTTTGTTGCAAGCACCAGAGAAAAATAGTAATTATTTCCATTTGATTCATTTGGTAGAATTTCCCTCTACTATATGACTGCTGTTTTCGAAAAACAAAATTTGTCTTTTTTAAAAAGCAGTAGTTTTCGATTAAATAAGCAGAAGATTATTGTTTTTTAAAAAGTGATAATGTAAAGTTAAAATAGTATTATCATTTTTTTTATCATGATACTATTATAAACATGAGCAGATATATCTTTAAAATAGTAAAGTTTCAACTGTAACCGATTTGGAATGGTTTCATATCTATGGGGCTAAAATTCTACCTGTAAATTTAAATAGAAGTTCTTTCCTTATTCAAAAGCCTTATTATTGCAAAATTTCTGTGAAAATTATTGTCGAAAATAGATATTCATTTTTACTGGTGTAAGTTTACTTCGGTCGTAGTCAAGACCTGTATTTCCACCATATCCTTGAAACTCAGAGATGATACCGGGTGTCCAGTAAATGACTGACCCATTTTAAAATTAAATAATAAAAAAACGGTTTGAGATAAAAATGCGCGGTTTGCGGTATTGTTATTAGAATATCAATAAATTTTTTAAAGGCACTTCCTTCAAATAGTTCTAGTTTCGGCCAAAAGATGGCACTGGCGGCATCAGACTGCAGAAATACCGCCTGTTTTCTTGTTTTCAAGCTGATGATCTTTCCGGCTCATTTTCCCGAGTCGAATCTGAGTCGAAATGTTGAATCGACTCTCCACTCAACTACAGAAATAGGGTTTGTTGTTTGAAACGAGATTTAAAATAACATTTAAGATTGAACTAGGCTTATTGTAACAACCTTTGTCTATTGTAACCTCCTCAGACAAATATCACGGGAAACTATAAAAACTAGTTTAAAATTACTGTAAAATATCTCCAACGATGTATCAATTTATAAATAAATATTTATGACAAGAAAACATTTATTAAAGAAGCGTTCTAGAAAAATTTAAATTAATTTAAAAGACGTTCTTTGGTGTTTCAAAATTGTCTTTGGAATACGTTATTTTAACCGCTTAACTGATACGCTTTTTTACATACAATAAAATGAAAATATGGCATAAACGCCGCTTTTTTAAAGCTAAAATAATCGTAATATTTAATTTAAATATTTCTTCTATTAAATAGTATGAAATTGCATTTAAAATTTTTAGTAGTGTCAGAAAGCTTTAAGTGATGGAAGAAGCAAACTATAATTGCCGGTATGTTGTACGGGCAAACCAGTTAAAATTTTAAAACAATGGTATGCAAATAGCGTTGCAAAGTCTCCTGTCTAAGAAAACTTATAAATTGGCACATTAAAATTTTCTAAATCTTACTATAAAGGAATCCGTCTACAACAAATCCTGTTTTAGACATAAAAATTTATTGATCACGAAGTAGAAAGAAACATACAAAACTACCTGCTAAAGCAAATATGCTGCCTAAAACTGCCTAAAACAAAATATTATTATTTTTTCCGAAAACCGAATGCATCCCTACTTTATATTCATATTTTGTCATTTAACGTATCCAAAAATTTTATTACGAAAGCCGTGAAAGATGTCTTTTGCACACATCTCGCCTTTCCCCACCCACCCCCGGCAGAAAACGTATCTACGCTAAAATGTACGGATATTTAAAAAGAAAAAAGGAAGACGTATCTTTTTTTACAGCCTGTAAGTCATCCCTCTTCAAAACTTTATTACAAAAAGCATCATAGAACATGAAATATATTTTTGCCCCCCCCCCCCCATATACGAGGGAAATATGTAATCTCGTTCTTTTCCCCCGGTATGAGGAAAAGAACTAAAAAAACATTCTGAAAATATCTCCTATATCTGATTTGAAATAAGAAATATTATTAAAAATATGATTTTTTTTATCTTTTTTAAATTATGTATAAAAAGATACCAATGTTCAATTTATTTTTCCAATATTTATATTTATAAAATTGAACTAAAATAAGTAGACATTCAGTTTTATATAAAATATCTATGGCCTCACCAGTGGGCAATAGTTTCTGACGTCTCAACTGGCGTTTAAATCAGCATTGTAATAACCTCTTCTATTTACAGTTTAGATGACGCAATTCCCTCAAAATTTAAACTTGATATTGTGCTAAGAGCATCAATTTGATGTTTATTGCTTTTTTAGTGTTATTCGGTATTGCATTACACAAATATGCTTCAAAATTTGTAATCTAGGCTTTTAAAACCGATTCGTGTTTCAACCATCGAATCCAACAGGAGAAAAAAGTAGAATCGGGAGATAGTAAATGAAAGAAAGGATCGTGACAGTGGATACTGCATTGGCTTCTGAAATATTTTCAACAGCTTTTGTCTCACGCAATATTTAAAAAAAAAACTAGAAGAAAAAGAAACGAAGTTTTATTTCAGTAAAAAGTTTCCGTAAAAATGTTTTGCCATAAAATTGCCTATAGATATTTTAGTTTGGTTTGGTTTATTTGATGTCGGCCGATTAAGTACACGTGGGATATAGGTCAGAATGATGAGGGGATGGTCAGGGTATGCCCTGCGTGGGTGTCTCTGTAAGGGCACCTATCCCGTATTTACACAAGAAAATCCAAGGTTCGAAGAAAACCACGGAAAATTCCGAACGGTTATGCCGACAGACGCGATTGGGTTCGAACCCAGCACTGCCGTCTACCAGTTGAAACGTCAGAATCTATCACCCACTGGTGGGGCCATAGATATTTTAGATAAAACTGAATGTCTACTTATTTTAGTTCAATTTTATAAATATTAATATTGAAAAATAAATTGAACATTGGTTTTTTATACATAATTTAAAAAAGATAATAAATCATATTTACATAAATATGTTTCTATATATACGTAAAAAGAGTATCAGTTAAGCGGTTAAAATGACATATTCCGAAGAGAATTTTGAAACACTAAAGAACATCCTTTAAATTAATTTAAATTTTTCTAGAATTGTTACAAATATTTCTAGGATTCTTTAACAAGCGTTTGCTGGTCATAAATATTTATTCATAGATTGACACATCTTTGGAGATGTTTTACAGTAATTTTAAACTAGTTTTTGTAGTTCCCTGTGATATTTGTCTGAGGAGGCTACAATAGACATAGATTGTTACAATAGACCCCGTTCAATCTTAAATGTTATTTTAAATCTCGTTCCAATCAACAAACCCTATTTCTGCAGTTGAGTGGAGAGTCGATTCAACATTTCGACTCAAATTCGACTCGGGAAAATGAGCCGGAAAGATCATCAGCTTGAGAACAAGAAAACAGGCGGTATTTCTGTAGTCTGATGCCGCCAGCGCCATCTTTTGGCCGAAATTAGAACTATTTGAAGGAAGTGCGTATTCAAAATTTATTGATATTCTAATAACAATACCGCAAACCGCGCATTTTTATCTCAAACCGTTTTTTTGTTATTTAATTTTAAAATGGGTCAGTCATATACTGGACACCCAGTAGATTTACAATTTATTAATAATCTAGAAATTGTGTTAGATTTTTGGGTAGGGCTATTAAACAGCACTCCTCTAATAAAATTACTACCAAATTGCGCCATCACTGTCTCTGAATACAATGTTTACAGATTATTTCTTGAAACTGGAATAGTTAAAAAACATGGGAGATTTATAATTAAACACATTATATATTACTTAATTCTGTTTTACATTTTAGAACATTTAAACACTTAAATAATAATTATTACATATTGCACTTTATTATAAAATTATAAAAATAAAAGAAGCTTTAAATACATTAAATTTGTTCAGTGTTTTCTCGCTCCGATAAAATTTTAGCGAAATATAAAGCTTTAAATCTTAAAAATCTACTGAAGCGGCGATAAATTTCTTTCCCTGAAAAATTTACATAAAGCAGCTTTTACTATTTTCAAGTCAGCTTTTTTAAGTTAGGTAAACTTTTGCTTCACTGAAATTTCAATGGAATATCATATTACAACAAGGCAACTGGCAACAGCTATACTTTTTTGTTTCTAGACAGGCTTCATAAAAAATGAAAATAACATTTATGCATGTTTCTGGAAAGATTAAGCAAGGTTATTTATTTAAACAATAATGTAAGCTTACGAAATCGTGTTGCAGGCTATATGATAATTAAATAAGAGTTGTAATAAACAGCAATTAAAAAGTTTATTGTATGCACCAGAGAAAAAATAGTAATTATTCCAATTTGATTCGCTTGGTAGAATTTCCCTCCAACATATAGCTGCTGTTTTCGAAAAACAATAACTGTCTTTTTTTTTTTTTTTTTTTTTTTTTTTTTAAGAAGTTTTAGGTTAATTGAGTAGAAGATTATTATTTGTAAAAATTGATAATGTAAAGTTGAAATAGTACTTTCTGTTTTATCGTGGTACTATTATGAACAATATATCCTAAAATAGAATATAGATTAAAATAGAATTTTCTAAAATTAAAATTCCGGTGTCGTTGTTGTATATCGGAATTATAATTTTGTGGTTTCGTAGATAAACCAATGAAGGTAAAAGGTTTAAAACAGTAAAGCTTTATTAGTAACCACTTTCGAAGAGGTTGATAACTATTGGACAAAACTTTTGCCAGTAAATTTAAATAGAATTTTTCTTCTTATTTAAAAGCCTGATTAATGCAAAACATCTCTTATAATTATTGCCTCTTGTTAATTCGAACTCGTCGGGACCGCAAGAAATGTTCGAATTATCCGAAGTTCGAATTATGGAAAAAATGAAATGAAAACATGCCTAATATGGTACTATTACAAAGGAATTAATTTTATAGTATATTTTAAATTAATTTTGTCTGTTATCATTATAATTTGACTTAATATTAAATTAGAATGTATAAATACATAAAATAATTAAAAGATTAGAAACAAGCACAATGGAAGAAAAATTTAAAGCGTCACTGATGGACAGACGGGTACTAAGAAAAGGATATCAAATGCATTGGATTATATGTATACTCATTCGGAATAAATATCACAAAAATCAAAGAAAGAAAGTTATTCAAATGATCTGAAATCCGTGAGAAAGAAAATAAAAATGAAAAACCGAAATTTGTTAGTTCGAATTAAACGATGTTAAGAGAAAATGAGTTCGAATCAATGAAAAATTTTAATGTTATTCTGGCATTGAAAATTTCGGGACTTCATATTTAGTTCGAATAAAACAAAAATTCGAATTATCTGATTTCGAATTAACCAGAGTCGACTGTATTTATTTTTACTGGTGTAAGTTTACTTCAGTGGTAGTCAAGACCTGTGTGTTTCAGTCATTCCTAGAAACCTAGACTAGACATGCTAGTATTACAATCTAGTAATAAACTAGAAATATTGCTAACCTTTCTTTGCCCATTACATAATACTCCTGTTATAAAATGACTATCAAATTGCGCCATCACTGACCCTTAATACAATGTTTACAGATTATTTTTTGAAATTGGAATAATTCACAAATATATGATATTTTTAACTAAACACATTATATGTTATTTATATTATCATTATATGTTCCATTTTACATTTTAGAACATTCATAAACTTATATATTGATTATTACATATTGCACGCTATTATAAAATCATAAAAATAGAATAAGCTTTAAATGCATTAAATTTGTTTAGTGTTTTCTTTCTCCTGTAAAATTTTAGCGCCTATATACAACTTTAAATCTTAAAAATCTACTCAAGCGACGATAAATTTCTGTTCCTCAAAGATGTCCATGAAGCAACTTTTATTATTTTTTAGGCAACTTTCTTAAGTCAGCTAAACTTTCGCTTTCGCTACCGTGAAAATTTAATGGAATATCTTATTACTGGGACACAACTGGAAGCAGCTATAAATTTTGTTTCGAGTCGATCTTGATAAAAAAAAATAAATAAAAGACATTTATGCATGTTTCAGGGAAAGTTAAGCTAAGAACAATAATCTAAGTTTACGACATTTTGTTGGAGCTGGTATAAAATAAATAAAATTTGTAATAAACAGCGTCTAAAAAATTTATCTTATGCACCAGAAAAAAATAGTTATTATTCCCATTTAACCCTTTGCGAGGCAGGAAAAATTCACTGCCTAAGTGTTTAAATTAATGACTGACACCAGAATTTGAAAACAACTTTATTTGTAAAAAAGAAAAAGCTATATTTCACGCATTCAATATATCGTATTTTTTAAACAAAATTCCGGTGCCAATGTGGTGTTTGGGAATAAAAATTAAGTGGTATATCTATGAAACCAGCGCCCCGCAAGGGGTTAATCTGCTTGGCAGAATTTTCTGAACATATAACTGCTGTTGTCGAAAAAGAATAACTGTCTTTTTTTTTTTTAATATGAAGTTTTAGATAAAATTAGCAGAAGATTATTATTTGTAAAAAGTGATAACATAAAGTTAAAATAGTACTATCCTGTTTTATCATGGTACTATTAATAAACTGGAACAGACATATCCTTAAAATAGTAAGGCCTCAACTGTAACCGCTTTCGAAGGGGATTAGTGACTATGAGTCCAAACTTTTACCAGTAAATTTAAATAGAAGTTTTCTACTTCTAAAGTCTTATTAATGCAAAATTACTGTCATAATTATTGCCGAAACCAGATATTCCTTTTTAGTGATCTAAGTGTACTTCGGTGGTAGTTTAGACCTGTGTTTCCACCATATCCTTCAAACCTAGACATGCTAGTGTTACAATCTAGTAATAATCTAGAAATAATGTTAGACAATTTTAGATCATTACATAGTATTCCTGTAATAAAATTAGTATCAAATTGCGCTATCACTGAACCTGAATACAATGTTTACAGATTATTTTTTGAAATTGAAATTGTTAAGAAATTTGGAAGATTTGTAACTAAACAAATTATATGTTATTTATGTTATCATTATATGTTCCGTTTTATATTTTAGAACATTCATAAGATTAAATATTAATTATTACATATTGCACACTATTATAAAATCATAAAAATAAAAGAAGCTTTAAATGCATTAAATTTGTCTAGTGTTTTCTCTCTCCTATAAAATTTTCGCGCGATATAAAACTTTAAACATTAAAAATCTATTCAAGTAAAGAAAAATTTCAGTTCCTGAAAAATCTCCACGAAGCAGTTTTTATTATATTATTTTCCAGTCAACTTTCTTAAGTCAGCTAAACTTTCGCTTTCAGTTCACTGAAAATTTAATGGAATAATTTATTACTACGTGGCAACTGGCAGCAGTTATACATTTTATCTCTAGTCAGTGTTCATAAAAATGGTAAAAAACATTAATGCATGTTTCAGAAAAGATTAAGGATTTATAATAATTTATAATAATTTAAGATTACAACATCGTGTCGGAGATTTTATGAATTACTAAATAAAAGTTGCAGTAAACAATGACTTTTTTTTTTTTTTTTTTTTTTTTTTTTTTTTTTTTTTTTTTTTGTACGCACCAGAGAAAAAAAAGGAATTATTCCAATTTGATACGCTTTGCAGTATTTTTTTTTTCCAACATGTAACCGCTGTTTTCGAAAAGCAACAACTGTCTCTTTTTATGATCAGAAGTTTTCGGTTAAATAAGGAAAATATTTCTATTCGTAAAAAGCGTTCCTTGGAACCGAGCGAAAATTTATACGTGCCGCAAAAAGGCTTAAGAATTCTTGTTTATACCCACCAATAAAATTTATCTTATTTAACCCTTTCCGGCACACTGTGCACGGTCTTTGATACCTCCGAACTAGCAAACGGCACCAATAATATTTAAGTAAAATTTTGCTTTTACAATAAAAACATAAATTAAGGAATTCAAAGTATCTAAAAAATTCGTTTGTGAATTCCGGTGTCAGTCGGCAATTTCTCGTTTTACTACAGATTTTGCCCGTGCGGAAAGGGTTAACCCTTTCCGGCACACTGTGCCCGGTCTGGGATACCTAATTTTAATTCCAAATTTGCAAACGACACCAGTAATATTTTAGTAAAATTTTGCTCTTACATTAAGAGCGTTAATTAAGGAATTCAAGATATTTTAAAAATTCATTTCTGAATTCCGGTGTTAATCCATTATTTCTATTTTATTAACAGATTTTGCCTGTGTCGGAAAGGGTTAAACAGAGCATTTTCTCGATCTAACAAAGCACGAATTTCTAATTTTAAAAACCGGTGATAAAACATTGAAAGTTTAATAAATGCTCCCGTCGCGAAGGGGTTAAATTATACAATCATGCTTTATAATAGAGCTATTAACCCATTATTAAGATTTGCAGCAGAATCTTATAATTAAATTTTAATTTAAAACTTTGGCGAAAAAATAAAGACGTGAACTTGTATTTCCTTCTTTTAACCCTTTGGGGACGAGTGACACGTATGCGTTCCGCAAAAAGGCTTAAGAATCCTTGTTTATACAGACCAGTAAAATTTTACTGTAAAATTTGCCTTATTTAATCGGAACGTTTTCTCGATTTAATAAGGCACAAATTTTTGTTTTTACAAAACGGTGACAAAACATTAAAAATATCGTAATAGGCTCTCGTCGCGAAGGAGTTAATAAAGAGGATTTGACACATCCTTAACATTTCCGGGACGAGCGTCTTTTGCAAAAATCTTTTTGCAAAATCTTTTGTGACCAGCTTTTACAAACAAAATTTTTTAAAACTAAATCGGAAAACTGCTTGGATTAAATACGACAAAATATACAATGAAATTTTACTGTTGAGAATCATAAAGAATTCTGAGCACTTTATGCGGCCCCTTTACGGTCGCTCGTTCCCAACGGGTTAAACTTTACCAGCGCAGTGGGCGTACTTCGATCACACATAATTTTAATTCCAAACTCGCAATCGAGACCAAGAATATTTTGATAGAGATTTGCTTTTACAGTAAAATTTTAAATTAAGGTAGGGTAACATCCCCAGTAATTGGCACATTAAAGATTTGTCTTTAAACTTACTTCTATTTCCGTTACCAAGAAATAAAATATTTACTTGCAAATATTTTTAAATCAAAGAGTGCATATCTGTGCATCTATTTTGCCCACTAAAAGCAAAAATATTTGAAAACGTATTTTTATAAAAATATATTTATAAAAAGTTGCTGTAATCACCAGTAATTGGCACTTAGACTTTTACACAATTAAAGTAACCCTTTTCAACTAAACAAAACTGTTGTCAATTAAAATTTAAAAAATACTATAAATTAGATAATATTAAATTGAAATGCATGCCTTTCTTAAGCCAGAGAAGAGGCATTTGCAACAAAAATGGCTAATTTCATACAAGCCATAATTGTTTCTCTTTCCTAGGAACTATTGTCATCTAGTAGCATAAATCAAAGTTATAATCTGTAAAGTAAATGAGCATATAACTGGTATATGGTCTTGCATTTTTAAAAGACTGGATATAAATCTTATTTTAGGACATGTTTGTAGGATGTGCCAATCACTGGTGCCTGCCAATTACTGGGGATGTTACCCTACTCTTAATTTCTAAGAAAATCATTTGTAAATTCTGATTATTTTGTCAGTCAATAATTTCTCATTTTAGAAGCAGAATTTGTCACTCCCGGAAAGAGTTAAAATAGTGAAACTTCGACTGTAACTGCTTTCGAAGGGATTCATTACTATAGTGCCAAATTTCCCCTCGTAAGTTTAAATAGAAAATTTCTCCTTATTTAAACGGCTTATTTATTCAAAGTTCCTGTCATGATTATTGCCAAAAACATATATTCAATTTTACTGGTGGATAAATATATACAGGACAGTTTGCACCATAAAATTTAACTAATAAGAATTTTACTAATTTTTACAAATTTTTTAAGAATTTAACTAATAAGAATGATAATTTATCCTACAATATGCCAAAAATATGGAATAACATCATAAAATCTTAAAATTTTTATTTCGTTGCAATATTTTAATTTTTACTCACGTGTAAGTGGCAACATTTTTAAACTTTTAATTCAATTAGATTTTAATTTATTAGAAATATTATCTCTGGATCAAGATGCAAACTTAGTCCTTCTTTTATCATATTTTCCTGAAGACGCCCGCAGAAGACGGCGCGAAACGTTGATAGTTTTATTTTATTTTAATTGTACAAATGTATATTATAATTCTTCGTTTGTGCACCACTGAGCAATGTGTTGTATTTTAATAAATACATTCTTATTAGTTACTAGTGGATATTTACTTTGGCAGAAGTCAAGACCTGCGTTTCCGCCATATTTCTGTAATCTAGATAAGTATTGTTAGAAACAGTGAAAAATATTATAATACCTGAACAAGGCGCCACCAGAAAAAAATATATAAATATGTATTTTTTTTACTATATTTCAATAAGAAACTTTAATAAAACGAACTTTTCTATTCAAATTTACTTGTTGAAATTTGTTCAGCGATAATGAAAACTATCGATTCAATTAAAAAATAACAGGCGTCATCGTGTGAGAACAGTGTTGCCAGATGGGCTACTTTTTTAAAATTCAAATTCTTGATTGGCACCACTTTTTTAAAATGGCAAAATTCGCTTAATTTAATGGCATATTAATTAAGGTGCAACTAAAAGAAATTTGATTGCTTCAAAAAAGTGGTGTGAATCAAGAAATCTGAATTTAAAAAAAGTAGCCCACTGGCAACACTGTGTGAGAATTTCCTCAATTACTTCAATGACTACTTGTACACAATACTCAATACATATATCACATCTTCTTTATTCATAACTTCATTTGTTTTATGCCCCTGTGTCAAAGATGTAGCATATCCCTTTCCGGCACACTATTTAAAGTTGGAATTTAAAGAAAAAAATAATTAGACAATCTATTTAGGTCTAGAGGAGTACACGGGTATTGTTTCGTAAAGATTGCACCAACCATTTTAATTATACAGCTTTTGCCGAAGTGGTAACCTTCCATAAGTGAAGCATTGATAAGCGCAGTGAGAAGAGCATTGCTGTGAAGCGCGTATTACAGTAAAACAATTTACCTATTATTTAAAAACAGTAGAGTTTGATCTCTGTGGTGCTGCCATCTAGAATTCATAAGAAAGATTTAAAGTAGCCATTAGAGTAGTTTTTGAAATATTCACGGAGTTTTTGTGTCTCTAAACAGGGAGAACTTTAGGTGTTGCCGACCCGGCAACACTGCGCGTTAAGGGGATATAGAAGCAACCGCAACTATTTTTTATGTAAACTAGAGGGCTCTTTCTCCTACGAGCTACACTTATCAACTGCCGTCCTGTCTCTAAAAATCACTTTATTTGGAAATATGTTTTTGCGCATGGTCGAATGATTTATTGGAATATTAACACTAGAACGCCCGGAAATTTTATTGGAGTTTGATAATAATATTTCACACCAGAATTTTTAGTCAAAATTAGTTAATTAATTTATTTAACGTTAATTTGAGTTTTTTTATATTTAAATTATTTTAAGAAACATTTTCTAGGTCGAATTGAATTTTAATCTCATGGTTGGAGTCGAATCGACTCCTTCCGGGCGTTCTAGTGTTAAAATCATCGATTTTGTCCTTCACTATCCTCTATCAGTGTTGCCAGTTTAAACTCCATTTTAATCCAAAATTCATACTGTAAATTTCGAAAGAAGAATTTTTGGTTTATGTAATAGCTAAACGTCTCTCGTTAAATAAATCATAAAATATTGTTCTATATCTATTGTGTGAATTCTAAATGTCTTATTAAAAATTAAGACCAAACTGGCAACCCCCTGTTCTTTATTACTTTTTTGGTGCGATTTCTGTTTTTTCCCCCTTAGATAAAAAATCTATAACAAAAACAGAGTTATTATTTAGTATATGACGATCTACGAAGTCAAGAAATCCAAGTGTAAAATTTCGATCTGGAGTTGAGTTTAAAGATAATTGACATTAAATTTGAACATAAATAATTGATTGAATTGAAATAGGAAACTGCCACTTGTTTCATTGTGGTCTTTAAACTCCTTTTTTCATAACTGTTAAAAAAAAATATCATTTTCTTCAAATTTATAATTAATTAGTATTGATTATTATTCGGCAAAAGTGGTTCATCTCTTGAACGCAGCACATAATTAGAAAATCACATATTTATTTACCTGAAAAAAAGAATATTTCCTGGTCGTCAGTGCGCTTAGTTCTTTTATTTTAAATTTTTGTGACTTATACTCTTTTGCTTCTGGAGTCTTCATGTATCATTAAGACGCAATTGCATGAAATAAATTATCTGAAAAGCTTTTATTTTGCAATTAGTGGGAATAGTTTATTACTACTAGGAATTTCGAATGTTATAAATTGTCACTGGACATCGTCAGAATAAAAGTTTCCAATAAAATGTTACCTATTGATAATTAGAGAAAGTACATTCCTTAAAGTTATAGAAACAACAATTATGACTAATTACAGGCTAAGTTAATAAAACGTAACAAATGCATTCCTGGAATATTAGCTCATAACTTTTCTAATCAAATTCCTTAATGTCATTAAATTATTTCCTTTACAAGAAATATTCATAGAACTACATTTTCTGCGAGTTTTCGGAAACTGGCTGATTATAATGTCGTTACGCCGTAGTTTCTTCTAATTATATAAATGGATGTTTTGTTAGGGGTAGCAGCAAGTCTCTCAATACAAAAAGTTTTCGCTATTTCAGGTCTAGATTTTAGTCTAAATTTTCTGTAAGAATGTTAATAAAATTTAAGTAACGAAAACTTATGACATTTACTGATGAGAGATTGACCTCTAGCGCCGAGATTTTTTACACCCTGGAAAAATTGTACATATATATATATAGATATACATAGATATATATAGGTAGATAATAAAAGAGATATTTGACGCAATTATAAAGAAAGAATATAAACCAAACGCATTAGAACTTCGTTTTTAAGTCATCATCTGTGATCTCAGGTGGATGTTTTTAACAGAAGTTTGATTTTATTTTTAAAATTTTGAAATAAAAACAAAGAAAATTTACCTCATTTCAGTCGTGGAAAACTGGCGCATGGGTGGAGCCTTTTGACACAGCAAATATTTTTAATTGTCTTAACGCAAGAACCGCGGGAAAACTCATTCAAGTTTTATAAAAATATTTCTCACCGGAATTTTTCATTTAAAACTGTTTAAGTTATTTATTGAAATTATTTTTGCTCAGGATATGTTTAGATTATTTATTAAGAATTTTCTGGTTCGAATCGACCATTCTCCGTATGATACGGGTTAAAATGACCCGTTTCCGCGGTTCTAGTGTTAAGCTTAGTAGGCTATTTCCATGAGTACTAGTAGTGTAAGTCACGGGCTACGATTTTTGGCTACCAGTATTTTAGTACGAAAAAATGTGATTTATTTTATCGGTACATTCTCATTAATTGAATAAGGCCAAGCAGACTTTTCGAAAATAACGGTGGCAAACAAGCATAGCAATTATAAGGTAATGTGACTTACGCTACAAAACCCATGGAACTAGCCAATAAAATCTCTGAAATGTTTTCAGTAAATAAGACAAAAATTACCACAAAAATTAAGTGGTGTCGGTAGACTCCCTCTCTGCACCAGTTTTCAACTACTGTGATTTGTATATTTTGCTAACATAAAACAGGAACGGGGGAGGAGAAGGGGTTTGTCTTAACCAATTAATCGTCGTGCCCAAGACGTTTAAGGGCTGCAAGCTTCACGGCTTTTATTCAGAATTGTTTGATTCCCACCAGTTTTATAAAATAGTATAAATGGTTTCATTCTGGTATCATTTTACCCGTAAGACATGGTGACGTCACGGTGACGTCGTTGTGAAGTCACATTGTGACTTTGTGACCGTCGATGTGACGTCACGTGACGTCGATGTGAAGTCACTGTGACTAAAATGTGAAGTCGTTATGGCCGTTTTAGAGCTTGTTTGTGACGTCACATTGTGACCACATTGTGACGTCGCAATGTGACCAATTTGTGAAAAGTGTGTCATTTGTGACGATTTTGTCATTAACATTGTGACGTAATTGTGACGAAAGTGACAATGCTTTCAAGTCACATTGTGACCAAATTGTGAAATACAGGGTGAGTCCAAAATCATGGAACAAACTTTGAGGGGGCGGTAGGACTCACTATAGCAAATAATGATGGCACAGAAATATATGACCGGAAGTGACCCGTCAAGACGCTACACTAGTCACCAAAAAAGACCCGGATGGTAATGTTATGTCTATGGGGGGGGGGGTGTTGTTTTCAAATATCTTGCTCAAATTTCAATATTTTACATGATATTTTTTCCATAGGATAGCTGAGGACGATCCACAACTAGGCTAATTTTTACTTTTTCGATTTTGGTTATATTTTTTTTTATATTACAATAGTTTCAGTTTTAGAACCGGTTTAAACTGGTTCTGAATTATTGTGGGCTCTTAATCTGTAACCAAAATCAAAAAAGTAAAAACCAGCCCAGTTGCAGGTCGTCCTCAGCTATCCTATGGAAAAAAAATATGCGAAAATATTAAAATTTTAGCGAGATATTTGAAAATAGCGCTCCCATACACTTAACATTATAATCCGTGTCTTTTACAGTGACTAGTGTGGCGTTTTAACGCGTCACTTCCAGTCATACATTTCTATGCCATAATTATTTATTATAGTGAGCTCTACCACCTCCCTTAAAGTTTGTCCCATTATTTTAGACTCACGATGCAGATCGTTTGTGACAAAACTTTCGTTAACACTGTGATGATTCTGTGACGATTTAACTTTTCTTAACGATTCTCTAACAATTTAAAAGAAACAGGATCTGCTGAAGCTATAACTCCACGCCATGTTCTGTTAAAATAGGGTTTGAGTCCTAAAATCATATATTGACAATTTATGAACAAATACTGTATAATATATAAAATAATTACCTGCAGTAAGGAGACTTTCTTCTAAATTAAAGTTAAAAATTCGATTTACCTCACATGCCTTACAACTCTGGTGTTGTTTTTAAAATTTGAAAAATATTGCCTTTCAAAAATATTTATATATTTTCCCCACATGCTGAAAATTGCATAGCTTCAATTTTATTTATAACTGACACACATTTTGTAATATGCTGTTCAAACTGTTTAATCTTTTTGAACTTTTAAAAAAAAAAAAATTACTCGCTTTAATATCCACTAATTTCATCACATATCTAAAACTGTACAGCTTGCTAATATTTCTGACCAATAATCCTGATGTCTATAAATATATAGGGTGGATGCTCCAGTGTTGGCCACATTAAGAGAAAAGTTGAAATGGAAATTTTATAGTTTTAGACTGAATAAAGCATATTAAATCGCAATAACAGTATTCTTTAGTAAATTTAGTTGTCTTTCTGTTAATTATAATAACTTTCTATCAAATATTTTAGATTGTGAGTAATAACTCGTTAAGTAATTTCTTTCAATTTGCACCAGTTTTGGCCACCCCTGCACCAGTTTTGGCCGCCCTAATATCTTGTAATTTTGCAAACATTTTAACTGATAATAAGTAAAAATAAAGCATTTTTGTGCAAAATCTGTTTTACCACACAGATATTTGTTTGCTGTATAAAAAAGATTTGCATTTTTTAAAATGAAATCATAAAAACATCGAATAAAATATACTTAAGCTGATTTTAACTGAACATTTAAATTTAAAAACAAAAAATATATTTAATTCATAAAAAAGACTTATAGGACATAAAAAGCTTATTTTAACATTTTGCATATTTTCATTTATATATATCATATGTTATACTATACCAATATTTACAGTTATATGACTAGAATCTTGAAATTATTCCATTTTTACATGAAATAGTATTTTGACAATCTCTAAAATCCATTTTTTTCAACTGATTTTAAACTTTAATTCCTCGTACTTAGCTGCCTGTCAGCCTAATCATTTGGAGTTAGTTTTCTTCAAACCTTAGATTTCCTTGTGTAAATATTGGCTAGGATCTTAGAAAGAACTTCACAGAGGGCATCTCCCTTCTTTTTTGGCCCATATCTCTCATATAGATAATTGGCCATCATAAATAGCACAACCCTATTACTTGAGATTCAAAAATAGTAAAAACTGGTCTCCATTCTGTAAACTTGTGTTGCAAGGTAGAACGAGATACTACAAAACTTAACCATCTTGAAAAGCTGACAATGAATTTTGAAAAGCCATAATTTTACTTCCTATCTTATAACAGTGTTTAATCTAGACCATTTTTAAGAGTACAGAATTGTCTTCTTTAAACTTGTTAAAATGAATCCTATTTATAGTATAAAGATTTTCACATTATTTGTTATTTCTAAATTCATGTGCTTGAAATTTTGCAAAAGTTATGCAACTTCCTCATTCTGTTTTGAAAAAATACAAGAAACCACTAAATCATGCTGTAATTTTATTGAACTTTTAAATTTATAAGTCATAAAACATTTCTAAATACATTGCTGAAATTTTCACTATAATTAGTCTTGTGGCCAAAAGTGGAGCATATTGTTGTGCCATTTTTGGCCACACAATGGCCATAACTGGTACACATAGCAAATTTAAAGCACGTACTAGCACGTAAAGCAAGTAGTTTTGGCCACCCTTACTTTAAGCTGTAAAAATAATTAATTTAAATATGAAATTGCAACAGAGAGAAAGCCTACTTCATAAAGCTTCATAGCAATCTGTTTCAGAACAAATAAAGTTCGATAAATCCCTAATATTGAAAGATTGTGAAAACTTGTTACCTAAGCAAAAACCTTAATATATGTAAGTGCACACTATAGTTTTACACTTTTTTTTTTTTTTGTTTTTTTTTTTTGTTTTTTTTTTTTTTTTTTTTTTTTGCAAGTCATTTTTTATCAAAAAATAAACAAATGGGATTGAAAATAATAAAAGAGTGTTAGATTAAGGAGTAAGAATGCATATAATTTGTTAAAATCAATTTACAGCCTAAATAGACGGTAAATCATTCCAATGTGGCCAAAACTTGTGCAGTTGCCAAAACTGGAGCATCTACCCTATATCTTTTAATTATCTTTTGTTGTAATTTTCCAACTGATTGAAAAAGTGTCCAGGTCAGGATTCGAACTAAGCAGTCTTTCGCACAAATTGTCAATACTTTGTCGACTGAACTATCCTGGAAGAATCTGACGCACACAATTCACACAGTGAATACGAACGCATACTTATCATTATTATATATAACCCTATGTAATAATACTTTAATTTTTTTTCAAACTACTCGTATGATAAATGCATACTATTCGTATGAGTATATAATGATATTTCTCCGAGTGAATTGTGCGTGCTAAGTTGCTCTGTTGGAAGAGCATTGGCAGCATACATCGAGGGTCTCTAGTTCGAATCCTAATCTAAACATTTTTTTACTCATTTTGGAAAATTAATATTCGTTTGATTAATTTACCAATTAAAATCATTCTGTTAAATATAATATAGAATTATCTTTTGATAAAACTACGTGAAGTTTATGCGCAATATTTGTAATATACAGATTTTATTTAAAAATCGAGTACTAATGAAAATGAGGCAATTAGTTCTAGTATTACGCTTAGTTATTTCCTTACTATAGTGGCCTGTGCGCATGTATGATTACACCAAGGTTTAAATTGGTAGTTAAACTCATATATATATATTGTATATGTCATATAGTGTAGATGTGCCGGTAAAGGTCATCCTTATGGAATTTATTTTTAAAAAGTTTCCTTATTAATAGTTATAATTATTAGATTTCATTTTTTTTTTTCGTATTAGATGAATCTATTAATAGTATTTAAGTATTCTCAGTCTCACTTCCCAATATTAGACAAAATTTTATTGAAAATAATAGTAATACATCAAACACTAAAAATTTCAGTAATGTACATCCCACAAAAAAGTACATGTAATTGTTTTTATGACTATTTAGAACCAGGATTTAATGAACACATACTAATGGAACAAAATTGTTATTTTCAGCACCATTTAACAATTAAGATATCAAAAATTAATAAAATAATGCGATAATTACTCATTTTTTAAAATCAATAATTGTTATTATCACAAAATCAATATCTTAATTATTTTAGATACATGGTTTAAAATAATAAATGTCATGGAATTACAGTTATCAAATTTTTGGGATTATGAGAAATTCAGAAAGGTAATAAAAAAGTTTTAAAAAATTTGTTTTTGCAATATTAGTGCATAAATTAATATATTTATCACTATTTTCAACAGTTAAACAACCCCAAACTCCTTTATATATTAATTATAACGTTAACTTTTGATTATGCATACATTTTTAAATTTATTAATATTTGATTTTAACCATGTAATTAAAAAAATGTGATTAAAGTGTATTTTAAAAATAATGTTATTAACTATTTTCAAATCGTTGACATGCTGTTCCGTATTTCAACAAAATAAATTTTAAATTTATTGAATTTACTAAGGTAAGTGGATTCAAAAAAGTTAAATTAATATGATACTTATTCCTTTTATAACATGTTTTTTACGAAATTCACAGAAATCATTAGAAAAAAAGCAGGAAAAATAACATTTTCTTACCTCTTTCTTAACGGCATTATCCTCTAATTCAAGTTTCATAATCCAAATAGCGAAGATAATTTCGAAGTCGGAATGTCCGAATGAAGTACATTGACATTGGCGCGCTCATATTAACGAAACGCCACTGACAATGTATTTTTTCGGACCGGCATTTTATATAAAATGTCAACTGATCGCATTTCTGCATAACTTTTTAAAAATTTTCAACTTACGTACTAAATATATACACGCATAACATCATAACAAAGTTACTAGAGCAGCTGGCCTAATATTCTAAAGAATAAATACACTAGTGTCAACTATTCTGGTTGTTGCCAAACGATATTTTTTAAGCAGGTGATTTTTTGTTATTATTGGTTGTTTGAACTTCGAAGATTTATAAGTTGAATGCGCATCGCATTAGTTTTATGAGGGTATCCCTAATTAAAATTTTGAGTTAAATTTTTTTTTCACGCATTTCTATTTTACTTTCAATTAGTTTCAAAATACAGTGGAACTTTCATTTAACGAAGTGCATATTTAATGAAATTATCTACTTTTTTAATTTTCTGTTGAACCTTCTTTTAGAACGCAATTAACATTTAAATTAATATTCATATTAAAAAAAAATTCTTCTTAGCAAAATTTGTTGCACTTCCGTGCATGCACAATATTCAAAAGGATAGATTGCTGTTAAGATTGATTGGTGAATATATTTCAGCGGATTGTACGAATTGAAATTATGTATTTATTTTATCTTTTAAATAAAAAGGAAAAAATGCGAAAATTTTTCGATATGCTAAGAAAGGGATTCTAGTTCCGCGAAAATATTATAGGTCCATTCTCTGAATACTTAAAAAAGATGCGAAAGTTTTTATGAGTATATCTTTCATAAGAGATCGCACACAAAGTAATATTCGATTTTTTTTTTTTTAATTTTTCGATTTGAAATACAAGAGAAAACGAGAATTAGAACGCTGCGATTCAGTTTTTGTTTCCCTTCCTTTATTACGCGGTTTTTTAGATATTATACTAATGATTTTTTTTATGTGGCTATATTGCATAACAAAAAGTACTATCCAAATTAAAACACAGTTTTATAATATTTCCATTTTTATTAGTAGTTTACTATACAAATTTCATGAATTTTCGTGGATTTCTATTCAACGATATTTTTTTCATAACGAAGCATTTAAGTGTAACGAGAAATTTCCTTAAATGGAAGTTTCACTCATAGGTTCATTGCTGGGTGCTTAGTTTCATATGATGGGAGGTTTATCTCATATATGTGATATGACGTACATGTTACATGCAGTGCATGTAATGTGTGACATAAGAGCGATTGCACAATATTCTTCTGCAATGGCAGAAAACACGTTTTTTTACCAGTAAATAACATGGTTTGGAGAATTTTTGTAATTTTCTAAAGTTTTCTAAGAAAGTCACATCTGAGTCACAATGTGACGTCACTGAGAGGTGGTATTTTGGTCACAGATGTGACGTCACTGAGGGGTGGCATTTTGGTCACAGATGTGACGTCACATTTCAGTCACAATGTGACGTCACTGAGGAGTGGCATTTTGGTCACAGATGTGACGTGACCACAGTGACTCACAGTGACGTCACTGTGACGTCACTGTGAGCATGCATGCTATGTGGGTACTTGTCATTAAATAAGACAAATACAGGGTGGTTATTAATTTAATTAACGTCAGGTGTTTAGAGCCCTCAAGCGAGTAAACTATTGGACGAAACATAACCAAATTTGATCAGCATACATAGTAGACCATGGGATTTCGAATTCTTAAAAACATTTTTTAAATAAAAAGTTTTAAAAATCGTCACTAGGGGCAATTTTAGCGTTGTTTACCGACTAAAATGCATTAATTTGCATAAATTCAGTTGTGTATAGCAATCATGAGTATAAAAGGAAAGGCTGGGAGAATTCTCATCATTATCAACTCTCACCATACTTTGCTAGTCAAGCTGTGTTATCAGCAGAACGAGAATTGCAATGATGAACGTCCTAAATTTCATCGATTACAGAATTTGCCAAAAGAACCGATGAGCATAGCAAATTTACAAAAGATTATTCATCGATTTGAAACTATGCGGCAACAAAGCCTAGGACGCAAAGTAACTAGTCAATAACAAGTTGACGAAGTTGTAACTGCTATTGTCGAACAAGAGATGAAAATGTGCAGGTACCATCAGCGCTCAGGCAATATTCCAGCAGTATAAAATTGATCTATACTGTATTTTTTGCCATTTAATCATCCAAAATTTACACTAATACACTTTTGGCTCGCCAAAATTGATGATTTTATGCAAATTAAATGCATTTTAGTCGCATTTTAGCTAAAATTGTCCCTAATGGCGATTTTTTAAACTTTTTATTTTCTTTATTTTTTTTTAAGAATTCGAAATCCCATGGTCTACTACGTATGCTGATCCTATTTGGTTATGTTTCGTCCAATACTTTACTCGCTAGAGGGCTCTAAACACCTGACGTTAATTAATAACCACCATGTATTTCTTTTTCAAAAAAGTGGTGGCAAAAATGAATTTTAATTTTTAAACCGTAATTTAATGCGACCATTAACTCTTTGCAGCGCGGTGATTTCATAGATATACCACTTAATTTTAATTCCCAATCGCCACACTAGCACCGGAATTTTGTTTAAAAAAATTGAAATTTATTGAATGCGTGAAATATTGTGTTTCCTTATTTACAAATAAAGTTGTTTTCAAATTCCGGTGTCAGTAATTAATTTCAACCCTTTATCAATGAATTTCTCCTGCGTCGCAAAGGGTTAAGTGATTAAAATAAAAATTTAAATAGATTTTTTTATGCCAACTAGTCTGAGCAAATAAAATCTGCCCAAAATCTAGTTGTTTGAAAATGTACCTCTATATTTTGATTTGTCTTCCGTTATTCACCCGTCCATCGCAACAAAGCTAGTCGCTCAGCATGTACGAAAATCAAGAGAAAACGGTACAGGCTCCCGGAAAACTTCAATACCGATCAAGGAAGCCTATTGTTTTATGCGACGATGGCTTAGGAGAGAGTTCATGATATTAGAATGAGCAACCTTCTCCAACCCAACAACTGAAAATGACCTTCTAGGGAAAAGAGAAACAAACCAGTACTTTATATACCGATTGTTTTGCATTAGTTCTTAATTGTCTAAGAAACGATAGCACAAAAAAATAGGTTATCGAGCACAAGAAAAAAAAACCTTCATTTTATGGAAGAGTAGTAGTAGGGGAATCTAATGATCCATGTCTGCTAAAAGCGAAGTGGTGCATAAGCAAAAAATTAATACAACTAGTGAATAACTCGTAGACTTATCATTGTGTTTGTTGTATAATCAAGAGTGTGAAATGAATGTATAACAAACATAATGATAAGCTTAAGTGTAAACCACTAGTTGTATTACCTTTTTTGGCTTGTGCACCACTTCGTTTCTGGCAGACATGGATTTTTAGATTTTCCTATTACTACTCTTTCATAAAATAGTGTTTTTTTTTCTTGTGTTCGATACCTTACGGTTTTGTGCCATCAGCTCGTGCACTGTATGATTTAACCCTTTGCGGCGTAGTGGTTTCATAGATATACCACTTAATTTTAATTCCCTAACGCCACATTCGCACCGGAATTTTTTTTTAAAAAAATTACGGTTTATTGAATGCGTGAAATATATCGCTTTCTTATTTACAAATAAATTTGTTTTCGAATTCCGGTGTCGGTGTCAGTCATTAATTTCAACATTTAAACAATAAATTTGTCCTGAGCCGCAAGGGGTTAACATGATAAGTTCCATTCTTAGACGGAAGACACAAATAAGAGCTTTCTCGACCGGTACTGAATTTGATCGTGGTTTGTTCAAATTCATTTATGCACTAATCAGGCAACTGAAGCATGGCCGATTTTAATACAGGACGAGGAAGCTCTTGTTTGTTAGTGCGATGACTAAGGAAGACTAAAAGATCATATAAGTTGAATATTTCCAACTGAGCGAAAAATTGCGCTTAACAGGTAAAGCATTGGCCTTGTAAGCCAAGGATCTGGGTTCGGTTTCCTCCCTGGGCAATTTTTCGTTCAGTTGGAAATATTCAATTTGTATAAGTTTACCAATCAGTTTGTTTGTGCTACAATAAGAGTATCGACTAAATAATGTCAAAACGCGTCATATCCTTCAAACCAACCGCTCATAATGACTACCTTGGGTATTGAGGAACTACAACAATTTTCTCGGTCGATTAAGTTTGTATTAGAAGATGTAATTTAACTTGATCAGCTTCGTTCAAAGTCGGAAGAAACAAATGAGACATTTCTCGGCCGATACCGAATTTGGTCCTAGTATGTTCAAGTCATATATGCTGTGATCATTGAATAAACCCCTTGCGGCGCAGTGGTTTCATAGATATACCACTAAATTTTAATTCCCAAACGCTTTATTGTCACCGGAATTTGTTTAAAAAATTACAGTTTATTGAATGCGTGAAATAAGCGTTTTCTTATTTACAGATAAAGTTGTTTTTAAATTCCGGTGTCAGTTATTAATTTCAACACTTAAGCAATGATTTTCTCTTGCGCCGCGAAGGTTGAACCCTTTAACGTTCATTGGTTTCGCCACGAAACCACAAAATTTTAATTCCGATACGCATCACTGACACCGGTATTTTTATCTAAAAATATCCCTTTTATTTTGTATGTGAAAAATCACGTTTTCTTATTTAGAAATATATTTGTTCTTTATTACCGGTGTCAATCATTTATTTCGACATATTAGCAATGAAAATGCTATGATTGTTAAAGGGTTAAAGCATAGATGGCTTCCGTACAAGACAAGGAGCCTTGGAAGCTCTTGTTTGTTAGAGCGGTGACCTAAGACAGAATTCATGGTTTCAGAATGTGTGATATCCTCCAAACCAACCTCCGGTAACGTCTTCCTGGAAGGAAAAGAAGCAAATAAAAACATTCTCGGCCAATTGAATTAGTATTAGAACATGTGGTTTAACCCTTTAACGATCATAGCATTTTCATTGGTAAGATATCGAAATAAATGAATGACACCGGTAATTAAGAACAAATATATTTCAAAATAAGAAAACGTGATTTTTCACCTACAAAATAAAAAGGATATTTTTAGATAAAAATACCGGTATCAGTGTTGCGTATCGGAATTAAAATTTTGTGGTTTCGTGGCGAAACCAATGAACGTTAAAGGGTTAACGTGCTCATCTGCGTTCTAAATCGGAAGAAGCAAACAAGAGATTTCTCGACTGGTACTGAATTTGATCCTAGTCTATTCAAAGTCATATATGCATTCATCAGTGAGCTGGAGCATGGCCCACTTTAGTACTGGTATGAAAAAGATCTTTTTTGTTCGGACGGTAATATAGGATAGAGTTCATTATGTCAGAACACGTAATGTCTTCCAAACCATCTCAAATGCAGAAAATGGTCCTCCAGGAGAGAGAAGAAGAAAACGAGTACTTTCTCAGCCGATATGGTCGGTGTAAGATGAAGTGACCTATCACGATCAGTTTCGTTCTAAGACGATAGAAACAAAAGTTTTCTCTTCCGGTGCTAAAGTCAGTCTTAGCTGGTTCAATGTCATATATGCACTGACCAATAAGTCGTCCTTCTACAGTTTTGACAGAGAAAGTATTTGTTTGTGAAGGCGGTGACTTAGGATGGTGTTTATATCATCATATCACATGATTTTCGCCAACTCAATCCATCAAGAAAGCCTTTTTAAACTTGAAGAAACTACCAAAAATCTTTTTGATTAATTGGTGGGCCATTGGTCACGTAATCTGCCGTCATGAACTTCGTCCTTAGACGGGAAAAATAAACAAGAATTTTCTCGCCTGTACTTGATGTCAACTGATTCTAAAGGGAGTTCAAAAGGTTCAAGTAGTGAGAAAGAAGCATAAAAAAGTAGATTTGGAATCAGACAGACAGAGAGCAAAAATCCGAAGGCCAATACAAATTTAACGCTGAATTTGTAATTTTTTAAAATAAAAACTAGTGAAAAATTTTTGCATTCGAATTTTAAACCTGTGAAAATTTACTATAGTGCTTATAAAATTGAGAGAAATACTATATCTCTTTTGTTCCTCAATATTTATTTAATAAAACTGTTTCCGAAGCTTTCCCCTTAATTTACTCTCTTTATAATCTTTTCATATTTTACTTTTTAATTATCAACTCAGATTAATAATTCATGCTGGATACAATTACTATTGAACATATATCATTAAATGTACAGCTGAAAGGAATACATTAAGCACAATATGTCTGAAAATCTATTATTTTGGAATTAATGGTGATACTTCATTACTATTAGTATCATAGGAATTTAAAAGCGTATCAGTAGAAACGTTATTATATGCGACCAGCTAAAAGTGTTTAATAAAAGTTTGTAATGTATTTTATCGCAGTACGTGGTCTCAAACTTAAGCATTCTACATTTGTGACTAATTACAGACGACGTTAACAAAACAACAAATTCTTTCCTTGAATATTAGCTTATAACTTTTCTAAGCACATTAGCTAAAGTAAATAAACATTTTATTTATGGTAAATATTAACGTAACTTTGTATCAATGTATTTCTGGAATTCGTGTGACTAAACATATAGTAGATAATATTGCTTGAAATTTTTATTTAAATATACAAGTAGATGTTTGAAATAAATATTTATATAATTATACTAATTGGTTATAAATGAATTCAGAAGCAATAACCCCGTAAATAATTAAAAATAATAATAATGTTTTCACGTCATTTTTGCGTTTAGTCATTTTACAAATTAACTATTCTTTTATGTATAAAAAAGTACGTTTAAACTCGTTGTACGCCTGAAATACTTACAATGATATACGACATTGTAAGCATAAAATGCAATTATAACTAGATTTGATAAGCATGAAATACATTACAATAAAATTAAAGTGCATTTTCAAACGTATTATTTATGGATTCAATTTCCTTTTTAAAAATGTATAGTGATTTTAAAAACTAAAAGATGCAATGTCAGTATTATTTTCAGAAGTAAAATTTTATCCGAAAAATATTTCTTTGGAGAGTTTTTAAGAATTTTATAAAAGCTTTTGCCAAAATAAATTTCTGCCATAAAAAAGATAATTTGAATATCCTCCGAAGCAGGTTTTTAAACCAAAACCAAAACCAAATTTCTGTAATCTTTCCATTTTATGATAAAAGCGAAAACGAACTCGGCAATTTCCATTTAACCCATTAGTGCCTAGCGTCCCTTTTTAGGGACGCTTCAAAAGGTGCATTCAGCACTGTTTTTGACACCGGTAAAAAAGAAAAGCAATAATTATTTTATTTAAATGATGCATTTTCGTGATTAATGAACTAAACTTAAATCTTCTAAAAATAGTGGTGCCAACCAAATAAAATTTACGCAAAAGATTCTGGGCACGAATGGGTTAAAAATAATTAATGCATATATAAATATGCATATTTATTAATTAATTATAAGTATTTATTAAATATGTATATTTATAAATTAATTATACGGTTGGCCTAAATTTGCTGTCTATGCCGCTGACGAAAATCTTTTATTTTTATATAAAATAAAATATAATTACTTTATCAACGACAGAGAATTATTTTTTTACTATACAAATTTTATCTAACTAAAAATTATTTTAGATACGCGAACTTAGATTTTTCGTTTATTATGACGTAAATGAGCATGGTTACATTAGAACTTTCTAAAAATGTATTCGAAACACTTCTGCTGTTTCAATCTAAAAATTTCCTATTGCTGTTATAGGCCAGTCAAATTGTCATAAATAGATGCAAAAATTCTGCTAAAAGATTTTATGTTTTTAAACTGTTTATGGGGATGCTAGTAACAAGAAATAATGGTTTTCCAACAAATTATCTCGGTACTAAATGTTGTGGAGCCAAAAAACCACAAAATTTTCGGACTTTTTTCAGTTTTTTGTCTATATCTCAAAAATTATAAAATTTTTGCGTACTATACTCAGTTACAAAAAGAAAGAGCATTAAATTCTCTACAAATTTCATTTTAAAACTGTTTTCCTAAAGCCATTATTAAGCGCGCTACAGCTTTCTGAAATTGACCCTTTTTTTCTAACTTAGTGGAAAAATTGCAAAAACGAAAATTTGACACAATTTTTCATTATTTTATCTTCTTAATGTAACATATTTAAATTATAGGTATTTGCATGATAATAATCATGATGAATTATAATGGTAACATTGTAAAAAAATTAAGAACATTGTAACTTTTTGTGTATTTAGAGCTTTTGTGGAGAACATTAATATTAGGTATTTAACTGAATGTAAGTAAAAAATACTTACGGTGATATTTTTACATCCCCTCCTTCTAGATAAATAATGTCGTCGACATTTTCGTAGTTGATCCCATTACATTTTTTACAAATTGCCGAGTATTTGAGTCTTAATTTATGAAAAGAACATGCTTTGCTGCACGCTTATTTAAAACTACATGAAACAACAGGTAGTAAGGATTTAGATGCCGGGTTTTGACACATTTGAACTGGCTGAAAGAGATCGTCCGGCCCCATTCTTCAGGAGGGATGTTGTTTCTTAGCCTAGCTTGTACCTGATGATAACATCGGAGAAAAATATGCTGTGCAACCTCTTGTGTTGGTGGTAGTCTTGCAAAATGAACTTTGCTTTTTGTGGCATATTTACCAAATAACTGGAACATTAAGGTATTCAAATTTTGTGTGGTATCTATGCATCCACTGTATAGTGCAATATGGAATTTTTCTCCAATCTTGTTGATTTCTTGACGGATAGAACCTAAAATATTGAACACTCAGGCTATTTCTCCAAGCTGATCATGTTCTTTCAAAGTGTTACAAAACTTTGACTTTATTTGCCCAAAAAGATGTTGTATCGCATCCGCTGATTACATGAGTGAAAAGAACATTGTTGTAATTGTATTTGAACGATGTGATTAAAAACCACTTGGTTTCAATGTTACCTCTTCCTGGCTTTTGGAAAAACAGATTTTTGGGCTGATAGCCTAATCTCATCATGATCACAGAAAGGTCAATGTTTTCTCCACAATTATGACGCTTTCAAAAGATTCTGCTCTTGAAGAGGCTGAGATAACTATCATGACATCAGCTTCTTCTTTTACTTGCTCAACGTAAATTCTGTTATTTTGAAATTTTTAATTTGTTTCAAGCAATGAAATGAAGCGGCTCTTGTTTCTGACATTGGCATCGTCAACGGATAATGCGGGTCGACGCCCTCTTTTCTCTCCACTTGTTACAAATTGATCTAGTTTTACGCCACAAAAACTATGATACCATGCAACGGCAAGTCAGGTTCGTGCTGAATACGTTCAATTATTTTCTTCAATTAATTTCGATTATTTCCCATGTTTTTCTGCAGCTTTCAAAAATATAATTTTCGCTTCTAACTTCATTACTTTGTGAAACAAATATCTCTTTGAGTAGGGCTTTTTGTTATTGTTTTTCGTTGAAGTCACCGAGATTGTCTTGTTCACACAAGAAGCAATTATCTTGAAACTTGAAAGAAGTGTTCGATCTGAGGGACAAACTATAGTCAGTGTAGAATATTCACCCCGACGAACATATGCTGTTATCATTCTCTGATTCGCAAATGTTTTTCGGCAATCATTCTGTATTCTAACTTCCTTGCTAATTTTAAAAAAACTGATGAATATTACTTTTGATGAATATTACTTTGACGCTGAACGCTACATTCAAAAAGCTTGGCAAGTTCTTTCTGGTTCACAACGCGAGTAACACTATTTGAAGCCGTTTGGCAAATGAAAAACAATTTTGGGTTGCGATCACACATTTTTCATTACTGCACGAGAAGAATTGCAATAAACTGAATAACAGCATATTAGAAGCGTATGAATTTAAAAAAGAACACTTGCATCTGAGCAAAAGCGGCTCGGGAACGTCACATGGCCACAATCTTCCATCCGAATTCCCTTTTTTTTTATCCCCGGCCCTCTCTCCCTTTGTATTTGTTTTCCTTACATAATTTCTAGAATTTTTGCGTCTTCTGTCCGCCTTTCCTAACACTTTCATTTCTCATCCATCAATAAGTGTATTTAATTTTGAAGCGATGAAAAAAGTTTTTAGGGATAGGAGGCGAAAAATAGGTCACTTTCTAAAAAGTAAAAAAAAAGTGACATTTTCAAAAAATCATAGCGCGCTTAATAATGGGTTTAGAAAAACGTTTTTATAATAAAATTTATAGCGAATTTAATGTTCTTTCTTTTTGTAATTAAGTATGTTACGCAAAAAGTTTATACTTTTCGAGTTACAGGCAAAAAACGGAAAAAAGTCCGAAACTTTGTGGGTTTTTGGCTCCACAAAGTTTAGCCTCGAGATATTTTGTTGGAAAACCATTAATTCTTGTTACTAGCATCCCCATAAATATTTTAAAAACATAAAATCTTCTAGCAGAATTTTTGCATCTATCGGCCCCTTTTTCTGACAATTTGACTGGCCTATTAAGTCTGCATCTTTTATTGACCAAGAGAAAGGGGTCTTCAAAGTCTTGTCATACATGCATTGCTTACTTTAGATTTTGCATTCCGACTTGAGTCAGTCATGATTTATAGTTACAAACAGTGAAGTTCATAGCAATAAAGAAAGAGTGTCACATTTGAGCTGATACACGTCAAATCAATGAACGACGTGGAAAATTTCCGAAGGAGATACAAGATTTTTGGAATACAGATAGTTTCAGCCAGCATTTCTTCGAAACTCAGGTTTTGGGCCAAAAACGAAATGCAATTTTTTATTGATCTCTAGTTAAATTTTTATTACCCAAACGCGGGGCTCCCGCCTGATTCGTTTTTTTAACACCACTTTTATTTTAAGCCCTTGGGGGCGAGCGACACGTATAATACGTGCCAAATTTTAATGTAAATTTTGCCTAATTTAATTGGCGCATTTTCCCGATTTAATGAGGCACATATCTCTGTTTTCAAAAACCGGTGACAAAATGTTAAAAATTTCGTGAAAGGCTCCCTTCGCGAAGGGGCTAAAAATATTCTTTGCAGATTTCGTAGAAACGTATCGGGTACAGCATCTTTATTGCAATTGTTGCTCAAACCTACCAAGACTTTCTTTCTAAAAAAATTTAATAGTTTTCAAAAAACAGACTAGTGGGATCCCTTGGAAACAGCTATATATTATACGTTAAACGCGGGTATTAAACCAATCTGGAACACATCACTGTTGTCAAACCTGGCGGTTTTTTATACAGAGATTCTGAGAAATCATACCAAAAAATTTGATAATAACTTTTATTTATTTTATTACAATATATTATAATTATGTATTATAATTTATTATAATTGATTTTATAATTTTTTATAATTTATTATAATAATTTACGGTATATATCATTTATTATTTTTTTATTAACTTTAAATTATTTTTAAGAATTTATCAAAATTAAAATTATTATTTAAACTTTCAGGTAAAAATTCGGAATGCTTTAATAATAATAATAATAATAATAATAATAATAATAATAATAATAATAATAATAATAATAAAAGGCAAAATTGGCAACGCTGAACACAACTCGCTACATTTTTTTTTTCAAAAATACTTTAAAATAAATTACACTTAAGACAAATTTATTTTTCATGTTTTAATAATAAAAATGTTGTACATAAACATAACATGTATACATGAAACAAAAAAATATTTAAATTATTCATAAAAAAACACGTTATACATTTTTAAAACTCCCTTATTATTTATGACAAAAAGTGTTATTTTAAACTTTACAGTACTTTAAAAAATGCGAACACTATTTCAATTACCAAATTTTTTAGAAACAATGCTTCAACATATAGAAATTTGTTTTAAAAGAATTCAAAAGAAGAAAAAATTTCTAATCCTAGAAGACTTTTTTCAGTAGATATTTTAAATTAATGTTTATTACCATAATTGCTAGAAGTTATGCAAACAAAAATACATTTTTCCGTTTAGCTTTTCGCTAAAAAGTACAATGCGATTATTGAATGTGAACATCTCATTGAAATTTTTTGAAAGACAGATAGATATTTTTTTTAATCAGAAAATTTTCTTTTTTACCTCTCTTAAATGTTACACCTGAGGGAAATCTATTTCTTATTATAAAATAATAAACATTAAAGTATGCAAAAACATCAGAAAGCTAATTTTAAAAATATTTCTTCTTAAAATTGCATTGATAATACTGTGTTTTGTTTTGTTTTTTTTTGACTGAATGCCATAATCATTTTTTACGGTAAAATTTTATTCAAAAAAGTGTCGAACTGTAAAGGAAATATATTAAAAATGCGAAATCAGTGACTTCTCAGAGAAAATTCTACCATCATATTAATCTTTCTTTACATAGAAAAAAAAATTCAGAATAAAATTAAAATTACTATTGTTTTTTCATCCAATGGGAAGTACAGCAATTTTTTATGGTAAACAAGTATACTGACACTTTACACTCTATTGTTGCCGTTGCGGCGGCGACATCATCTTTCCTTGCTAAAAATTTCATATTCAAACCAGTAATAAAGGAAAATAAAATTTACCTTATTTTATAAGAGCATTTTTGAAAATATGGACTAGAAGGAATTATCTTTTTAAAAAATTGGTGACAGCCCTAATAACATGCATGGTCATAGTGACGTCACAGTGACGTCATTGTGAGTCACTTTGGTCACATCACAACTGTGACCAAAATGCCACCACCCAGTGACGTCACATTGTGACTGAGATGTGACTTTCTTAAAAATCTTTATAAATTTATAAATATCCTTCAAAACATGTTATTTACTTTAAAAAACATATTTCTGGCAATTTAAATATCGTCGCTTTTGTCACACTTTCGTCACAATGTTAAGGCCCTACATCAGTAACGCTCCGAGATAGAACGGCTAATGTTATTTCAATGGAAGAAATTTATCGCTTTCATTCCTTTGCATTTTGCTCAAATTTAATAATTTTTGTTGTTTTGAAAACCTGTAGGTTTAAACTATGCACGTCATTCTGAAATTTTATTTCTTTTTTTAATTTTAAGGCGATACAAGTGCGTTATTTTATAGTCTTTAAAATTCACTTTTAATGTCTTATTACGAAAAATCTGTTTGACATTTTAAAATTTGGTAAAACAGCATGCAGAGTTTAATTATTTAGCTTTCAGAAAATGTTTTTTATTTTGATTTTTACAAAAATTTAATCTATGCTATTTGTATAAAAAGTTGAAATACTTTGATTTAAAAGAGTCGAAAATGGTGTTTAACTCCGCCTTTAAAAGGGAGACGCCTTAAAAGTAATTAGGGTGAAAGACGATATGGGTTTACCTCCAGGGAGTCTTACAGGGACGAAGGTGTAAAATCTTGCCTGTGGCTATTAGTAAAATGTTGTTTGCTGGTTTAGGATAAAAAAATAAAAACATCCTTTCCTGAATGCATGATAGTTCGATCAGAAATGAATTTCAGAAATGATGTAAATACATGTTGATTTCAAAAAGTTTGTTTAACTAGGCATTCAATCTCAAATGTACTTTAAAAGCATTATTGATTTCGAATAAAAACACATTTAACATTTTTATTATTTTTCTTCCATATATTTAAAGTTTAATTTCTAAAAAAGATTCTTTAATTGCGGACAACATCAAAATGAAATATTCGTTAATTTATAAAAAATAATAGAATTAACTTTTTGTCATCTGCAGACGACAAAGGGAAAAGAAGAAAGGGCAGAAAGAAAATAACAATGGTTCTGACATTAAAAATGAATAGATATATTCGCGAATAAATACATTTGTATTAAATTTTTCTTATCATTCTTTTAGACAATTCTTAATGAATTAGTTTAAATGTTCCTTTTTATAAATATTTCATAAATATTTCTATTTTAATCAATAAAAGTTTGCAGTATACCCACTCTAAAATATAAAGTAATTATTATGCAATTCATGATTAAATTGGATAACACTAATTTAAAAAATAGAAATATATTTATTTTGACACTTCTATCGAAAATTATGACTAATTTACAATACTTTAGAAAATATATTCTGTTGCGGTAAAATTCACATCCGTAAATGATATATTTATGCTTAATTGTATATAAATTGTCTTTCCTTTGTTTTTCCCTTTCAGAAAGATAAACGAATGATTTTTAAAGTTCTTATACTATTTTAACTAAATAATGGGCCATTCCACTGTCACGTGCGGGACAATCAGACACCATAATTCTACCAAAATTGTGTTAAAAAGCTTAAGATTTTTCAGAAATAAGAATAAACATATTTTTGTAAGTTTATATTTGATATAACAATATCTCAGGCAGGGACAGATTTTTCTTAAATGGTTTACTGATTTAGTTATTAATTAATTTGCATGCGTCACGTGCGGGACATCTGAAGTCAACCACTTGTAATTTGCTGTATGATCCAGATAAAATTTCTGCTCTACTAATTTTGCAATTTCAAAACAAAAAATATGTATTAGAGGCTAAAGGTCTAATGTTCATGAAATAAGCATTCTGATTTGAAAAATAAATTTTTAAATTACTAAAAAAAATACAACGTATAGTGTCACGTGCGGGACACGGTTGTCACGTGTGGGACATTTGCAAATATCATTCAAGTAACCTTTTCAAAAATCAGAAAATAAAGGAATGCAAAAAAGAAAATGCATGTTATACATTTTACAATACAAAAATATTTATTTTAACTTTTTTTTTTTTTTTTTGTACAAAGTAAATGTTCAAATTAACATTTTTAAACATAAAATAAAGTAAATGTATAAAAAAAAATTCAAAATTTTTCTAGAAATTTGAAACAACCTCTTTTATTAGCTACAGTGGGAATTGATATCTTTTTTACTATATCTTTAAATGAATATAGAATTTAATCTGGATACTGTGGCCACTTGTAGAATTTACCACTTTTTATCATGACAGACACTTCAACACTATCATGATGGGTGCTTGTAATTTCACCAGGATAATTAATGCCGTCATATTTTACAACTATTCATTCACCCATCTTAAAAGAAACTGCTGTTTCTGATCCTTTTATTTTCTTCTTTTTGTAAATTAGGATTTTCTAATGACATTTTCTCTTTCATCCTTTTCATTCTTCTAGCATTAGTAGACTTAGATCTTTCCTTTTCAGCTAAATAAATAACAAACTTTATCAATTATAAACGCTTTTGTCTAAATGTACTTAATTTCATAGAAAAATTGAACTTAAAGTAGAATTAAACTTAGAAAAACAGAATATAGATAAGAAGTTTTATTTTTTTTTTCTGTATGAATAATAACAAGCTCTTAAACACACGACTCTTCTTATTGTATAGAAAAGATCCCTATAAATTAAGTAGATCAATTCTTGCTGGAAAACAATATGTTCTTAAAATAAAAATAACCATTAAAGTGTTCAAATTTTATTAAAATAAATTTATAAAAAAATGGAAATAAAAAATATTAGCATCACAAAAAAAAGAAAAAAATGGAACTATCATAAAAATTTTAAAAAAAAATCTTAAATTCGTTTTAGTTATATAGAATAAGTTCTTAGGACAAAATAATCATTAAACTGCTAAAACTATGCTAGAATAAATCTCTATTAACATTCAGAAAACAAAAATAATCATCCTGCTCATAAGGTGTCACGTGCGGGACAATTTTGTTTTGATATTTTTCTCCAATTAAATATTCCATCCAAATTTTTAACTAGCATAGGATAAGTGTACTACACTAACCTGCTTTAGAAATGCCAATTAAACAAAATAAATGCGCTCCTTTTTCCTCCTAAGTGAAAAAGTTCATGTTTTGTGTCACGTGTGGGACACAGAAACAAAGTTCTTTTTGCGTGCTGTAATAATTATTTGAAATTATCTTATATATTTAAGTTTAGTGAAATATAAACAATGAATATTAGACTTACCGAAAATGTTGATTTCAAAAGTTTCACTGGATTTTCTTTATTAAAAAAAACTCACTCAAAATGTATTGTAAAACGCAACATACTTTCTTGCACATGGACGCCATCTTTAAACTGGTGTGTTGCCAATCCACAAAAGATAAACTTTACATTCTTACTCAAAACATAAAATTTGACATGTTGCCAATCACTAAATACCAAAAATATTTATTTAAAAATTTTTTTAAAAATGACTATCAGTTTACCTCTTTTCATGGAATGGCCCTAATACGCATATATTCCAAAGCCTGTCATAGTCTAACTGATCTAAGTTTTAGAATAGCGGTTTTTTCAGTCACGCAAAAAGACAAACTCAATTATACTAAACCTATGGAAGATTTTTTAAAAGATACCATATTTTCATTCCAATTTTTAATTTTTTTTTTTTCTGCATAGTATAGCTGACGATGGTTTGTATAGAGGCCGCTTTTTACTTTTTTCGATACTGACTGTAGATTTTAAATATGAGGATAATATCACTTTTGAAAACGGTTCCGAAAATGAAACTATCCTGTAAAGAAAATTAAAAAAGTAGAAAAAGGCCTTTGAAGAGATCGCTCTGAGCTATTAAAGGGGAAAAATATTAAAATGCAGACGAGACCTATTTATAAATTTCGACCGTTGGATTATCGTCGAAAGAATTATCATAAGCTAGTAAATTGTTTCGTTTAATTAAAGTTTATATATATATATATATATATATATATATATACCCGTAAAATAAATCGAAAAAATAGAAAATGGCCTGCAGACGATAAACTTTTATAAATTTCTTTCATAGCATTAGTTTTAAAGCGAAGGCATTGTTTCGTTTAACAGCAGTAGCCTCTTTAAAATAAATGAAATCGTAAAAGCTATTCAATGTAAGAAAAAAAAATAATAATTTTTTATTTATTTTTTTTTTTTTTTTTTTTTTAAATGTAGGCGAGATATCTTTATAAATTTCTACAATGGGATTTCGTTTGACTGAAGTAAGTCACTTTAAAATACCTGTAACGAAATCAAAAATTGTAATACCGCCTTTGTACAGAAAGATCTCAGCTGTTCAATATAAAAAAGATTATTAAAATATAGACGAGATATTTCTATAAATTTCTGTGATAGGATTTCGCTTCATTGAAGTAAGCCCCTTTAAAATACCCGTAAAAAATCGAAAAAAATATAAAGCGGTATTTGTACAGAAATATCTCAGAAATTCAATGCTAAAAAAATCATTTAAAAAATTAAAATGTTGACGAGATATCTTTATAAATTTTTATAATGGGACTTTTCTCTATTCAAGTAAGCCACTTTAAAATACCCGTAAAAAATCGAAAAAATGTAAAAAGGTGTTTGTACAGAGAAATCTCCGATATCTAATGCCCCCCCTAGGGTGGACCTTATTTTTCAAGTTTCAAAATGTAATCTTCTCACCCTCTAAATTTGTTCCTTTTTATGAAAAAATAATTCTGGTAAAATATTAGCTCAATTGAACAATATTTAGAGGTAGCTCAATGATGTAGAATTTTCCAATGTATGAGCAATGATAAACATATGCATACTTGCATGCTATGTCATAGAAAATAAATTCTATCTTCTAAAATATTTTAAAATGCATTTAACTTTAAATTTTTATTCATAGATGGCAGTACTATGCACAATAATATTTAAAAGAATAAACTGCATTTAGCAAATAGCAGTCTTTGTAGCCATTGAAGATTGGGGAATTGCAGATAATACACCTGCAATGTGCTTTGACACTACCAGCTCAAACACTGGTTATAATTCTGGTGCATGTGTTCTTTTTGAACATGAATTGAAAAAATGAGCTCTTATCATTTCCTTGCAAACATCACATTATGTAGCTGGTAATTAGTACTGCATTTGAAGTATGCATGGGGGTCAAATCTTCACCTGAAGTTGCATTATTTAAACGCTTTCAGGAATATTGGAGCTTAATTGATAAAGACAAGTACGAAATGGGAATTTCATTTGATGGTGTTGCAAATCTAGTAGAAGATATTAAGCAAGAGACTATCAACTATGAAAAGAAGTACCTAGAAGAGCAAAGTGAAAGAAAGCTAAGAGGTGATTATAAGAAATTTTTAGAACTTGTAATTATATTTCTAGTTGCTGTCCCAGAAAGGGGAATCAGATTTATGTCACCAGGTGCTATGCACCATGCCCCATCTTGTCCAAAGTAATCTTGTCTCAAGATCTGGATGTTTAAGGCTCAGTTTAAATTGACTGTAAAAGAGGAAGAAGGTATACGTGATATGTGTGTTTTTACAGTCCGTGTATACTTGAAAGCTTGGATCACTGCACCTCAAGCTTCATGTGCCCCATATATGACCTGTTCTTGCTCAAATCTCTACTTGACTACTCATCAATACATTCAACTGTTTCCAAGTCATCATCACGTAAATTTGCTAATCACTCGTAATATTTGTCAGAAGGACTTGTTGGTTTAGCTTTATTTGATAGCCGTGTGAGTTTATTAACTAAAAGGCGCATGGTTATTGCATTACAGAATGAAGCTAATTCTAAAAAACAAGCTCAAATTTATTCCAAACGAGTCAGTGTTGCTCTACATTCATTCAAGAATAAAAGATTGGAAGATTTTGTGACAGCTAAGTCAATGAAGTTGTTTCAATTGTTGAAACTTCTGGATGGATTTCTTGCAGTAGATCGTGAATTGTGGGAGTTAATAGAAGACTATAAACAGGCAAAAGAGGCAATAAAATCTCTACAAGTTGCATTTATTCAAGAATACAATGGATTGATAACTCATGATGAAATGCAACTACAATTTTTACTACAAGTTGTTGAAGATCATGGAAAAATGTACCCAGATAGCAAAAAAATGTGTCTCTTTCAATCTGCACAAATGCAATAAAATTTTAATGTAACATGAAAACCTAATAATTGTGCTGTAAATTAAATAAATTGTCGCAATTAAATCCTTAAAACCTTTAAAGTGCTTACTTATTTGTGTAGATAATATTCTGAATTTTTTCCTAATTTTATAAACTTCAGGTCAATTGAGCTACCTCTAAATATTTGAATTTATTGCTCAAATTTTTTACACAATGTTTTTGTATCAAAAGGAACAAAATAGAGGGGTGAGACTTGTAAAAATAATAGTTTAAAAAAATCATGGCATTTAAGGTCCACCCTAGCCCCCCCCCGAAAAAAAAGTTTAAAGACAATTAAAATACAAACGAGATATCTTTAAAAATTTCTAAAATGTGATTTAGATCTATTGAAGTAAGTCACTTTAAAATACCCGTAACAAAATCGAAAAGATATAAAACGTTCTTTGTAAAGAAAGATATCAGTTATATGATGGAAAAAAATTACAAATATTAAAATGATCTTTACAAATGACTTTTAAATGATCTTAAAGATATCTTTATAAATTTCTACCATGGGATTTTCCTTGATTGAGGTAATCATCAGTTTATATTTACTTGTAGACGAGATATCTTTATAAATTTCTAACATTCAATGCTAAAAAAATCATTTAAAAATATTAAAATGTAGAAGAGAAAAATATATATTTATATGAACTTCAAAACTTCATAGGATTTCGCTTGATTGAAGTAAGCCCCATTAAAACTCCCATAACAAAATCAAAAAAATATAAAACGGTCTTTGTACTGAAAGATCTCAGATATCCAATGCCAAAAAAACATTTAAAAATATTTAAATGTAGAAAAGATATATTTATAAATTTCTACTAAAGGACTTCGCTTGACTGAAGTAGCCTCTTTGAACACCTGTAAACAAAACCAAAAAAGTACAAAACGGTCTTAACACCGAAAAATCTCAGCTATCCAATGACAAAAAAATCATTTAAAAATATTAAAAAGTAGAAGAGATATTTTTATAAATTTCTACCAATGGATTTCACTTGACTGAAGTAGCCTCTTTAAAACACCTGTAAACAAAGTCGAAAAAGTACAAAACGGTCTTTGTACCGAAAGATCTGAGATATCGAATGCCAAAAAATAATTTAAAAATATTCAAATGTAGAAGAGATATTTTTATAAATTTCTACCATTGGATTTCACTTGACAGAAGTAGCCTCACTAAAACACCTGTAAACAAAAAAGTACAAAACGGTCTTTGTACCGAAAGATCTTAGCTATCTAATGACAAAAAAATCATTTAAAAATATTAAAATGTAGAAGAGATATTTTTATAAATTTCTACCAATGGATTTCACTTAACTGAAGTAGCCCCTTTAAAATACCTGTAAACATATTAAAAAAAAAATACAAAACGGTCTTTGTACCGAATGATCTCAGCTATCCAATGACAAAAAAATCACTTAAAAATATTAAAATGTAGAAGAGATATTTTTATAAATTTCTACCAATGGATTTCACTTGACTGAAGTAGCCTCTTTAAAACACCTGTAAACAAAGTCGAAAAAGTACAAAACGGTCTTTGTACCGAAAGATCTAAGCCAGAGGTTCCCAAAGTGTGCTCCGAGGAGCCCTTGGGGCTCCGCCTGAACTTTCTGGGGGCTCCGCGATGTTCCAGGAAAATAAACAAACATGAAAGAAATTAGCATATTGCAAGTGAAAGATTTTCAAAAGAATGTAGGAATTTGTGTGTGTGCGTCAAAAATAAATATACGTATAACTGGGATGAAAAATACAATATGAGTGTTTCTATTATATACATCTATCTATATTTTGTATAATACTGTTGGTTTGAGTTGCTTTATTTTATGTTTCTGAATTTAATGTGTTTTGAAAATTCAATTTAAATTAGGATACAAGAAATAGTATTCTAAATCGAATGCACAACATGAATCGAAACAGAAAAGGCCCGCTAGTGCTGTTAACACTGCTTGCAGAACAAAAGAGAGAACAGCTTTTTTCTTTGAAGCTCCGCTTATTCATATGTTTATACTTAATTATTTTTTTCTCACACTTCATAATCAGATGAACCAACAAAAGAGCTTTTGGACAATGAAAGTATTTCTGAACAGTTGACTCCGAAGCAAGACAGAACCGAGACATTGGGAAAAAGCAATCTTGATATTAAAAAAAAAATGATGAAAGTTACTTATAAAATGGGATTTATTGAAAGAGATGATGATCGGCTTCTCTGTGTGATTTGTGGTAAAGTTTTGATCAACAGTTCAGTGTTTTATATTATTTGTATATTTAAGTTTTCTATACTGTTTTTCATTGTACAATATTGTTTGTCGTTTAAAACGCCCAATTTTTGTAATATCTTATGTCATTTAACAAACTCCTCATTAGATTCATTTAATATTTTTATACGTTGTGTATATAGTTTTTTTTTCTTTTCGTAACTTTAATTGCTTTAATCTGTTTATTTTATTTTTATAATTTCTTAGTTGTTTAAATTTTCTATGCTATTTTACATGATTGTATTTAATTTCTGAAGCAATGTATTTTGTTGAAAACCCATTTTTTAGCATCTTGTATCACTTAACAAATGTCTAAAATTTTCTGACGAAAGAAAGTTTCTTTAAAAACTATAATTAACAGCCAAATACTTTAAATAAAATATCCAAAAAAGTGAACAATTTTGCACGTAACAATTCAGCTTATAGATTTTGCCCCGCCCACTTAAATGTTAAAACGATGACGTTCTTCTAAATGTAATTTTTAAAAATGATTAAAAAAAGAAGCTGAGAGGCGATTTATTTTCACTGCATGTATAGAAGTAGTACTAGAAACTTAAAGAAGAACGAAAAAATATTCTATAATCGTATAATTATAATGAGGGTAGGTGGTACTAGCGAAAACGTGTTATATATTTTCTCATGGATGATTGGAATTACCCATTTCCTTTTTTTAGCGAGTAGCCTATTTTAATTATACAGATGTATCACCCTGCAAAGAAAAACTGTATAACTTACCCTTTTTTCTGTGTGTGCATGGTTTTCGCCATAAATAATAATAGTTCTAAGTAAGCCCCCATGCAATACATAATCCAAACATGATTACGATTTTCATCTTTAATTCAGAATTTATATTGAAAATTCCAAAAGAATATTTTATATTTTAAAAATAGATGTCATTAACCCCTTAACACTTTGACTGCCATGGCTATCATATGTGATAGCCAATGATGTTTCCGTTGAACCAGTGGCTATTAGATATGATAGCCATGATTTTCAACACTTCAGGCCTTGGCTATAAAAAACAGTACGAGTTACACGATAATAGTTTTGGAATATGATTATTGAGCTCCTTACAATGCGTTAGATATACGTAGTTTGTGCAAATTTATACATGTGCCGATTGTAACAGCTAAGTGTTGTAGAAAATGAAATATTCTCCACATTTTTTTCTTTCTTATTGTAATAAAAATTCAAAATTTTCTAACCTAAAATGATAGAAAAAAAGTAAAAAATAAAAAAATAATAGAAATGAAAATCTAAACCAATAATCTCCCAAGCTCATCCTTACATATATTTAAAAATTTTCCAATTTAAGATATTATGCTGTAGAAACATAAATCTTAATAAATGATTTTAGTGATAAATAGCAAATTTAGCTGGCTATCAAAGAAACCTTGACCACTCTAGGAAGATTTTACGCTAACATTCGTGGTGTACTTTGTCTATCCTTTTTGGTAGCCAGGATTAAAATATCCCTATGTGTTCCAAAATTAGTCAGATTAAAAAATATAATTTATATATACTAGTTTTATGTTGCAAATATTCAAATTACACACACACACACACACACAAAATTGACACCCTGATGAACATTAACAGTTTTCGCTTGGAAGTCAACTTGTTAACAGTGTTGATTGAACATCACTCTGGTAAAAAGAGTTTGTTTTAATTCTTAAGATTTTTAAAATTTCTAGTATGAATTTAGAATTTGCGTGGGGCTAGTTGAGCTCAAACCAATTGGTAGTCCTCCCCACCTAGCTGAATGAATTCACAATTTCTATATCAGGAAAGGGCCAAACTGAGAACCATTACTGGCTCGGATTTTTATCCATTATATTTTTCTGTGCTCCATAGGCATAAAAAATGAATTTGTAAACTTTAAAGTATCGTTGGGTTCAGAGGCTCCGCCTTAGAAATTCTTCCCAAAAAGGGCTCCGCGTGCCCAAAAGTTTGGGAACCGCTGATCTAAGCTATCCCATAACAACAGAATCATTTAAAAATATTAAAATGTAGACGAGATATTTTTATAAATTTCTACCATTGGATTTCACTTGACTGAAGTAGCTTTCTAAAAATTCCCCTGAACAAAGTCGAAAAAGTACAAAACGATCTTTGTACCGAAAGATATCAACTATCCAATGATAAAAAAATCATTTAAAAATATTAAAATGTAGGAGAGATATTTTTATAAATTTCTACCATTGGATTTCACTTGACTGAAGTAGCTTTTTTAAAATTCCCATGAACAAACTCGAAAAAGTACAAAACGATCTTTGTACCGAAAGATATCAGCTATTCCATGACAAAAAAATCATTTAAAAATATTAAAATGTAGGAAAGCTTTTTTTTTTTTTTTTTTTTTTTTATAAATTTCTACCATTAGATTTCACTTGACTCAAGTAGCTTTTTTAAAATTTCCCTAAACTAAGTCGAAAAAGTACAAAACGATCTTTGTACCGAAAGATATCAGCTATTCGATGACAAAAAAAATCATTTAAAAATATCATCATTTAAAATCATTTAAAATCATTTATAAAATTCTACTAGGATTTTGCTTGAATGAAGTAGCTTCTTTAAAACACCTGTAAACAAAATCAAAAAAGTACAAAACACTCTTTGTTTCGAAAGATCACAGCTATCCAATGCCAAAAAAATCATTTAAAAGTATTAAAATGTAGAAGAGATATTTTTATAAATTCCTTCCATTGGATTTCACTTGACTGAAGTAGCTTTTTTAAAATTCCCTTAAACAAAGTCGAAAAAGTACAAAACGGTCTTTGTACCGAAAGATCTGAGATATCGAATGCCAAAAAATAATTTAAAAATATTAAAATGTAGACGAGATATTTTTATAAATTCCTACCATTCGATTTCATTTGCCTGAAGTATCTTTTTTAAAACATCTGTAAACAAAATTAAAAAAGTACAAAACGGTATTTGTACCGAAAGATCTAAGCTATCCAATGACAAAAAAAAAAAAAAAAAAAAAAAAAATGTCATTTAAAAATATTAAAATGTAGAAGATATATTTTTATAAATTTCTACCATTGGATTTCACTTGACTGATGTAGCCTCTTTAAAATACCTGTAAACAAATTAAAAAAAATACAAAACGGTATTTGTACCTAAAGATCTCAGCTATCCCATGACAAAAAATCATTTAAAAATCTTTAAATGTCGAAAAGACATATTTATAAAATTTTACTATAGGATTTCGCTTGACTGAAGTAGCCTCTTTAAAACAGCTGTAAACAAACAAACAAACAAACAAACAAAAAAAAAAAAAAAAAAAAAAAAAAAAAAAAAAAAACGTCGTTGTACCGAAAGATCTCAACTATTCAATGACAAAAAAACATTTAAATATTAAAATGTAGAAGAGATATTTTTATAAATTTCTACCATTGGATTTCATTTGACTGAAGTAGCCTCTTTAAAACAACTGTAAACAAAATCAAAAAAGTACAAAACGGTCTTTGTACCAAAAGATCTGAGATATCGAATGCCAAATAATGATTTACAAATATTAAAATGTAGAAGAGATATTTTTATAAATTCTACCATTGGATTTCACTTCACTAAAGTAGCTTTTTTAAAATTCCCCTAAACAGAGTCGAAAAAGTACAAAACGGTCTTTGTACCGAAAGATCTGAGTTATCCCATGACAAAAAAATCATTTAAAAATATTAAAATGTAGAAGAGATATTTTTATAAATTTCTACCATTGGATTTCACTTGACTGATATAGCTTTTTTAAAATTCCCCTAGAGAAAGTCGAAAATATAAAAAACGGTCTTTGTACAGAAAGATCTCAGCCATCCCATGACATAAAAATCATTTAAAAATATTAAAATGTAGAAGAGATATTTTTATAAATTCCTACCACTGGATTTCACTTGACTGAAGTAGATTTTTTAAAATTCCCCTAAACAAAGTCGAAAAAGTACAAAACGGTCTTTGTACCGATAGATCTGAGATATCGAATGCCAAAAAATAATTTAAAAATATTAAAATGCAGAAGAGATATTTTTATAAATTTCTTCCATTGGATTTCATTTGACTGAAGTAGATTTTTTAAAATTTCCCTAAACAAAGTCGAAAAAGTAAAAAACGATCTTTGTACCGAAAGATCTCAGCTATCCAATGACAAAAATTCATTTAAAAATACTAAAATGTAGAAGAGATATTTTTATAAATTTCTTCCATTGGATATCATTTGACTGAAGTAGCTTTTTTAAAATTCCCCTAAAGAAGGTTGAAAAAGTACAAAACGGTCTTTGTACCGAAATATCTGAGATATCGAATGCCAAAAAATAATTTAAAAATATAAAAATGTAGAAGAGATATTTTTATAAATTTCTTCCATTGGATTTCACTTGACTGAAGTAGCCTCTTTAAAACACCTGTAAACAAAATCAAAAAAGTACAAAACGGTCTTTATACCGAAAAATCTCAGCTGTTCAATGCTAAAAAAATCATTTAAAAATATTAAAATACAAACGAGATATCTTAAAAATTTCTATCTTGGGATTTCGCTCTATTGATGTAAGCCACTATAAAATACTCGTAACAAAATCGAAAAAATATAAAACGGTCTTTGTACAGTTCAATGATCTCAGCTATTCAATGCTAAAAAAATCATTTAAAAATATTAAAATGTAGAGGAGATTCTTTGGAAAATGTTTAATGTGCAATCTCTGACATAATAATCACGATCTGTATGTTGTCTTTTAAAATTACATATAAATGATTCAATTTCACTTGAAACTATCTAACAAAAAAGGTCAATGTCGACTTGTTTTAAAACGGATCCGAGTGTTTTGGTCAGAAATTATCTCGAAGAAACTATCCAAATGCACATATCCCTCGGGCTATCAATATTGAAAAGGTGCGAGAGTTTTTAGCATTTGCTAATGACTTTTTTCTTCCTGGGGTATCTTATCCCCTTTTTATCGCCTGGAGGTAAAGGGTGGCGTGAGATGACCATTTTCTTATTAATTACAAGCTTGGAATATATCATTGGTCTTTTAAAGTGTCAATCTTTGGGTTCGGGATACGCCTTCCTGGTGGCAACACGCATAGGTTTGTGATAGGATTTTGAGTTTCGGTTTGACTGATGCAGGCTCTTAATGTCAAATTAGTCACAAATGACACATTTTTCACAAATTTGTCACAATGCGACCACTTTGTGAAACTTCACAAAAGAGCTCTAAAACGGCCATAACGACTTCACATTTTAGTCACTGTGACTTCACATCGACGTCACGTGACGTCACATCGACGTCACGTGACGTCACATCGACGATCGATGGTCACAAAGTCACAATGTGACTTCACAACGACGTCGCAGTGAAGTCACCATGCTTTACGGGAGATGAATAAAATTAATTTAAAAGACACTTGAGTATAAAGTTTTAACCCCTTGAGAGGCGATGGTAGTCTATGAAACCACTTAATTTTAATTCCCATAGGCTACAATAACACCAGAATTTTAATTAAAAAAATAGTATTTATTACAAACGTGAAATACAGCCTTTTTATTTTTTTTTATTTATAAATGAAGTTTTTTTTTAAATTTCGGTGTCAATTATTAATTTCAATACTTAATTATTTAACACTAAAACGCCGGGAAGGTGTCAAATCGACACCGATCAGTGGACTAATTGTCGATTCCAACCAGAAAAATCTCAAAGAAATAAGATATAACTAGCTGCACCCGTCGAAACTCGACGGAAAAGAACATATATTAGGTATGATATATATCAATCTTATATAGACAGTAAAATATTGAGCGAAATAAACAATTGCCACCTCTTAAAATAGGGATAACATAGCTTTTCATGATGAAGATACACAAACTTCAGAAAATAACAAAAAATAAGGAAAACAACTCATAAATTATGTTGAACTTAACTTCAGCTACAAATATTTTTTTTAATGCGGTTTCTAAACCTTAAATATTACTTAAATGCCAAATTATTTAGGAAGTTAATATTATACCCCTGAAGAAGAATTCAAAAATATCTGCATAATTTATTTTTTCTCCGTTTAAATATCGCTTGATAACTGTACAATAATTATATCAATGAAACATTTTAATCTCTCTCTCTCTCTCTCTCCATCTCATTCTCTGTGAGATCGAAATTGTAGTGTATATGGCGCGAAGCGCCATTTATACTAACATGATCTTTATAACATTTTAATTATAATAGAAACAGGGACTTACTAAACTGCCTAACCAACCCACTAAACATTTACAGCGCTTGCGATAAATTTATTTATTGTTTTGCATCCTCCATGAACTTGTAAAAATTAATTTTATTGTTATGGCAACGAAAAAAAAAAGATATCTCTGTCATTAAAAAGAATAAAATTTTTGTATTTGTTCCTGAAATGCAGATATTTTTTTTTTAAACAATAACTTAATGCAATGAAATGTTTTTAATTATTTTTTGATATTATGTAAGATAGAAATATAGTAATAACGGCATATCACAGGTTTTATTCGTTTTTTTTCCGACATCATTTACACCTTCAGAAATACTCATCTTTTCTTAAATAAAAGCGTGATTTCTGCAGTTATTTAAGAATTCTTTAGTTTCATAAAATATTCATTACAATTAAATAGAAATGGCGCAGTTTATAGAAATATTTTCATTTGTGCACACCACGGACCTTTAAATTAATAGAAGTTCACTTTATTTAGATGCAGGAATTAAAGTCAGTAAATATGACATCATCACCGACACAGCTATAATAATGTATATTATATTCATGGAATAAATTTATCTGGTTTCTATATGACGACATTTTCACCATCGACAAAATTTCATTTTAGATATTATATTTTATTAAAGTTTATCTTCTGTTATTTTACTTACATAATACTTAATAATATTACTCAGTAAATAATCTGTGTATTGCAGGGAATAACTACGTGCAATCATTTTATTATGATTAAATTTAAGGAAAATCTTTATTATTATTATTATTATTATTATTATTATTATTATTATTATTATTTTGAAATTGAATTTGAATACATTCACCGATGAGATCGAGCTCCTGATTGGCGGAAAATAATGAAACAAAATAAATTTTGAGAAAAGCTTTACCTGTTGCCACTGTTTTGAAGAAATGTTATGAAAAAGCTTGTAAAATTAAAAATAAAATATAAAAATTGAAATAAATTAAAAATTAGCCAGAATGGGCAAATCTACACATAAACAGCTTTCATTTAAAAAAATAATCATCAAAATCGGGCCAGTAGAAAGCTCAGGGCTGATGACTAAAAAAACAGCCAGGTGTTTTAAATATATAGATTATGTTGCAATGATATAAGTTAAACAAATAAACTAAATAACTTTAAATAATTTTACTGGTTTTAAATATGTTTTATAAACTTGTGCAAAATTTCCCGGCGTTTTAGTGTTAAAATGCTCTTTATCTCAAAGGGTTAAACTTTAGAATACCGAGAGATTCAACCTGAATTATACGAATTCAAGGTACCCGATATACTGTCCAGTAGGTAAAAATCATTTTTACCTGAAAACTAATATATTTCTTACATTTAATACACAGAGAGATTATGAATAAATATCCCAACTTGACACGGCTGTTAAAAGAAACAAAAATAAAACTTTGTTGTTGATTGGAAAAAAATAAAAGTTGAAAATTTAATTTCTACACAGTTAAAAGTGTTCAATGTGAGTTCCTCCAGAAACATCAATAATATCGAGATGTTACGATAACTCATACCACACTTTTTTCAACATGTTCTCTGTGACTCTTCAAATGTTTGCAGATATGCATGTCTTAAATTTTTCAACATCAGTTGGTAGCGGTTAAAAAAACATTTGATCTTTGTGGATGCTTCATACAAAAAAATCCCGAAATGTATGTGATATGTATTAATTACAGTTTCATATATTTTATTACATCAATTTGCTCTTAATCCTTAAATGAATAGGATAGAACGCGTTCCGAAAAATGCGCAATTCAAAGAATCAGAATTCATACCAGAAAAATCTAAATAGTAAATTTTTCTTTCATTACGAATGGTCTGTCATTTAGTGAAAATTGCTCTTTTAAATTTCTGGTGAAAGTACGGAATGTGTGAATAAAACCCTTAATAAATCGGGAACACTTATGGTATCGAATATGATACAATATGCATTTAAGGGTTAAAGCAATCTTTCTTTGTTTTTTTAATCCACTTAATTTCAGTCCAAGAAACTGCTACTTCTACTTTCAACTACCTCAGGGCTAATAAATGGTCCGCGAACTGAATATCAGTATTTTTTAACAGAAAATTTCATTATAGGTTTCTACAGAATTTGCGCTAAAACAACTGAAATCACATTCTCATAAATTATCATTCATAGGCGTCCATGTACCGAATTCCTTGCGTGGCCCTGTCTATCATTTTATGTATATTCCGCAAACATTTCTCAGTAAATTGAATGCAGTTCAGTGTAAAAATTCATAACGTATTTAAGAACCACGTTTAAGTAATTTACGCTCATATTCAGTAACGTTGGCGAACTCTTTTGGGTAGCCCTGTATATCAACCATAACATTTATGCACACCATATAATGTGCATATATTTAGTGAAACCTAAACGCGAATATCATAATTAAAATGCATTTCATCCCTTCATGAGCCATCATCGGACTCATGTACGGTACTTCGGAAAGATTATACTATTTGAAATCTTTTGTATGGCCCTGTAAATGCTATGTACTTCATATTATGCAAGATGGTATCGTGTAATTTATATTAAGCTTCAGTGAAATACACCAATTTTACTATACATGAAACAGTTTAATATATTTAAAATATGTCGCACGCAATTCCCCCTTTACCATTATCTAACGAAATTCTTTTTTGCGGCCTTGTAAATGAATAATAGCTATATTTTCACTGCATACATTACACAATGCATATTTTAGCACACTTTGCGAATCCATATGAATATGAGTATCTTTGACTGGGTGTAACACCTTTAAAATTCATTTGAATGATTTTTTTCCCATAGGCCGTAATGTAGTCGAAAACTTTTGACTCTCCCTGTAAATAAACCAATCACGGTAGAAACTTCATTTTCAATAGGATTCGTGCTAGGGTAAACATCAATAACGTATAAAAATTTCATAGCAATCCGAGTATATTTACGGGAGTTAGAGCGCGGACAGACGGCCATCCGGCCAGACGGACAGACATGCCGAATGCATAAGCACTTTTCAACTTTGTTGGAAAGTGCTAAAAACGATTTATTCATGTCGAATTGAATATGCTTGGGTCAAAAATGAACCTTGTGTTTTCTCAATTTTGAAACATCACATGCTGAAAAAAAAAAAAAAAAAAAAAAAAAAAAAAAAAAAAAAAACAATACATTTGTACTGTCTTATTCATGGTCAGAGCCTGATTACTAACGGGGCACTCTCTCCCCAGTAAAATTACATAGAAATTTTCGCCTTGTTTAAACGCGCTTTTCAGTCAAAATTGCTATCATGAATAAGGAAAAAATTTCTATTTATTTTTTCTGGTGGGAGAGTGCCCCGTTGATAATCAGGCCCTGTTCATGGTAGCATAAAAAATATATAATAATGTAAATGTTAAATTATGCATAGCATTTATAAATAATTGAAAGTGCTTGCAAATAATGCTATTGTCATAAATATATTCGATTTTGAGTATTTAGTTAATATTTTTTTTTCCTTAAAAAGTAATCAATTAACTGCTTTTTGTTAATAATTTTGAGTAGAGAATAAATATCAGTACACTTTTATTTTAATTTATAGGTATAAAGGGTGGATACCAAACGATCCATTTTTAATCATGGAATCAAACAGGAGTACATGTGTTTTTCAATTTATAGTTCATTTGAATCGGAGATAATTTGAGTATGTGACATATTTAAAATTGAGTCTTTTTTTACTCAATTTCGAGAACCCATTTCTTTCAGCGTAACATATTTTATTATTTTCGTCATCTTTTTAAACCTTTGAGGGGAAAGTAAGAATATCTTTGTAATATTGTATTCTCGTCGGAACAACCGAAAAATTTTATTTTTAAATAATGAAAAGTGATTTTACGCAACTTTGCCCTAAATGCTAAAACTATAAAATTTCATTAAAATTTTGTGGTTCGAATCTTGTTTAAATTAAGTCGGGTAAAATAAATCCCACCGTATGTCAAAGGGTTAATAAATATTGAGCTTTTTAACCCTTTAACGATCATAGCATTTTCATTGCTAAGATGTCGAAATAAATGAATGACACCGGTAATTAAGAACAGATATATTTCTAAATAAGAAAACGTGATTTTTCACATACAAAATAATAGGGATATTTTTAGATAAAAATACCGGTGTCAGTGTTGCGTATCGGAATTAAAATTTTGTGGTTTCGTGGCGAAACCAATGAACGTTAAAAGGTTAAATTCCATATTGTTTATATGGCAAACTTTTTATATTTACAAAATACACGAAAACAATCCATCTTTTCGATAAGAAATTTAAAAAGTAAATTTAAATGTTTCATATTAGGCCAAAAAATACATTTAATGTTGTTGAAACTATTTTTAATATTGCATCTATTATTAAAATATAGTATTTCCTGAAAAACGTTTTATGGATGATCGACAGTCCAATTTCAACATGAATTTTTGAGTACACACTGACGGACATTTTTTAATTATAAAGTACATACTTAACTTTTCAAAAACTCTATAGAATCTGTCTTCATAGAAGTTTTGAAACTTCATTGAGAAAGCGACCTCAAACAAAGGAAACCTTTTTTTGTAAACGATTGTAATCCATCACCATTTCATTAGAAGTTAATGAACTAGTAGCAGAGAAGTATTTTCATTTTCATCTACAGAAGAAAAATATTTATTTAAAAAAAAATTTCAAAACTTTTAATTTCTCTACTGAAAATAAATGAAGTACTCAAAAATGAGTAAATCGATGTACCCATGTCGAAATGAGTATGTTTGGATTAAAAATGAACCTTATGTTTTCTCAATTTGGTAACATCACACGCAGAAACAAAAGGATACATTTTTACTGTTTCCTTTATGGCGAAATAAAAGATGTTTATTAATGTAAGTATTAAATCATGTATAGTAATTTTAAAATAATACAAAAGTGCTCGTAAAAAACGCTCTTGCCAAAAAAATATTTGATTCTAGGTATTTAGATAGTAAATTTTTTTTCATAAAATATAATCAACTAAATACTTTTTGTTTATAATTTTGAGCAGAGATTAAATGTCAGCATAATTTTATTATAATTTGTATGTTCAGGGGAGCGGTACATAAATATTCATATTTCATCACGGAATCAAATAGGAGTACATGTATTTCTCAATTCTGAGTACATTTATATCAGAGCTATTTTGAATATGTGACGTTTTTAAAATTGAGAAATTATTACTCAAATTGGAGAACTCCTGTTTTCAGTGTAATATATTTTATTATTTTCGTCGTCTTTTTAATAAATAATGAGCTTTTAAAAATTCATATTTTATATTTTGCCGGCATTTTACACTTAAAAAAATACACGAAAACAATCCATCATTTCGATAGGAAATCTAAAAATGAAATCAGACGTTGCATATTAGGCCTAACAATACGTTTAATGTTGTTGAAACTATTTTGAATATTGCAGCTACATTTAAAATAGAGTATTTTCTGAAAAACGTTTTATGGATGATCGATAGTCCAATTTCAACATGGATTTTTGAATACAAGCTGAAAAACATTTATTTTTTCATTATAAAGCACATACTTAACTTTTCAAAAACTCTATGGATTCTGTCTTCATAGAAGTTTTGAAGTTTCATTGAAAAAGCGGCTCAAACAAAGGAAACCTCTTTTGTGAGCGATTGTAATCCATCACCTTTTCGCTAGAAGTTAATGGGCCTATAGTAGAGAAAGTCTCTTCATTTTCATTCATAGAAGAAAAATATAATTTCAAAATATTTATTTAAAAGCTTTAAAAATATTTGGTATTGGGAAATGATACAATGTATATAAGGCAGTAGAAAAATGTAGGATATAAAAAAGTAAATTCGTCCAAATAAGTCGATCAATAAATAATTTTATTTTAGTAAATATATAGAGAGATGATTCCCAATTACTAAATAATAGAATCCGGTTTTTCATACAATAATGCATTTACTTCCCTATTCGTGTCTGTTAGATATTTTCATCCCCTGCAGCATCATATACATTATTTTTTTTATTGTGGGGAAATGGTAAGTTTATGAAACCAAGGATTTTTATTTACCAAACGCCTCATTGGCACCAGAATTTAGGATTGGTGGTGTTTTAAATTTATTATATATGCAAAAAATAATGTTTCTTATTTGTAAGTAAATTTCTTTGTAAATTCCGATGTCATTCATTCATTTCAGCATTTTGACAAAGTAAGTTGTTTGCTCCTGAAAGGGTTAAGAAAATCTGTCAACTTATCATGGTCGGAATACCACTCACTAATGCACAACAGTAGTCTTGACCACAGTTGTCAAGTCTGGCTTTTTTGCGCTCTAGTATTATCTTAGAGAAAATGTTGTTCCTTTAAATGTCTCAGGGATGAGATTTCCGCTTTTTTGCACGCCAGTAAAATGTTACATTATTAAATCGGAAATTTTTTGTGATTTAAAATAAAAACATTTTCTCTAAGATTTTTCTGGTGTCCAAAAAAGCGGAAATCTCATCCCTGATGTCTCTAATAATCCAATAAAATAAAACAACATTTTCTATATTAAAATACTAGCATCGAAAAAGTCGGAGACTTGGCAGTTCTGACATAATTTAAAACTTTTCTTTCGATAAGCTCTTGAGAAAATTCGACTATACATTATGTCCTCCTCCAAAAAGAACATCACCATAAATCTCTAGTTGTACAAGACAAGACAAAAAAAAATATTTGGCATTTTAAACACCTATAAAACTGCACTAGGAGATTTAAAGCATTACTACTCAATCTCGAGTACGGTACATTGTATACCAGTTAAAATGTACAATACCGGTATAGCTAGCCAATTAGTTGTCTTGAATTATTGGAGTCGGATAACTATGGTACAAAGATAAGTGCAGAATATATGCATACTTTTATATAACTAATTATCTCACATTAAATTCTAGTTTTAAGAAGTAAGTAATAATAAGATTTACCACAGCTGCCAACTTTTACGCATTTTTTCTATCATAAAAAATTTATAGTAAATATTATTTAGTCGTTGAAATCTTATGATTAAAAAAATTGAAAATTTCTTTAAAATTTTGGTGGTAGCAAAAATTCGTATAAGTTGGCAGCTATGGGTTTACTGAACTTTTATTTTATTTTAACTCTATCAGGGGCTTCGTTTGGAGACTGCAAATGTTTAATTTTAATACTAACTAGCCAAATGGCACCAACAATTTTTTTGTAAGATTTCGATTTGAAACTAGTCACGAAGAAAAGGCATTCTAATTATCATCAATGATTTTTATTTATTTGCTAATTTATTTATTTATTTGAAATTGCGGTAGGAATTAATTTGAACTTTTTTGGAGCAGAAATGTTTTGCCCCTGAGACGGTTAAAAGAAAGAAGATTACGTTTATCTAGCAGAACACATTTTTAAATCTTACTTCCTTTTGAGCCTAAATAATTGAAAAAAAACCTCTCAAAAACATTTAATTAATCCTCAGATAAAAAAATATATATAGTGGAGAATAAATACGACAACCTTTATTGGTGATTAATTTATATTTCAAGTATATGGTCTTTGAACTATTTTACTATTTGACATAGAGAGTGCAGTTTTAAGCTAGCATTATAATTAAATATTTATGTAAAAATCAATAATGCGCCTGTTGAATCATGATTTAAATACATTAAAGTAGTTAAATAAAACATATTTTGTAGATGATTTTTCTTTTTAACATTAGAACCGCAATAATTTTACTCAAGTTTTAGAAAATGTATTTTGCACCACAATTTTTATTTAAAACTATTTAACTTACGGAATTATTCTAATTTTACTACATTTAACACATCTTTTAAGGAAATTTGTAGTTCGAACTGACTATCATAAATTTGGAGTGTGTCAAAATGACCCCTTACGGCAGCGGAACAAGAACGAAAAATATATAATGGTGCTTAATGCAATGTTGGATTTACACTTCTTTTCAAGAAAAAGTAATAAAATTAAAATATAATTAAAAGTTCAAAAAGGTGCAAGTCTTTATTAAAATTAGATGGGATATTATATATCCCCATGTCTCTTAAAAGCTTAAACAGGGCTACCATTGACGACTTTTTTAATTTTCTAATTGTATAATATTTAAAATAAATAAATCTTATTATGTATTTCTCTTACTCATTTTTCAAAACGTATGTGAAACTCATGCGAGATAGAACGTAAAAAAAAAGTCACCAGTGGCAGCGATGATAAACCGATGATCTTGGGTTCGAATCCGCTCTTAAATAAACTGTAACTCCTTAATTCTCTCGTCAGTGACTTTTACAAGCATTTCAGTTATTTTATTTTAATTCTGACTGTTTGATTCACAGCAGTTTTTCAAAATTGGTAGTAATTGCCTTTATTATTACATTATATTATCTGCCTTTAATTAAGGCGAATATTTATATTTCAAAAAAAGTGGTAGCAATCAAACAAATTGTATTTTTATTTTTTTTTATAGCTTACCTTAATCGAGAGCGATGCTTTAAAGATTGATTCACTCGGAAGAATTTCGATTTATATGAATTTCTTACCAATCACTTTCATTGAGTTGAAATAATTAAAAGCAACATGTGACAAACAATGCCTCGCGAATATACTTTAAAAGAATTTTCTGTTCAATACGTATTCTAATGTGATGCTGAGAAAATCTAATCCATTAATGTCTCATTTAAAAAAATAATCAAATAAATAAATAAAAAGGCTTCTCCGTTTTATTTTTTGAAATTAATCGCACAGAAAATATTTTAAAAAATCAAAATTTGTTTTAGGTATAGTTTACAGATTAAAAACAGATTGTTATAATTGACGTGTATTTAATTGAAAAAAAAAAATTCTTTGAGAAAACTCTATTAAATTAAACCTATATGAAATTCAAGAGCTATGAAAGGAAAAAATTTTATTTGTTCACTGTATAGTAAAATAGCGAACTTCGCAAACTTTTAAACAAATCAAAAAATACCAACATCGGAAAAAAACAAATCTCTCATTATTCTGAAACAGCACTTGTGAAACTAAATCAGAGTCTGTCCAGACTTTTCTCACAGGTTCCTGTTTCTGTGAAATTGTGAATTTTTTTCTTATATTTGTGAAAATTATAATCAGAATTTTCTGAATTTTAAATTATCGACATCTTCAGATTCTATTTTTCTTATGTAGAAAGTTAAGTAAAACTCTTTGGTGAGTCCAACTGCTTATTTACAAGCCAGATTTTATTATTAAATGATTGAATTCGTGAAAAGTTCAATTTGCAATTGAAAAAATTCAGTGAAAGGTCTATTTAAGAGACAAATAATTTTGTGAAGGGTCCTGTTTTGAGATAAAATGTTTTGGGAAGGGTCCTATTTGGGAATAAAAAAAAATTGTGAAGGATCCTGTTTGGGGATAAATTATTTTTTTGAAGGGTCCTTTAAGGGACCTAAAATTTTACTAACATATCCCTGTAAATATATATTAAAAATTGATTTAATAATATTTTCAGTATGTAGTCTGTTGGCAATATTTGACATTAAACCTTCAATATTATTCTAATAATATTTTAGAAGGCGAAATTTGATATATTGCCGAAGACAACACACGGCATTTAAGAGTTTAATTCACTTAATCCCTTAAATCTAAATATAATATTCTTTTATCAAAAAAAGATCAAAATGCTTTGCAACGATTATTAGCAATAAAATAATCTTTTAAAATTAGCTATTAATACAATGTTGATCAATGTAAAGAGACAATCAATGTAAAGAGATTACACGCAAAACATTGTCCTATACAACATCACTTAAATTCTAATTTCGCGAAGAGAAAATTAAAAATTAGTTAATCCTAAAATCCTAAATAAGTATAATTAATCTTATTATGATTTTAAGAAAAGATTACGAGTGATCGTCGTAAACACATTTTTTTTTAATTCCAAATTCTTTTGAGCTTAAATAATTGACAACAAACACTTTCGACAACATTAATTTAATTCCTAGATTATAAAATATGTTGAATTGCAAAAGACGAAAAAGTTTATTGGTGATTGGCCTCTAAGTAAGGTAAATTTTATGGATTTATTTCTTTTTGTAACAAGTACTTTTAAGAACGTCTATTTCAGAAAGCACCTTCCTAAAATAAAATAAGTTGCGGTCCTTTCAATTATTATTCAATGTCAATTAAAATTACACGAATAAAACAAATTCAAATAAACATAGCTACCAACTGGGTGTATCAGTCACAATGTTCATGATGGTCAAACGGGAGAGCGAATTAGATTAATATATAGTTTATTAATTAAATAAATCCACATTAGAATATTAAAATAAGTAGCCAGAATACAGAATGTTGTCTAATATGCAGAGCTAAATCAATATTCCTTTTGTACAAGGCCATGAAATTTCACAATCTTAAATTGAATACAGAGTCAATTTACCTGTGTACTCTGCCTGATTGCAGAGCCAGGACCTACATGTTTTATCTGCTTGGTTGCAGATCCAAGACTAAAAAACCCCCTTTGGGGAAATATAACAAGAAAGCATAGAGATAAAAATTAAAATTATCATAAATTTAAAAATATATCATTAACTTGACATAAAATAATTAAGAACTCAATAAATCTCTAATAATGATTTTAAAAAGTACTCAAGTTGACAACTTATCAAAAAATAAAACATTAATTTTGACATAAAATAATTATAAGACCAATAAATCTCTTTAAATGAATTTAAATTAAATTAAGCTGTCAACTTGTCAAGAAATAAACATTAATTTAATAATAAATCAATATTAAGCATTTTTAAATCATTATTTTAGTCATAAATATTAATCAAGACTTTTATTTTGACAGTAATTGGGTTTTCTCAAGGTCAAATCCATTAATATCAAGAATTATTATTTGACAGTAATTAACCTGTCAAGGTCAAATACATTACTATCAATAAATTTGTTTCTTTATTTAAGGCTTACGCCTAAACATCCTCCGCCTCCATGAACAGAGTTCATCAAATTTAAAATAATTAATCTTACCAGTTTTCTTAATCAAATATTAAAACAATAAAATGAAAACATTTTACCTGTAAAGTTTTTTTTTAAGTATTTAAATAAATAAAACAACTTCAATATGAATTCTAACAATTCTAACTGTCCTCAGGCGTTAAAAATTGTATAACTAAAATAGAGAAAGAAAAATTAATATACATTATAATCACAAAAATTAAACATACAAAAGAAAATAATAAATCAAGTACAGTTATTTTCTATTGGTAAAAGAGAGAGTTTTTGAATGGGGCGTTTCAGTTCCCCGTGCAAAGTTTTCAGTTTAACAACCCGAACATGACTATCTTCACCAGGGAAAAGTTCAATTATTCGGCCCAATTTCCACGTTAATGGGGGCTGGTTTTCTTCCTTTATCAGCACTAAGTCATTGATTTTTAAGTTCGGGTTACTCTTCAACCACTTTGTTCGTTGTTGCAATTGTGAGAGGTAGTCTGAAGACCATCTTTTCCAAAAGCTCTGGAAAATCTTTTGCAGCAATTTCTAACGTTCCAAGGGAGTAACATATGTAGAGGAGATGTCAGGTTCAGGAAAGGATGTCATTGGTGCTCCCATAATGAAGTGTCCTGGTGTCAAAGCAGTAAAGTCATTGGGGTCAGAAGATTCAGCCACGAGCGGTCTCGAATTTAAACAGGATTCAATCTGTGCAATCAATGTTAAGAACTCTTCATAAGTTAAAATTTGTTCACCAATTGTTCTTTTTAAATGATTTTTCATTTGTTTTATTCCCGCTTCCCAAAGGCCTCCAAAGTGGGGGGCAGAAGGTGGATTAAATTTCCATATTATCATTTCGTCAGTCAGATATTTGTGAAAATTTTCATCAGAAACAATTCGAGCCATCATTTTCTTCATTTCTCGGTCAGCTCCTACAAAATTTGTACCTCTGTCTGAATATATTTCTTGAGGCTTTCCACGTCGAACTACAAACCTTTTCAGCGAGGCTAAAAATGTTTCCGTGGTAAGATCTGTGACAATTTCAAGATGGATAGCCTTTGTTGCAAAACAAATGTAAAGGCAAATATAATGCTTAAAGGGTTTCACACCACGCCCCTTACGAGGTTTGATCAAAAAAGGGCCAGCTAAATCCACTCCTACCTTCGAAAAAACTCGAGCTTGTGTTACACGTGATGATGGAAGATTTCCCATTATTTGAGATGAAAGGTGTGGCATATTTCGGAAGCATTTAATACATTTCCTTATTTCTCTTTTTACAGCTTCTTTAGCATTAACTATCCAAAAATTTTGTCGAATGGCCGAAATTGTTAACTGAGTACCACTATGAAGATGTTTTTCATGAAAGTATTTTATGATCAAATCTGTAACATGATGTCTTTTAGGTACGATTATTTGGTGTTTTTGGTATTCAGAGAGGTTTGCATTTTTTAACCTACCTCCTACACGAAGAATACCATTTTCGTCAAGAAAAGGGTGTAAAGGAAGTGATTTACTTTTAGAATTTAGGTCTTTTTTTGAATTTAGCATTTTCAGTTCTTCTCTGAATTCATGGCGTTGAATCAATTTCACAATAGTGTTTGTTGCCCCTTCAAGTTCTTGAACAGTTAAGAAACCACTGATTTTTTCAGATGGATATCTACTGTTTTTAATGAATCTGAGACACCAAGCTATAATTCGTCTCAATTTGGTCCAGGATGAAAATTTATACAAAAGTTCGAATTCAGGAATATTTTGGGATACGGAGCAAACAAGCATTTTACGTTTTTCCTGCAGGGCCTCTTCGTCAGACAGATTTATTGGAATTTCATGCGTAAATATTGGTAAAGAATTTTCCTTCAACCAGCAGGGACCATTTAACCACACAGAGTTATTAATCAATTCAGATGCAGAACAACCACGAGAGAGAACATCTGCAGGATTTTCTTTTCCCTTACAAAATTTCCATGGCACAGGAGCAACAAGTTCTTGAATTTCACGTACGCGATTTGCGACAAAGGGTTTCCATTTACTGGCACTGCCCTTTATCCAGTGCAAAACAATTTGTGAGTCGCTAAGACAAAATATATTTTCATTATCAATTTCAAGTATCCCCCTTAAATAATTTGCTAATCTAGCAGCTGTAAGTGCTCCAAGAAGTTCAAGACGAGGTAACGTAACTTTTTTTAGAGGTGCCACTCTAGATTTTTCAATAACAAATGAAGTTTCACAAGAAAGGGGATCACGAATATAGGCTACTGACCCATATCCCTTTATACTAGCATCAGAAAAAAAAAAAAGCTGAGCAGTTTCAGGATTTAGTTTTACATTATTTACAAAATATTTTCTATGCATTTCAAAATTTACTAACTCCTTAACCTCATGAAACCATTTTCTAAAATTTTCACTTAAAGGATCTGGCAACATAGAATCCCAGTCCATTCCATGTTCCCAGATTTCTTGCATCAAAAACTTCATTCTTATTACAAAGGGAGAAATGAGTCCAAGAGGGTCATAAATTTTCGCCATGGTTTGTAAAACAAGACGCTTAGTGATAATTTGACTATCAAATTCTACCAAAAGTGGTTGTAAATCTAATTTTAATGTGTCACTTTCTGTCATCCATTTGATTCCCAATATCTTTGAAAGATTTTGTTCAAGGGTGTCTTCCTCAAAATTTATCCCATGTTCTTTCCATAAATTTTTTAATTCCATTGAGTTGGTTTTGAATTTTCTTAATTTCATATTGGCCTCACTCAATATCTTCTCTGCACCTTTCGATAAAACAAAAGCTTCATTTACTGAATCTGCGCCATGGAACAAGTCATCAACATACAATGAAGTATTTAACATATTAACTATTTTCTCAAAAAGATCTTTATATCCCTCTATGTGATGTTTGATGGTTGCAGAAAGGAGAAATGGTGAATTTGTTACACCAAAAGTTACACGAGTCATGCGGAAGACCTTCAAGATGGGATTATTACTAGTGATATTATCAAACCACAAGAACCTCAAAAAATTTCTATCTTCATCTTCTATCTGAATTTGTAAAAATGCCTTCTCTATGTCTGCTGAGAAGGCAATCTTGTGAAGACGGAATCTTAAAATAATATCCAAAATATTGGGATTTAAATTGGGACCAGAAAATAAGCAATCATTTAAGGATTTTGCTCCTTTATCTTTAGATGACGCGTCATATACTATTCTTACTTTCGTTGTCAGTTTGTCTTCCCTTATTACTGGTCTGTGAGGCATATAATATGTGTTCACTTCGTTTTTATCAAATTTACATTCTTCAATTATCCCCAAATCAGACTGCTCATTTAATATTTTCTTATATTCATTTAATAACCATTCATTTTGGCATAATTTTGATTTTAATCCCCAAAGTCTCTGTTTAGCTACATCAAAATTGGATTCCAATTCATTTTTGTTTACCTTCCACAAAAGTTTCGTTTCATATCTTCCATTAACAAAATTTAAATTGTCTTTAAATAAATCCATTGCATCTAAATCCTTTTGTGAAAATAATTCACTTTTACTATCAGAAATACCCAATGATTCTAGATCCCAAAATCTTTGCAAATCAAAATTTTCCCTTTCATTCACCGATACATGATGAGCATTAATTGTTTTGTTGCTTTCAGAGTTAATTTTTCCCACTATTGTGTAACCAAAAAGTGTATTAGCTACATATAAATGCTCATTAATTTCTTCTACGATGCCTTTCTGCACATTCCAAAAATAATCAGCTCCAAGAAGGATTTGCACTGCTGATTCCTGGGGGGTAGGATCTGCCAATTTCCATCCCTTACTCTGGACATATTTCGTAATTAAAGGATCAGAATTTGGAACCTTCAAAGTTGTTGCGCTTATTAAATCCGTAGCTAATACCTCAACATTTATGAAACGGCGATAATTCAGTTTACTTCTTAATTTAATTTTGAAAACATCATATTCTTCTTCCCGACCTTGATCAATACCAAAGGCAAATACAGTTAAATGTTCTTTTCGTAAAACAGGCAAATTTAATTCACGAGCTAATGTTTTTATTATGAAGCTTTTCTCGCTTGCAGAATCAAGCAATAAACGAACTAATTTTGATTTCGAGTTACCTTGAGCAGTTACACAACATGTTTGCAATAAAACAGCATGATTAGAATTTTTCAAATTACAATGAGAATTAGATACAATTGTTTGATTTTCGGATATTTCTGGTTTCAAGTTTTTCTTAAAACAAAATAATTTGTTATGTTCAGTGCTTTTACAATTTATACATGGCTGCAATTTTACGCGGCACTGCGAAGATAAATGGGATTTGAAAAAACACCGATAGCATCTACCTTCTTTTTTTAACATTAATATTTTCTTTTCATCAGCTAAATTTTTACACTCAGACGATAAATGTTCATTACTTTTACAGAAAACACAAAAAACTTTAATATTAGCATTTAGAGTATTAGCATGTTGATATTTATTTGATTGTTTTCTTTCACGATATTCAGTTTTATTTTTATATACAAACGAAGAAGTTGTATCAGTTTTAGAACTAGTCATAAGCAAAGCTTTTTCTCTGCATTCAATTTCTGATTTAAGAAAGGCAATTAGATCTGTTACATCAAGGTCTTTACTAGTATCATGTCTTCTGTGATATTCAATTACAAGTTCATGGGGTAATAACTTAATCAAAACAGGATTTAATAAATGCCCATAGGAATTAGATGTTACTCCTAAATTTCTTAAACTTCTTATGTTTATTTCACAAACGTCATGCAATCTTCTTAACGCATTTAAATTTGAGCAATTTTTCACGGGTTCCATGTTTAACAAATTAGACATATGTTTATTTATAATTACATCAACTTTACCAAATCGGTCCTTTAATAAATCAATACAGGTATCATAATTTTGTTCTGTCAATGGAAATCCTTCTACCACATTGTATGCACGATTACATAACAAAGATTTTAAATATGCAAATTTCTCTATCTTTGACAGTGATTTATTCTGGTGTATCGATGTTTCAAAACAATTAAAAAATTCTACCCATTCTTCGATTTCACCAGAAAATTTTGGAACATTTAATTTGGGTAATTTCATGGCCGAATAAGAACTTGCTTCTGTTCCACTGACAGAACTATTCAATGCATTCACAGAACTACCTGATATCATAGTAGAAATATTGCCTTTATTGCATTTACTTAATCTATTTTTAATTTTAAATTTAGCACTTATCAACTGATCATTATACTTTTCACTGCTAGCAATATCCTTTTCATATTCTTTTAAGTCTGATATTTGAGCTTCAATTTCATGATTTAATTTTTGAAATGCAGATTCTTTTAAAGACAATGTTTCGTGAAGCTCTAATAATTCATCAGTTTTTGTATTATCAATATCATCTGCTAATAACGTGTCTAATTTTGTTAATAACTTTGTAAAACTTGTTCGTTCAACAGAACGCTTTGCTTTAAGTTTTTCTAAATTTTCCATAACAATAATAAAATCTTAATTTTTAATTGAATAATAAAGCTTCTTACCTGTTTATTTCAGGTAATCCTTAGGTAATCCAAGTCAAATGTTCATTCGTATTAATCCAATTATAAGGAGAAAACTGTTTTCATGCACAAAAGTCACAATAGTCACACAATTTAGTCACTATTTAACACTCCAACACTATTTATTATTTAACACTGCCGGGTTGAGGCGCAAAAGAAAATGGGTGTATCAGTCACAATGTTCATGATGGTCAAACGGGAGAGCGAATTAGATTAATATATAGTTTATTAATTAAATAAATCCACATTAGAATATTAAAATAAGTAGCCAGAATACAGAATGTTGTCTAATATGCAGAGCTAAATCAATATTCCTTTTGTACAAGGCCATGAAATTTCACAATCTTAAATTGAATACAGAGTCAATTTACCTGTGTACTCTGCCTGATTGCAGAGCCAGGACCTACATGTTTTATCTGCTTGGTTGCAGATCCAAGACTAAAAAACCCCCTTTGGGGAAATATAACAAGAAAGCATAGAGATAAAAATTAAAATTATCATAAATTTAAAAATATATCATTAACTTGACATAAAATAATTAAGAACTCAATAAATCTCTAATAATGATTTTAAAAAGTACTCAAGTTGACAACTTATCAAAAAATAAAACATTAATTTTGACATAAAATAATTATAAGACCAATAAATCTCTTTAAATGAATTTAAATTAAATTAAGCTGTCAACTTGTCAAGAAATAAACATTAATTTAATAATAAATCAATATTAAGCATTTTTAAATCATTATTTTAGTCATAAATATTAATCAAGACTTTTATTTTGACAGTAATTGGGTTTTCTCAAGGTCAAATCCATTAATATCAAGAATTATTATTTGACAGTAATTAACCTGTCAAGGTCAAATACATTACTATCAATAAATTTGTTTCTTTATTTAAGGCTTACGCCTAAACACCAACTTTTATGCATTTTTCCTACCACAAAGATTTTATAGTAAACATTGTCATATTTAACCGTCGAAATCTTATGATTAAACAAATGGAAAATCTCTGTGCAATTTTAATGGTAACAAAAATGCGTAAAAGTTGGCAGCTATGAGTAAAATATTCTTTACATGCCTTTTTCATATAATTTACCGCCCTTAAATATTAGGCCTTCGCATTGTCACAAAAATGGCAGTAACGGTAGGCGAATTATTTTTCTTTAACATATGTATAGTCCCTTAAATTTACCCATTGGAATTTTATAAAATATTTTTTTGATTTGCTTAATCTCGGAAAAAAAGCTGGGAAAGTTAAAAAAATCATTGGTATCTGAAATCTAGGGACTGTACACACGCTGTAAAAAATCCATTTGCGGCAGCCGCCAATTTTGTGTCAGAACTCAAGCCATTTAACCCTTTGAGAAGCAAAGAAATTCTATTCTTTAAACGCTGAAATGATTGAATGACACCAGAATTCAAAATCAAATTAATTGCAGAATAGATAAAAGATTTACATAAGGCTCTACAAACTTGATGAAATTAAATTTTTTGTTTCAAAGTTATGGTGTCAATGTGACATTTCGCAATTAAAATTAAGTGGGATATATTTTATCCCATCGCCATTCAACGGGTTAAGAATAACTGATTCTCAACTGTAATTTTAATCGTCTGACGTAATTTTCACCATACTATTTTTTTTTTTTTTTTTTTTGTAATATTCACGTGAAAATATTACTATCGCTAGGAATGAATTATTATTATTTGTACGGTCTTATTTTGTTTTTTTTTTTCTTAATCTGGCGTAATCTTTTTCCATTTACGACTTCTCACGCGTATTAATGAATTTATTATTTTACAGTTTCCTTTCTATGTTAAAATTCATGTGAAAATAAAATTTTTACACTGTAATTTTCAATATTTTCTTACTTTTAATACGTAATATTCAATTAATTTTAATTTTAAATTTTTGTTTCTATTAAAATTGTCACGTGGCAATAAATTTTTAATTTGAAGAAACTTTTAATCTTTGCTGCGTTGTTTTGATAGTTGCAATCAGTTTAAAATAAATTTATTTTCTAAAATATGTGAAAAAATAACTTTCGAAAGTCTGAAAAATTAAATTTAAAATAGAAATAAGTCCTCATAAATTAAATCAAATTGAAAAAAAAAATGCAGTCTGCACATCGGAAACTTCTAATGTATAAAATAATCTAAAAATGATTAAATCCTCTGTCTAGTATTTGTTCCTTGTGAACTTTCTTAATGAGATGGTTTTGAACGATTTTAACATCAAATATCACATAAAACAGTTACTCGATTTAAAAACTGCCTTCACCAGCGTGTTTCTCAATAATTTTTCTACAATATCATCAATTTTCATATGTTTGTAAGCAACAGATAACTTTGTATTAACGAAGTAAAAATTGTTGGTGTAAAAATTATTGGTGATGAACTTCAAGTAAGCCCTACGTACACAAAAGTACACAATTCCTAAAATGCTCGCATTAAACAAGGCAAATTTCATTTTTTGGTGCACTCGTAATTATGTAAATACGTAGTACCTATAGTGGTCGTTCAGTCCGTCCGTCTGTCCGTCCGTCTGTCCGCATATAACAACGCAAAAACTACCCAACCGAATCGTTTGAAATTTAAAATACATAATTATTACATAATTTTGTCGAGTTATTTCAAATTTTTTTTATAATCGGGTGCATAGATCAATTACAGGGATAATCAAAAGTATTCAATTACATTATGGTCAATGGAGAAAAAGTTTGAAATGTATTTTATACGTTTGAAATTTAAAATACATAATTATTACATAATTTTGTCGAGTTATTTCAAATTTTATGAAAATCGGATGCATAGATCAATTACAGGGACAGTCAAAAGTATTCCGTTACATTACGGTCAATAGGGAAAAATGTTTCAAATGCAATTTAATGGTGTTACACTCATTCGAACTTAATAAAAATTAATATGCAATTATAATGTACATACTTTAATATGCATTTTACATAATTTCTGGTGCAAAGAACAATTGTTATTGATTTACAAGGCCACACAAAAGTATTCCATTACATAATGCTATAGGAAGAACATTGTTTGATGAGCGTTTTAATTGTAATTCACTATTTACAATTTTATGAGATTGATATATGAGAGTAATATTTTTAAAACTTCGTTATCGTACGAACGCACCTCATTTGTTACGCTTCACGTGCAATTTCCAACTTGTTTCTTTACCAGTGGTGCCAAATCAAATTTTACTAGGAAATTTTACATCGCCGCAGCGACGACAACAGAGTAACAAGGATTAAAGAGAACATACATTTAAAATGACTGACATATCCTTGAAAAAGGGAAATCTTCATCTCTAATTGCTTGTGCCGCGTTTTATTAAAGCCGGGGCAAAACAGTAAAGAGTATAGCCGGGTTTCTTAGTAAAATATGCTCTTGAGTCAACCACATCGAGTACTACATGAATCGGTAGCCCATAAAAAGACATTCATTTCTCCCCAGTTTCAAGTTTGTAACTCAAGACCATGGAGGGTTACGACCCTAAATGCCCGTTTTGGAAAAGAGCGCATTACGACGAAACTACTAAGCGGATTTCAACGAAAAAAAAAAATAAGGGATGTATAAAACAACCATACGAATGTTTGACATTTTTTTCAGATATCTTTTAACAAAAGAACAAATTTTATACTGGAAAGTTCTGTCATATAATGCTGTTTAACGTCTTTTTAAACTACCGTTTGAACTAATACGTGAGATTTGTGTGAGACACGTCCTTCAACTCCGCCGGAATATCATTTTGCATTTTTTAAATATGATGAACCCTATGTAGAAAGTTGAAATTGAGAGTGAATATGCATCATATCTCATAGTATTTCATGCAAAAAAATTAAGGTGGTCACTCAGAAATTTTAATAAATTTGTAATTAAAATGTTCATTTATAAACAAGAAAAATGTTAGAAAACTTGTGCTTTTGTTTGAAAAAATCTGAAAAAATTGTCAAACATTCATATACACTGTTAAAATTAAAGATTGCATATGGCACTTCTTGGGGTGAAACGCTTGTCCCGTCAGCGACTTCCCTAAAGGAACCAGAATTGCACCATTAGGAGTGCCCTAACTCACCCCATGGCACCATATGGCACCCCAAGGCACCCCCATGGTACCCTATGCAGTGCTACGGGGTGCTCTAGAGCACCTTTAGGGGTGCACTTCTAGCTCCCTTAGGGGTGTCGCTGACGGGACAAGCGTTTCACCCATAGAAGTGTCATATGCAGAGCTGCCAACTCTCCGGCTTTTTCCACACCACTATTATCTTAAAGAAAATGTCGTTCTTTTAAATCGTCCAATTGTTCAAATTAAACATAAAAACATTTTCTGTATTATAATACTGGTGTGCAAAAAGCCGGAGACTTGGCAGCTCTGCATATGCAACCTTTAGTTTTAACAGTGTAATGGTTTTACACATCCCTTATTTTTATTGTTATTTATTTATTTATTTATTTATTGTTGTTGTTCTTGAAATCCGCTTCGCAGTTTCGTCACAATGCGCTCTTTTCCAAAACAGGCATTTAGGGCCATTACCCCCCCATGGTCTTGAGATACAAACTTGAAACTGGGGAGAAACGAATTTCTTTATATGGGCTATCGATTCATGTAATACTCGATGTGGTTGACTCAAGCGCATATTTTACTGAGGCTATACTCTTTAAATAGAATTTTTCTCCTTATTATTACAGCATTTCAGGTATGAATTATGGCAAAAAAAGCTATTTAATTTTTTGGGGGAAAGTTTATTTATGCGATAATAACAAACCAATAAAAACAAACAAAACGTTTTACTATATTTGTGAGGGAAAAAAATTCTTAGAAATATATTTTCACATGAACATATATATATTTTCTCATGAATAAGGCATTAAAATAAGAATAAATTTTCCATTCAAATTTCTATTTGAAGTTTGACTGGCGGTAGTTTGAAACCATTTGTCCTAAAAAAAGTAAATAAATTAAAAATTAAATAAAATTGCCTTCTTGTGGAAACTTTCTTAGTTACTTCGCTCCCAAGTGGTAGACAATGCAGCTCTATGACATCTCTTTTTCCTTTCTAATTCCATTATTCTAAAATACTGTTTGAAAGATTTAAATATTTTGAATCCTTCTATATTCCAAATTACTGCTTCTAAATAATTTGCTAATGACTAAAATGACTAATGGCCTAGCAAAGTTTATTAACATTAAATTAAAATCTTAAAATACATCCATGAACACATGCTCCTACCATTATTAAAAGATTACGCACAGAGACAATTACCAAAGAAGCGCCATTTATTCAAAATTAAACAAGAAAAACTTAATCCATAAATTTTAAATAATTATAATTAATCTTATAGTAGATTGAAAATAGGGAGATATGTTAATCTACCAAAACACATTTTTTTTTTAATCCAAACTTCGTTTGGGACTTAAATAATTAACAACAAACTCGTTCGACAACATTAATTTAATTCCCAGATTAAAATATATATAAATTGAAGGGAAGAGACGAGAAACTTTATTAGTGATTTATCTTTGTTTCATAGTAATTAGACAGGCAAAAATGTTTAAAGATGTAAATTATCAATTTGTTTTCTTGTTCAAAATAATGCATAATTATTTCTGTGCTTGTTTAGTCATTATTTATATGGGTACAATTGATTCAAATAAGAAATATTTTTCTGCTTTTTGCTGTTATGGTGATTAATCCCTCAATTCTCACACTCGTGACTTTCGCGGGCAGTGTAAGGTATTTTTTATTTAGATTGTTTGTTTCGTAACAGTTTTTTAAAATAGTGTAATGAACATTATACTGGCACCATTTTGAATGTCATTAAATAAAGTCATAAAAAAGGCACGTGAGTGGGCAAACTGTCACCACTAAAACCAAATAGAAACTTGTACAATAGTTGGGGGAGAAATTTTGCATGAATAAGGAAATAGAATGTAAGACTGAACATTCATTTCAAATTTTTTGGCAGAAGTTTGCAAAAATCAAAAACTAAGATCTGATTTTTTTTCTTTTTTATGTGTGGAATTTTTTGGATTCTTCCCTGCAGTTACTTCTTCTTCAAGCGGCGGACAATGTATTTTATGTCATCTCTTCTTTCTTCCAAATTCTATTGGTCTAAGATATTGCATGAAAAAATTAAAAATATTTAATTCTTCAGTATTCCAAAATTTTTTCCAAAATTTTTCTTTTAAATAATTTTCTAATCACTAAATAATTGAGAGCCTAGCAAAAATTATTAATAAGAAAATGAAGTTTTAAAATATATATATTAACACCTGTTCCTGTCAGTGTCATAAGTTTATGCGCAAGGACAATTACCAAAGAAACACCATTTATTAAAAATTAAACAAGAAAAACTTAATCCATAAATTTTAAATAATTATAATTAATCTTTTAGTAGATTGAAAATAGGGAGATTATGTTGATCTACCAAAACACATTTTTTTAATCCAAATTTCCTTTAGGACTTAAATAATTAACAACAAACTCATTCGACAACATTAAATTAATTCCTAGATTAAAATATATATAAATTGAAAGGAAAAGACGAGAAATTTTATTAGTGATTTATCTATATTTCATAGTAATTAGACAGGAAAAATGTTTAAAGATGTAAATTCTCAATTATTTTTCTCCTTTAAAATGATGCATAATCATTTTTGAGCTTGTTTAGTCATTATGTATATGGCTACAGCTGATTCAAATAAGAAATATTTTTCTGCCTTTTACTATTATGGTAATTAATCCCTTAATTCTCGTACCCGTGGCTTTCGCAGGCAGTGTAGGCTACTTTTTTTATTCAGATTGTTTGTTTCGTAACAGTTTTTTAAAATACTGTAATGAACATTATACTGGCACCATTTTGAATTTCATTAAATAAAGTCATAAAAAAGGCACGTGAGTGGGTAAACTGTCACCAGTAAAACCAAATAGAAACTTGTACAATAGTTGAGGGAGAAATTTTGCATGAATAAGAAAATAGAATGTAAGACTGAACTTTCCTTTCAATTTATTTGGCAGAAGTTTGCAAAAATCAAAAACTAAGATCTGATTTTTTTTTTAAGTGTGGAATTTTTTGGATTCTTCCCTGCAGTTACTTCTTTTTCAAACGGTGGACAATGTATTTTATGCCATCTCTTCTTTCTTCCAAATTCCATTGGTCTAAAATATTGCTTGAAAATTCTAAAAATATTTAATTCTTCTTTATTCCAAAATTCTGCTTCTAAATAATTTTCTAATGACTAAAATGATTGAGAGCCTAGCAAAATTTACTAACGAGAAATTAAAGTCTTAAAATATATCCATTAACTCATGCTCCTGTCAGTATCAAAAAATTATGCGCAAAGACAATTACCAAAGAAACACAGTTTATTCAAAATTAAACACGAAAACCTTAATCCATAAATTTTAAATTATTATTATTAATCTTGTAGTAGATTGAAAATAGGGAGATTATGTTGATCTATCAAAACACATTTTTTAAAATCCAAACTTCCTTTAGGACTTAAACAATTAACAACAAACTCGTTCGACAACATTAATTTAATTCTCAGATTAAAATATACATAAATTGAAAGGAAGAGACGAGAAACTTTATCAGTGATTTATCATTGTTATATAATTAGACAGGCAAAAAATTTTTAAAATGTTTAAAAGTGTAAATTTTGAATCAGTTATCTTATTTAAACTAATACATAATCATTTCTGTGCTTGTTTCGTCATTATTTATATGGTTATAAAAATATTTTGCTGGCTTTTATTATTACGGTATTTAAGAGGCTACTCAACTCGCTCAAAAAACCTGAATGATAATGTTAAGTCTATGGGGGCGTTATTTCCATATATCTCGCTCAAATTTCAATATTTTTACACGAAGTTTTTTTGCTTAGGATAGCAAAGGATGATTTACATCCGAGCTAGTTTTTTATTTTTCGATTTTGTTTATATTTTTTTAATATTATGATCATTTCAATTTCAGAACCGTTTTCAACCGGTTCCGAAAGTTAAAGTATTTTTTTTTTTTTTTTTTTTTTTTATCAGAAACTAAAATCAAAAATGTAAAATCTAGCCCGATTGCAGATCTCCTCAGCCATTCTATCCAAAAACAATCATGAGGAAATACAAAAATTTGAGGAAGATATTTGACGCTCTCGTAAATAGATAACGCCCTCATAGACCTCATACTCTCATCGGGGTCTTTTTGAGGAGAATCGAGTGATATTTTAATACCTTAAGGAGGCTCAGGGGTTGAAAACTCTTCAAAAAATCGATTTTTTATGATCTAATTTGATTATTCATTTAATTTTTAACTCAATGCAAAAAACCGGATAAAAATATTTGCATTTTTAACGGAGTTATAAGCATTTATGTATCAACACTTTCATAGCCGCATCCATGTAATTTCAACTTTGAGTTGCGTTTTCTCAAAACTTGATTTTTGATGACTAACACCAAGATTTAAAAAAACTATTTAATAAAGTAGCTTTTTTTTTTTTTTTTTTTTTTTTTTTTTTTTTTGCATGCATGCATATAACATTATTATCTAGATTATGAATTAATATATTTTAGATAATTTAATATTTTGAGTATTTTTAATTTTAAAAAAGTTGTATTTTTAGGGATTTTTTAAATTTTCAACTTTGAGAGATTTTTTAATACTGTTTTTATTAAGTGATAGTTATATTCTTAATTGATAATCTAGATTATGATGTTACATGCATCCAAAAAAAATTTAAGCCATTCCATCAAATAGTTTTTTTTTAATCTTAGTGTTAGTCGTCAAAAATCAAGTTTTGAGAAAACACGACTTAAAGTTGAAATTATATGGATGTGGCTATGTAAGTATTGATACATAAATGCTTATAACTCCGTTAAAAATGCAAATATTTTTATGCGGTTTTTTGCATTGAGTTAAGAATTAATTGAATAATCAAACTAGATCATTAAAAAAATCGATTTTTTTGAAAAGTGTTCAACCCCTCAGCCCCTTTAACCCCTTGAAGCGCGATGTCTTCACAGATAGACATCTGTGAAGTCCCTTAATTTTAATTTCCAAACTCCAGATTATCACCAGAATCTACGTAAAAATTTACGGTTTATTTAATTTGTAAAATGTAGCCTTTTTTTCTAAATAAAGTTGTTTTTATCCTTCATAAAGTTTTTTTTACTATTATTTTGTTTTATAATCCGACACGCAAGAATGTCTAAGAATGTAAATTTTGAATCAGTTGCATTGTTCGAAATAACATGAAATCAATTATCACATTAAAAAAATGTATTTGGCTTTAATCTCTCGTTATAGGATCTGCCATTAATTAATGTGAGTACCGTCGACTCTCGTTAATTTGAACTCGTTGGGACCACAAAAAATGTTCGAATTATCCAGAGTTCAAATTATGGAAAGTATGAGAAGAAAACATGTTTAACCCTTTAACGTTCATTGGTTTCGCCACGAAACCACAAAAATTTTAATTCCGATACGCAACACTGACACCGGTATTTTTATCTAAAAATATTCCTTTTACTATGTATGTGAAAAATCACGTTTTCTTATTTAGAAATATATTTGTTTTTAATTACCGGTGTCATTCATTTATTTCGACATCTTAGCAATGAAAATGCTATGATCGTTAAAAGGTTAAAGGGATACTATTAGAAAGCAACTAATATTATAGTATTTTTTTTAAGTACATTTCGGCTGTTATCATTAGATTATGACTTAATAATAAATTAAAAGTAATAAATGCATAAACATAGCTGCCAACTTTCAACTAATCTTCCGTAATACCTGGATTAGGTTGATCGTCATTTCAAATCAGAAAATATATTTCATGAATCTTTATTATTTAATTTCAGGTTTGTTACTGGAACATACTTAATTTCATTTCTTTGAAAAAATTCTGGTTGGAAAATCATTAAACCAGGGTCAAATCGGCATTTGTTACGGCATGTATTACCTGCATGTATTACGGATAATCGATGTCAGGTTGGCACCTATGCATAAAGTATGTAAGAGATCTGGAACAAGAACAAACGAAGATGGGACGGAGGAAAATTGTTCCGAACGAGTATACATATAATACAATGCCTTTTATATTCACTTTCTTAGTGTCCCGTCTGTCCATCAGTGACGCTTTTAATTTTTCTTCTATCGTGCTTGTTTCTAATCTTTTAATCAGTTTATGTATTTATGCATCTAATTTAATATTGAGTCATATTCTAATGATAATGAACGAAATAAGTTTAAAAAAACACTATAACATTAATTCCTTTGTAATAGTACCATATTAAGCATGTTTTCCATAATTCGAACTTCCGATAATTCGAACATTTCTTGTGGTCCCGACGAGCTCGAATTAACGAGAGTCGACTGTACCTTGAAATTTATTTAAAAAATCGATTTTCTTTATTTTAATATTAACTAAAAGATACTTTAATTATGAATATTTTGACACTTCATTTTTACCTATACTATTATAATATCGCGGTATATTATGAATTTGTTAATAGATCAAGAGCAATTACCCATATACAAATGAAAAATTCAAACTGATTTTTCTCCCTGTTCATATTTTTGAAATGCATCACACTAAAAGTATTATTAATAATCAAAATCTAATGTACATACAGTCGAGTCTCTATACAACGAAACTCCATACATCGAATTTCTCTATATAACGAATTTTTAGTAGGAAGAGTCCCCTTTTCGCATGATTACATTAAAAACAGTCTCTATATAGCAAAATATCTTTCTCCATAAAACGAATTTTTTCAGAAATTGGTCTTAATTTCTTCAGTTTTAAAATGCTTCGAAATCATATGGAATCAACTTTCCATCACATATTTTTGATTTATCGTTAGTGCTGAGTTTTTTTTATATTACTTCTCTCATTGTTCTTTAAATTCAACGAATTCATCCCACCTCCCACACACCTTTCTACATCCTTCTGAAAACAGTGTCAATTGGACTGATACACATGTAAGAGAGGAATCAATGAGAGGCAAATAAGAGAGGCCTTCAAATGGAGGAAAATGTTAACTACAATTTTTCATTCTTTGCTAAAATTCAAGCTTTTTTTTTTTTTTTTTTTTTTTTTTTTTTTTTTTTTTTTTTGAGAGCGTAACAACTTTAAAATCAAAACAGCAAAAGATTACAAATTTCTTAGCCTGAAATTAATTCAAGTCTTCGTTACTTGATTTTTATTAAGCTTTCAAATAAATGTCTGTTCTCTTTTTTGAAACAGCTTAAATAATTAAGAAATAAAATGTTAGGTTAATATTTACTTTTAAAAACATGTTAAATTCTTAATTCAAAACATCAAAAATACTAGTAAATCTGCAGATCAGGAGCCTCAACGTCAGCTTTGTTCATATTTTTTTAAAACATACTTTGGGTAATATTCAACTTCCTGGAAACTGTAATTTAAAATTTTCAAATTGCATAATTATTTATAAGAATAAAATAAGAATTAGAAGGATTAGAATTGTTAGGATATTCTGAAATTTTCATGATCTATTATTTTTGTTTTCTTTATTATAACATAGTAGATTTCTTCAGGGGGGCTCCGCCACCCTGAACCCCCCGAGCCTCACTTAATTTAAATTTGTCACTTTCTAATAATTGTGCTAATGGTTATTGTGTATCTTGCATTTCTTTATACATTTTGATTTATAAGAATAAGTAACAGTTTGGGCAAATATTTTTCATTATCCTCATACTTCTACATTCCTGCCAACCACAAACACCTAAACCTGATGCATCAGGAACTTTTGTAAGTGTAAACTCAGTAATCTAGAGTTTTACAATTTTGTTTCCGAACAAAAAAAAGTTTTGATTGCATTTTGCTGCAGTTATAGCGGGACAGACAGACATACAGAAAAAGAGACTGACATATGAAAAACAATAAATTTTGTGTCTCCAAAGTAAGCCTTCACTGAAGTTTCGGCAATGACGTCATTATTCATGAGTTATTGAAATTCATGTTTCTTGTATATTTAACGACTAATATAAAATACCTGTTTTTGTTCAACTATGACGTCATTTTACTAAGTGAAATATTTATTAAAAATATAATTCTTTTTTATTTCTTTTACTTCTAATTATGTCCCCATTTTTGTGAGAAAAATTCTTATTAACGAAACAAATATCCGTGTTTAATATTTAACAAAAAGTACTATATCTATAGTTATTTTAATTCTGACGTCATATATTTTTTTTATAGTTTAAATTTTCGAATGGAAATTGCTTAATTGAAACTTATTGCTGTTGAAAAATAATTAATCCAGATTTTAATTTTTTTGGCAACGATAAAGGAAATTGGTTAAATTGTATCTAAAAAGTCTCTATTGATTGTGTATGTAAAAGAATGAAATTTTGAATTATTAAGGAAAATATTTGAATAAAATTAATAAAACATAGCCTATGTTTTTTTTCTGGGCTATGCTATATTTATACGCAAAGAGACAAAGACATTAATTAATTCATAAGTTTTCATGTTGACTTCATTTAAATTTTCGTAATGCTTTCAAATTTATAACATTATAAAAATAAGGATTAAGATGAATGTTTCCTTAGCAACCATTAAAAGAAAATAAAGAAGATGAAATAAATACATTTCAAATAAGTAAATCTCTAAAACAAATTAGTTTATATTATTCGAACACATTTATAAAAAATCTCCAAAATTTACAGTAATAATTTTAAAAATCTGATAAATGCGTTGACAAAATTTCAATATAATAATTTAACTGGTAAACTTTAGTATTCATTTATCATTGAATTGCATTAATCAAATGTGTCATTTTCCCTCAGGGGAAAAAAATGAAAATCATTGGATTTGCCATAGAAAAGCATTATTGTGCAAAATAAAATATTCTATATCTTCCGAATGAATGAATCAAACCTAGCAAAAAACTATACAGCTTAATCCCAATGTCTCACTAACATACCCACTTAATTTCAAGCCAATCGAATGCTTTTTACGTCAGTTATCGCGGAACAGACAGACAGACTGACAGACTGACAGACCGACAGACTGACAGACAGACAGACAGACAGAATCCAAAAAATTCCGTGTCTCCAAAGTAAGCCTTCACTGACGTTTCGGCAAATATTTGTTCAAATCACACATTAAATACGGTTTTTAACATCATTCTCTATACATCGAATTTCTCTATATAACGAATTTTTTTACTGGAATGGTGGATTTCGTTATATAGAGACTCGATTGTATATTATTTCGAATATTATTTGCAAAAGTTTGTAAAGATGTAAAAAAATAAATGTCTTATTAGCATTCATTTGGTGTAAAACAAACATTAAGACACAAAATTCATTATGTTTTTTCTACATTTTATGTTTTTTGAATTTGGTCTATAACATCTTTTTTTTAAAATAATAATAATAATAATAATAATAGTAATAATTGAACAAATTATAACAACCATTTGGAGGTAAAGACTAAAATTTAAGACATTAATAAATTCTATGTTGGAAAAAAGATTATTTTATGTAAACAATACATGTTTATTCTTTAGTTAAAGTTAAATAAAAGTCAACCGAATCTCGAAGATATTATCATTTATTATTATATTATTATATATTGATTATTATACAGTCATTTTTCTCCTAAAGCATTTATTGTATTTTAAAAATCAAAATAAAGACAGGGTTCGCACAACCCTACCACTAAATTTTTACAGTATTTTTATTGTATTTCACGGTAAAAAAAAAAAAAAATAATTCGAAAATTGTGAATCGTGGTGGGGTTTGCGCATTCTGTTTCTTAGAAGTTAAATAAAATTTTCTTATCATTAATAGTGGTGTCAGAGTCCTTACAAAATATAAGGAGTGTGCGAACCCTGGAAGAAGTGGTAGTGTTTCTTCCTTTCTGAATTTCTTCAATTTCTTATGTAGTTATATTTACCCCTTCTATCTATCTGTAATATAATGGAGAAACATATCTGTGTATTGCGCATACGTCCTTCTGGGAATGGCAACACTTTCGAATTTTAAAGAAATTGCAGTTTTACAATTTTCGGTTCTGCAATTTTTTAAACAACTAAACATCGCAAATATTCAATTTCTACACTGTCGAAAGAGGAAAAAATTTACTTTTAAATGCAATTTGTTTGAAAGCTCTATCTTGATTTGTTTTTGAGTTGTTATTATTATTTTTATTACTTTTAGTGTTTCATACTTTTTAGCTCACAGGCTATCAAAGCCTGGGAGTTTATCTGCCCGTATATTCTATATTTATTTACGTGCGTGCGTACATAACGCAATAACTCATGGTAAAAATTTCCGATTCACTTGAAATTTTGGATATAGGTTTATTCTGATAAGCCCTTCTCTAATTACTCTTAGGAGTTTATTCGATAAGTGTAAGAGGGGAAATACGAGCTAATGTTCCTACCCTTAATTTATATAAATCGTTTTTTTATGCAGAATTATCAGTTTTTGTTCAAAAATTAGATATAGGATCATTCTGATGAGTCGCCTCGTGATTAGTATTGGGTATTCATTGGATAAGTATAAAGAGGGGGGAACGAGGGCTAATTCCCCCACCTTTAATTTCGATAAATGGGTTTTTCATGCAGATTTATCAGATTTTATTCAATTTTTAGACGTAGGATTATTCTGATGAGGCAACGCCTTGATTAGTTTTGGGAGTTCATTCGATAAGTATTGAGGGGAATGGGGGTTAATGCTCCTTTTCTTAATTTTTTTGTTCAAAATTTAGATATAGGATCATTCTGATGAAGCGCCTCCGTGATTAATATTGATAGTTCATTCGATAAGTATAAGAGGGGGACCGAGGACTAATGCTCCTTCCCTTAATTTTTATAAATGCGTTTTTCACGTACAATTATCAGTTTATGTTTAAAATTTAGATATAGGATCATTCTGATAAGGTTCCTCCGTGATTAGTATTGAGCGTTTTTTCAATAAATATAAGAGGGATAACGGGGACTAATCCCCAACTCTTCATTTCGATAAATAGCTTTTTCATGCAGATTTGTCAGGTTTCATTGAAATTTTAGACATAGGAACATTTTGATGAGAGCACCACCATGATTAGTTTTGGGAGTTCATTGGATAAGTATTGAAGGGGAATGGGGGTTAATGCCCCTCTCCTCAATTTATATAAATGGGTTTTTCATGCAGAACTATCAGTTTTCGTTCAAAATTTAGATACAGGGTCATTCTGATGAAGCACCTCCGTGATTATTATTGGGATATTCGATAATTAAAAGGGAGAATGGGGGCTAATGCCCCCCCCCTCTCTTTAATTAATATAAATGTGTTTTTCATGCAGAATTTTCACTTTTCGTTCAAAATTTAGATATAGGATCATTGTGATGAGGTGCCTAGGTGATTAGTATTCACCATTTGATTCATTCATTGGATAAGTATAAAGAAGGGAGAACAGGGGTTAATTCAACACTCTTAATTTCGATAAATAGGCTTTTCATGCAGATTTATCAGATTTCATTAAAATTTTAGACATAGTATCATTCTGATGAGGGCACCACCATGATTAGCTTTGGAAGTTCATTGGATAAGAATAAAGAGGGGAAACAGGGGGCTAACTCCCCTCCCTCAATTTACATAAATGGGTTTTTCATGCAGATTTATCTGGTTTCATTCAAATTTTCCGATTTGTTTTGAATTTCGGGTATTGGTTTTTTATATGATAAGCACAGAGGTCGCAACGTCCCTAAAATTTTCGCACTTTTCTACCAATATTTTAAATCAAACATTTTCTTGTCAGATTGCCTGAGCGTCTGCCAGGAAATTTTACGATAAATATTATCGGTTCAAAATTGTGGTAGGAAAGGGTGAAAATTTTAGGGACGCTGCGACCCCTGTAAGCATATCCCTGATTAGTTTAGGGGGTTCAATGATTAAGTATAAAAGAGAGGAAATGGGGGGAAGCTATTTCCTGCCTTAATTTGTTTTTTGAACGGCATTAATCCTTGAAAATATAAAGCTGTAATATAAAATTAGTATACGTAGCCTGTGAGTTCAATGTCATCAGTTTAACTAGGCAATATTCTTTTTTATTTGAATTCGTATCAACAGAAGGATTCCAAAAATGCGGACATCACAAGGATGAAGATATGACTTAGATTCTCTATCATCGACTAAGAACTACAATCATTTTTCAAATGGTTTAAAAAACGTTATTTCATATTCAGGGTTCACACACTCCTTATGTTTTGTAAGGACTCTGGCACCACTATTAATGATAAGAAAATTTATATTTAAATTTTAAGATACAGAATTCGCAACCACCCCCTCGATTCGCAATTTTCGCGATATTTTTCTGCAGTGATATACATTAAAAATACTGTAAAAACTTAGTGGTAGAAATGTGCGAACCCTGATGTTTTATTTAAAAACCTTATAATTATTCTATTTCTGTAATAAAAAAGGTAGTATTTAAGGAATTAAAAAAAATACATTATGCATGTACGCGTTGGGACATTTGTGGATTCTAGCTGAGTAAAATAATTTTCCGATTTATCTTCGCTGATTTTTTTATTCAAATAAATGCCGTTACATAAATATACATTGAACTTCTGTGAGAGTTTTTGTACAAGAGAGGCCATTTTTTATGTGTACTAACCTAACTACTTATTAAGTAATGTAAGAATTTAAATGATGTTAAATAAGTCATGAGTTAAATAAATCAATTTAAAAATTTAATAGAAATTAATTAAAATGGTAACATTTTTCTAAAAGAATTTTTTTTATTTAGAAAATTATAGTAGAAAAATCTAGCTTATATTAGTTTAATACTAAAAAATAAATTATTCAGAACAAACAGAATTTGCAAAGGATCTGTCGTATTTACATAATTTAACTTTAACTAACTTCTTAATATTCGCGCCAGTGATTTTAACGGGTAGTGCAAGTTATTTAATAAAAAAAATCGGATCGCTCGAATCTTAATTTTTGTTCTTTTTGCATACCATTTAAATCAATGAGACAATATTTAGTGGTAATACGGATCATAAATATTTATACTCGAATACAAATCTACACCTAACTTTCGAATGAAAACTCTGCAAAATATTAAAAAAAACCCGCATAATTCGATCCCTTAACTTTTTCCATGAATTTTGCACAAAATCAAACCAAAGATTTCACTTCCCAATACGGAAAAGTTGCATAAAAAAATTAAATCGTGGAAATGTTTTTTAATGATAAATTATTGTAATTTGTATATGCAGTAGACTCCGTTAAATCTGCAACCCTAAAATCCGCACACATTTTACGGATGTAAACAATGAAATATTCAGTTCAGATATAGGGTCTAAAATTTGGCTTTTTAAATTTTACATCAATTCCATATCTGTTTTATTTTATTTTATTTTATTTATTTTTGTTGTTGATTTCTGAATTGATGTTTTTTCATGAAGGAAGAATACATTGATTTCTGTCAAAAATTCAAGATATTGCTGATATCATTGGAAATCTTCTTACAATACCTTCATATATATTTATGTATTAATTAAGTTTTTTTAGTTATTAAATCTGGCTAAGCCTGAAATAAAACTTCCTTAATTTATGATGTTGATGGGAATTAGTTATGTACCTTTATGAGGAAAGTTTCATTGAATAATATAGGATAAATACATTTCGTCTTTGTAATGAATATTTAATTATGCATTACTGATTATTGACTTGACCTTTGCTTTTAATATTTTAATCATTTTAAAAATTATCTAAATTTTTATTATTTTAGTTTATTACTTATTTTAATATTTTATTATATTGTACGGATTCATCATAGTCCCGATTGCATAACTAATTAGATTCAAACTGCTGTTTAAAAAATGGAAAAAAAGGAATGACCAGAAATCTGCAAAATTCTAAAATCCGCAAAACCTCTGGTCCCAAACTGTGCGGATTTGAGGGAGTATTATTTTTTTTATGTTCTTTTGAAAAGTGGGGGGTTATATACTAAATTCCGCGAAAGCACTGGTCCCAAGCTTTGCGGATTTGAGGGAGTCTACTGTATTATACAATATTTTATTATTTACGCACACAAAAACCCGAATTTTGCGGCGTTAGAAGCGTGTGTTTTTGCTTTTTTAATTGACTCGCGTTATAGGCCGACCCCTATGTCCCCCATCACAATTTGCTTGACCTAAAAAAAAAAAAAAAAAATCCTAGACTTAGAGGGTAATTAAAAGAGCTACGTGCAGATAAATTAAATAAACTGGTAGCGTTATATTTTAAATATAATAAGAAAAAAAAACCTTAAAAAATCTATATTTTATAATAATCAATTAAAGATTCAGCTTAAATGTTTATATTAGGCAAATATTATGAATTTTCTTTAGAAACAAAACCAAACACGTCAGTTGAAAATTGTTTCAAAAAATTTTGAATAAAAAGAATTAGCCAATTTTGAATAGTTAAATATTGTCTTTCGCATTGTATTAAGTATTAATAAGCATTAATGGCTTCCATCGAAAGTTTTCACTTTTCGCTGTAATTAGGTGCTTCCATGCTAAAAGTTAAAGTAATCTTTTGAAAAATTGAATGTTATCATTAAAAATTTAATTATTTCTTTTAGTTTCTGAAAACCATTTTAGAAATAAAATATTCATGTATTTTCTTTCATTGAATGATTGAACTTTAATAAATAATTAATTGATCAACAACAAAAGGCGCTGATGAAATTTTAATTAAAAAAAGTTCTTATCGTCATCTTTCTTAATGTAATTTCACATTCTTATTGACATAATTATTTTATTAATTTGAATTTAATTCTCGTCTCATTTCTGCAGACATTACATTTTAATTATTTTGTTGTGATCTAAATTTATTATTGAAAAAAATATGTTTAAAATTTGAATGTTTTTTTAGCACATGTTGTTAAAACATTTTCTTTTTCAGTCATATATTTTTCAAGAGCTGGACATTCTTTAACTATAAACAATATTAAAAAGTTAGCGGAAATTTTATTTTATTCAAAAAATCGTAATTATACTAAAAATTCCGAACAGTAATTTTCGCTTTTTTAATCACGGACCGTCTTCCATTAACCAGTTCGGAAGGAACCTAAAAATCTACCATTTGAAAGTTATTTTGAAAAAATTCGGGAGAAAAAAATCAAATAGCCAATTTTGAATCTGTAAATATTGTCCCGTGCATTGTATTGCGTATTAATGACGATAATAGGCTGCATCAAAAATTTTCAGTTTTCGCTGTAATTAGGTACAGTAAAACCCCGATAATTCGGATTAATCGGGACCAGACCCAATCCGGATTATCCGGAGAATTAGAAAAAGATGAAATAAAAAAACATACTTACAGAAAATCACTTTATGTTTAATTTATTGAATATTTACATACAATAAAAATGTTTACTTTGTAATAAAAAAAGTTTGTAATTTTCTGCTGTGCCAGTTTTCTATGCTTTTTGCGAGCCATACGTTCACGCAACTGCTTGAGCACAAGTAGTTTGTTGGGTGTAGTCTCCATCTGACGTTGAAAATATATCATTAATTGTTCCAAATGAGATGTTGCTTCATTATGGCTAATAATCTTTGGTTGATCATCATTGATCATGATGTTTTCATCTATATCATCTTCATTTTCTTTAGCTGTCCACAAAGCAATTATTCCATCATCTGTAAGCTTTTTTGCAAAGCTCAAAGTAAAAATGTACCGTTCAGTGATTTTTTACAACATTTCTAAATGGTTTAAATAGAAAATTGGGAAAATTGGAATTGCCAAACTTAGTGATATATTGTTGTTTCTTTGAAAGGTAACATCAAAGAGTTTAAATAAGAAGGCTTAAGGTATTCTCCCGAAAAGATTTCAGAAAAAGTTTTTTTTTATTCAGAATACGACGATGAAACAAGTTAATGTTATGGAAATTAGCCAATCGCTTCTCAAACTTGAAAAAATAAAATTGACCAAACCGATCCGCATTATCCGGAGATCCGGATTAACGGGGTCCGAATTAGTGGGGTTCTACTGTACTTCCATTGATTAAGGTAAACTAGTCTTTCGTAAAATTGAAAGTTATCATTAAAAATTTAAATACTTCTTTTAGTTTCTCAAAACCATTTTAGGAATAAAAAATTCATGCATTTTCTTTCATTGAATACCTAAATTTAATAAATAATTAATTTTTTAACAAAAAAAGTCGTTGATAAAATTTCGATTTAAAAAATTTCTTATCGTCATATTTCTTATTGTCATTTCATATTGTTAATCACCTATTTATTAAAGTTCAGTTTTAATTATCATCTACATTCTGCAGACATTTCTAGTTTCATTGCATTTTAATTGTTTTGTTTTGTTGTTTTAAATTTATTGAAAAAAAATTAAATTTATTGTTAAAAAAATGCTTGCAAGTTTAAATGTTTTATAGTTTGTAGTTAAAATTGTTTTGTTGTGTTGTTTTAAATTCATTGTAAAAAATACATTTAACAGTTTGAATGTTATATAGTTTCCAGTTAAAAATGTTTTTCTATTTTAGTCATATTACCTGGGATCTGAATATTCTTTAAATATAATCGATATTTAAAACACAGTGGAATTTTTTTAATTCAGGAATTCTGAATTACAACAGAAATTCTGAACAGTAATTTTCGCTTAAAAAAAAAAAAAAAAAAAAAAAAATACGGACAGAGTTTTATTAACACTTTTGGGACATTGGTTGCAGTATGCACTTTTAAAAAGTGTTTAGAGCGTTTGAGTTTAACACAAATAAAAAAGAAAAGTAAAATCGATTGAATTACGACATTTTCGGTATTTGTGAAGTGAAGTCAAATAATTAAAAAAAAAAGTTGTGTCAAACAAATAAATTGATAACGAATAAAAAAAAATTATCGCAGAAAACAACTGTATACCATAAATTTTGAAAGTTTAAATATAAATTTCAAATTTCAGCAATATCGGCCGGGCGAATTCCGAGGAAACGGGTCTTAAGAGGCTACTTGACTCGCTCAAAATGACCCCGATGATAATATATAGTCTGTGGAGCCATTATTTTCAAACATTTCACTCACATTTTAATATTTTTGCATGATATTTTTTTTCATAGGATAGCTGAGGACGATCTACAACCGGGATGGTTTTTACTTTTCGATTTTGGTTTTTTTTTTTAAATATTATCATAGTTTAAATTTCAGAATAGATCGCAACCGGTCCTGAAAGCTAATTTTTTTATTTGAAACCAAAATCGAAAAAGTAGTCCGGTTGTAAATCATCTTCAGCTATCCTATGCAAAAAAGAAAAAAAAATCACATAAAAAATTAAAATTTATGCGAGATATTTGAAAATAACGCCCTCATATATACTTAACATAATCATCCGGGTCTTTTTCACTAAGTCGAGTGGTTCTTAAGATGGTACATTTTTCCATAGGATTGCACTGAATATTATCGTCCCATAACCCTTTGAGCTCTGGGGTGTATATTTCTTCAAAATTCAAAATATTACATTGGCACCAGTATTTTGCAAAGAAAATAACCGGTTAACGATAATCATGAAAAAAAAAAATGCATTAAATATTTTGCAACTAAATTTGGTCAAATTTTCTGGTGTCATTGTGACATTTCAGAATTAAAATTATGTAGTAGAAAATTCTACCATCAGAGCTCAAGGGATTAACCCCTTGGGGACAAGCTACATCCGAATCCGCGTTAGGATCACCAGAAAATTTTTATTGGAAATTTTGACTCATTTAATCCAAATATTTACATTATTCAAATAGGCAAAATGGTCTGCTTAAAAAAAAACGGTGGGAAAAGATTAAACATCATCCCATAGGGATTAAATAAGTGCATATTGTTAAAATAGCAAATAAAGCCTTTGTGCACAAATGTATAAATATAGAAAACCAACGATTATAAATGCACAAATAAAGTATGAGAAGGTAGCAAATAGCTATTTCGAATCTACTACCGAGATTCTTCATCAGTGCAAAACTCAGCGAGCTAAAAATAGCAAAACTGAGCAAAGAGACAGAGAGACGCAGGTTTATATACCCGCTATGGGAACAATCCCGCCTAAAGAAAACCAACCAATGAGAAAAAAGCAGTCAAAACAACCGGGTGGATATGTAGCGACATTTATCGGAGATCAAGCAAAACAAAAAATAAAAAACGAGTGGGAAAAAAAAAGTATTAAATTAAAGATTTCCAAATACTTGCAAAATAAGGAGTACTAAATAAGTCATTGACTAAGGAGTGAGAATTTTTTATGATGTCCTTCCATTCTTGATCTTGATTTTTGGGAAGCTTACCACATCATAAAAAATTCTCACTCCTTAGTCAATGACTTATCTAGTATTCCTTATTTTGCAAGTATTTGGAAATCTTTAATTTAATACTTTTTTTTTTCCACTCGCTTTTTAGTTTTTGCTTTGCTTGATCTGCGATAGATGTCGCTACTTATCCACCCGGTTGTTTTGACTGCTTTCTTCTCATTGGTTGCTTTTCTTTAGGCGGGATTGTTCCCATAGCGGGTATATAAGCCTGCGTCTCTCTGTCTCTTTGCTCAGTTTTGCTATTTTTAGCTCGCTGAGTTTTGCACTGATGAAGAATGTCGGTAGTAGATTCGAAATAGCTATTTGCTACCTTCTCATACTTTATTTGTGCATTTATAATCGTTGGTTTTCTATCTTTAAATGCATATTGTGTTAACCCCTTCGCGACGGGACCCTGTTACGAAATTTTTAATATTTTGTCATCAAAATTTTAAAACCAGAAATTCGCTCCTAATTAAATCGCCAAAATGTTCTGATTAAATAAGCCAAATTTTACAGTATAATTTTACTGGTGGCGATAAACAAGGATTCTCAAGCCTTTTTTCGGCACGTATACGTGTCGTTCGTCCCCAAGGGGTTAAGTTATTGTAATCGATGCTCATTACATAACACATTTTTTGTCCTTTTTTCCTACTTATTAAAAGATAATTTAAAATATTTCCTAACAGAATGAAAGATACAAGAATTTAAACACATACACACACATAAAAAAAACCTTTCTTTTTTTCCATCAAAATAATTTTCAAAAATGAAATTGCATAAATCTTTCTCCACTGATTACAACGAGCTTTTTTCTCAAGAATACATGCAGCTTTGATCCTTAAAAAATATATATATTGAACTTAAAATCAATATTAATTTATTTCTTATTTGCATTTTGTGAACTTTTCTCTAAGATAACATTTAATTTTTTCTACAAGTAACTTTTTACTGGAAAAGAATAACACTTAAAAATATGAATTTTTAATATTTAACGGAAAAAGAAATAAAAAACAACCATTTGGAAAATGATTTTGTTAACCCTTTCCGGCACGGGCAAATTTTGTAGTAAAATGAGAAATTATCGACTGACACCGGAATTCACAAACAAATTTTTCAGATACTTTGAATTCCTTTATTTAAGCTTTTATTGTTAAAGCAAAATTTTACTAAAATATTATTGGTGCCTTTCACAAGTTTAGAATTAAAATTAGGTATCCCAGACCGGGCACAGTGTGCCGGAAAGGGTTAAACCCTAAAATTTAAAACTTAGGTATTCCGCATGTAAAAGAAATTGGAAATTGCACGTCAATGAGCAAATAAGGTTCGTTCTTACTATAATAAAATTTTAAATATATTCTGATATTTATGTAATAGGTAGTATTATAGAATATAATAGATGAAATCTTTCGTGTGTCTTTATAAATACTTTCTGATTTCTATTATACAGAAGATAATTTATAGAAACCTCAGCAATTTATATCAATTTCACAAAATGTAAAGTATATTAATATACTTAAAACGCGCCCACAATATTGTTTTTCCGCCCATATCATTATGGAATGGAATACTTTTGTGTGGCCCTATAAATTAATAAAAAATTTTCTTCGTACCACAGATTGTACAGAATATACATTTTAGTATATACATCATGAATGCATATCAATTTTTATTATGATCGGAAGAGTGTAACATTACGAAAATGCACTCGAAACCTTTTTTCCCATTGGGCGTAATGTAAACGCACTTTTTAAACTATTTTGCTAAAACAGTTGCTTAGCGAGAAGGTTGAAAATAATTAAAATATAGTTTCAATTACAGTACTAACTAACATGGTTTTTTAAATATGAATTTTTAGATCGTTATATTATTTTTTAACATATATGTGGGCAATTTTCCAATACAGGGTAGTAAAAATCTTCGCGCCAGCCAGAAATCTCAACATGACTCTAAAAAAAAAAAAAAAAAAAAAAAAAAAAAAAACGACGATTTTACGAAAATTGTATTTGTAATCGGGATGCCAGTACAATTTACTGTTTTTTAACGGAAAAGTTCCCGTAAATTTCGGAAAATTTTCCGTTTTTTCGAAAGTTTTTTGAAATTTACAGAAAGTTACTCGTAAAAAAACAGTGAATTGTACTGGCTACCCGATTACAAGTACAATTTTGGTAAAATCGTCCGTTTTTTTTCTTAGTGATCCTTACGAAAAATGTAGACGAAATATTAGGCAAAAAATAACAAATAAAAATTAATGGTGAGCGAATTTCCGAAACTATGACAAAACTCTATTCGGTTGGTACCACTTCTTAAAAAGAAGTTATTTACAGTTACAGTATATAAAAAATGCTTTACTAAAATAATTACTTAATAATTAATATATTACTTTAACTTCAGTCTAAACTCATAATCAAATTTATAGGCGATAATATTTTTTTCAGGTAATAAATCGTGAAATACAAAATTTAAAAACAAAACAATAAAAGTAAAAAATGAATAAATAAATGTTTTACAAATACTTTCTAAAACATCGGTAGCGGTTATAAAGATGCATTAAATAAATTATAGTCTAAAATATAATTTGGAAGGGTAAAAATAAAAAATTATTGCTTAATTCTGTGATAGATTTGGATATTAAAAAAATAGTATAAATAATAGTATAAATTGTAAAATATAAGTATCACCATCCTTTAACCCTTTAACGATCAAATCATTTTCATTGCTAAGATGTCAAAATAAATGAATGACACCGGTAATTAAGAACAAATATATTTCTAAATAAGAAAACGTGATTTTTCACATACATAATAAAAGGGATATTTTTAGATAAAAATACCGGCGTCACTGCTGCATATCAGAGTTAAAATTTTGTGGTTTCGTGGTGAAACCAATGAACGTTAAAGGGTTAAAACGTTAAATGGTATATGTAACATGGATGAAAGAGATATACAATAAGTACCAATTTTCGCAAGCGGTAAATGAATTTTATGAGAGTTGAACCAAAAAGATGGCATATAAAATTTTATGAATCGATTATTTAAAAAATGTATGCAAATTAAAACACAGTTAATATAACGTATGAATAAAACATTTTACCACTCTTATCTTTTTATTTCTAAAATTAAAGTATTCAACAAAAATTTAAAAAAAAGCGCATGTTAAATTCTAAAACCTCAAGGAAATCAAAGCAATCTCTTTTTCTGTCAATCAAAAAAGTTTTTGAAAATGAAATATTAATGTATCTTTCTGCATTGATTTCGACGAGATTTGAAATAAAATTTCAAGGATAAAAGATTTCGAATGGATTTTGGTTATCAAACGATTTTTTTATTATTATTTCTTAAAAATCAATCAGTTTTAATTTTCAATTGCAATTTATGGAAGTTTCTTTATCTAATTTTTTCCTTCACAAAATTCAGACTTAATTGAAAAAAAAAAAAAAAATGTCTTTTGAATGAAGAGTGATTTCGATTATATAGTGCATGATTTAGATTCCTTTAACTTCTATTGTTTTTATTAGTTTGTTTTAAAATAAAAAAGTGTAATCAAAAATATTCTTAAAAAATGAAATCAAAAATATTCTTAAAAAGCGAACTTACTTTTTCCCCAACCCAATATATTCATCTATTTAATGACAAGTAAAATGATACCAGAATAAAACCAGTTACAATATTTTATAAAACTGGAGGTAATGCAAAAATTTTGAATAAAAGCCGTGAACTTACAATACAGCCGTGAATGTCTCGAGCGCGACGATTAAGTGGTTAAAGTATGAGATCTCGAGCGACGCCATTTTGGGTACTAAATATAATTGCGTGATAGAACAGTGAAACAGTCTCATTAGTATTGTGGATTGTGTTGTTGCAGAACAATACAACACCTTATCTACATGTAACATGACTCGATGAAGCATTAGGAAGCCACAAAAGAAAAAGTTTAAATGTGATTAAAACCACATGAAAATATTAGAAAATATAAAATGAAATAAAAAGATAATAGAAATGTAAATTCGATGAGTAAATTTTTGCCAAAAACCTAGTAAGCATTGGTGTGTTGTCATTTCCCTGGAAATCAACTTAATCCTTTTATTTACTTTAAAAATCTATTTATATTTTCTGGTTAAAATGTCTTTTTCAAATTAAAAAAAAAATAACGAACATGTTACATAATAATTATAACAAAATTTTACGTAATATTTGACTTTTGAAAATTTCTTTATCTTTTCTCGCAGATATTAAATAGTTATTTTTAACTATTTATTTCCTTAATAAAACGAAAGACTCGCAAAATTTTTAAACTGAAAAAAATCAAAGAATATATATTTTTTTTAAAGTGAATTAAATAAGATGGAATATTTATAGCACTTTCTGGACTGGTGTTCGCAACTTTTAATATTTAAAACAATTCAAGTACAAAAAATGCTGATTTTATTTTGATCTTAATAAATTCCTTTCTTCTCTCTTCGTATGAGTTTTAATTTTATTCTTTTGTGAATTTTTATAAGCTTTTTGCACTCCTATTTCATTTTATATCTACATTTTTAATCCATTCTTGAAAAAAGAAATACAATAGACTCCCTCAAATCCGCACTCCTAAAATCCGCAACTCTCTAAAATCCGCACATATTTTACGGATGTAAACAATGAAACATTCAGTTCAGATGTAGGTGCAAAAATTGATTTTTTCAGTTTTATATCAATTCTATACATTTTTTAATTAATGATTTTTGTTAAGGTTATTGAATTCATGTTTTTTCATGAAGAAAGAATAATTTATTTCTGAAAAAATAAAGATATTGCTAATATCATTGGTAATCACAATCTTACCAAATATATTTATGTATTAATCAAGCTTTTTTAGTTACTAAGTCTGGCTAAATCTGAAATAAAGTTTCATTATTTTATGATCCTGATGTGAATTAGTAATGTACCTTTATGAAGCAAGTTTCATTGAATAATTTAGGAAAAACATATTTCCTCTTTTATAATAAACTAGAAGACAGCCCGTCCAAATGACGTGTTTGCATTTTTAAAAAGATGATAAAAAATTACAACTGTGGTCAATCAGCCACTTTAGGCTTAAACAATTTAAAAAAATACAGCGATTAAACATGGAGAAAAAAATCTATTTTAAAAAAAAGAAAATTTTAACAGAAATTTGCATTTAAAACTATAACAAAACTGTCTGGTGGATGATGGGGTTTGTAATGAACAAATCGTAAATACATAAATTTTAAAAGAATAAAGTAAGGCAAAAAAATCAATTATAAAAGATTATATTCTGAAACTGCAGCCAAAAAATATCGAGAAATACTGAGAGAAAATAATAAAAATATCTAAAATGTATAAAAAAATTTTCTATTGTGGCCCATTTTTTAGCTAATACTTAAAAGAAAACACTCTATAAGATCGAAAGCAAATGTCAACAATAAAGAGTAAACAATGAACGTGTTCGGGAGATACACGTGCTTCGCGCGCAAGCTCAGGTGTTTTTACCGAGTACTATTCCGCTGTAAGGTTCACTCCATGTACCTGACTCCTGAGCGTGCGCGCTCAGCGCGCATAGATCCCGAACGCGCCTGATCATTCCTGAGTGGTGATGTTACAAAGGAGTCATTCTAAAGATTCAATCACGGAATTTGTCATTCTTGAATGGCAACAGTATTGATTTGCTTACATTTTTTTTTTTTTTTTTTTTTTTTTTTTTTTTTTTTTTTCCGTAATTGCTGGTTGTTTTATTTAGAACTTAAACATTATAATTAAAAAGTTTTTGTAGGTTTTAAAGAAAGTGAGTAATGAATAAATCTTTCACATGTATATTTTCATAAGTTGAACAATTAGAATATTTGTAAACAGCTCGGAATAGTTAAGCCTAACGTGGACGCAGTTGCAATAAGTTTCTTTTTCTCGTGGATGGGTTGTCTCCGGAATCGTCGTACACGGAGGGGTTTTATATATATAATATTTAATTGTACATTATTGATTATTAACTTGATCTTTCCTTTTAGTATATTAATCATTTGAAAAAATAATCTAAATTTTTATTATTTTAGTTTACTGTAATATTTTATTATATTGTAAATATTCATTATAGTTCCGATTGCATTATTAATTACATTTAAATTACTGTTTAAAATATGTAAACAAAACAATGACCAGATATCCGCAAAATTCTAAAATCCGCAAAACCTCTGCTCCCAAGCTGTGCGGATTTGAGGGAGTCTACTGTACTTTATTTTCTTAATGTAGAATAATTCTTAACTATTTAAATCATCATTTAAGTTCTGCATATTGTTATATTTTATTTTTGCTCTGAGTGCAATAATATTAGAATCTCATAAAAAATACTTTAAATTAATATTTTTTAAATACATAATTTATAGAGTTAGCATAAGTCTTTATAAATATTAAATGATTTAGTATTTCTGATTTTTTTTTATGCCCTATGAGGTATGAAAACAACGCAATGAAAAAATATTCAAGCCTGGATTCGAACCAGGATCATTCGCATAGTGCGTCAAATCTCTAGTATTGAGCTACCCGAAACTAGATCCAGTTTCACATTTCTGACACTTATAAGTTGAGAAGGCTGCATCTGCAGCACACGATGGAATATCTTAATGAATTACAACGATTGTTTCAACCATGACAAGTTAATTACAATTTATTCCACCACAGCCTCGGTATTATTACAGCTTCTATAATGGAGATGTGTTGAAAAGTACTAATGGCAACATTACCACAATAGCACCAAATTTTTGCCAACTTGGCGGATTATCGTTTTCTTTGATAGTTTTTAACCCTTTTCGGCACACTGTGCCCGGTCTGGAATACCTAATTTTAATTCTAAACTTACAAACGGCACCAGTAATATTTTAGTAAAGTTTTGCTTTTACAATAGAAGCTTAAATTAAGGGATTCAAAATATTTAAGAAATTCGTTTGTGAATTCCGGTGTCAGTCGATAATTTCTCATTTTAGTACAGATTTTGCCCGTGCCGGAAAGGGTTAAACAAAAAAGTATTTTAGTGAATTTTCATAAAAAAATGTTAAAATACATTTATTTTATTTTCTTTACTTACATTTTTGTCATCTCCGAAATTTATCAGTTCATTTTGGGACGAGTACTAAAAAACCAGTAGCTATTTTTTTTAATATATATAAAAGGATTATTGCAACGATCGGCGCTATGACATTTGCGTTCACTGTTCTTCTTCTAGGTTGGGTAAAAAGTTCTGGGAAATTTTCGAAAGTTGCGGTTGTGATGCGCGAATTGACAACAAAAGCAACAAGGACTATTCTTCAAAGTAGGGACCATCATAGTCCTCGATATTCTGCCACATTCCGGATTTGCTGAAAATATCTTGGCGGCTCCTTGGAATCGAAAAATTCTTGACATGCTTTTTCTACCTTATTAACCCTTTCCGGCACAGTGTGCTCAGTCCGAGATACCTAATTTTAATTCAAAACTTGCAAAAGGCACCAATAATAAAAAAAACATTTCATATTTATTTACTTAGAACAGGTGTCACAAATAAAAAATTAAAAAATTGACATGTTTCGGTTCATTTATAAGAACCGTATTCATAACACATAAAATCAGTAGAAAACTAAATGACACTGGATATAAATATAATTTAAAAACCCAAAACACAAAACATTGCGCCCCCTATGATCGTGAATAGCCATTGCCACCGCGGCATATAAATATTCACGATCATAGGGGGCGCAATGTTTTGTGATTTGGGTTTTTAAATTATATTTATATCCAGTGTCATTTAGTTTTCTACTGATTTTATGTGTTATGAATACGGTTCTTATAAATGAACCGAAACATGTCAACTTTTTAATTTTTTATTTGGGACACCTGTTCTAAGTAAATAAATATGAAATGTTTTTTTATACGTAAATGAAAAAGGTGAAGTGATTTTGTTTTAGTTTTTAGTTTTGAAAAAACGAAAGCTAACAACAGTTTTAACATTGAATTTTATCTGCACCAATAATATTTTAATAAAATTTGCTTTTATAAAGGAAAACTTACATTGAGGGATTCTTTAATTTCGAAAAAAGTCGATTATAAATTCCGATGACAATCGATTATTTCTTATTTTACTAACAGAATTTTCCCGTGCCGGAAAGTTTTAAAGGATTCACATCGATTACTCTTGGGAAAGTGTTGCATTGATCGTTAAAAGCCACAATCGGATAGAGATCACGTCTGGACCGAAATTTCTGAATTCCTACCGATATACCACTTGTAATCCTATATATACGATACCCTTCCCGATCTTGTAGATTCCTCATAAACAAATTTTATATGAATCATTTAAAAGTAGACCTAATAGTCCAAGAGCTGAACGCACAAAATCCTAAGTCATCGAGCACAAGAAAAGATTCTTTATTTTATGGAAGAGTAGTAATGGAGGAATCTTATTATCCATGTCTGTCGGAAGCGAAGTGGTGTATAAGCCAAATATTAATACCTCTAATGGTTGACTCCCCTAATAGCATGCATGGTCACATTGACGTCACAGTGACGTCACTGTGAGTCACTTTGGTCACATCACATCTGTGACCAAAATGCCACCACTCAGTGACGTCACATTGTGACTGAGATGTAACTTTCTTAAAAATCTTTAGAAATTTATAAATATCCTTCAAAACATGTTATTTACTTTAAAAAACATGTTTCTGGCAATCTAAATATCGTCGCTTTTGTTTCGTCACAAAGTTAATGTCAAATTAGTCCCAAATGACACATTTTTCACAAACTTGTCACATTGTGACCACTTTGTGGAACGTCACAAAAGAGCTCTAAAACGGCCATAACGACTTCACATTTGAGTCACTGTGACTTCACATCGACGTCACGTGACGTTACATCGACAATCGATGGTCACAAAGTCACAATATGACTTCACAACGACGTTGCAGTGACGTCACCATGCTTTACGGGTCGTAGGATATTAGCATTGTTTTTTCCAGCACCCATTTTTCCATGTTTTCATACTTTTGATTGAACGAGAAACCTACTGCTACACCAACGAGTCAACCACTAGTGGTATTAATTTTTGGCTTATGCACCACTTCGCTTCCGGCAAACATGGATCATTAGATTCCTCTATTACTACTCTTCCATAAAATAAAGGATTTTTTCCTGTGCTCGATGACTTAGGGTTTTGTACGGTCGGCTCTTGGACTATAATTTTTAATCGTTTGGCACTAATAACTTTCTTCTACGATTATTTGTTACAGAGTTAGTAGGGACTGTTTACTTTTTTTCAACGACTGTATTTTCGAATGAATTTTGTTTAAAATATATTGCTTAAATTTTTGTCTTTTTAAAAACTTTTTAAAATTGAATTGCTCTACTTCTATCATATTAATAAATATTTGCTTGATGAGGCAGCTGATTTTACTGCAACTGGCAATCAACTACACAAAATGAATTTTCTTTTCCATTTTACTTTAAATTTAATAACATTAATAATTGGCTCATAATTGGTCCATAAATGGTTCAACTTTCAAACATGCCGCCATAACTCTGAAGCCTTTTGAAATAAATGTCAATATATTTAAAGATTTTACTGAATAATTTTTACGTCAAATCGCATTTGCTCAAAAATGCCGTTTGATTATGGATCCGATTACGGAAGATTAATAATAAAATGAGATTAAACTTTAACCAATTCGGGACGAGCTATCCTTATACGTGCCGCTTATGGTGCTCAAAATCCTTAATTTTTCTTGCCAGTAAATTTTTATTGAAAAATTTGCCTTATTTAATCTGAGAGAGAGAGAGAGATTCTAGGGCAGTTTGGTCGAGGAACCTAGAACTCAAGTCCCACATCCCCGAAGCCACAGAGTAGCAACAGAGCCTCAACTCGGCTTGAAAAGAGCGCCCTCAGTGGATCACTTAAAAACTAAACCATCGCGTTGGCGATTTTTATCCTCGTGATTTCTGTTTAACTGTAACCTTATTCTGCTTGGCGCTTCTTGCTGAATGCTGATTTCATTATCTTTGCACATGTGCTTATGCTATTTGATCTTAGATTTCTGCGCTTATATTGATTCGTAATTACTACTGTTATTATTCTTGAATTTTCAAGTTTAAATTATTAGATCGTTATGTTACGAAGAGACACATGCATTGTTTGCAAGACGAATACGTCAAAGTTATTTCATAATTCTTTCATAAATTTCAAAACAAGAAGCAGCAAGCCGTCGCTGTATTTTTTTTCCCTATCATTTGTCGCCAAGGAAGCGATGTTTCGCCTAATTAGCAACCTATTTTATGTTATGATAGTAGTTTCAGAGTGGTCCGCTCGTGTCGCTACTGTCTATGCGTAATCCCATGTTAAACAAGTTGCCATTACAGTGTATGAAAGTTGATTCTCTGTTCCGTACTCTGTGCCCGAAGCATTACGTGAGATGAAATAACTGCAGACAGGTCCCTAATGGTAGCAGCAATTTAAGAATAATGGAAATTTAAGCTAAGCGTTTTCCTAATTAGTACAAAATTTCTGCTTTCGAAAACCGGTGACAATAGGTTAAAAACTCTGCAGAAGACGGGAAGCTTAAATTCAGAATATAGAGATAAAGTGAAATCTGCAAACGAAATAACAAATTTCGGTTACTTGTTTTGCTACTGTTTCTTATTTTAGGCATCTGGGAACTTATCCCCCCCAGCTTTTTTTATTAGTTTCTGTCTACATGCATGGGCTATCTCCCGAGCCTGATTACCCATGGGCACACTTACACTAATACATTTTAATAGAAATAGTCGCCTTTTCTGAACCTCGTATTTATAGAAAACTTCTGCCGTGAATAATACAAAATTTTCTATTTCTTTTTACTGGTGGGAATGTGCCCTGTTGGTAATCAAGCGCTGGCTATCTCCCGGATACACTCCCGGTAGTCACTCTCTACACCAGCGGTTCCCAATCTATGGGTCGCGACCCACTGGTGGGCCGCAGCAGTTGTTTTGGTGGGTCGCGGAGCAATCGAGGAATATCATCAAAATATATCGTTTATTTCATCATTTTATTTTATTTTGTTTCGTTTTTTTCTTAGTTTTTTATTTAGCTACAATATTAAATTTCCCATTTATGTATTTAAAAAACTCCACAAAAGACAAACAAACGAAAAATTCAAAGCCGAGTATTTTTCTGCAGCCGGAAAAAACTTTCAATAAATTAAATATTGATATAGCTTTCTACATTAAATTCAATTAACTTTAATATTTTTTAAAAAAGTTTATTTTAAGATTAAAAGATGCTGATGGAATTTTTAAGCCGATAAGATTTTTCCGCCTCTTTGAAAAAAAAAAAAATTATTTGATTCTTATAAGCAGTTTATAAGAACTTTTTAAATTGTATTAGTTTTATTTTTGCAGTACATAAATATTTTATGTTATCCAAAAAAGTCTAAAATTTAAAATTCTGAATTAATTTCTGATTATATAATTCTTAATCTATGTTCTGTTAGCTTTTAACTTTTTTGTTTACTAAAATAATTAAAAATAAACATCTTTTCAATTTAAGATTATCACAAAAGGAGATTTGACTTATTTCGTGCTTTGGCAAATTTGTAATTTAAAGAAGAGGTTTAAAAGAAGTAGTGTTTTATTTCTCGCATAATAATTCATTAACAGAAAAAAAAAATACATTATCAAAAATTCTTTAATTTATAAACTTTTCTGTTTGAAATTTACATTTTTTTTTTCAATATATTTTGGGATTGTTATTACTGTTATTATTAATTGTAATATAAAAAAATTAAATTTTTTATAGGTTGGAGGTTTTAATTAAATGTTTCACAAGTTCGATGATAAAATTCTTTAGAGCTAATTGATATATTTACATAGGTGCCAACTTGTGCGGATTTATCATACCACTAAAATTTTATGCAAGATTATAGCTAATTAAATACTCAAAATGTGAGCAATTTTATCTTTTAAATAAGACAAAGATTGTCCTAAAATTTTAGTGGTAAGAAAAATCCCTACAAGTTGGCAGCTACACATTAGTGGGTTCGGAGTACATTTCAAAATATTTTTATTTATTAAATTAAAATTTTGAAATTTTTTTGTTTTGGTTAGCCACATTATTTGTAAACAAAATCGCGAGTTAAAACTACTCTATTTTTTTTTATTTTAAAATTTGAAATTAATAAAAAGTGGTTAATTTAAAAGATGTCATAACTCGAAATATTATCTGTAGTTTTTTAAAAAAATTTAATTTAACAGAAAATTGTAAGCTTTTTTCTGATTCAGAATTTATTAGGATAATAATTAAACATTTAAAATATTTTAAGCAAAACTTTGAAAAAAATCTAATGTAACTTTTATTTAAAAAATCATATTTTCTAAAGTGAATTTTTTTCGAATTTGCTGAATCCGTATTAAAGAAAAAAACTTGAAAAATACATGTTCCAAGTTTGAATCATTTATTTCAAGTGGTTTTTGACTTATAACAATTTAAATGGGGAAAATGGTAAAAAAAAAGCATCATGAAGAAACAGGCATTTTTACAAAAATTTTCATTATCATTTTCACGACAACCATATCTTGAAAGCTAGATATCGAAAACAAACCAAAACCAAAATAAACAGTTTATTAATAAATATATGTGTATTTATATAAAGAGATATACATGTATAACAGCATAATACATACACCCATAATTAAATATTATGCAAACTTTTTATAATTTTATGCATTTCAAATATTTATTATGTACGTCAAAATAAAACAAAAGCTACAAGTTGAATGTAGATTCTGCCATTGCAGAATTGAGTTTCTCCTCCGATTACAAAAAAAAAAAAAAAAAAAAAAAAAAAAATCGATAGGGGTTTTTAGAAAGGCGACCCCGTTTAGATTGCAATGAACTAACTTCATTTTTCTTGTGTTTATCAATATAATAGCAAAGAGAACGGCGTGAAATACCCAAATGAATTGCAATTTCTCTCTGCGACATTGGAATTCCGGAATAATAAAGAGATACAATTTGACGTGCTACTTCTTCATTGACTAGGTTCATCAAAAACGGATTTTTTCTTTAGTTTAAACGCTTTTTTATAGACTCTGAGTAAAAGAAAATGCAATTTAACAATAAAACGAGTGGAATCCCGTCGAATTCGACGAGCTAAATGTTTAAAAGACCCTACAGATTTGGCTTTAAAAAAAAGCAAAAGTAATTACATTATTGAATCAATATGTAATAAATATATTTACAAACTAAATGTAAAATTTGCCAATTACAGTTTTGCATGCAAATATTCGCACATATTCAGTTAAAATTGTAATCTGAATGCCGGTGAAATCCAGAAATTTTATTTTATATGCTTTCACAGAAAAATAGTTTTATTTAAAAAAAAAAAAAAACTAATTATATTTTTATTGTGACATTATTTTCACTAACTGAAGTCATCTGAAAGTAAAATCTCAATCTCAGTGCCCATAATGAAAAGAAATATTGAAATGTAATATCAGGTAGTACTAGGTTATCCCGTCGACAAAAAATTATCGCCAAATTATAATATTAAATGCCAATAATGGATGATCGGGAACGTCACATTCAATGACATTAAATACGATTCACGTACTTAAAATGTCATTATGGGATTTTTATTTTGACTTTTTATTAATATTTTTATTAATATTCTACTATTTTTTTTTGTTTTTGTTTTTTCGTTATTTAAAATGAAAATTATGTCAATATGTATAATTTGGTTATTAGTTTGGCGATTTGTACAATTTGGCGAAATTGGTCGACGGGATAACAGAGTAGTACCTAATATCATTATGAGAAAAAAGGCGGTGTTTTAAATAGTGACGTCATTTTCTCTTCAAATGTTTTTTAAAAGTTACTGTTATTAGTAATATGAAAAAGGCGTCCGTAATAATATTGTGATTCCCATTTATCTGGTTGCTGAATGACATCATTTTCCTCATTTAAAAATTTTCTTATTTTGCTTTAGACATTAATTTTTATCATAAATTATTTTCTGTTATTTTATTTACATTATTAATATTATTTCTCAGTAAATATATATATATTTTTTACCTCAATTAGTGCATAATTATACGCAATCATTTTGGAAAATAAACTTTTATTATTTATCGAGAGAAAAGCTAAACTGAATTGCCACCTTTTTTCAGAAATATCGTAAAAAGCATTTAAAATTAAAAATAAAATATAAAAATGGAAATAAATTAAAAAATAACTAAAATGGGAAAAACTACAGATAAATAGCTTTCATTTAAAAAAAATAATTATCAAAATCGGTTTAGTAGAAAATTCAGGGCTGATGACACGACATTTTTTAGCTTGTCTGAAAGAAATAGCATCGGAGGCTAAAATATATATTTCTTGTTTCATTTTAAATAGAAACATCATTTAAACATCCTTTTATGCAGATAAGAAACAAAGAAATTTAATGCAATACATTTTTTAGGAGATTTGAAGATTTTTGTGTCCGAACCCTTTTAACCCTTTGGAAACGAATGTCATTTTATTTTTAATACTAGTAATTCTGTATAATGCATTTCGCCTTTTTTAGCCTCTAACGGTCGCATTAAATCACGGTTTAAAAATTCATATAACTTATTTCCGCCAGTTTTTTTTAAAGAAATATTTACTTTATTTAATGACAATTAAAATGATACCAGAGTAAAGCCAGTTACACTATTTTATAAAGCTGAAGGGAATCAAACAATCCGAATAAATCACAGTCAGTGAAAATCACGGGAAGGAGAATTAAAAGCTTAACACTAGAACCGCCATTACGGGTCAAAATGACCCCTGCAAGATTGATAGTAGTCGATTCCAACCAGAATTTTCTTCTTAAGATATATTAAATGTATGTAACATAAAAATAGGTTAATTAAATAAGATAAATAGTTTAAAATTAAAATTCTGGTGAGAAACATATTTTATAAAACTTGAGTAAAATACCCGGCGGTTCTAGTGTTAACTAAGAATTTTTTGAATAAACACGCTTTTAAACGCTTTTTAGACGCGCATCAGATTTAGATTACAACTAGACTATTGTGGGAATAATAATAGCAGTAATAATAAATTAGAAATAATAATAAGAAAATAAATTAATAATAATAATAATAATTCTACATTATTATTAATAATTGTACAGTAACAATAATGATAATAATAAAAATAAACAAGCGCACCTTATATGAAAGGTATCCATGATGCATCCTGAAAAAAATAATGTATGCATTTAATTCATTTCGTTAAAAAAATTCACGTAATGTAGATAATTTTATAATTTTAAAAGTGTAATTTCGTTGGTAATTTTCATATACTTATTAGTTTTTAGCGTATACATTAATCAAGCACAAATCCTGCAAATAATTTTTCGCACCTATAAATTAGAAACAATAATTTGATGTTCAAATAAAGTATGTTGGTTTATGCTATTGACATTATTATTATTATTATTATTATTATTATTATTATTATTATTATTATTATTATTATTATTATTATTATTATTATTATTATTATTATTATTATTATTATTATTGTTATTATTATTTTGTATTTTACAAAAAAAAAAATGACTGAAAGACACAAATTTGAATGTATCTAATAGATGTATTTTGAAGTCGAAATGGTTAATGTTCAGCACGCCTGAATACCGTGTTGAAAGTCCAGAATTCAATTACCAGCAGGATTTGCCCTGCTGAATCATTGAATCTTTCATGCCTTCGCAAGGCTGCCATACGCGACTATATTTTAATTCCATCTCACACCATTTTCAAAAAACAAAAATCTCTTGTATATGTTTTGACAATATTGAACAGTAAAGCAGTATTGAAGATCTTCCTATTGAAAGCAACTTAACACACAATCTATTGACTGATCATCTTGTTATATTGTGATCCAATGGGAACAGAAATTTTTTTGTTTAAAATAAGGTAATAATGAAATGATAATGAATTAGATATGTAGGAAATTTTATAAATTTAATAAAATTTAAATTTTTACCGATTAACTTTTTCCAGCATGGTATAATCTGTTAGTGAAATGAGAAATTATCGACTGACACCGAAATTCACAAACGGATATTTTAGATACTTTGAATTCCTTAATTTAAGCTTTTATTGTAAAAACAAAACTTTAATAAAATATTATTGGTGCCGTTGTCAGTTTGGAGGTAAAATTAGGTATCCCAGTCCGGGCACAATGTGCCGGAAAGGGTTAAAGCCGGAATTATATGCCTCTTTTAACCCTTAAATGCATAGGATAGAACGCATTCCAAAAAATGCGCAATTCAAAGAATCAGAATTCATACCACAAAAATCTAAATAGTAATTTTTTCTTTATTTGATTACGAATGGCCTGTCATTAAGTGAAAATTGTTCTTTTAAATTTCTGGTGAGAATACGGAATATGTGAATAAAACCTTCAATAAAACGGGAACACTTATGGTATCAAAAATGATACAATATGCATTTAAGGGTTAAATGAAAAAAACTTCCATATCGCGCCAGTTTTTCTCTTACAGAAATTTATATTTAATTCATCAAATAAAAATAATGCCTTTAAGAAATATCGGTATTCAAACAAAAAAATGGTTAAAACTCTTCCTGTACCATAATGTACCGTTAGGCTTTAGTAGGTTAAAAAAGAATAATCAAAGTTTAAAAACGTATTAGGTTGTCCCAAAAGTTTCTTCCGTTTTTTGACCAAAAATAACCCAAGAAATTTTCGTAAACAGCAAGAGTTTATTGAAGAACATCTGTGCTATTCTGTTCTATGAACCTTCTTCAACATTTCCAGGAGTTTTATAACAGGGTCCCCACAACTCTACCACTAAATTTTAACAATATTTTCAAAGTATTTCATTGCAGAAAAATATTGCAAAAATTGCATATAAAAGGATAGTCGAAAATTCGGTTTCTTAAAAGTCAAATATAAATTTTCCTATCATTAATAGTAGAGCCAGAGTCCTTAAAAAATGTAAGGAGTGTGCGAACCTTGTATAATGCCTTCTTTTCAAAAATGTTTTGATTTGGTTCCAAAATACTAGCCTAGGTATTTATTTTATTTTTTATTTTTATTTATTAATTAATTTACTTATTTATTTTTGTCATTTCAAACATTTATTATTTTTTTATTTTTTTATTTTTTATTTATTTTTATTTATTTATTTATTTGGTGAAGAGAATTTTCCAGAGAAGAAAGCAAATAGTAATCGGTTTGAGCTAAGTACCTAGAGTACGAAAGGTGTATAAGTACATCTCAGTCGGAAGTAAGTAATTTGTTTTTACCCGGTAAAAGATTGTCCCACCAAATTTCTTTTGCACTGCATATGCTATCTTTTAATTCAACTGGCACCAGTTTTGGAAGATAAAAATCGTTTGCACTTTGACAAAATTTGCAAAAAATAAAAATAAAAATAAAACAAATCGTGTTAAAAAAAATTTAAAAAAAACAGAATAGAAAAATAGTTGCTAGTGGCCGACTTCAGCATGACCTGTTGGCAAACAACTTTGTAAATCGCTTCTTCAGCATCAAAAAGTTCCTTTTTTGAAAAGATTGGTCGCCGTGAACGAAAATATGATAGTTTATAACAACAAGGAAAGCAAACAGTCTTGAATTAGTTGGGATAAAGGTCGCATTCCTGTCGCTAAAGTCCGATTCTTAAAGAAGATTGTTTTGGCCTCTATTTGGCGAAATTAGATATACTATGAGCGACTTCAATTTTGAAAATTACTACTGACAACTAGACGAACTGAAGGTATCAACAGTCATGAGATACCCCTAAATAGCAAACAAACAAGGTATTATTTTCCATTATGACGACTTTAGTTTGAATGCCAGGAGAAAATTCCTTGTATTCGATTAGAACATCCTCCTAACTCTCCGGACATTGTTCCGTCCGACTACTATTTGTTTCTTTCTCTCAAAAATTCTGTTTAAAAAATGAACGCTTTGAATGATATAAAAAAATCACCTCGATAAGTATTTTGCCATCAAATCGAAAAAAGTTTTGGAAAGAAAGTGTTAGGCTATTAGAAAGATAGAAGAAAGTTTTTTAAACAGTTTGGCTCTAGAAATGAGACGGGCTCATCCCGAATCTGAAGTCTGAGCCTGACACGGGCTTGGACTCGATTCTTATACTAGTCTTCGAACTCGGGCTCATTTATTATGAAGTTGGCGATTTTATTTATTTTCGAAAAAAAAAATCCTTAAAATTACGTATTCCTTCTCAAGTCTTTTTAATGTTTTTTTTGATCAAAATAATGGGAAAGTACAAATAGGGTTTTTTTCTTTTTGTTGAAAGGCTATTTTAACCCTTTCCGGCACACTGTGCCCGGTCTGGGATACCTAATTTTAATTCCAAACTTGCAGACAGCACCAATATTATTTTAGTAACATTTTGCTTTTACAATAAAAGCTTAAATTAAGGAATTCAAAATATTTAAAAAATTCGTTTGTGAATTCCGGTGTCAGTCGATAATTTCTCATTTTAGTACAGATTTTGCCCGTGCCGGAAATAGTTAAGAGAAATTTTATGCTATTTGTTTGTTTATGGCGCAGATAAAAAAATAAAAACATTAATTTCTTCAGGAGATATTTTGAATAGAGATAGTATGCATTAAACGTCCATAGACTCAACATTACAAATAGGAATTCGCAAATTGAATGACAAACAGACTTAATAAGTCAACACGAGTTTTTTTTGTGAGCAAAGTATCATTAACTTGTAAAAAAAAAAATCACTCATTTTTGAAAAATAGTTCAGTGAAGAATTTAGAAATTTATTTCATTATCGAGTTCCTTTAATGATTTTTTTAATAGTTAGCGTAACCAGATTCCTTTTCCTTTTTTCACTTTCTTTTTTCTCTGTAAAAAAGTAGAAGTTCACTAATTAACTCTCTCATTAATTTTCACTAATTTTTTTTTACTTTTTTAGAGAACGAATTGCGCTATTTTTTATGTTAGGAAAAGCAATTTTCTTCAATCCAGTTTTTTTTTCAACAGTGCTTTACTTAAGTTAAAATTTATCTTGAGCTTTAAACTTGATCAATTATACAACGAACGGATATATTACTCAGAGGTGATCTATTATTTAATGAAAATTTTAGTCTATAATTAATGAATTAAGATTTACTTATGCAGATAAATGTATTTTTGTTAATTAGAATTGTGACTGTATGTATTAGTTTGGCATACAGATAAACACTTGATGAAAATACTTTGAACGTTTTTAATTAAATTTTCAATTTTGTTTTATGTTTTTTTTTAAGAGTCTAGTATTTAAGTAAGAGCAAATTGTTCTTGAATTTTTAATAATTTGTTTACGTTAGAATTTTTCTATAGTTTTCAATTTATTCGATAATAAAAAAGCAAATATTCTAGTATTTAGTCCGAAATGAGCATTATTAACACTTTTCGGTTCAGTGATCCCCAATGTGAACCGAAGTGATTCAAATTTTACAAACGGCTCAAAAAACATTTTAAAAAAATCCCTTTAAACATTTATTCTTAAAAGTCTTTAATGTTTAAAACGTCGTTTGTAAATTCTGGTCAGTGAATTATTTATTCATATTATATTATAATAAATTATTAATTATATTATTATAAATTATTATTATTAATAATTATAGAATATCTCTGTGCCGGAAAGAGTATAGAAAAATATTAGCCTATTTATATAAAAAAAGAGTTTTATGTTTGCCTTAAAATGACTTCTTGTTACTTGTATTATTATCCTTTACCTCAGCGTAGCGTTTTGGTAAAGCTAAAATGTTTTAACCTTTTCCGGTACAGAAAAATTTCGTTCATAAAATGATGAAATATTGATTGACACCGGAATTTACAAACGACTTTTTTTTAGACATTAAAAACTTTGTAATCTCTATAATGGGCGTAAGTTTTTTTCCAACCACCTTCGTCGTTCCAAGGCCAAGCTCGCACTCTGATTGGTTGTTGCTCTCGGCACTGTTTTCACATAACTTGGCGATGTTCATACTTGGCTTAGCGATAGACGCTTCCGTCGAGTTTGATTTCCTTCCGAGCCGAGTACGAAGTAAACCGAGTACAAAGTAAAAAGTTGTGTGTAAAAACTTTTAAAGAGTACAGCTTTCAGTAAGACACGTTCCATCCAATCCAATGCTGCAAGAGAAAAGTTACTTTGTACTCGGTTCGGAAGGAAATCAAACTCCTCGATGGAAGCATCTATCGCTACGCCAAGTATGATTATCACCAAGTTACATGAAAACAGTGCCGAGAGCTACAACCAATCAGAGTGCGAGCTTGGGCTTGGAACGACGAAGGTGGTTGGGAAAAAAAATTACGCTTACAATGGACCTTCTAGTTGCCAGGCAACTTTTTATCAAGTGTAACATTGTAAACCGTATTGCATGGACATTAGGGAACCATAATAAAAAGAAAGAAATGAGTAGACGTGGCTGGAAGCCACAGTTAAGAATAAAATTAGCTGACATAGATTTAAAAATATAGTATAAGTTAATATATTAAAAACACAAAGAGAGAGTTTACAAAAAATTACAATAAGAAAAAAAGTTAAAAAAGAAAAATGTTTCATTAGTTCCATAAAGGCAAGAAAAAATAAAGCTTCCGGGGGAGGAGGGGGGGGTGCCCCAACATAAAGAAAGACTCTTTACACAGACCATGCATTTAAAAAATAGCATATTTAGTATTGCTAGAAAAAACTAGCGGTATAACTTTTTTTTTTTTTTTTTGGGGGGGGGGGGGGGTTAAACATTTTTGGACATAAACAAAGAGAAATAAAGTTTAAATGAGGGTTGAGAGAAACTCAATCATCCACTTCCAATATAAGTGTGTATCTGGGACGTTTTCTGTTGATGGGGTCGGAAACCTCATAATCAGGAAGCTCAGCGACAATTTCATTAGGCAAGTTACATAAAGATTTATTAAATTTTTTGAGAGTTAATAAAAACTTATCTTAAACTTTCACTGCAAAAGCAAAATTTTATTAAATTATTCAATGTGTCGTTTATGAAATAGTAAAATTCACTTTAGTATGAATAAGTATTTGCATTATTAAGTTTGCTTCGGAACAGAAGAGATTAAATTATGCTTATAAACATATCGTTATTGAAGCGGATTATTGTCAGAGAATAACAGCATTAAATATTCATTTCAAAAACACAGTATTCTTTTCCAAGAAGATAATTTAAGAGAAAGACTTTTTAAAAAATAACTTTGAAAATGAAATCATTCTTCCATCATATTTTTAAAAGCCCATTACTCCACTTTTAAATCTTCTGACGAAAAAAGAAGCAAGCGTTAATGCAAATGAAAAATCTACAATAAAAATTTTTAAAACTTGTACAAAATGCTTAAATAAAGGGTAAAATTAATATTTACGCTTGCTGTTTGTTCCCAGTTAAGAAAGTCAAAGATTGGTAAAAGATATATATTGTGATAGCCATGTGTACAAATGAATAATCCAAAATAAATATTTTGTTAATGATTTGATAGCCCACTTTTAATATTTTCAAACAATCGTTTCTGTATATAACATTCTTTTTATTGAATTCTAAATGTGTCGATGGCGACATTGTTAGTGAAATGCAATAGAAAAAGCACAAAAATATTTTAAAATTTAAACATGAGTAACAGAAATGTAATTGGAATAATTAAAGTTATTTTGAAAATAACAGCTCAAATATGTATTTTAAAATTTCCCAAATTAACATATCTCCCAAATTTGGAAGTTTTATAAGTTTAATCTATTAGTTCTGTTTTATAATTTTAATGAACAAGGTTTTACAAGGGATAGATTAAATTGCGCTGATCAGGAAATTAATGTTTTGAAAGTTTTTAAAAAATGTAATGGTGGATATAAAATAAAACATCACTTTAAAATATCAAATTATTTATAAATGCTATAAGTGATTTATTCAAATAAAATAATATGGTAAAATAATACCTTTTTAATTTTTAATTTACATATTTCATTGCTTTGACGGCAACTTTTTCAAAAACAATAAATGATAAAAAGGAAATTTTTATCATTAAAAAATTAAGAAAAAATTAAAATTAAAATTAAAATATTAAATATAAGATTATTTATATTAAGATTATTAAGATTATATTAAGATTATTTATATTAAGATTAAAATTAAGGAAATTTCCTTTTTATCATATATTGTTTTTGAAAAAGTTGCCGTCAGAGCAATGAATTATGTAAATTAAAAATTAAAAAAGTATTATTTTACCATTTTATTTTATTTTAATAAATCCCTTATAGCATTTATAAATAATATGGAGTGGTGGATTTTACTTCCTTTTCTGTTATGGGTTTCGTATTCTGTTTATTTCCCTTTTTCTTCCACTATGCTAACTTAACTATTGTGTATTTTAAAGTTAGTGACATACTCAATACAATATTATTATTAAGAAGCAAAGTCTCCAAATGGGCATACTCAGAAAATTCTGAAAAAAATAACCGAATGTTCTTCTCATGTGGATATATATGTTTATAGAAAAATAATTGGCGGAACCGCTCTAGAACATTCGTAAAAAAACAATGAATATTTCGTTTATTTGGCAATTTATCACCGGTTAACGACGAAATAAAATTTCAAAAAATAATTTTTCACCAAATAGTTTTTAAGGTAAAAATGTTTCATGTCTTTTTAAAAAACATTTATTTAAATAACTTTATTTTTTTGTCGGTTTTAGTTATAACTGTAATTTTGTTATATATATAACAACACATACGTCATTTTGTGAATGGCAACACTTTCGCATCAATTCGGTTTTGCAATTTTAAGTACTACAAATTTTATACTTCTAAATATCGCAAATTTTCAATTTTTACACTGTCGTATTGAGAAAAAAATGTACTTTTAAATGCAATTTGTTTGAAAGCTGTATCTTAATTTATTTATGAGTTATTAATTTTTTATAGTTTTTAATACGAATTTTATAATTGTGGCATCAGAAATATGCAATTTTCTTTTTAAATTGATAAAAGCTGAAATAAAAATATCATGTCGAAAGAAATCGTCTAATATAAAATCCGATGAATTTTGATTTTATTGCGTTTATATTCACCAATTACATGTTTCTTCAATTTATTGCAAACTTAATTTACAAAGGATACAACACTTTCCCTTTACAAAAATGTATTTTAAATAATATTCGAGTGACTTAACTGTATTTACTCAGTTCGTACTATCAGAAAGCTAAACGAGTGTATGTAATAATATTTTCCAAATTGATAAAAATTACAAATGAATGATTTCTGATAAAACATGGAGCTATTATAAATAGTGAAGATTTGTGAATCATCAGATATCCAATTTGTTTCGCCGAGTGTCTTGAATATTATTTTTGCTGCGTTTGTGTTACATTCCGTTCTAATGACGTCATATGCATATTTTTTTATAGGATGTTTAAGACTGGATCCGTAAAAATGGAATGTTTTTAGCGGATGCAAATAACGTCTTTGTATATATAAGAAAAAGGAAGTGATTTTAAAATTATCAAATTAAAATACTATGGGAAGTGCGTTTGCAAATTTTGAGACGATGAAAATTATGACGGTTTTAGATTTCACCTGGGGATTCTATGATCATGTCAATTTGGAATTTTTTTTCCATTCGCTTTATAGCAAACATAAGAGCCTCAATTGATAATTTTATCATAATAACTGATCTTTGTTATACTTTACTTATTACATATGCGATTAAAGTTTAATTTTAATAATTTGGACACCTGAGTTTTACAAAAACGGTTTTTTTCTTTTTTTAGCTTAAAATAATATTAGTTTGAAAGTTAGACTGACCAATCTAAGATGCATTTTTTTACTGTAGCTAATTTTGTGGGTTTTTTATAAATCAATGAAACAGTTCCTTCCTAAACATTTTTTTTTTTCGTCGAAGTTCGACGGGTTCCACCTCGTATTTATAATGAAAGTCAACAATGGAATTTTATGAATTAAAACGAAAATTAAAATAGTTAAATTTGTTTCATACCCAAAATTAAGTCCAATTCAGCACAGTCGATTCAATTTTGTTGCTATGGAAACAAAAACTTCTCCGATATTGAAATGTATTACCGCAGCATTCTTCATCTAGTTTTTATTTTGGAATACGCTTAAACATATGAAAATATATTTCTCAATATGAAAAAAGTTTTTATACTTAAAGTCATTTTTTCAGTATTAAAATTAAATGACTGCTGCAACAAGCAATATTAATATTCAATAGTATATATATTAAACTATCTCATTGTTTAAGTTTAAATTCATTGAATACCATTTACACGCATTCTAAAAATTTATTAGCAAACAGTTTTCCTTTTCATGAGAATCGTTTGGTTTTTTCCGAGGAAAAATGCTGCTCGCCAAATCGCGTGACGCTTTCTTCTTTCCACATCAACTATTCGAAAGTATTTTATTTTTTTCACAGATATTCTACTGTAATACCGCCGCTAAACTTGACTGATCCTTTATTACATACATAAGTAGTTTCATTAGTTTTTTTTTTTTTTTTTTTCAAAACATTCTGAGTATGCCCGCTATGGAGACCTTCCTTGTAAGTCATATTTTCCTATATCATCCAAAATAATGAATCTTTAAAATTCTGATTTTAAATAAAAAATTCCCAAATACTTATTTAAACTAAACATGACCGTGTGCAAGTATTTATCATATACAAAAGAAGAAATCATGTGAATGAACCAAATCTATTAAGATATAAAAGTACTCCTAACCTATCGTCTTATATTCATCTATTTACACTTAAATATTTAAACTCAATCAAATTGATTAGTAAAAGTATCCCGCGAGTTTTAATTTTTCCCGCTGTATGAAAAGTGTCCACTTTTCCAACTGAACAAATCTGGACAAAACCAGCGAACACGTTACACTCAGACAACTTTTTGGCAGTGACATTTGGTTTTTTTATCAATAACCATTCAATAGAATAAACCGCACATAAAGAAAATAAAGTATTTAAAAGAAAATTCCTAGTTAGAATCTCGACCTAGACACTCGTTAGGGAAAAAAATAGAACTCGTATAATTGCCGAAACGTCAGTGAAGGCTTACTTTGGAGACACGATTTTTTTTTGTTTCTGTCTGTCTGCTGTCTGTCTGTCAGTCAGTCTGTCTGTTCCGCGATAATTAACGTAAAAAACATCCGATTGGCTTGAAATTAAGTGGGTATGTTAGTGAGGCACTGGGATTAAGCTGTATAGTTTTTTGTTAGATTTGATTCATTCGTTCGCAAAATATAGAATATTTTATTTTGCGCAATAATGCTTTTCTATGGCAAATCCAATGATTTTCAATTTTTTTTTTTTCCTTGAGAAAAAATGACACTTTTCATTAATGGAATTCAATGATAAATGGACACTGAAATTTACCAGTTAACTTATTCATATTGTTTTGAAATTTCGTCTATGCATTTGTCAGATTTTTAAAGTTATTGCTGCAAATTCTGGAGATTTTTTATAAATGTGTTCCATTAATATAAACTAATTTGGTTTAGAGATTTACTTATTTAAAATGTATTTATTCCATTTTCTTTATTTTCTCTTAATGGTTGCTAAGCAACAATTCATCCTAATCCTTATTATATTTTAATGCTATAAATTTGAAAGCATGCACGAAAATTTAAATGAAGTCCGCGTCAAAACTGATGAATTAATTAATGTCTTTGTGTCTTTGCGGATAAATATAACATAGTCCAGAAAAGAATATAGGCTACGTTTTATTAATTTTATTCAAATATTTTCCTTAATAATTCAAAATTTCCTTCTTTTTCATACAGAATCAAGAGCGATCTTTTAGATAAAATTTAACCAATTTCCTTTATCGTTGCCAAAAAAAAAAAAAAAAAAAATCTGGAATAATTTTTTAACGGCAATAAGTTTCAATTGAGCAATTTCCATTCGAAAAATTAAACTAAGAAAAAATAAATGTGACGTCAGAATTAAAATAAAAATAAAAATAGTACTTTAATAGTATTTTTTTAATAATAAACATGAAAATTTGTTTAAGAATAAAAATTTTTCTCACAAAGATGGGGGCATAATTAGAAGTAAAAGAAATAAAAAATAATTATATTTCTAACAAATATTTCAATTGGTAAAATTTGACGTCATGATTGAAATAAAACAGATATTTTATAGTTGTCGTTAAAAATACAAGAAACGTGGACAGCAATAACTCATGAATAATGACATCATTGCCGAAACTTCAGTGAAAGCTTATTTTGGCGACACAAAATTTATTGTTTTCCATCTCTCAGTCTGTTCTTCTGTCTATCTGTCAATCCCCGATAACTGCCACAAAATGCAATCAAAACTTCTTTTTTTCGTAAACAAAATTGTAAAACCTTAGATTATTGAGTTTACACTTTCAAAAGTTCCTGATACATCAGATTTAGCTGTTTTTGGTGGGCAGGTATCTAGAAGTATGAGGATAATGAAAAATGCATTTTAAAACTGTCACTTATCCTTATAAATCAAAATGTAGAAAGAAATATAAGATATACGATAACCATTAGCAGATTGATACAAAGTTAGAAATTTAAGTTTAATGAGACTACGGGGGGTTCAGGGGGGCGGAGCCCCCTTGAAGAAATCTACTGTGGTATAATAAAAAAACAAAAATAATAGATCATGAATTTTTCAGAATATCCTAACATAACTAAATCTTTAATTTAACGGCTTTTGATGGCTTCAAATTTGTTATTCTTATTTTATTCTTATAAATAATTACGTAATTCGAAAATTTTAAATTACAGTTTCCAGGAAGTTGAATATTACGCTAAATGTGTTTTAAAAAAAAGATGTGAAAAGCTGACGTTGAGGCTCTTGATCTGCAGATTTACTAGTTACTTTACCAATCAATTTGAATGTGTTAAAATAATTAAGTGTAATTATATTTCCAAAGGAAATTGAAATTCCTTTTTACCTGTGGTTCATCTGTTTCGAGTAACAAACCAGATATCATAGCCAAAAAGTTGTCTGAATGAAATGTATCAGTCAAATTTATAATTTTGTAACAGGATAACTTAGTTGAAAGAGTTTAGACATGTTATGTCGCTTCTGAGTTCGAATTCCGAGGTAGACATTTCTTACTCAGTTGAAAAAATTACAATTCGTATAATTTCTTTAACAATCATGACCAATCAATTTGAATTTTATCATTTTATTATTTTTTATTTGAATCAATTTTAACATGTTAAAATAATTAAGTGTAATTATATATATATATATATATATATATATATATATATATATATATATACAGGGTTCGCACAGTTCTACCACTAAATTTTAAGAATATTTTCGAAGTGTTTCACTGCAGACACATATCGTAAAATCTGCGAATGGAGGCGGGGATCGCGAACGTTGTGGTTTAAAAATTAAATGTAAATTTTCTTATTTTTAATACCGGTGCCAGAGTCCTTGGAAATTCCAAGGAGTGTGCGAACCTTGTATATATATAACTTATTGGTATTACTTTGTATTGTAACAGAATAAATTCGTTGAAAGAGCTTAGACATGTTAACCCTTCCCGGCGCAGTGTGCCCAATCTGGGCACACCTGCTTTTAATAGCAAACTTGAGAACGGCACCAAGAATATTTTATAGAAATTTCGGTTTTACAATGGAGACGTGAACTTAGGAATTCTTAATTTCTCTAAAAGTCGTTTTTAAACTCCGGTGTCAATGAATAATTTCTTATTTTATGAGCAGAATTTGCCTGCGCCGGAAATGGTTAAAGCCTGATCCTGAATTCAAATTCCGAGCTAGACATTTTCTCATTCAGTTGAAAAAAATTACAATTCGTCTAATTTCTTCACCAATGTTTAATTGTGTTGCACTAATTATGTGTAATTATGAATCAAAATATTAATGGCGTTTCTTTATACCTATGGTTTAACTGATTCAAATAAAACAGAAGATGTCTTTGTGAAAAGGTTATGTGAGCGAAATGTATTCACCGAATTTGTCCAGAATAGCTTTAGTTGTAGGAGCTTTAGCATGGCAATAGTTCTAAAGACGTAGGTTCAAATTCTGACCTGGACACTTTTTTCACTCAGTTGAAAAATTTTAAACTCATATAATTTCATTACATCAGTCAGTTTGCATTTGATAAAATAATTAAGTGTAATTATATACTATACATTAATGCAGTTACATTTTACCTATAGTTTAACTGTTTCAAATAACAGGCCAGATGTCATTACGAAAAGGTTATCTGAGTGAAATGTATGAGCTGAATTCATCCAAGATGACTTAGTTGAAAGAACATAGCTAAGCTAAAGTCATGGTGCTAACTTCGAATACAGCTTGGAAACTTTTTCCATCAGTTTCAAAATTTTACAACTCGTTGTTATTACCGATATAATTTTTATACACGCTTTATGTAAAGTTTAATAAAGATGAGATTTCTGCATTTTTACACACCAGTATTTTGTTAGAGGAAATATTATTTCATTTAATCAAAACACTTTTGCGATTTAGCAGACCAACATTTTTTTTTCTAATTAAATACTAGTGTTCCAAATTGCTGACATACCTTCCCTAGTTTTACTACAGTCATTAACCCCTTTTAGACGGGAGACTTTTATGAAGTTTTTAATGTTTTGTCACCAGTTTTTAAAAACAGAAATTTGTGCATTATTAAACGAAGAAAATGCTCCGATTAAATAAGGCAAATTTTACAGTAAAATTTAACTGATGGAAATAATCAAGGATTCTTAAGCCTTTTTACAACAAGTATACGTGTCGGTTGTCTTCAAGGAATTAAGCATTTACTTGCAGAACATTTTACACAAGTCTGCCACAGGCGATTATATTTTAATTTTGACTGGCACTAATTTTTTTAAAACAAAAATCTTTAACAGGCACTTTGGAAAAATTTGCAAGAAAAATATATTTTAAAATTTATTTCAGAAAAATACTGGTTTACACTGAATATAAAAATAGTCGCAGTTGGCAGCCTTTCTTACAATAATAGAAATGCATAATATTCATGATAAAAAAATTTAAATATGAAATGCCAATCTAAAGTATTTAAATGCCAACTAAAAGCTCACAATATTATTTAACCCTTTCCGGCGCAGTGTTACCACTCCGGCAACACCTAATTTAAATTCCAAACTTAGAAACAGCACCATTAATATTTTACTTTTACAATGACAGCTTAAATCAGGGAATTCTTAATTTCTAAAAAAATCTTTTGTAAATTCCGGTGTCAGTCAACAATTTCCCATTTTACGAATAGAATTTGTCTGCGCCGGAAAGGGTTAAAGCAGATATTTTGAAACGTTGAGTTAAATGCCTGTCTTCGGTCACTGACACTGAATATTCCGTTTATGGCCGCATCAGCCACCGATGACTGAGAGTCTAAAATATGATATAAAACTAAATTATTTATATTTTTCTAAGTAATTACTGCAATTTTATTTAAAATTTATATAATATCGTATTTTCCACTGTCAGTCTCCGGTAATTGACGCAGCCTAAACTGTCAGTCATCATGGCACTCAACGTGTTGAAGGAAAGACATATTTTTTAACACATTCGTCACTAAAAAAATTTCTTAAGCTATATTTTTTTCATCTCATTATTTTCCTTTTAACCCTTTCCGGCTCGGACAAATTCTGTTAGTAAAATGAGAAATTATCGACTGACACCGGAATTCACAGACGACATTATAAGAAATCAAGAACTCCTTAATTTAAGCTTTTACAGCAAATGTCAAAACAAGATTTATGTAAAAGCAAGATTTTATTAAAATATTATTGGTGACAGTTGCAAATTTGGAATTAAAATTAGTTGTGTCCAGACCGGACACACTGCGCCGGAAAGGGTTGAAATTGACGGAGCGTTGAAGTACATTTTTTTCAAATGCACGAAAGAACATACATAACTAAAATAATGAGTTTCAGACTATTTTAAATGTAACACTGACAGATTCTATTTGTTTTTGTTTATTTTCAGTAAACAATGTTTCTGAATAAAAAAAGATGATTTTGTTACTGTATTTTATGTAAAAATTCCCTGAATAAGCATCTTTATAATGGGCTATTTTCTATATCTTAATATTTTTCTATGAATTTCTCCTTACATAATATTATTTTCATTGAATTAAAAAGCATGCTTGACTTACTATGTTTATCGTACTCAGGTCTACGAATGTAAGATGTTTTCAGAAATGATTATAAAATTGAATTTTAACCAGCTTTTTTACTTATATTTCCATAAATATTGCACCATTAAAATGTGAGATAAAAAAAGAAATAAATGCATACAAAACTGAGTAAAATAGTGATTTTCTAAATTATTATTTATTTATAATTAGCTTAATTCTTTTGTATTAAACTGTTATTTCTACCCAATGCCATGCAATAGTTACGCTTAGTCAATCTGTGGCTTAAATGTATTTTTTTTCATTATTACTGAATATAATTTCTTATAACAAAAAGTAGAGAAACAAATATCCCTTGGCATGTTTCAAACATTACGCGAGTAAAGCCGCGGGGTTTGCTAGTTTAATCAATAAAAAGCTATTGATAATTATATTAAAATAAAAGAAATATATTTTTTACCAGAAAAATTAAACGGGTCTTCCTTTTACAAATAAAAGTCTTCCTCCTTCACGCATGCCAGTAAGTGTACGTTTTTCTCATCAAGTAAAAAGCTGTATTCATTCAGCTTTAATAACAAAACAGAAAAGCTGGAGGATGTAAGTCACAAATTTGCAAGAATCGAAACAAAACTAACATCGTTCCGTCTTTGTAATGACATTTATAAGAATAAATGTGCTTTAAAAATCGTACGAGCAACCCTCATTCAGACACCTCAATTTCTAAAAAAAAAAAAAACTATTTTTATCATCTTACAAGAATACAAAAGATTAAATTAAAATTATAAAATCTCATGTGATCTCAATGCCAACGGGTTTTTATTTCTGTTTTTTTTTTTTTTTTTTTTTTTTTGGTTTGACAATTTTAAGGACGAAACAGATGCTGTTAAGACATGTAATGACTGTTTTCGTGAATTCAGTACAAAATTTAAAAATAAGGTTATAAAAAATGAACAAACTATTTTTCAATGATATTATATTTTAACAAAACGGTATTTTTTAACAATGTTATAAAAATTGCTTTAAGCCAGACATTTTAAATATATCGTTTTCAATTTCACGTAATTTTCACAAACGATTTCTTATTTTTCTGTTTATATTCGTAAAAAAATAAGTTTGTTTTTACAAAGTAAATTTTATTATCTGCTCAGTCTTAGATACGGTTCGTACGTAACATGGGATTCGTGAGATTTTAGGTGTTTTAGTACAAGAAATTTCGTAATGTATAGTTTGGTATATGGGAGGATTTTTTTTTTCGTTATTTATTTTACAAAATTTTTTGTAAAAGGAGATTGAAAGTCCTTGAGAGGCATAACAATTCTGTTAGAATTGGCAACAATAGTTTAAAAAATCATTTTGAATTATAAAATAAATGCCTCGTGTAAAGATATTTTGAAATCAAACTGATTGACAATATAATTATTTGGCCTTTTTAAATATGAAGTTTTGACTGAATTCATGCCCCCCCCCCCATTTACTTCTTTAAAAAAATTATCGTTTAAAAGATTTCTTTCTTTTTCAATATTCACGTGTAAATACTATTTTTATACCGTAATTTTTAATGCTTTCCTGCTTTTTAACACTTTCCAACAAAGTTGAAAAGTCCTTATACATTCGATTTGATGGCCGTCTGGCCGTGCTCTAACTCTCGTAAACGCACTCGGATTGCCCTGAAAGTTTTGGATATTATTGACGTTTACCCTAGCACGAACCCTATTGAAAATGAAGTTTCTACCATGATTAGTCTATTTACAGGGAGAGTCAAAAGATTTTCATTACAAAAGACTTCCCCACTTTTTCCAAAAATTTAATGGAAGGGAAGAGTGTTGTAATCTGAACGCAGCCTTATGATTGTATTTTTTATGTGCTCCCAACGAGGAATCTGGCTGCGCGGAGTTTGGGCGCCATTTTCCGGATACCCTTTATATGTCTCTTTTAATTTCTATTCTTTGCGGTATAGCGGCATATCATAGATGCATTCGCAAATGTGATTTACGCAACTTTGTCGTCATTTGAAAGCAAGGGATATGCTATGAAAATGAGTACACGTGTTATTCAATTTAAAAAGTAATATCAAAACCAATAAAAAACTGAGAAAAAATGTTCAAGTTATTATTACCTTTTGTTTAAGCATCCATTTTTGAAAAAGTAATTTTACATTAATAACATTGTATTGTAAAAGTATAAAAACTATTATTATCCTTTGATATAAATATCTCCAGCTTAAAATATAGTGTTGAGTGCTTACTTTAATAAAGTGGGTAAAAATACGGCTAATTAACTATTATCAATTACTACTAAGTTAGCTGTAAAAATAATATGGAATTTTCTCTGAAAACTGCTGCCAACAACACCTTTGAATAGTAAATTTCCTCCAGGCTTTCATAATAAAATGGAGATTTCAAGTACTCGTTTGTACATATTGGTGTCAATAAGTACCGAGATAAAACTAAGACTTTAATTAGCCTCCAAAAATGAACATACTTTATACGAATTGAAAAATAAGCCGCACTTAATTAGGAAGGTTTGATGTTTTAAAAGTATTTGCTATAAGCATGTCTGTGTCAAAAATGTATAAATATTTAATAAATTAATATATCATACACAAAATAACTGTTCCCTGTGATATTTAGCAGATTTTCGTTAAATTTAAGAATAATTTTTCGCATTTTTTTAATTTAGAGCAATAAATTCAGACGAAGATAATTAGAATAAAAATAATCTTTATAATTGAATATTTTGAGTGCATCTATCTTTACATATCTTTTGTTGTTGGTACATAAGAACAAAAATAATATTTTGGCAGAAATTAACTTTTAATTAATCAGAAAGTATGTAGAAATTAACCAGAAAGGAAAATGATAACCCTTTTTATAGAAACAAATCACAGGCGAATGCCAAACATCTAGATTAAAAAAAGAAAGTTTCTATCTGTCTCTCTGTGCCTGTCTCTGTGAGTATGTGTCTGTGACAGGGTTGCCAAAGATGACTATCTTTGTATTATGTTTGCTCTATTACTCTAAAAGAAATGTACATTGTAGTTTATTTTTCATGCAAATGTTTTCTTAGCATAAGCATAGCTGAAAACATCTTCCGCATTTTCAGCCCGGAAAAATTTTATAGAAAATTTTAATCTCAAATTGCCGTAGTCTATCGATTAAATAAGTTAAAAATTTCTATTAATTTTTTTCGGGCTAAAAAATCGGAAGAATTGGCAAATATGGCATATGTAACCGATTTTATTTTATTTTTTTTATTTTTTTATTTATTTATTTATTTATTTATTTATTTTTTGAAAAGGCGATGTGAAATTAAAATATAGTCACCTCTGGTAACCCTCTATAATGGCTAACGAAATCTACGAGACGTACAATGCTGAATGTTATTGTAAGGGTAGCCCGAAGTATAAATGCTGGTGCACTTGAGACTCAGAATTTTTAATGTTTAATAAACAGTTGAGTTATTCATTAAATATCGTAAATCTTCTTCTAATAGAGTCATCTATATGCCAGTCAAGGATAGAGCTTACACTTGCATTCAAACCAACTTATGCATCGGAAGCTAGCTAAGAACCGACTTTTAACCTTATTTATGTTTTATTAGTATTTATCAAAGACATATCTGTTAGATTGCTAAGTGCAGTTGAAGTTAAAAAACATATTTCGAGAGATCGTATTAAGTGTCAAATGCCGCAATTAATTCGTAAAATGTCGCATTTAATTCTTTGAAAAAAAAAATATATATAAAGGTAGGTTTTTTTTTTTTTTTTTTTTTTTTTTTTTTTTTTTCAAAAAATGTTTTCTCCATTTTCAAACGCCCATCCATTGGGCAATTTTATAGGTATCACAAACTAAAAATATGATCTAAAAGCTGAAACCTTCCCTTAATCAATGGTGCAATTAGTTTTAAAAAATGTGGATTTTTTTTTCAACGCAGGTCACTTTGCGTTTCACGGAGGCAATATTTATTCTATAATAAAAGTAACTAATCATCGTACTTTGAAACAACATTTTTGGAGCATCTCAACAAATCAGATTTACATCACCTGCAAAATTTTAGATGCATGCGGAAGGGTAAAAATATTTTTTACAAAAAAAAAAAATGTGTGAAAATGTCGATTAAATGCGTAAAAACTTGTGTATTTCGCTGCAGTTTCGCGCGTTTTCGGTACGCATAGACTTAAAAAAAAATAAATAAATAAAAAAATAAAAAAAAAATACACAGAAAAGAAAATGTGAAGTAGCATACAAGTTACAATTCGATATTTTTACGCTTTTTTTTCAATTCAAAATTTAATGCAGATTGAAGTGCATTTAAATTTATAAAATCAGACAAATTTGAATTTTATTTAAAGGTCATCATGGGTTCAGGCAAAGCCAGGCGGGTCAGCTAGTCTGAAATATATGTAACTATAAATACATAAATATCAGCTTATTTATGAATGTAATCCACATTACGTATTACACATTTCAAGGGGAATTATTTAATAAACGTGTGCATGTTTAACAGTGGTATTAAAATGCAGCTTGCTGGAGACCAATAACATTGATGATTATTGCCTTAGTTCACAGATTATTGCTCCTTGATTAAAGCCTTAGTTTATTGCTCCATAAATTATGTCACACGTTTTTTTTCATATATTTGACTTCCCTCCCCCTTTATCACAAAATGTGTATGATTTTACTCCCTTGCCCCTCTTGTCACCTAGTTGACTTTTGATTAAGAAATTACTTTTATAGTAAGGCCTGCAAGTGTCATTTTATTTTATTTTATTTTTTAAATCTTAAAAGAACGATCTTGTAAATTGTTTCATACTCATTTGAGAGAAACGCTTAAACATGCACTTTTAACAGTGCAATTTTCCATAATGACAAAGAACTTCAACCGTGTGAAATTGTTTTCAGATACTCTGCCATATCTCTAACTCAAGATATATTGCTGACTGCTTGCTTTATTAAAGTAAGGGAAAAACTGTTATTAATTATAAATAACTTAAGATAAAAAATATTAATTAATTTTTCCAAAAGCTTTTTCGAATAATACCTTTAAATAAAGTGTAAATTTGCCCAAGGCTTCCTAATTAAATGAAAATTCCATGTACTGGTACTCGTATGGATTTTCCAAAATAAAACTAAAACTTTAATTAGCCTCCTAAAGATTAACATACTTTCTTCGAATTGAAAAATAAATCCTACTTAATCAGCAAGGCTGGTGCTTTAAAGATTCTTATTATGAAGATGTCTGCGTTAAAAAAGTATAAATATTTAATAAATTAGCAAAATATTAATTAAAAGAATTGTTCTGCTTGATACTTGAAATAAAGTTTACGTTAAATTTATGAATAATCTTTGACAAATTATTTTTCCCTCTTTCGAACAATAAATTCAAATTAATATAATAATTATACGTGATGGAGAGATTTTTACATACCTAAAAATATTTTGTAATAATCATATTGCTTCCTTAGTACCTTTGATTTCTCTCCGATATTTCTCTCCCCAAAATTGTGCATCAATTTGATCAACCAATTTATTTATTTTACAATAATTATAATTAAACCTGTTAGTGATCGTATTATGTTTCTAGGATCTGATTAGGGAAAAGAATATTTTCTGTAGCCTAAGGAATAATAATAACAATTCTAATAAAATGATAACATTCCTTACAAAATACTTCCAATTAAAATTTCTTACAAAAAAAATATTCTTATCCAAAAAAAAAATTAGATTAATTTATGCGTTGTGTTTTTTTTTGACGTTATCAGATCCTTATGAAACGTTGATCAGCATGCACCTAGAGTAATTCCGACACATACTCCATAAATCATCACCATGCTTTGTCATTTATAAAACAAAAACATTTATTTGTACAACACAGAACACACATAAGACACTAAATATATACATGCACATAAATAAATTACAAAGATACAAAATAATCAAATCAAAAATCTATTCATTTTTTTTGTAGCTGTTGGCATTACTGCATAATTACATTTTATGCTTTGTAGCACGATATTTTCAACATTGAAAATTGCTTTCATAAATTTATGAGTTATCATCACCATAATGAATTAATCTGCGGGACAATTGGCGTGCAAGTGTTTCACTCTTATTTAATTATTTTATCATACTCTATAGTTGTGGGCAAAAGAAGGGGGAATAAGTCGGTAAAAAGCATACCTTCTCTAAAGTTGTTGACACCATAGGCAAATGCATATCCAGACACATGAGTAGAAGTCCGGCACACTTTTATTGCTCATATTGGCGAAGATTATCACTCGAGCACGTTTGGTAGACTGACTGCCTGACTGACTCTTATTTCAAAAATTCTAGAATCAAATGTATACTAATTATTCTGTAGTCGAATATCCTTCGACCATTCACAGTTTTCTTTTTAACATATTTTTTCCCCTTCCAGTCTCATTGGCTGTCCTTAAATTGACTATTAACTTGAACGCCCCCTAATTTTAATTTTCTAGGGGCTTCTACAGGCCTAGTCGTCAGAATGTCTCTGTTGTTGATAATTACTACCACACACGGAGATGAGATTTCCCCTTTTGCCCTGTCGTAAATACACAATAATGAAAATGTCTCTGTTTTGTCATTTATTTATGGGCGTCCGTCACAGTCTTATTGCCGCTATAAATTTCTTGTCTGAGTTGTAAATCCACTGTCCTCTGTTCCTTTCTTTTTTTTATAATTTATTTCCAATAGTTAGTTTTCTTTACAGAATTGTCTGGTTTGAGTGATGTGGGGGTTTTACACCCATCATCTATCCCCTGGGTCTAAAAAAAAAATGAGGTCTGTAGACATCATTTTTGTGCACACCACACTGCCGCAACTGTTGTATCCATATTCATTGGAATTTTGATTCATTTCTGGTGAACACTTCCAAGGTCCGATTATCTTCACTTCTGTGTATTATTTACCCATGCCCAAATTTTGATACAATAATTAAATTAATCCATTAAATGCCAAATCATGTAATCAAAGCCAAGTATAAATTTGGAATAATTTATTTCTACACTAAGGAAGAAAAAAAAAAATAACATGTAAAAGCTCCGAAAAATCTAAACCTGAATTTGAGATGTATTGGCACATTTTTTTGTTTATTTTAAATGTATACTATTTTAAACACATAAAGTAAAATATGTATTAACCCAAAAACAAAACAAAATACAAACAACACAAATTCCTAGCAACACCAATGTTATTAGCATAACATATCTGGATTAGTATCAAAATAGTAAAATATATATACAATGTTGAGAAACCTTTTTTATGTACATCATATGAAATATCTAAAAAAACAAATATACCCTGTTGTGTATATTCTACACTTCACAAGATTATTAACACAAATCATAGCTGAATGTTACAAATTTGAATTATGTTAAGTGTTGATAAAATGGGTAATGTTATATACACATTCCTCATCATTCTCGTGGAGGAGGTATAGAGGACATCGCTGCAGACACATGTGCTCAAAGCATACCTTATTGCTCTTCACACGAGAAGCGAACGTTTTCTTAAATGAGAAAAAGAGGAAAAAAAAAAAACGAGCTAGCGCGAAAAAGAACGCATCCTATCAGTAGCGCGCATTTTGATTGACAGGTGCTAATGACGTGTTTAGTACCTCACACCCTGAAAACGTAATGGATAAGCTTTCCTGGAAAACAAGTCCGATAAGCCACCCCGCTATAGAGGAAAACTTGTTTGTAACGGGGATAGCGAATGTTGTGGTCTTTGCAAGTCACACAGGTATGTTATTTTCTCGTATTTTTGTCTTAAAAATTATATTTCTTTTGCATGAAACTTATGTTAAACTATTAGAAACTAACCCGTATTAACCTATCACCTGCTACGCATGCCTTCCTTGTAAATTTTCACCCCTTTATTCTATAAAATTGACATATATTCGCTATAAAACCATGTACTGTGTACTGTTTATTTTGTATTTTCAGGGAAAATGGCTTCTTATAGACTGGCTGAAGACGCTTGCTGTCGAAAATCTCGTATTTCCCTCAGAATATATTGGAGTCTCAGAGAAGTATCCTAATGCAATTGCCTTTCAGGAAATAATACCGCGATTATGCAATCGTTTAACAATGTTCCTAAAATTATATTATGATTCTGAACATTGCCTGAAAGATTTTAATATCCAATGCTAAAAATTATAATATCACAACTTGAAAAAAAATTTTTCGAAAATCAATGTGCCCTTTTCATTTCACTGGCTGATAATTGCAATTAAACTTGAAAAACCAATGTCAAATTTTGCCACCAGAGAAAAAAATTAAAGAAAAAAAAAATTCTTTTTCATAACTGGTTGTGATATTGTTGATAAAAACTTTCTGCAAGTAAATCTTTACCATACATATCTATCTAAAAAAAATAGCGGAAGAAAAATCTGATATGCTTCCTAAATGCTTAATTTGAGGGGGGGGGGTTATCTAGCAAAACGTGAATAAAAGGGAGTGAAATCCCTGAAATATTTTTTGTTGATAAATCTTATGCTACATTAGAAGAGTCTAAAAGAATATTTCTAAGTATAAATGCTTTTCATAAATGCTGGTAAATGCTATAAAGTGTGAAATGAAGTAATATTTATAGAGTGTGTATATATACCATCCATTTATTTACCTTTTCTTGTTGTAGTTTGAGTATTTAAAATTTTAAAAGACACTATAGTATGGAGGGAAAAAAAAACATTTTGAAAATAAAATTATTTAATCATTTGAAATATGTATTTACTTCTATATCTAATTTTATTACTAAAATGATTCAGCATGTCATACTGATTAAAATAATTTATCTTTTTTTTTTATTTGTTTTTATTTTTTTTTTTTTTTTTTTACCAAAATTTACTATGTTGTTTAGAATTGAATTGAATTTTTTTTTTTTTTTTTTTTAAATACTTAAATATTTGTATTTATATATATATTAATTTGTACGGATTATTGACAATCGAGTATATACATTTTAGTGAATAACCTGGCCAGGTTTTAGAAATACTCTCTGCCCGCAGAAAGATTTCCTTATATTCATAAATATATGTACTCACACTGCCGTATGATATCCATACATGAACCTTTATATTGTTTTATTATTATTGTATTTTAATGCCTTATATAAATATTATTATGAAGTGTGTGAAAGTGCGAAATCGGTGCCACTTACGATTAATTTTTTTTTTTTTATGTGCAATTGTACCCTTTTTATAAAATATTGTTATGTTTCCATACACCTATGTCGGTAAAAAAAATATATATATGCCTAATAATATATATGGTGTCGTTTACTCTTCACATTTAAAAAAAAACTTCCTAATTTATTTGCTTTTATAAGATTCCTGATAAGACTCTAAAATAATTTTGCGTCTGTTACTTATCCAATGTAACTAAGTATTGCCTTGTGATGAAGTCTAATTGTTATAACTTTCTTTTGTATACTCTCCTATAAGACCTTCTTTTGAAACTACGTTGCGTGAGTAATGTCATTATACTTATATCTAACGTGCATCAAAAGAATTTGTAATACCTTTTATTTTCAGGCAAAGGTAAAGACAAAAAAAATCCTGTAACATGTCCTCCAAAAAAAATATAACCTTTACTTATTTATTTATTTATTTATTTTTTACTTATTTATTTATTTTTTTATTTTTATTTTTATTTTTTATTTTTTTTTATATCTTACTCTGCCGATTAAATATTATTGGGAATGCTTATATCACACGCGTTTTCGTAAAATCCTAATCTTAACATTTTACCTTTTAGCATACCATCTTAAAATTGCCATGCGATTAAATCTGATATTCAATTTTATAGCTTTGTGCCATGCCCTGCCTAGGGAAAGCTTTCTGATTCGGGAGCAACTCTCTCCCTTCTCGACTGTTTACTCCCGAGACCTGTCCGCCCATCCATCAATCTCGTCAAGCGGAAAGTCTTCTGTTGGTGAGAAAACCTTATTTTTTTTTCTTTGAGTTCTTTATTTTTTTCTTGTGAATCCTATGTGCTGAGTTTCCATGTTATTTTGTTGTGTCAATAACTTGCCTTGCCATTGTTATATATAATTTTATTATTGCGTACTTCGCCGAACTTCTTATCAAATTTCTATATGAAAATCTGTATTTTTTTTTTTTTTTTTTTTTTTTGTACCAATATACATATTTTTAATATCCATTTCTCATATGCGTTGTTTGTAAGAGTTATTTCTCTTCAAGTTGTTTCCACTTTATTTAAATATGCGGAATAAATAATTAAAGTTTTTTTTTTTTTTTTTATATCATTGATTATGCACTAGACAAATTTATTCTGAGCAATTGCTTTTGTCCTAGTCATCCAATGTATAATTATCATTATTGTTTATTTATTTATTTATTTATTTTTTATTTATTTATTTTTTTTTTATTTATTTATTTTTTTTTTTTATGCAACATGAAGTTCCGTGAAGTACCTATGTAATATTTAGTGTATGTAATGACTTTTTCGAGTGTGCCTGCACATTTCCCCAATTGTAACTCAGAGGGAAATAGTACATTCATCTTGCTATCCCTTTCTTTTTTTTCTCTCTATGTTGCTTGATTTTAAAAGGCAAGTTATTATATGATGTCTTAAAAACGCATTGTTTTCAAAAAGAGAAGAAAAAAAATTATCTACATAAAATTTGTTTCTTAAATACATAATACAAATCACTATATATTACAAATACACTAGAAATTTTAAATAATATTTAGGGCTTATGTTTCTTTTTTCTTTTTTTCAAATTTTTGTTATGTTTCCCCCTCTGAATCCTCCTCTGCCGTACTGTCTTTCACGTCTATGTGAGGAGTTGCTGCTTTAGGCGCGAATAGTAAATCAATGTTCCTTTTTATAGGCCGAGCATAATTACCTGTTAGGTCTTTTAGTAAATAATTATTGTTGCGTAATTTTTTTATTACTTCAAAAGGACCGTCAAACTTGTTCGCCAGAGCGCCCGGATTTATACATTTTAAGTATACTACTTGTCCCAAATTCAGAGTAGGTGTATGTAGCAAGTCCTCTTCTTTAGCATACTCATCCTGCATGCGTGACTGATTGGCCAGTGCTTGTAGTTTCACTTCTTTAATGTGTGCCATTCTCTGTGCCACATAAGTTTTAGTTGAGACCTCTTCTGTGGGAATATGCGAAGTAAACGGAGTTCTCAATTTTCTCGCAAAGAAAATGAGTGCGGGAGCGAATCCTAAAGCCCTGTGAATTGTGTTATTATAATGAAGTTTAAAAAAATCTAGCCGAATGTCCCATTCCGTTGTGCGTTTTGACATTGCGATTAGGGAGCTCTTCAGAATTCGGTTTACCGTTTCAGCAATTGCATTCGCCTTGGCTCTGTATACACTCGTAAAGTGTAATTCTATATTTAATGCCTTTGTATATTCTCTGAATAAATCACTTCTAAAATATTTTGCATTGTCCAGATATATGCTGTTGCAAATTCCAAAAGTACTGAAGTACTTATTCAGCACATTGAGAATTGTTTGCGTTTCTACATTTCTTAATGCAACCGCTTCTAAAAATCTGGAAGTTGCGTCAGTGATAGTCAGAATAAATTTATTTTTTCGCACAGAAAATGTTAGAGGCCCACATACGTCAATATGTAATATACTTCCTACTTCATGGTCTTTAACCACCCTTTGCACTGGTACTTTTATCGTTTTGTGATGCTTAGCTGTTTGACACGCTGTACAGTTCGCGCAAAACGTTTTGATATCTCTGTACATTCCATGCCAAAATATTCTATCCTTAATGGTGTCATAAGATTTCTGGAATCCAAAATGGGGGGAATGCGCGTCTTCCATAATGGCTATTTTCAAAGAGTCAGGGGCAATGAGTAGTTCCTTTTTTTCTGTACCTGGTCTCAGAATTAATATTTTATCATCATTTAACATATATCTTTTTGATGTTCGATTGTTTTGTCCCTTTTCTATTTTGTCAATTATTTTTCTTAACTTTTCGTCTGCCTATTGTTCTGATTTAATATTGTCATTAGACAAAGCCTCGTTGACTTTAAATAGAGTATTGTGTAATTGTAAGTCCGTTTCTAAATTGCAAATATGTCGAGATACGAAATCCGCTGGGTTAACCTTGCCTTCAATATGCTCGACAACATAATTATATTCCGCCAAATCTGTCATCCATCTTTTGACTATGTCAGATTGCGCTTCTAAATTCATTTGCTGTGTAATGGGTTTCGAATCCGTCAGAATCGTGAATTGCCTACCCCATAAAATATGTTTAAAATGATTGACTGATTCATGAATCGCCAATAATTCAAATTTTATACTAGGGTAGCTTTTTTCTGCCCCTCTTAATTTTCTCCCAAAAAACTCGATAGGCAATAAAATGCCATTAGACTCCTGCGCCAGAATTGATGATATGGCTAGCTTCGAGGCGTCACATATCAAAAATAATTCCTTGTTAAAATCTGGGGGTCTAAGTGTAGGGTTTTGTATTATTGCTTCTTGTATGTTTTTCAACGCCTGTTCATGCTCCTCACCCCATTTAAATTTTACTTTTTCTTTTGTAAGTTCTACTAAGGGATGTACAATATCTGAATAATTTCTAATTAAAGATCTAAAGTAGTTTGCTAGACCCAGAAGTGATCTTACTCCCTTTTTTGTTTTTGGACGTACTAGGTTTTTAATTTTGTCTATGTTTTTTTTTGCTGGGGAATATCCCCATCGGTTGAGTTGGAAGCCCAGAAAATCTATTTCTTCTTTGCATATTTGCATTTTTGAAGGCTCTATGGTCAGATTGTGGTCAATGAGAGCCTGTAGAACTTGCTCTAAAATTTGTAGCATTTCTTGGATTGTATTTGTACCAATTACCACATCATCCATGAAGTATGCCACTTGGGACTTGTTGAAGTGTCCGAGCACTTTATCAATTAATTCTGCAAAATAAGCGCTGCTGTTCTTTGTCCCAAAAGCGAGCCTTAAAGGGTTAAATTTTCCTTCCTCAGTAATAAATGCTAGTTTTTGCCTATCCTGTGGCCTTAAATTTATCTGAAAAAATGCACTATGGAGATCTAACACCGTGTAGTACCTTTTTCCGCTGATCGAGTAAAGAATTTCTTTAATATCCGGTATGGGAAAGCTGTATGTGTGTAGAATTTGATTTAATAACCGATAATCTATAGCCATTCTATATTTGGTTTCATTTTTTTTTCTTTATTACTCTGTTTCTTTTTAACAAAAATCACTGGAAACGCATAATTTGAGTCTGATTTTTCAATAATCTTTGCTCTTAGTAAGTTCCGTATCTCTGTTTTCGCATATTGTCTGACTGTTTCAGGTAGTTTATAAGGTTTGGTTTGTATCGGGTAGTCATGACTTAAATTAAATTTTGGTATAACTAAAGATGTTTGACCTAAAGTATCAAATGACTTTGAAAATGCATGCGCTTTTCTCATGAGTATGTTTTTTTAATTTTTCTCTTAGGTCTTCGGGTAAATGTGTTAAATCAAAGTCTGTCTCTCTTAACTCTGCTTCTCTTAATTTTCTGATCTCTTCGATATTTAAGCTATTTAATTCGTAAATTGTTCCTTGTTCAATGTCCTCGGATTTTGTATCCTGTTTAAAATCTATATCTTTTGTTATTTTGCCTACATTTATCCCTTTATTCAACTTTATTCTTTTGTCAGTGTTATTTGCTATTATGACATGAATTCTACTATTTTGTTGCACTTCATGCAATGAAGTTTGAAATGTGAATTTCGAGTCGTCTCTCAAGGGTTCTAATAATATTACCTCCTGTTCTGCTATGTCATCATGACACTGTAAATTAACTATTTTTTTTGAATTTGCATTTATAAAAATTGTTGCTATGGTCTTAGCATACATATTTTTTTGCTTAGTGATGGACTGTGTCTTTTTCTTGTTATCATTATTCTTTTCTTTTACGTAAGACCCTGATGGATTGTTTTCTTGCCTATCCTTGTCTTCTGTTTCTGAAGTTAGATTATTAACTTGTATCCCTGTTTCCTTTTCTGGAATATTCAGTTTAATTTTTATATTTTTGAAAATAAGTGTTTTTTCTTTGAAATTCAAAATCATATTATTATCCCTTAAATAATCGTATCCCAAAAGCATTTGGTATTCTCGACCGAAATCTTTATTTGTGATGTAAAACGTACCTGTTGTAAAACTGCCCTTTACTCTGAAAACCAGTCTAATACACTGTTTAAAATAAATTTTTGAATTCGTTAAAGTTTGTATTTGTATTTGATTTCCTAGATATTTAAATTTTACATTTTTTTCCTTTAATTTATCAAAAATAATGGGCGAAAGCAATGAGACCGCCGCCCCACTATCGCATAACGCTTTAAATTTGATGTTATTTATCTCTAGGTCAATGATGGGTAACTGATTTTCTCCTTCATTGCTAACACTGGCAATAAATCTGTTTATTTTGCGACATCCTTCAAACTGAGACTCACCTGCGTCGCTAAAATACTGTTGTTTATTTTCAGCGAGCCTCTGATTTAGTTTTCCGACCTTTGTTTTTCGTGTCGTTTTTTGTTATTGAATGAACCTCTTTTGGAATGGCCTCTGTGTTTATTTTCCCTTTTGCTATTTTGTTCATTATAATTTTCCTCTTGCTCATCTGTCTGGGATTTGTTAAAATTGTTATGATAGCCACCTCTTCCACGACCTCTTTAAGGCTGTACGAACCCCTGTGCTCCTGTATTATAGTAATATTCCTGTGGATACATATAATTGTATATGGGGGAGGGGGGGTAGAAAAGTGAGGTGCTACATAGCCATAGTTCCAATTGCTAAAATTATTGTTACCATTATGTCCCTGATACCCCATATTTTGGAATCCTTGTTGCTGTTTATAGTTATTTCTGTAGCCTCTTGTGCGTGAGACCTGCGACCCTCTATTAATTTGAAATCTGTTAACCCATTAACGCCCAAATTATTTTCTTCGCTAAAATTTAAATTTTGTATTTCCCACCACTTTTAAAATGAAATTAACTTTTATGTAAGTTTATCGAGGATTCTGTCTCGTGAAAGAAGGTCTATATTTATCTTCCTCTTTACCGGTGGGAAAACCGCTTTCTTGCTTTTTTTGTAACCGTCCTCAAAAGAGGACGCTGGGCGTTAATGGGTTAATATTCGTAGCCGCGTTATCATTACTATATTTTTGTCTGAACCAACAATCTTTTGTCTCATGGTTTTCTTTCCCGCATACCTCACAGCATGTTTTTTCTCTCTCCGATCTATTATTTAATTTCAATTTAAGGTTGTTTATTTCGGTGACGAGTGTCTGAATTTGCTCTGCACTGTCTGCACTTAATTTATTTAATTTTCCCAATATTTCATTCTCTTTATTAACGGTAATGCTATTTATTTCGGGAATATTTGCTTGATTGTAAGCCTCTTCCAATCTTAGTGCGGACTTGCATGCTGCCTCAAAATTTTCAGGTGCATTTTTTCTCACTTCTAAACTAATATCTGCGCGAATTGCATCCAGGAATCTAGCCAATTTCATTTGGTCTAAAAATTTTGCGTTGCTGTTATCCTCTAATTTTTGACCACTTTTTTTTATATATAAATTTGCCGTAGCATTAAATTCATTTATAAAATTAGCTAATGTTTGATCGGGTTTCTGCTTTAGACTGAAAAATAAATTCTGAGCACCCCCGAAATTACATTTAACGGAAAATAATTCCCTTAACTTCTCCTTGAATTTTCCTATGTCTGCTTCTAAAAATAATGATTCATCCTGCATGAGAGTTTCCCTTGCCGATCCTATGATTTTGGCTTTCAAAATTATTAATTTGTGTTCATCGCTATATTTCGTTTTGTCAATTAAATTATCAAATTGTAGTAGGAAATAATTGATATTAGTTTCTTTTTTACCATCAAACGGATAAATTAATCCTACTAAATGCTCTGCGTTAGGAGTTGCCATATTTCCTATCCCAGAAATTTTTGATCCCGAATTCTTTGTTTTTTTCTTTGTTTATCGTTTTTGTTCTCTCCCGAAATTTCTTCGTTTTTATTTAATAATATTTTTAATTGCCTTCTTGTTTTAACGCCACTTAAACGCGTGCTATTTCTGAGAGATTTCCTCGTACCTCCTTTACTCATAAATTCAATTATCCTCAATTTTTTAAATAATAAAACTACAATGATTTAATTAAAAAATAACCAACTTGATATAAATATATCCACATATCTTATTATTATTATTTTTTAGTTTATACAGCTTTATCCATCTGTACTCAACATAAAATATCAGAATATTTGATGAATTTTAGAATAAAATCCTTTCTATCATAAGACACATAAATACATAAAATTAAATAACAACCTTTCTTTTTTTTTTGTTTTTTTTTTTTTAATAGTGTAAACATATATATATATACACTTTTTTTTTTTTTGAAAAATGTGCCAATTATCTCAAACAAAAATACACTTGCATGCCAATGTCTCGGTTTAGTATCATATTCATAAAATTTATTATGTGAAAAAAACAAATTTTTATTTATTTTATTATTTTACGTATATATATACCAATTTTAACAACAACTCCTATTTTCTTATAATCAAAAGAGAATCTATCTTATCTCCAATCTAATTATCTCCTTTAACATGTATATTTGTCAGAATCATTCATTCATTTCATTATCATTTTTTTTTCTCACAAAAGGAATTCAAGTAACCACAAAATTAATTTAAAAAAAAATAAAATTCAAATAATCACAATATTAATTAAATATTTACTTCTAATATGGCAGTAATAATATTTAAATTGGAACTAATTAATTTCTTGAAAAATAATTTGGTTCTTTAAAGTACTCAAATTAAAAGAAATTACAATACTACCGTATTATTAAAGTACTAAAGTCAACCAAGTTCGTTCTTTTAATCATTTAAATTAAATACATAAAAATAAATAATTAAGGAACTGGTATCACGGCAACCAATTTTTTTTGGGGGTTGAGATGATGGAGAGATTTTTACATACCTAAAAATATTTTGTAATAATCATATTGCTTCCTTAGTACCTTTGATTTCTCTCCGATATTTCTCTCCCCAAAATTGTGCATCAATTTGATCAACCAATTTATTTATTTTACAATAATTATAATTAAACCTGTTAGTGATCGTATTATGTTTCTAGGATCTGATTAGGGAAAAGAATATTTTCTGTAGCCTAAGGAATAATAATAACAATTCTAATAAAATGATAACATTCCTTACAAAATACTTCCAATTAAAATTTCTTACAAAAAAAATATTCTTATCCAAAAAAAAAAATTAGATTAATTTATGCGTTGTGTTTTTTTTTTGACGTTATCAGATCCTTATGAAACGTTGATCAGCATGCACCTAGAGTAATTCCGACACATACTCCATAAATCATCACCATGCTTTGTCATTTATAAAACAAAAACATTTATTTGTACAACACAGAACACACATAAGACACTAAATATATACATGCACATAAATAAATTACAAAGATACAAAATAATCAAATCAAAAATCTATTCATTTTTTTGTAGCTGTTGGCATTACTGCATAATTACATTTTATGCTTTGTAGCACGATATTTTCAACATTGAAAATTGCTTTCATAAATTTATGAGTTATCATCACCATAATGAATTAATCTGCGGGACAATTGGCGTGCAAGTGTTTCACTCTTATTTAATTATTTTATCATACTCTATAGTTGTGGGCAAAAGAAGGGGGAATAAGTCGGTAAAAAGCATACCTTCTCTAAAGTTGTTGACACCATAGGCAAATGCATATCCAGACACATGAGTAGAAGTCCGGCACACTTTTATTGCTCATATTGGCGAAGATTATCACTCGAGCACGTTTGGTAGACTGACTGCCTGACTGACTCTTATTTCAAAAATTCTAGAATCAAATGTATACTAATTATTCTGTAGTCGAATATCCTTCGACCATTCACAGTTTTCTTTTTAACATATTTTTTTCCCCTTCCAGTCTCATTGGCTGTCCTTAAATTGACTATTAACTTGAACGCCCCCTAATTTTAATTTTCTAGGGGCTTCTACAGGCCTAGTCGTCAGAATGTCTCTGTTGTTGATAATTACTACCACACACGGAGATGAGATTTCCCCTTTTGCCCTGTCGTAAATACACAATAATGAAAATGTCTCTGTTTTGTCATTTATTTATGGGCGTCCGTCACAGTCTTATTGCCGCTATAAATTTCTTGTCTGAGTTGTAAATCCACTGTCCTCTGTTCCTTTCTTTTTTTTATAATTTATTTCCAATAGTTAGTTTTCTTTACAGAATTGTCTGGTTTGAGTGATGTGGGGGTTTTACACCCATCAATACGAAAAAAAAATTTATAATTAGAAATGTTGAATAGTTGTATACCCCTATTTCATTTTTTTCTTACTGTTATTACTTGACAGACGTTAGGAATTAAATGAAATAAAAATAATAAAGGAAGTGTGACGTTGCCAAATTGATATATTTACCTCCAGTTGAGGAACAGTCATAATTAAAACTTAAAGTAAGTTTCTGTCTAATTTTTCTGGTTTCTAATATCTCATGATTTATGTTAACCCTTTAATTCCCATGCTAGAACACGTTCTAGAAATTATGTAGTTCATTTCACACCAGAAAAATTCAATGGCTAATTTCATTTTATTTAAATACGGAATGTTCTGTTATTGATTAAAGCAAATATTGATGTTTTATTTTTCTGGTGGGAACTGAAATATACGAATTAAAATATCTCGGGCGGTGTGGGATCCAGAGGGTTAATATCGATGCGTTTGATTGTGATACAAGTCACACATGGAATCGGTATTTTCGTGTTTCTCATAACAGTAATACAAACACGGAACTATCAATAAAGTTGAAAAATCATATTCTCAAAATGGTTAAGCTTGAAATATATCCGGTTGCGTCGTTATTCATTAACAGCAAAAAAGTTTTTGCTAGTAAATTTGAATTGAAATTTTCTAAACTGCTGACGAGCGACGCAATATGTGCAACTTAAGGTGCTCAGAATCTTTGATTCTTCTCCTCAGTTAAGTTTAACAGTAAAATTTGTTTTACCTAATTCGAACATTTACCCATATCAATTCGAAAAAAGTTTCTGTTTTTAAAGTCCGATTATAACGGATTTATAATTTTGTAAATGACGCTCGACCCGAAGGAGTTAAATCCCCTATTAATGTAGAATTTTAATTATAATTATGGCCAAAAAAAGATATTTATTTTTACTGATGAAATTGTAAAAATGGATTAGAAAATCCCCAAATTCCACATGTCATTTTTTCTCATCTGTATGAATATCTTTCAGCAAGGAATCCTGTAATGCACAGGTGCACAAGCTTTGGCCCGCGGGCCACAATAATATCACAATTCTTATGCGGAATAATTTTGCTTATAGTGATGACAGAAACTTTACTATTAAAGAAAAGAAACAACACTTTTCAAATATTCCTGTGGCAAACGATTTTCTGGTAAAAAGGTTGTGCTTCTCTGCTGTAATGTTTTCTAAAATGAACATCGCCGCAAACCACGCCAAAACGAATGTTATAGACATTTTAAATTCCTTAGAAGCACGGCGAGTGGATTTCTATAAACTAAATACGAAGCTTCATTTGATGTGATTTACATTTTTGTCTGACATGCGGAAATGTCCAAGGGACATCACTTTACACAAAATACCGTGTCTTTAAATTGTTTATGTCATTGCCTAATACTCTGAGCGGTACGAACTTCAACACCAGGATAGTGTCTATGAAACTTAGGTTGAACAATTGTTATGAATTCAGACTTCGCGAAGCATAAAACATACATCAACTTCTTTCTTTCAATCGTCATCTCGTTAAAAACTGAACTGGCGGTCAAGGGAAAAGCTTTAACGCTATCTTTTTGGGACTACCTAAAATTCGAGCGTTCTCTCTTCATACCTATAAATTGTTCGATCAAAACGGATTCATAGCTATTCAAACTCCCTGTATATTTGCAATCATTGCACGTTAGGCTTGATTTAGAGTTAATTGCTCTCATTTTGGGGACCTGGAATTTTGTTAAGCATCGCCCTTTTTAGCAAATACTGTTGTAGAGAAAATGCTTTCAGAAAAGAGTTTTGTTGGAAAAGTGGCCAGAAGAATCGCTCTCGTACAAAGAAAAACTTGAAACTAGTCATTCTGTACAGCCTAGACTAATTTTGAATGAACAAACATAGGCCCTAGCCTACAATAAAAAGGAGAAAAATAAATATATCAATTTACAGCTGCGGAAAGTTTTGAAGCTGAAAATGAGTTCATCTCCACTCTTCCGTCCTCCATACTTGACTTCCACCGATTGCAGGCAATTCAACGGTCTCCAGTGGGATATGTAGTTGAATATGACGACACAGGAGTTTTAGTTGCTATCTATTGAGTTTCATTGGAACTTTTCAAATGTTTTTCGCACTTTATTTATACAAGGATTGTTATATTTTCGGAACCCATTCTAAATAATTTCTAAAGTGCAAGTATCTTCATACAAATCATAATAATAATAATAATAATAACTAGCAAAAGCCATGCTTTGTTTGGATTCGCGAAGTATTATGCTATAAGATAAATATTTGAAAGTAATAATATATTTTTAAAATTACTTTTGCATCTTTTTTAAGCAAAAATGTAATTTTATGCTTCGGCGCATTTTAATTTTAAAATGTACTTTAATCAAATAACTAAGAATTTCCTCACATTGTTTATTTATGATATAAGACTGGTATAAATAAAAATATTTTCGAAGTAAAGCTCATACTCAAAATATTAGAATAATTGAGAAAAAGTAATAAGAAAAAATTATTTGTCATTTATTTATTTTTTATACTAAGTAAATGCAATTAAATTTCTTATAAATTAAATCTGGAATGTTTAGATAAGATTTTAACATTTATAAAATATAAAATACAGCACAATAAATTAGGTATACAGCTTCCTTAAACACACCAGAATATTAGAATAAAATTTAGATTGGTTCAAAATATTAGAATATTTTATTTTACGCAACAATATTACCTTATGAATATGAAGTAAATGGTAGTTAATATTTTGTAGCATCCCCTTTAGCTTTCATAACAGCGTACAATCGATCTTGCATACTATATACAAGGTGTTTACAAACATTTCTATCAATATTAGCCCAAATAGACTTTATACGTGCCACTAACTCAGTTTTACTTGAAGGAGGATTTTCTTGAAGTTTTTTCTTCATTATACACCATAAGTTTTCGATGGGATTAAGATCTGGTGAATTTGGTGGCCAAGGAAGTACCTTAATGTTGCATTGGCGGAACCAATTCTTAGTTGACACCGAGGTATGCGGGGACGCTAAATCTTGTTGAAAGATGAAATCATCTTCAAATAAATCTTCTGATGATGGAATCATGTAATATTCTAAAATTTCTTGATATATCAGAGAGTTAACCTTTTCGTAGACGATGCATAACTTTCCAGGTCCTTCTGCACTCATACAACCCCAAACCATGACACTAGCAGCAAATTTTACGGAACGTTTAAGGCATTCTTTATCAAATGCTTCTTGCTTCATTCTCCAAACTCGAATACCTTGATTACCATATGAAACACAAAACATACTTTCATCACTAAATAATATATTTTTCCAATCTTCATTGCTCCATAAACGTCTTGATTTACACCAATTCAATCTTATACGCTTTTGTCTTGCAGTCATGAGAGGTTTTGTTTTCGGTACACGAGATTCAAGTTTAAATTTATGGAGACGTCTTAATGTTGTCGATGTAGAAACTTCAACTCCTTCTTCTTTCCATTTTCGGTGCAAGAATCGCACACTTTTAAAACGGTTTTTCTTAACTATACGCTTCAGTTTCCTGTCATCTCTAGCAGGTGTTTTTGGTTTTCGGCCACCATTTCGGCGATTATTTTGAAATTTTCCAATTTTTGAATATTGTGTTAGTATTTTACTAACGCTCGATTGCGAACAATGTAAATAATTCGCTATAAAACATTGATTTTTACCGTGTCGATACAAATCAACCATACGAAGTTTTGTAGATTCAGGAATATCACTCACACGGCCCATTTTAAGACGAAAAAGAAACAAACTGCAAAAAAGAATACTGATTTTAAATAAAATAGTCTGAATTTAATCAATGATGCCACCAGTTAAGAATTGGTAATAATTAAAGGAGAATTAATGTGAAATATTCTAATATTTTGAACCACTTGAATAAATATTCTAATATTTTGACTTTTCAAAATAATTTTTTTTGCAATTAATCTTTTCAAAAATGATATTAAATTTAATATAACAAGAAAGTTTAATCAACAATAAGTTCTTAATAAAAATATCGTTTGCATATTTTCATTAAAAGACATTAAATTACCAAACGATATTTTCAATTTCTAAAAAAAAGGAAATTATTCTAATATTTTGAATATGAGCTGTAGAATTATACAAAATGTTAATTTTATTTGCTTACAATTCTTTTATTGCCACTTCACAAAAATATAATGTAATTCTTTTAAAATTCACAAATATCGTCTGCTTAAATGACTTCACAAAATAAGAATAAATTGTGTATTTGAATTCCTAACACAGGAAAATACTTTTATAATTGAATGTTAATAAGAGAATTTTCACAAATTTTAATTCATTAAAAATATGCTGTAATTTTTCTAAAAAAAAAGTATTTTATAAATTTTATAAAAGAAATCATGAAACTATACATAATTAAAATGAATGAGCATAGTTTGAAAATCTGAAAGCAGTTTTTGAGATATTTTGTCAGAATAATGAAAATATATTTTATTTATTTAATGATGATTCTAAGTATAATTACTGACCCCATGATTTAAGTTTTTCTTCTGAAAACGTACGTGTTTTACTTTTTATTTGAAAAAAATGCAATTCGTAATGGAAAAACATGTAAAATAAATTAATTAAAATAATAATTTATTGAAAAGTATTTCTGTAAAAAAAATAATATTCTGCAAATCTACAGATCATAATTTATATTTGTGTTTAATTTCAAATCAAAATACTGTATAGTTTTTTTGTAAAGTGTACGACAAAATGTCATTTGAGTGGCCTAGTAGAAAATATTTTTTCGTATTTTTTTTTTTTTTTTTTTTTTTTTTTTTTTTTTTTTTTTTTTTTTTATCTTTGGCACAACAAATTCAAACGAAGATAATTAGAATTAAAACAAAAATTTTGTTGTTAGCACTTAAGAACAAAAATAATATTTCAGCAGAAATTATTGAAGGAAGATCAATTTCTCGAAGAAAAGAAAATGGAACTACCATTTTTTAGAAATAAATCCGACATAAATGCAAAAAATCATACCTGTCAACTCTTGGCCCGGAAAAATTCAATAGAAAATTTTGACTTATTTAATCGGCAGATTGCGGCGATTTGAAATGGTAAAATTTTCTATTATTTTTTTCAGGGCCAAAAGAGCGGAAGATGTTGGCAGCTATCGGGTGTCCAGTAAATGACGGACCCATATTGAATGTAAATAACAAAAAAAAAAAAAAACTGAGATAAAAATGCGCGGCTTGCTGTATTGTTATTAGAATATAAATAAATTTTAAAATATGCACTTTGTTAATGTAATATAATAATATTTAAAATAATATCTCAGTCTCAAGACTGAGGAGGTGAAGTATATTACAGATGGTTCAATCATAAATATTATTTTAAATCGCTTTCCAACCAACGTACCCTATTTCTGAAGCTGATTCGAGAGTCGATTCAACATATAGATTCAGATTCGACAACATATAGATTTAGATTCAGCCGAAAATCTCATATTTATGAAAATTAGAGTCATGTCTCTATTCAAACAGCCTGTTACCGCCAGCGCGATATTTTTTTCCGAAATTTGAACTATATTAACAAAGTACATGTTTAAAAATTTATTGATTTTCTAATAACAATACCGCAAACCGCGCATTATTATCTCAAACCGTTTATTTGTTATTTAAGTTCAAAATGGGTGAGTGATTTACTGGCCACCCGGTATGATAAAATCTAAACTAACCAAAGAAAGTTTCGTTCTCATTCTCTCTCTGTCTCACTCTCTTTGTGCGATTGTGTCTATAATGACTAATGAAATCTACGGCACGTACGAGGCTGCAATTTTTTTGGGACGAATGCGGGGGTATTAAAGTATGTGGTGATATATCTGAGTCACAAAATTTAAAATTTTAAATAATTAGGTGAGTTATTATTTAAACATCGAAATTCATCCTTATCACCTATTTGACCCTCAGTCAAGCATAGTGCTCACGCACTCACAAGAATCCATATACGCATCGGAGGCTAGATTATCTAGCCTTTCCGACTTTCGATTTTATGAGTTTGTCGGAAATGAGTTTGTCTGTTTTTTTTTTTAATCTTCAGCTTATTTAATTACAAGTAAAAGATACCAGAATAAAACCAATTACACTATTTTACAAAACTGGTGGGAATCAAACAATTCTGAATAAAAGCCGTGAAGCTTGCAGTCCGTGAATGTCGCAGACGCGACAATTAAGTGGTTAATGGTATTTGTTAACCCTTTCCGGCACGGGAAAAATCTGTACTAAAATGAGAAATTATCGACTGACACCGGAATTTAGAAACGAATTTTTTAGATATTTTGAATTCCTTAATTTAAGCTTTTACAGTAAAAGCAAAATTTTGCTAAAATATTACTGGTGCCGTTTGCAAGTTTGGAATTAAAATTAGGTATCCCAGATCGGGCACAGTGTGCCGGAAAGGGTTAAAGCAGTATTGTCAGACGGGCTACTTTTTTTAAATTCAAATTCTCGATTGGCACCACTTTTCATAAATGATAAAATGTGCCTTATTCAATGACATGATAATTAAGGCGAAAACAAAAGGTGATTTAACGTTTCAAAAAAGAGGTACCAGTCAAACAATCTGAATTTAAAAAAAGTAGCCCACTGGCAACACTGTGTTAATGGCAAATCCATCAGTTTGTTCAGCACAGTTAAAGTTGAAAGACATACTTCAAAAGATCGTTTTCATACGCCATAAATTCTGTAATCAATCCGAAAAAATGCCGCATTAAATTCTTTGAAAAAGAAAATTTCAAAAAAGATTGTTTTTCCGAAAAACTTTTCCCTTCTATTCACGATCGCCAGTCGTAAGATGGCGACTAAATTTTTTGACTTGTCGAATAATTTTCAATCTCTAAGTCATTATCCTTTCGCAAATTTTTGGATTTTTCTCGCGATCATTTGATGAAAGTTGCGTTTTTAGAGATTCTTTCACGAAATCGTGAATCGCGGTGTTCTTTGCGAACGTTTGATAAAATTCATTTTCCTTTTGCAATCTTTTGAGTAAATTCGAGTTGTTTCTCGGTTGTTTCATGTTATTCTTAATTTCTCTAAGAAATTAAGCACTGGTGGAGACTGTAATATTAGGGTTTAAGAGCCACTGGCTCTTTAAAAATTTTGGAACTGGACTTATTATTCAAACGCCCATACATTGCTCAGTTTTAGAGCTACCGATAAACCAAAAATATTGTCTTAAATTTGTAAAATTTTTCTAATGGACTGTGCAATCAATTTTAAAAAATATAAATTTTACTTCTTATAAGTATACCAGTGAATGCAGGTCAATTTCAAACAAAGCAGGCATCATGAAGATATATACGTTTCTAAAAAAAAATTCAGCGGAACCTCCCAAGAGCGTTTGTAAATAATAATAATAAAAAAAAATGAAAATTTCATTATTTGGCAATTTTTTATCGGTTGGCGATGAAATGCAATTTCAAAAAAGAAAAAAAAAACTTTTTTTTTATGTTAAATACATTTTAAGGGGGAAAAAAGTTTCATGTTGAACTTGTTTAGATAAATTTAATTTAAATAACTTTACATTTATCAGTTTATAGTTTGTTTTAAGCATAATTTTGTCATATCGATATTTATATGTATTTATATTGAAATTTATCCATCAAAATTTGCGATATAAAATGAAATTCACAATTTAAATAAGGTTATGTACCGGGAGTTTTAAAATTCCAAAAAATTGGTGCTAATAAAAAAGATCTGAATTTTTTAAAAGAAAAGTAGTTTAGAACAAGTAGTAGTTTCTGTTTTCAAATTATCTAGTGTCACATGTTACAGACGATATCTTAATATTATTATATAAATGTTTAGTTACTTAATACTTCATTTATTTAATTTAAACCTCTTTGGTTACTGGGTCTCCATTCGGGGACCTCTGTTCTTTTCTTTATAAAAACTAAAATGACAGATTTTTTTTTTTTTTTACATTTTCACGTCACTTTTTAATATCGGGTTATTTTTTGCGTTGAAAGCAAAGGAATAAGTAGCTGAATCCCACCTAAAATAAATGTTATTTTCATCAAAGTTTGCAAAATGCCTAAAAATGCCGAAAAGACAGTGTGGCGAAATTTTATTTTTCCAAGCATCTTCGTCGTTCCAAGCCCAAGCTCGCACTCTGATTGGTTGTTGCTCTCGGCACTGTTTTCACGTAACTTGGCGATAACCATACTTGGTGAAAAATAATTCGCTCGTAAGTGAACGAGTAAACCTAAAACCTAACCTACTCATTCTTATTCTTCATTCATTCTTATCCTCGTGGTCTTCTGCTCTTGTGTGTAAAAACTTTTAAAGAGTACAGCTTTCAGTAAGACACGTTTCCAATCCAATGCTGCAAGAGAAAAGTTACTTTGTACTCGGTTCAGAAGGAAATCAAACTCGGCGGAAACATCTATCGCTACGCCAAGTATGATTATCGCCAAGTTACATGAAAACAGTGCCGAGAGCAACAACCAATCAGAGTGCGAGCTTGGGCTTGGAACGACGAAGGTGCTTGGGAAAAAAAAAAATTACGCGTCAGTGTGACTCTAAAGCATTTAAATTATCTTAAGCATCTTAAATTTTTTTCTTAAGCATTTATTTGAAATCTTTTTTAATCATTTTTTTTTCAAGATTTGTAGATTTTTACTTCTTTAAAGTTCTGAAATTTGTGATTGCGTTCATCTAGGTTAATGGTTATTAAATTGCTATTTTAAGAGGGTTTGTAGTTTTAGATTAACATTTTTTAACCTAATTTACTAAGCGCCTAAAGGATAAATTTCAGAAAAGATATTTTTCTGCCATTTATGATGTCATTTTGTTTGTAAAAAAAACCAAATCAATAAGTATTCGGATTATAATTTTAGCTTCTAAACTGAAGAGGTTAAATTATGCTTATAAAAATATCGTTATTGAAGCGGATTATTGTCAGAGAATACCAACATCAAGAATTCATTTCAAAAACACAATATTCCATAGCTGCCAACATTTTCCGCTTTTTCGGCCCTGAAAAATTGCACAGTAAATTTTACTATTTTAAAATGTCGTAATCTGCAGATTAAATAAGGCAAAAATTTCTGTTAAATTTCCCCGAGTCGAAAAATCAGAAGAGTTGGCAGCTATGATATTCTATTCCAAGCAGATATTTTAAAAGAAAAACCTTTTTAAAATAACTCTGGAAAGAAAAGAATTCTTCCGTCATATTTTTCACGGCTAGTTACTCCTCTTTTAAATGTTCCGACAAACAAGAAAACAAGCGTTAATGCAAATGAAAAATCTTTCGATTAATTTTTTTCAAAATTGTACAAAATATTTAAATAAACGGTCAAATTATTATTTACGCTTGCTATCTATTCCCAATTACAGGGTTCGCACAGTGTTACCACTAAATTTTAAGAATATTTTTGAAGTGTTTCACTGCAAAAAAATATCGTAAAATCTGTGAATGAATGTGGGGATTGCGAATGTTGTGGTTTAAAAACTAAATGTATTTTTTCTTATTTTTAACCCTTTGAGGGGCAAGCAATTGCGTTCGTGTAATTCTGAACTCCCACCGGAAATTTGTAAAAAAGTTATATCAAAAAGAGGAAAAAGCAATTTCACAACTGTTTTCCACCAAAGTTAGAAAATTGAAATTTAATGACATTTTTCTGGTATAAATCTCCATCAATCGTAGGTGGTATATAATATATACCACCGCCCCTCAAGAGGTTAATAGTGGTGCCAGAGTCCTTGGAAATTCCAAGGAGTGTGCGAACCTTGCAATTAAGAAAATTCAAAAATTGTTAAAAGGTAATTTTTTTGTGTGTGTGTGTGATAACCATGTATACAAATGAATATTAACCCCTTAACTGGTTTGCCCTGTGCGCCATTCGGACAAGACCAATTTGCTAAATTTATCACATAACCCTTTAACGTTCATTGGTTTCTCCACGAAACCACAAAATTTTAATTCCGGTATGCAACAACGACACCGGAATTTTAATTTTAAAAAATTCGTTTCGTTATGTGCTTGAAAAATCACTTTTTCATTTTTACAAATATATTTATTCGCAATTACCGGTGTCATTCGTTTATTTCAACATCTTGGCAATGAAAATATTTTGAACGTTAAAGGGTTAAAACTTTTTTTTGACAATACAATTTTTAAAAAAATAGTTTCATACTAGTAAAAGACGGAGGTGGAAATGTTTAGACTAAATGTTAGGAGTATTTTATTTAAAAAATTGTGGTGAGAATCTGTTATTTTCAATTTATTGAACGGAAAAGAAAGAACCGGTTAAGGGGTTTAAACTATCATATCCCTATACAGCACTCTTTTTTTTTAAATTTATAAATTGTACCTATGGCGTTATTGTGAGTGAAATACAATAGTAACATAGCAAACAGATATTTTTAAATTTGAAAATTGTATTGTGTTCAATATTTCTATTGTGTGAGCAAATTGTTTATGTGTTCACCTATGCTGGTTTTGTTTGTGTTTCATGTTGCTCCTCAGGATTGTGTGTTCACGAAGATTATTTCATCCTGTGCTGCATTGCAGTCTTATCAACATATGGATGCGAAAAATGCCAAGCTGGGCGTCGTCCTCGTAGCTGAAATGGTAGAACACGTGGAACGTTATTCGAAGAAATCCGGGCTCCATCAACGGGTTCCACATATTTCACCCTGGTAGTTGCTACTCTTAATAGCATGTGATAAATTACGCATTAAACATTTAAATATTTTTTAATTTAAGCATGAGTAACAGAAATGTAATTTGAATAATTAAAATAATTTTGAAAACAATAGGCAAAATATGTATTTTAAAAATTTCCAAATTAACATATTTCCCAAATGTGGAAGTTTGTTTTATAAGCTTAATAAACAAGGTTTTACAAGATGTAAATTAAATTGTGCTGATCAGGGAATGGATGGTTTGAGATTTTTTTTGAAAAATGAAATGGTGGATTTCATTTCCTTTTTTGTTAAGGGTTTCATATGCTGTTTATTTCTTTTTTTTTTTTCTTCCGCTATGCTAACTACTCGGTATTTTAATAGTTAATGACTTTACACTTAAATATTTTAACAAAATCAAACTGATTAGTAAAAGACTCCTCAGAGTTTTAATTTTTCCAATTAAATGAAAAAATTGTCCAGGCAAGGATTCGTCGCCAGGACTTTGCCTCGGTTCTTCCAACTAAGTTAACCTGTACAAATACAGCGAACACATTTCACTGAGGCAGCTTTTTGCCAATGACATTTGGTTTTCTTACCTGTAATCATTTAACAGAATATGCTGTAGTTACAATATTATTACTAAGTCATATTTTCCTATGTTATCCAAAATAATGCAGCTTTAGAAATCTGGTCTTAAATAAAAAAATCCCAAATACTTATTTAAGTTTTACATAGCTACCCATGACTATGTAAAAGTATTTATCATATTGAAAAAAAATCATGTGAATGAACCAAAATTATTAAAGTACTCCCAACCTATCAACTTTGTTTTCTATTTACACTTAAATATTTTAACAGAATCAAACTGATTAGCAAAAGAAACCTACGTGTTTTAATTTTTCCAACTGTATGAAAAGTTTGACCTTCGAATTATTCTCTTGTGCTGATCCAGAGTATCAGACCACATAAAGTAATCGTTGAGGTTAATTGGGTGAAATAGTCCTCCAGTGTTTGTGTCCGGGATAGCTCAGTTGGTAGGGCATTGGCGGCTTCAGCCAATACATCCCTGGTTCGAATCCTGGCCCGGACTTTTTTCACCCAATATTGAAAAATGAAATAAATTACTCTGTATGAAAAGTGTCCAGGTAAGGATACATACCTGGATTTTTCTAACTGAGCTAATCTCGATAAATTCAGCGAACACGTTTCACTCAGATAACTTTTTGGCAGTGACATTTGGTTTGTTATCAATAGCCATTCAACAGAATAAACCGCAGATAAAGAAAATAAAGTAACTAAAACAAAATTCCAAGTTCGAATCTCAACCCAGACACTCGTTTGGAAAAAAAAAATTAACTCGTATAATTTCTCGTAAAAAAATATAACTCGTATAATTTACCAATGAATTTGAATTTGTTAAAATAATTAAGTGTAATTATATTTCCAAAAGAAACTGAAATTCCCATTTATCTGTGGTTCAACTGTTTCGAGTAACAAACCAGATACCATTGCCAAAAGGTTGTCTGAGTGAAATGTATCTGCCAGATTTATAATTTTGTAACAGGATAACTTCGTGGAAAGAGCTTACACATGTTAAAGCCCGATCCTGAGTTCGAATTCCGAGCTAGACATTTTCTCATTCAGTTAAAAATAATCACAAATCGTTTAATTTCTTTATTAATGTTTGATTGTGTTGCAATTGTTGTGAGTTGTAGGTGAGCTGTGATTACTCATTTCCTTTTTAACAAAATAAATCTTTATTAACGTATAAAAACTTAATTATATAAATGACAGAACATATTGTAAATAAAACATATTAAATATTATATTTGATGGCCGATCCACGGCTTTTAACAACACGGTGCTTCATCGATGAAGTCTTACATCAAGTGATCGAAAAGCTCTACTAAGTTCTCCAGCCAATCTGCATTCTCGCCAAAAGCTTGCCACACAGGACCTGAGGACGCCAAACCGAAGTATGCCAATGTCCCATTCCATTCGCTATCCGCCAAAACTTTGAAATGTTCTCGTCCCGCTCCAATCACTCTCCGCTACAAGACTGAACTGAACTATGATTCACTTTCCATTTTTCAGATCAGGAAAATAAACGTCGCTACACAATAATTAAGTGTAATTATGAAGTAAAATATTAATGGCGTTCTTTTATGCCTGTGATTTAACTGATCCAAATAAAAGAGAAGATGTCATTAGGAAAAGGTTATGTGAGCGAAATTTATTCACCGAATTTGTCCAGGATAGCTTTAGTTCTAGGAGCTTTAGCATGGCAATAGTTCTAAGAACATGAGTTCAATATCCAACCTGGACACTTTTTTCACTCAGTTAGGAAATATTTAACTCATATAATTTCTTTACTAGTCGGTTCTCTTTTGATAAAATTGTTAAATGTAATTATGTATTCATGCATCAATGCAGTTCGATTTTATCTGTAGTTGAACTGTTTCAAATCAGGCCAGATGTCATTGCGAAAAGATTATCTAAGTGAAATGTATGAGCTGAAAACATCCAAGATGACTTAGCTGAAAGAGAATAGCCAAGTTAAAGTGAAAATACTAAGTTCGAATTCAGCCTTGAAACTTTTTTCATACTGTTATATCTGTTATGATGTGCACTAGATGGCGCCATCAGCGCCAGTCAAAAGGCAGTTCAGCCGCGAACGATGTTCGGGAGTTCGTTCGTTGTCAGCCACGATGTAAGACGGTCGGATCTTGGATCCAGGAATAAATTCTTATATCTTAATGCATCCAGCTCTAGTGATCATTTAGTATTTCCATACACCTTTAGAAATGTTTTAGTGGCGACGAGGATAAACTCTATCGATGTTTTTTCAATAAAAAAAAATGTTTTTTGACGCGATTTTGAAGAAAGAGCGTCAGCGGTGGATGGCCGCGTGTTCCTACTAGGCCTAAGCGCCGATCGGCGGACGGACATTACGGCGTTAGCGAAGCAGGCTTAATCGGCGACCGGCGACCCCAGAATTGTTTATTCAAGTTCCGGCATGGCTTCTTTTGGTTGTATTGCAGAATTTAATCCATCGGTCGAATCCTGGAGAGAATACTCCGAAAGATTGGAACAGTTCTTCATCGCCAACGCCATAGTCGAAGACAATAGAAAGCGTGCTGTTTTCTTAACGGTGGTAGGACCTGCCACTTACGGATTGCTTCGGAATCTGCTATCGCCGGCTGCACCCACATCTAAGACATTAGCGGAACTCATCGGCATCCTCAACGGACATTATGATCCAGTGCCTTCAGAGATCGTGGAGCGATTCAAGTTCAACAGCCGCGTACGGCGCGCGGACGAATCAGTGGCCGATTATATCGCAGAGCTTCGGAAATTAGCGAAGTATTGCAATTACGGCGAATCTCTGGATATGATGCTCCGTGATCGGATAGTTTGTGGTATACAAGACGAAGGAATACAACGAAAATTGTTATCAGAAAGCAATTTAACCCTTTTGCGAGCGTCGGAAATTGCCGTTTCAATGGAAGCAGCTGCGAGGGATGCTGTTGATCTGAAGATATCTGCCGTTCTTGAAGTGAAAAAATTACAAGTTACGGCGCAACGGCCGCGAAAAAACGAGATCGTTAAATCGGCGTCCAATTCAAATAACGGCCATACAGGGAAGAAGTGTTATCGTTGTGGCGACTCCAAACACCATTCTTCTGATTGTAAACACAAAAATAGCACGTGTTATAGCTGTAAAAAATTGGGGCACCTGTCAAAAGTGTGTTTATCAAAGAATAAACAAGGTTACAAACCTAAAGTTAACTTAGTTGCTGAATCTAAAGAAGATTTAGGCAGTAAGGAGTATACAATTTTTAATTTAAGAGATAACAAGAGAGATTACCCTCCGGTGAAAATTACTTGTGAGATCCAAGGCCAGCCTGTTATTTTTGAAATTGACTCAGGGGCTCCATTTTCCATAATGCCTGTAAAACTGTTTGATAAAATTAGAAGATTCTGCCCTCCTTTGGAAAAAACGAACATTAAGCTTCAGTCTTACACCAACAATACCATTGATATTTTGGGAGTTACAAATGTGAATGTGGTGTTCCAAGCAAGAACAGAGACTTTACCTCTACTAGTGGTTTCTCAGGGAAGCACTAATTTAGCTGGGCGAAACTGGATTGTTCCATTAAGCCTAATGAATGCGTTTGATGCCAACATGAACCACACATTACATTGTGTAAGGACTGAGCAGCTCAAGCTAGATGGACTTTTAAAAGAATTCGAGAATGTTTTCTCACCAGGCTTGGGATTAGTGAAAGGAATTAAAGTTCATCTTACCTGTAAAACTGGTGAACCTCCAAAATTTTTCAAGGCTCGTCCTGTACCATATGCATACAAGGAAAAAATCAACAAGGAAATAGACCGCCTATTTGCAGATGGCATTTTAGAGCCAGTTAAAACTTCTGATTGGGCAGCTCCTATTGTTCCTGTGCTGAAGCAAGACGGCAGAATTAGAATATGTGGTGACTTTAAGCTAACAGTCAATAAAGTAACAGAATTAGAGCAGTACCCTCTGCCAAATATCGAAGATTTGTTTGCTGAAATGTCTGGGGGTACAGCATTCACTAAATTAGATCTGCGGGATGCATACTGTCAACTAGAGCTCGATGAAGAGTCAAGACGCCTGGTAGTGATAAATACGCACAGAGGTCTCTTCCGGTACACACGCCTGGCTTTTGGCATTGCTTCCGCCCCGGCTATTTTTCAACGTGAAATTGACAAGATTTTACAAGGGGTAAAAGGAGCCTCTAAATACTTGGATGACCTTCTAGTAACTGGTAAAACCGAAGCAGAACATCTACAGAACTTACAAGAAGTTCTCTCTCGTCTGCAAGCAGCAGGTGTAAAGTTACATCCAGAAAAATGTGAATTTCTCAAACCATCTGTGGAATATCTTGGTCATCGTCTGGACAAAAATGGGTTGCATCCAGTTGAATCGAAGGTCAAAGCGATTACGGATGCTCCGGAACCAACAAATGTAGACGAGCTACGTTCTTTTATTGGCTTAATCACCTATTATGCGAAATTTTTACCTAACATGTCAACACTGTTAGCACCCTTATACCAGTTGCTGGAAAACAAACGGCCATGGAGATGGGGTTCATCACAACAAGAAGCTTTTAAAAAAGCTAAAGATGTCCTGCAAACCTCATCATTACTAGTGCATTTTGACCAAGACAAGGAAGTGATCCTGGCTTGTGATGCAAGTCCTTATGGGCTTGGTGCTGTTCTGTCACATAAAACTCCAGATGGTGATAGACCAATCGCTTTTGCTTCTCGCTCCCTGACGAAAGCAGAAAAAAATTACAGTCACATTGAGAAGGAGACTTTAGCCTTAGTATTTGGAGTGACTCGATTCCGGAACTATCTCTTGGGACGTAAATTTACGTTACTTACAGACCATCGTCCTTTGGTAACTTTATTATCAGAAGAAAAACCAGTTCCATCAGTTGCTGCAGCCCGTATCCAGCGATGGGCATTGACTTTATCTGCCTACGTTTACAAGATAGAGTACCGAAAAGGGAAGTTGCACGGAAATGCTGATGCTTGCAGCAGACTTCCACTGAAATCTGAAATGGCGGAGCCTCCAGTACCTGTCGAGTCGGTTTTGCTTATCCGACAGTTAAATGATAGTCCACTGACAGCACATCTAATCCAAAGGGAGATAGACAAGTGTCCTGCACTGAGCCGTCTACGATCTCATATTCAAAATGGGTGGCCAAAGAAAGTGACAGAAAATTTACAAGCCTTTTGGCATATCCGACATGAACTGTCAGTTGAGGAAAACATCATTCTCAGAGGTTCCCGTGTTTTTGTTCCAGGAAAGTTTCGTCAATTTGTTTTGGATGAACTGCACAGTGCTCATCAAGGGATTTCTGCTATTAAATCTCTGGCTCGTTCCCATGTCTGGTGGCCTGGTATTGATCGGGACTTAGAAACAAAAGTTCGAAACTGCATCGACTGTCAAGAAAATGCTGCAGCTCCTCCTTCGACACAAATCCCTTGGCTCACACCTGAAAAACCTTGGGACAGAATCCATATCGACCATGCAGGTCCTGTAGAAGGCCATTGGCTATTAATTGTAGTTGATGCCAAAACAAAATGGCTTGAAGTGATTCCAGTGCCCAACACCACAGCAACTTCAACAATAATAGCTCTGCGTAACCTGTTTGCACGCTTTGGCTTACCAGAGAGCTTAGTCAGTGATAACGGACCTGGCTTCCGTAGTGACGAATTCACAAATTTCTTGAAAAGAAATGGCATTACACCAATTAAAACCGCACCATACCATCCGAATTCAAATGGTTTAGCGGAAAGAGCAGTGCGTACAGTAAAAACTGCATTGAAGAAAGCTAAAGAAGGCACTTTCACTGAAAGACTGACCAGATTTCTTCTGAATTTTCGAAATACCCCATCAAAGGCAACGGGTATATCTCCAGCTGTGGCAATGTTCGGACGACCTCTTCGCATGCGTTTGGATCTTATCCGCAGTGCTAAAGTTAAAACATCTGAGAGGGGAGATACCCATAATAGCAAATTTACAGAAGGCACTCCTGTCTGGGTGCGCTCTTTTACCCGGGGCCCATCTTGGGTTGCTGGAAAGGTTACAGGAACAATGGGGAATACAATGTGCAAAGTCAAGACAACTTGGGGTATTTGGACACGACACATTGATCAAATTCGTTACAGGCAAGAGGACACTCTACAGGAAATTCCTCCAGCTCCAGAACTACCAGATTCTGTTTCTTCAGGATCAGATGTGTCAGTGCCTACAGTGCAACCGAGAGATGTAGTAGAGTTACCAGCTGATCAGGTGACAGACACCCTTCTACCTCCTACGCTGTCTCCGCAGGTAAGTGTCCAAGAACACAGTTCTCAGGCAGATCCTCCAGCACTCTCGCCGCAAGCAGTTTTGCAGAATCCAGGAGCGCCACTTCCTAGACGTTCCACTCGTCCAAAAGCAAAACCTGAACGTTTGCAATATTAGACTTTTTAAATTGGACTGTTAAATTTTGAACTGTGTCAAGGACTTTATTTTTTTTATTGTATTGTGCATGTCTAACAACTTGAATATTTCCTTTAAGAAGGAAGAGAATGTTATATCTGTTATGATGTGCACTAGATGGCGCCATCAGCGCCAGTCAAAAGGCAGTTCAGCCGCGAACGATGTTCGGGAGTTCGTTCGTTGTCAGCCACGATGTAAGACGGTCGGATCTTGGATCCAGGAATAAATTCTTATATCTTAATGCATCCAGCTCTAGTGATCATTTAGTATTTCCATACACCTTTAGAAATGTTTCACATACAAGTTGAAAATTTTACAACACATTGATTTTACCAATATGCTTTTTACATGCATTTTATGTAAAATTTAATAGAGACAATATTTCCGCATTTTTACACACCAATATTTTGTTAGAGAAAATATTATTTCATTTAATCAAAATACTTTTGCGATTTAACAGAGCAACCTTTTTTACTAACAAAATACTAGTGTGCCAAAACGCGGAAATCTCTTCCCTAATTTTACTAGTCTAACTCCTGAGCGACGAGAGCCTTTTATGAAATTTTTAATGTTTTGTCACCGGTTTTTAAAAACAGAAATTTGTGCCTTATTAAATTGAAAAAATGCTCCGATTAAATAAGGCTAATTTTACAGTAAATTTATATCGGTGGGGATAAACAAATATTCTTAAACCTTTTCGCGACACATATACGGTCGCTAGTCCCTAACGGGTTAAACATTTACTTACAGGTCATTTTACACAAGTTTGCCACAGGCGATTATATTTTAATTTTGACTGATACTACTTTTTTTAAACAGAAATCCTTAACCCTTTTTAGCACACTGTGCCCGGTCTGGAATACCTAATTTTTATTTCAAACTTGCGAACGGCAATTGTAATATTTTACTAAAGTTTTGCTTTTACAAAAAAAAGCTTAAATCAAGGATTTCGAAATATCTAAAAAATTCGTTTGTGAATTCCGGTGCCAGTCGAAAATTTCGCATTTTTTTACAGATTTTACCCGTGCCGGAAAGGATTAAAGGGCACTTTGGAAAAATTTTCAAATATATATATTTTAAAATTTATGTATGAAAAATACAGGTGTCAGATGAATATATAAATAGTCGCATGTGGCAGCATTGCTTACAATAATAGAAATGCATAATATTCAGGATAAAAAAATCTAATTATGAAATGCCAACCCAAAGTATTTAAATGCCTACTAAAATGACAGCAGATGTTTTAAAACGTTGAGTTTCATGTCAGCCATCTGTGACTGAGAGTCAAAAATATGATATAAAACTAAAATATTTATATTGTTCTAAGTAATTATTGAAAACTTTATAATTTAGGTACTAGTTGGTTATCCCATCAATCAATTTCGCCAAATTATACACAAAAAAATTATACATGTTGCCATAATTTTTATTTTAAATTACGAAAAAAAAAAACAAATAATTAATAGAATATTGATTAAAATACAAATATAAAGTCGAAATAAAAATCATTTAATGGCGTTTTAAACACATGTATCATATTTAATGTCATTGAAAGTGACATTCCCGATCATCCATTATTGGCACTTAATCTTATAGTTTGGCGATAGTTTTTTTTTTTTTTGCCAACGGATAACGAAGTAGTACCAACATTTATGTAACATCTTATTTTCCATTGTCAGTCATTGGTGATTGACGCGATCTTAACGAAATGTTCAGTGTCAGTCAACATGGCACTCAACGTGTTAAAGGAAAGACATATTTTTTTAACACACTCATCACTGAAAAAAATTTCTTCAGTTATATTATTTCCTTTTTAACCCTTTATTTCCCATGCTAGAACACGTTCTAGAAATTATGCAAGTCAGAAAACCTCATTTTACACCAGAAAAATTCAATGGTTAATTTCGTTGTACTTAAATACGGAATGTTCTGTTATTAATTAAAGCAAATATTGCTGTTACAATTTTCTTGTGTAAATTAAGTTACACGAATTAAAATATCTCGAGCGGTTTGGGATCCAGAGGATTAAAGTGCACTGGAGCATAGAGGTAGATCTTTTTCAAATAAACGAAATAACATACATGACTAAAAAAGGGAGTTTCGGAATATTTTAAATATAACACTGACAGACTCTATTTGTTCTTGTTTATTTTCAGACAACAATATTTTTTAAATTAAAAAAATGACTTTTTTTTTAATTGCATGTATAAATTCTCTGAATAAAATTTTTTATAATGGATTTTTTTCTATATCTTAATATTTTCCTGTGAATTTCTCCTTACATAATACTCCTTTTATTGAATTAAAAAGGAAGCTTGACTTACTATGTTTATCATTCTCAGTTCTATGAATATAAGATTTTTGCAGAAATGATTTTAAAATTGAATTTTTAGCATATTTTTTAATTATATTTCTATAACTATTACACCATTAAAAAGTGAGATAGAAAAGAAATAAATGTATACAAAACTGAGTAAAATTGTGATTTTCTAAATTATTATTTATTTATAATTAGTTTAATTCTTTTATAATAAACTCTCATTTCTGCCCAATACAGTGCAATAGTTACGCTTAATCAATGTGTGGCTTAAATGTAAATTTTTTTATTATTCCTAAAGTATAATTTTTTATAACAAAAAGTCAACAAACAAATATCACTTGGTATTTTTCAACTATTACGCGAGCAAAGCCGCGGGGTGTGCTAGTTTAATTAATAAGAAGCTATTGATAATTATATTAAAATAAAAAGAATTTATACTGTACCAGAAAAATTAAACAGGTCTTCCTTATACAATTATAAGTCTTTCTTAACGCGTGACGAGGGAGATTGGTTTTCCTAATCAAGCAAAAAGCTGTATTTATTCAGCTTTAATAATAAAAGAAGCACGAGGATACGTCTTTGTAATGACATTTATTAGAACTACCGTGTTTTAAATCGTACAAGTTATCCACGTTCATGCACCTCAGTTTCTAAAAAAACTAATTTTATCATCTTTTAAAAATATAGTAAATTAAAATTATAAAATCTCAGATGATTTCCATGCCAACAGATTTTTATTTCTGTTTCTTTGATTTGTCAATTTTAAAGCCGAAACATATGCTGTTAAGACATGTAATGACTGTTTTCGCGTTTCATTAAATAATATCAGTTAAAATTTAAAAAAATAAGGTAACCAAAAATGAACAAAGTGAACATCACGGTATTTTTTGACACTCTTACAAAAATTGCTTCAAGCAAGACATTTTAAATACATTCGACTCTCGTTAATTCGAAATCGGATAATTCGAATCTTCGCTTAATTCGAACTAAACATGAAGTCCCTAAATTTTCAATGACAGAATAACGTTGAAAACTTTCTTTAATTCGAACTCATTTCTCTTGACATCGTTTAATTCGAACTAACGAAGATTTCGATTTTTCTTTTTTCTTTTCTTTCACACGGATTTCGGATCATTTGAATAACTTTCTTTAATTGAATTTTGTGAAAATTGTTCCGAACGAGTATACATATCATCCAATGCATTTGATATAAACTTTCTTAGTGCGCCGTCCGTCCATGAGTGACACTCCAAATTTTTCTTCCATTGTGCTTGTTTCTAATCATTTAATTAGTTAATGTATTTATACATTCTAATTTATTATTAAGTCATATTCTAATGATAACAGACGACATATATTTAAAAAACAATATAACATTAATTCCTTTGTAATAGTACCATATTAAGCATGTTTTTATTTGATATTTTCCATAATTCGCATATCTGCCAACATCTTCCGCTTTTTTGGCCCGGAAAAATTTTACAGAAAATCTTACCATTGCAAATCGCCATAATCAGCTGATTAAATAAATCAAAAAATTCCATTAAATTTTTCCGGGCTAAAAAAAATCAGAAGAGTTGGCAGCTATGAATTCGAACTTCGGGTAATTCGAACATTTCTTGCGGTCCCGACGAGTTCGAATTAACGAGAGTTGACTGTATATTGTTTTCAATCTCACATAATTTTCACAAAAGATTTCTTCTTTTTCTGTTTATATTCGTAAAAAAATAAGTTTGTTATTAGAAAGTAAATTTTATTAACTGCTCAGTTTTAGGCACGGTTCACACGCAACGTGGTATTCATGAGATTTTAGGTGTTTTAGTACAAGAAATTTCGTAATGTACTGTTCGCTATATGTGCAGAAATTTTTTTTCGTTAAATAAGACGTACAAAATTAGACTTTACATTTTTTTTTTTTTTTTTTTTTTTTTTTTTTTTTTGTAAAAGATGATTAAAAGTCCTTGAGAGGCGTAAGAATCCTGTTAGAATTGGCAACAATAGTTTAAAAAATCGTTTTGAATTATAAAATAATACCTCGTGTAAATATATTTTGAAATGAAACTGTTTGACGATATAATTATTTGGTCTTTTAAATATGAAGTTTTGATCTAATTCCCCCTTCCCCATTTACTCCTTTTAAAAAGCGTATTGTTTTAAAGCTTTCTTTATTTTTAAATACAATTTTTATGACGTAATTTTAAGTGTTTTACTGCTTTTTAACACTTTCCAAAAAGATTGAAAAGTTTTTATGCTTTCCGTTTTTCTGTCCGTCTGGCCGCGCACTACCTCTCGAATATATACTCGGATCGCCATGATATTTTTGGATGCTATTGACGTCTACCCTAACATGAACCCTATTGAAAATGATGTTCCTACCATGATTAGTTTGTATACAGGGATAGCTAAAAGTTTTCCGTTACATTACGGTCTCTGAGAAAAAATCGTTTCAAATAAGTTTTAAAGGTATTACACCTTGCTAAACATGTTCAAATGTATATGCATTTGAAAAGTACACTAAAATATGCATTCTGTAAAACATGCAATGGAAATAATTGTTATTTTTCATTTACACGGTGGCACAAAAGAATTCTATTACACCGTAATAAAGGGAGGATTAGGACATGTTTTAATTAAGTGAAACGATTTCATGTATAATAAAATTGATATACGCCACTGAGGCTTAATACTGCACGCATAATATGAAGTGCATAGCATTCACAGGAACACACAAAAGATATCAAATACTATATTCGATCCAAAGTATTTTATATTATCAATGATGGCTTATCGATGGATGAAATGCATTTTTATGTGTGATATGAGCTTTTAAGTTTCACTAAAGTTATGCATATTATTTGGTGTATATAAATGCTATAGTTGATATACAGATTTGCACAAAAGACCTCGTAAAGGTTACTAAATATAAGAGTATTTTATTTAAAGGTGGTTTTCAAATAAGCTATGCATTTTTACGTTGAACTGCTTTTAGTTTACCGTAATTTCCAGGGTATAATCCGCGTATCAAACTCATTTTTCGACCCAGAAATTTTATTAAATAAAATATAACTTTCAGATCGCCGTAAATATTTGCCTTTAATTACAAAATAAAAATTCTGTGTCGATAAAGAATAGTTTGATCCGCGGATTATATGCAGGAAATTACGGTACTAAGAAATGTTTGTTGAATATAGATAAAATGATATACAAGGTCACGCAATGAATTGGATAAATGGATTATAATTTCTGTAAATGTGATTTAAGTAGTTTTAAGAATGTTTTTGTTTGAACTAAAGCTTGGCAAAATAATGGCGTGTGATAAAGGTATTATACAGAGCTGAACAAAAGCATTGAAGTATGTTTCCATATATTAGTATAAATTGCTGAAAGAGAAATTTTGACCAGTTAGGCGTTTTCTTGGCAAACTAAATTTACCCATTATACAGTACATATATCAACCGACACATCAAATAAAAGGCTGTTCAAAAGTATCGGAATACATATTTGGCTATAAACAGTAACACCTTTTTTCCCTAAATAAAGAAGTTTAGTTAAAGATTCCAGGAAATGCTGGAAAGTGTTTCATAATCTATGGTTAATGCATGATTTTTCTTACTTGTTCAGGGATCGTACGAGTCCTGGAATTTCACGTCTACAATTCTTTTCGGTACCAGTATTTTCTTATAGAAAATCTCCGCTTAAATAAGAAGAAATTTTGCGCTTTTACACCATATATATTTTTCTATAAAGAAATGTTAGTATTTTACTTGGAAAACAACAGTATCCGTACGAACCTCGTTTTTACTCATAATCATTTAGTTCTAATTTTAAAGAGGATTTATCTGTTTTGAATAGTCAAGTGTCAATAAATTTTAATTTATAGGAACTAGTACCGTAAAATCCCGTTAATCCGCCCTTCCCGATCAAACGCCCCCTCCCCACTTTATAAAGGATTTAAAATTTTCAAAAAATCCCGAGAAAGCTCCCTCCCACCCCATTCTCAAAGGCGATTAAGAATGGGATGAATCATTATGAAATGAATGAATCATGAATCTTTGATGAAATGTGTGTTTTTTCGGGATTTTTTAATTGATTTCATGCTTGTTTTGGCCTTTTTTTTTTACAAATTTCTCCTTTTTTCTGAGTTTTTTCGACAGAATTTACGTTTTTATTAAAAAAAAAAAACAAATATTTTCCAAGTATCAAAATTCATGATTCATTCAACGATTCATTCATTTCATCATGATTCATTCCTGTAAATTTTGTTGAACGATCGCGGAAAAATCCCGTGTAAGCGCCCCTCTCTAACTATTGTACGATTTTTTTTCACGTTCGGGGGGGGGGGGCGGATTAACGATATTTTACGGTAAGCTTTGTACAATTTTTACAATTGGCAACAGCTAAAAAATTTCGTTTTCTGAAATATGAAAGTATATCTCATGAAATGATGAAAATCTTAATAAACTATTCAACATATCCTCAAAAAATTACTAAAATTTAAGATCTAAATTCTGGCTGCACATTCCAAGCTTGTAAGGTATGTCCTTAGAAAAAAAAAGGTTTTAATTTCTAGACATAGTTTTTGCTCCTATATATATGTAGATTAAAGGAATAGTTTTGACCAAATTTAAGATGATACGGTCTTAAAATAATTCTCCGATTAAAAAAATTCTGGACTTCAGCATATTTATCAAATATATATATATATTTAATATTTTTCACATTTTCACAATTTTCACATTTTTTGTATGTAGCAGCATAGCTGCCAACATCTTCCGCTTTTTTGGCCAGAAAAAATTTTACAGTAAATTTTAAAATTTCAAATCGCCATTATCTGCCGATTAAATAAAGCAAAAATTTCAATCAGATTTTTCCAAAAATTTTTTGAGCAAAAAATCGGAAAATTTGGCAACTATGGTAGTAGTCTTCATAATATTTGCGGAGAAAAACCTCCGGTGACAAAAAATTACTTCACAGTGGCAGCTGCGACAGTATTAGTTACTTTTTTTTTAAGAAAAGAAAGAAACGATTACATTTCTCACAAAGAGTAATATTTATTTAGAGAATATTTGACCGTCATGAAGCTGTAAACTCTAGGGATGAAATTTTACCGCTTTTTAGCATACCACTAATATGTTACAGAAGATGTCGTATTCTTAAATTGCGATGTTTTTCAATTAAATAAAATGAAATTTTATCTAAAATTATACTGGTCCGCAAAAAAGCGGAGAAATCTCATCCCTGAAAGTGGAAGCCCTCGGAATAAAACAAAATGACAAGTTTCGATTAAACATGTACAAAATATTAAAAGATGTAGGGTAAAGTGCCCAAATATAATATATTCCCCTAATTTGGCTCTACCTTATATCTTCTAAAAAAGAAGTCGCACTCTGGTGCGAAAGTTCTCAAACAATGGCTTTTCAAGTTTACTCAACAGGAAGCCGTGCATTCGCATTCATTATATTCTATTTCATTTTAGTATTGATACTCCACCAGTTGTGCTTCCAAGTGTCGAACATTTTTCAGGTTACATTTTAAAGAGTTACTCTTTCGAAGAAAATATGTGATTTTGAAATGTTTCAACGTTTCTGTAGTTTCAGTTTAGTTACATTAATGTTTGGGTTGAAATTCATTTTCTTTTTGTCAGTAATTAGTATTAGCAATTCATGTGGAAATCCCAATGTGTCAGTACCAACGATTGCGAAATATGCGGGCATAGTGCCATATTTAAAACTCTTTTTTGTGTATTACGTATATACTTCGTCTTTACATATGTTACGGATTTTGTAAATAGTTCGTATTTGTGCTCCAAATCCCTAATTTATAGGGTGTCCAGAAAATAAGATCCTAATTTCAAAATTAAATTTCGCAAAAGCAAGGATTGATAGAATTTAACAGTAAACAGTTTGTTTACAGTAAACAGTCTGTAAAATTATTATACAAAAGTTTCGATCAGTAAATATTTTGAAAAGATTGTGTTCTGATTGCAAAGAATACTTGATTTGACATTTTTCTTGTTTTAGATTACTTACAGAAAACGATGTTTTCGGCATACAGTGCCATATTTTGACAATTTTACGTACTAAATTTTTCGAATTACGAATTTCAAAAATTAAATTCCAAAAATCGATAAAATATGTCACTGTACGCTAGAAAACAGGTTTTCTCCAAGCAATTTAAAACAAGAAAAATGTCAAATCAAGCATTCTTTGTAATTAGGACGCAATCTTTTCAAAATATTGACCTTTCGAAACTTCTGTATAACATTTTAACACATTCGCTGTCGATCACGCGCTGGCGCGTGAAATTCTCAATCACTTAACACAGAGGGCGGAATTATCGGCAGCGAGCGTGTTAAACAGCTTACCTAATAAACAAACACCGCTTACCGTTAATTCCATCGATCTTTGTTTTTGAGAAATTTAAATTTGAAATCGGTGTCTTATCCACTGGACACCCTGTAAAAAGTTCAATTAAGCTCTATTCATAAGATTACATTAGTTTTTGTTGCTTTAAAATACTTGAATTTGTTGATTTTCTGCAAGAAAGTAAAAACCTATTGGATTACAATGGAAGTTTGTAGGAATTTGGTGAAATATTAAAGATTATCGCTAGGTTGGCGTAACTTTTGACGATTAATTTTGATCACCAAATTTGGTGACATTTGGAGACAGAATAGACATCTTCTCATGGTAACCCTCCTTATAGGTATGGAAATGTACTAAATGCTGTTCCACATTTTTTAAAGCCGATTCCAGACAATTCTAGCACTAGAAAATCGTCGAATGTTCTCGAACATCAGACAGAACTTTTCCCACTTTGAGCTCTTCTACTATGAACCATCGAGGAATGAGGCGCTAGTAATTCAGCTGTTTAACATCATTCTACGGTGCGCACATGCATGACGCGGTATGCATATCGAACATTTTGAAAGTTATCATCTGGAAAGATATGCAAATATTGCTGTTCATGTGTCCAACACGGTGTGCTTTCTTTGCATCGGCTATGACATCATACTTTGTTTTTCGTATTTTACTCGTAAACTATGTGTAATACAGATAGAGTTAACCCTTTAACGTTCATTGGTTTCGCCACGAAACCACAAAATTTTAATTCCGATACGCAACACTGACACCGGTATTTTTATCTAAAAATATCCCTTTTATTTTGTATGTGAAAAATCACGTTTTCTTATTTAGAAATATATTTGTTCTTAATTACCGGTGTCATTCATTTATTTCGACATCTTAGCAATGAAAATGCTATGATCGTTAAAGGGTTAACCCTTTCCGGCATGGGCAAAATCTGTGCTAAAATGAGAAATTATCAACTGACACCAGAATTCACAAACGAATTTTTTAAATATTTTGAATTCCTTAATTTAAGCTTTTATTGTAAAAGTAAAATTTTACTAAAATATTACTGGTGCCATTTGCAAGTTTGTAATTAAAATTAGGTATCCCAGACCGGGCACAGTGTGCCGGAAAGGGTTAAGGTCCAAACACATCTGACTATTTCTTGAAGTTCGGTGTCGGCTCGTTTGTTGTATCGACGCGGTGTTTTGATCTTAATGAGTTTTGCAGGAAAGGGACGGTTGTCCGACAAAAGAAAAATCTTTCCGTCATGTAGGGTGAATTGCTTATCTCCCGTTTCTTTTGTTCGCTCTTCTCCGTTCGATTATGAAGAAACCACTAATATATCCTACACAACAGACTTTCACACTTTTTTAATCCTTTCCGGCGCAGTGTTACCACTCCGGCAACACCTAATTTTAATTCCAAACTTACAAACGGCACCAATAATATTTTAGTAAAATTTTACTTTTACAATGACACCTTAAATCGGAGAATTCTTAATTTATAAAAAAGTCTTTTGTAAATTCCGGTGTCAGTCTACAATTTCTCATTTTACGAACAGAATTTGTCTGCGCCGGAAAGGGTTAAAGAATTCACTTGAAAGGGAGAATACTGTAATCTGAACGCAGCCTTATGCGAGTATTTTTTTAATCTGCTCCCAACGAGGAATCTGGCTGCGCAGAGTTTGGGCGGCATTTTCGGGGCACCCTTTATGTGTCTCTTTTAATTCATATTCTTTGCGGTATAGCGGCGAACATAGATGCATTCTCAAATGCGATTTGTAGTCATTTAACACTAGAACCGCAGTTTTATAAAAATAATTCACATCAGAATTTTTATTTAAGTCTGTTAAACTTATCTATTTTAAATGAATTTTGTGTATCATATATGTATATTATTTTAAGAAGACATATCTGGTTCGAATCGGCATTTTTTCACTGAGTACGGGTCAAAATGACCCGTCTCCGCGGTTCTAGTGTTAAAAGCATAGAATATGCTATGAAAATGACTACACGTGTTACTAAATTTTAAAACAAATATCAAAACCAAAAAAAAAAAAAAAGCTGAGAAAAAATGCTCAATTTATTATTATTACTTACCCATCATACGTAGTATAGGGTAAGTCTTGCAATCGTTTTGAAAATCGAAAAAAAATTTTTGACGGATTTACACGTTTTAGATAGTGGAGATTCCGAAAAACATATTTTTAGGAAAAAAATTTTGCCGTCCGTCTGTCTGTCTGTTTGTCTGTCTGTCTGCCTGTCTGTCTGTCAGTCTGTCTGTCTGTAAACGCTCTATCTCCCGAACAAATTGAGATAGAGACTTGAAATTTTGTATGTAGTTAGTATGTAAGAATGGGACGAACCCTATTTAATATCAGCAACCTCGATTATCCGGAACTATTTTTTTCGGACTCTCGAAAAATTCGTTCTGATGAAAGGTATGTAAAAATTTTCGAATTTTTTTGTTTTAAGGAATGGACGTAAAAGGCAATAAAATAACACACATTTTGCATATAGAACGAAGTCGATCGGATTATTAGTTGCCGAGATATTTGTAATCTTGTTTTCCACATTCTTCGATTTTTCATGACCCTGTATCTCATTCAAATTTCAATTCAGAAGTTTATTTTAATTGGAAATGAGACGCTTAATCCGAAGCAGTTAATTGTTAGTTAATAGAATTATTATTTTTGGAGTTATAAGGATGTTTCTTTTACGGAGTTCGGTTCTACTTGAGTAGTTTGGCGTTTTATATAATTTGTCGAAATTGGTACATCAGCAGTTCTTTAATATAGCATTTCTATGTATATTAACAATATTTAAATTTTGTTTATGAATTGCAATGCATTGTATAAATAGTTTCTCATGTTATTTTCATATACATATCCATGATGGGTAAGTATTACGGTGGCCCCCAACGACTAGTTTTTTGTTTAAGTATCCATTTTCGACTTAATAATTTAAGATGAATAACGTTGTATTATAAAAGCATAAAAACTGTTTAATATCCTTTGATATAAATATCTCCAGCTCAAAACATAGTGTTGAGTGCTTACTTTAATAAAGTGGGTAAAAATACTGCTAATTAACTATTATCAATTACTACTAAGTTAGCTGCAAAAATAATATAGAATTTTCTCTGAAAACTGCTGCCAACAACACCTTTGAATAGAAAATTTCTCAAGGCTTTCATAATTAAATGGAGATTTCAAGTACTAGTTTGTACATATTGGTGTCATTAAGTACCGAGATAAAATTAAAACTTTAATTAGCTTCCGAAAATAGCCATTCTTTATGAGAAAGGAAAAATAAATCTCAATTAATTAAGAAGGATTGATACTTTAAAAGTACTTGCTATAAGCATGTCTGTGTGAAAAATATATAAATGTTTAATAAATTAATATACCATAAACAAAATAATTTTTCCCTGTGATATTTAGCAGATTTTCTTCAAATTTACGAATAATTTTTTTCCTTTTTTTCATTTTAGAACAACAAATCCAAATGAAGATAATTAGAATAAAAATAATCTTTATAATTAGATATTTTGAGTGCATGTATCTTTATATAGCTTTTTTTGTTGGTACATAAGAACAAAAATAATGTCTCACAAGGGGACCACCAGACATGGTGCCCACAGATTTTGATGATTTCAAAGTATGTTGTAGGGGTCATACGACTAATTATTCTGGTGAAAGGGTTCCTTCAAATGGACCTTGGTTTTTGAGAAATTGGGGGGGGGGGGGTCAAAGTTCAGCGTATATTTCAAATACTTATTAGTACCAACGTTGTATGTCAATTCGTGGCGTCGTGCCAAAGCACGTGTCTGTGAATCGAAAGGTTGTAAATTCGAATCCATCCTCGGCTTCTATTTCCTTTTTTACTTATATTTATATTTTTTACACGTTACAAATTTTAAGTATTTTTATTACTAGAGAAATTGCTACAAATTTTATATTTTCTTAATAAATTGCATTTACATTTTTGAATTTTTTCATGAAAATTTATGTTTTTCTGCAATTTTAAAACTAATATTTCTTTTAATAACACAGCAAAACTAATTTAAGCCTAGAACTTTTTTCCTTAAATATTATCTATATTTTTTACTTTATGCACGATTCTGAAATAATGATTTTTTTTTCTATCGCTTTTTTATTTTATTTTATAGTACTTTAAATGCAAATTTATCCTTTTTTTTGTATAAATAATACAAAATAATTTTCGCGTGAAATTTCTTAAACGTTTATAGGATTAGATAAATCAAGTAATGCATATCTTTGAAAGAGTAATAAAATATTAATACAGTAATGCTAAAATGCAAGTTGTTACCAGCTATCCAAATTTTCAATTTCCCAATTTTCTGTAAACACATTTATCTCACAAGTTCAATCTCAACAAAATTTACCGTTTGCACAAATAAGAAATGACAGATTACATTTATTTTTATTGCAAATCAAAACACTCTTTCCGTAATTCAATTGGAGTACAAATATCGTCTGTTAATAAAATTTACAATACATATAAAAATACTATTTTTTTTCTTTTTTCGTCTGCTTTCCTTTCCTCCGTGGAGTCCGTAATATAAGGATTTCTTTTTATTGATCATATGTTTGCACTTATACAAAAGATGATTAAACATTTTTTTTATCTTTTAATGTAATTTTAAACATATTTATAACGAATTAAGTATTCAAGGAATATAATTATGGAAATTTTTTTTAAAAAAAGAAGTTTCACATAAATTAAATCGGATTTGCGTTTCGATTAAAAATTTCGGTAAAAAATACTGATTTTCTCTAAAAGTTTATAAACGTAAACTTAATTTCTTAAGGGGACAGTTTACCCCAAAATTGATCAAAAAATCGATTTTTGTTTTGAAACATTAAATGAAAGCCTGTTTAATTGTGAATATTTTAAAACCTCTTTTTCATCCATACGACAATCATATCTTGACATATTGTAAATTTTGTTAATACACCTAACGCAATTCCCACACTAATGATAACTTTAAACTTTTTTCCCTCTATGTTTATATTTACTTCGCTTTCATGTTTTAAAAATGTTAAGCCTTTTTTTGTATTTGATACAGATATTTAAAATGTTTTGTACAATTTGATTGTTATATATGTGTTGAATATGCGCATGAAATTAGACTTAACGTTATTATTATTATAATTGTTATTAATAAAAGTATATATGAAGCTGTGTTAGATTTCACCACTTTGCACAACTTATATCAAATAAAAATATACATTAAATGTAGCATTACATTATCTAAAATCCATACACAGTATTGTGTGACACACATTTGAAAAAAAAAAGTGATTGATTAATCTAAAAATATTATTATTTAAAATTGTGGAGATTTTAAAGTATTAAAATTTTCTTATACTTTTTCAAAATTTTAATTACATACGCATTTTTATTTAATTATTTGTTGCAAAATGTACTTTTAGTTGAACCCTGAATTGCAGTCAGTTCACCAATTGAGCCATATTTTTTGAAATAATAGTAATAATAAAATATTGAAAAAGTAAACTGCCCTCTTCAGAAAATATCAAAAGGTTCAAAGCTGTAGAATTCCCAATTCTGCTTAAAATTTGTAACATGTAAAAAATATAAACATAAGTAAAAAAGAAAATAGAAGCCGAGGATGGATTCGAACTCACAACCTTTCGACTCACAGACACGTGCTTTGGCACGACGCCACGAATTGACACTCGGATGTTGTACAATTAGGTATTTGAAATATGCGCTGAACTTTGACCCCCAATTTCTCAAAAACTAAGGTCCAATTGAAGGAACTCTTTCACCAGAATAATTAGTGGTATGACCCCTACAACATACTTTGAAATCATCAAAATCTGCGAGCACCATGTCTGGTGGTCCCCTTGTCAGTAGAAATTCACTTTGTGCCAGAAAGGGAAATACAACCCTTTTTATAGAAACAAACCACAGACAAATGCTTAACATCAAGACTAATAAAAGAAAATTTTTCTTTGTCTCTCTGTGCCTGTCTCCGTGAGTGTGTGTCTGTGACAGGACTGCCATAGGCGACTATTTTTATATAAATTTTTCCACTATTACTCTAAAAAAATGTACATTGTAGTTTATTTTTCATGCGAATATTTTCTTAGCATATGCATAGCTGCTAACATCTTCCGCTTTTTTCAGCACGGGAAATTTTTATAGAAAATTTTACGAACGCAAATCGCCGTAATCAATCGATTAAATCAGTCAAAAATTTTATTAAATTTTTTCGGGCCAAAAAATCGGAAGAGTTGGCAGCTATGGCATATGTAACAGAATTTTGTTTTGAAAAGGTGATGCGAAATTGAAAAAAATAGTTACATCTGGCAACCCTGATGCGATGACTAGCGAAATTTACGGGGCGTACAATGCTAAATGTTTTTGTAAGGGTAGCCCGAAGTATAAATGCTGGTGCACTTGAGATTCAGAATTTTTAATGTCTAATTATTTCAGTTATTTATTAAATATCGCAAATCTCCTTCTAATAGTGTCATCTATGTGCTCTCAATCAAGCATAGTGATTACGCTTGCATTCAAACCATCTTATGCATATGAAGCTAGCTAAGAACATAGCTTCAATTTTACTTATGTTTTTTAATAGTATTTATTAAAAGCAAATCTATCAGACTGCTAAGAACAATTGAAGTTAAAAACTATATTTCGACAAGTCGTACTCTTAAGTCTCTAATGCCGCAAGCAATTTGTAAAATGTCACATTTAATTCTTTGAGGAAAGAAATTATAAAAAGGCAGTTTTTCTTCCGAAACATGTTTTTTCCACATTCAAACGCCCATTCATTGCGCAGTTTTAGAGGTATCGACAAACTAAAAATTTGATTTAAAAGCTGAAACCTTCTCTAGATGGTGCAATTGGTTTTAAAAAATATGAATTTAATTTTTTTCAAGTATACTGGCGAACGCAGATCCCTTTGCGTCTCACGGAGGCAATATTTATTCTATAATAAAAGTAATTAGTGATCGTATTTTGAAATAACCTTTTTGGAGCATCTCAACAAACCAGCACCTGCATCACCTACATTTACATCACCTGCAAAATTTTAGAAACATTCGGACGGGTAAAAATAATTTTTACAAAATAAAAAGTGTGAAATTTTCGATTAAAAACGTAAAAACTGTGTATTTCGCTGCACTTTCGCCTGCTTTAGGTACTCGTAGACTCCAAAAACCAAATTACGCAGAAAATAAAACATGAAGTAGCATACAAGTTTCAATTCAATATTTTTTGAGGGTTTTTTTCAATTCAAAACTTAATTTAGAATGAAGTTAAATTAAATTTATAAAATCATACAAATGTGAAGTTTATTTAAAGGTCATCACGAGTTCAGGCAAAGCCAGGCAGGTCAGCCAGTCTGAAATATATGTAATAGGGGTGGGCATTATTTAACGTATTAGGATAAAAAACAGTGTTACTAAGCTGGAACCTAATTTTGCGTTAATATGTTACCGAAAAGTCCCTGTTAATTAAATAATATATGGTTTTAAATGGCAGCGTCTTCATTCATTTGCCTTAATCAAGAAATCAATTTCGCAACTGTAAAATAGAACAATATTCACTAAAAATGTCCTGAACCGTTTCTTTTGAGACGAGCGCACCTAATTGGACATATCTCCACTCTCTAGTCATAGGCAAGTCTGTTAGGCGTGTGGTGCTTAAAACTTGTTTTGCATTTCAACAATCCCTTACGCAAAAGTAGATAACCTACTAAAAAAAATAAAAACTATTTTCAGCCAAAGACCATGCTACAAATAACAAGAGAAAAAAAATGATTGGATCAAAATTTATATCGATATCAAAAAACAAACATTTCCTCCCCTAGAGATATTTTACAATATCATATGCCGGACCCCCCCCCCGCTCCCCTTAAATATTAATAAATAATTTAAATAATAATTAACTTAAATAATAAATTCTGTTATATTTGCACAGCCTCAAAGTGATCACGCTAGATTATTCGATCTTAATATTTTCCCTTTGTACACTTACATTACAAATGCATTTTAAATTGAGTTTTGCAATATATTTGCCATTTGTGTTACCAATGAGGAAAGCATTGATTTCTAATCCCCCCTCCCTCCCAGACACACACACCAAGAAAAAGCAGTGAAACTCGAGCTCAGAATCATTTAATTTATAAAAAGTACACTTTTGCAATATTTAAGTAAAATGCATTTATTTAGAATTCTATGCCTTAAAAATTAATTCTCAATTTTAGATTAAAAAAATCTATTTTTAAAAATTGAACATTATTTTACTACATTCAAATAAAATGCAAGCATTTATAATTTTTTAATTGATTAAATCGTCCAAAATGTGTACATTAGAACAGGGGTGTGCGAAGAGAAAACTGCGCCCGGGGCAAATTTTCAGTTTGGTGCCCCTCCACCAATTTTTTCTTGTGAAAAGCCAAAAATGACGTTGGTAGTATAAATATAACGCCCCCTAAATTTCCGCGCCCGGAGCGACCACCCTCTTCGCCCCCCTTTTCGCACAGCGCTGCATCCGAACTTCAAATTGAGTTCAATTGAAAACCTCAGTTGAAAACCTACTACAGATAATTCCTTAATATTCCCCGATTCATTCTGATGTATTTTCTTACCGCTGCAGTAAATCTAGTTCTTAAAATATATAATGATCATTTATCGCTTGGCTAACTTTGAATAAAAACAGATAATTTAACACCTTTGCAATTACTTATCTGTAAATATTTTCTGCGATCGCTGTAACATTTGATACAAAAACGTTTGAAATTGAAAAAATATGTTGATAATAAATATAAGAGAATTGGCAATTTTATCTGAGTGAATGGCATTTGATTAAAAGTGTTTGTTTATTTTTTATGGGTTTCGGAAGTAATGAAAGAAATAGTATTACATTTTCAATAGGGGAAGTTTCTGTGTTGATGTTGCAAGGGTGATAGAAGGGTTTACTCGTTTTTGAATATTTAAAATGGTTATTGCTACATGCTCATGGAATTTTTTTAGGGAGCGGGGGGGGGGAGGAAGATTTTGGCACTATAAATTTTGTTTTTCGGCCAAATACTTTTCTTATTTTTTATTTTGTGTTTGCGTTAAAAGATTTTATTTCGCTGAAAAAAAAGAAAGAAAATAGTCTCCTATAATTTGTGAAATAACTTAATTTTAATACAGTTGTAACTAATTTGAAGAATTGCATTCAATTAAAAGTATGTATATAATATTTTTGTGTTCTTGTGAAATTAACTTTGAATATGTGTTGATAGTTGTGTGGCCACTATTAAGTCACGGATCAATTTTTCTTTTATAATATTTTACAATGTAGTTGAAAAGTATTTATGAATTCGGTTTGTCTATCATTGTTCTAACTCGTGTAAATATAGTCCGATTGCCATGAAATTGATACACACACACATACACTCATGTCCATAAATTAAGGATAATGCCAGTTTTAGCAAATAAAGGCACGGAAACAAAACAAATGTGACTTCTTCTTCAAGCCCATACATTAAGCAAAAGAAAAAGAACAAAAGCGATGCTATATGTATGATAACATTCATAAAATCTACAATTGTTACTCCCTAGATCAATTACAAAAATTACCCCCCTTAAAAAAACTTAACATTATATGGTTGGTATAATAGTTAATAAATTGTATGTCTTCCAGAGAATGAAATAAAGCCCGAACAAAGCATAAATATGCTGAATATCAAATTATCAAGACGATAACACAATGCCTTCTGATCCATATACACCAATTAAAAAAAATGGCCAAAAGAGAGAAAAAATATGAGAGAAATAATTTTGTTTTCCTAACCAGAAGTATTCTGTTCTGAAATTTGCAAATATTCAAGACATCCATTTCCGAAAATTAAAAAAAAAAAAAAAATAGGTCATCAATCAGAAAATTCAGGCAATAAAAAGTATCGCTAATTTCAACAAATGATCGCCGAAAATTTTCGTCAATCGTTCGCAGAAAAAAAAATAAAATTAAATAAAAAACTCAAATTTCTTAAATAATCGCGGATAAAGCTTATAAATCGCGGCAAAAACGACAATTTCGACAAAAGATTGTGGAAATAAGAGTTAATTTCTTCAAAATATAGCAGACAAAAGCGTGAATTTTGTCAAAGAACCAAGGAAAAAAAATAAAATTTACAGCAAATTTTCTGAAAGGTTACAATACAGATGGGGGAAGAGAAGAGGCGATTCCACTCCCGGCAAAAACTATGTGCTTTTTTTTTCGTTCCCCCTTTTCAAAGTTTGCATTTCTTCGTGATATTTTGAAAAAAGTTAAGGTTTATTTCGCAACCTTTGTAACTAAATTTGCCGTTTATTCACGATCGTTACATAAAATTTGCCAATTTTTTGTGATCTTTACATAAAATTTGCCGATTTTTCGCAAACTTTTAACAAAATTTGCCTTTTTTATTACAATCTTTTGACGAAATTTTTGGATTTTTTCCTCGATTCTTTGACAAATTTTTCGCATTTTTCCAAATTTTTTTGAATTGCTATTCTTTCGCTAACGATTGGAGATTTTTTTTTCCAGAAGTAATTGACAAATTTCAAGATTCCCCCCCTCAATCAAATAACGATTTTTTCCCATGATAAATGGACTTATTTAACATTTTTTCCCTCTTGCTACCTAACAAAAAAAAAAAAAAAAAAAAGGAATTGAACAGCCGCATCAGAAAAGCAATGAGACTCTAGATTCAATTCTATAAAAGTGCCCTTAAAAATAAAAAAAATTGCCCTGAAGAAAGTAAAAAAGTGCTCTTTCCACACCAGTAGCGCCCTGCCCCTTATTAAACTTAAGGGAAACTGTGATAATAATTTCATATTTTTATAATTAATTATTACGGAAGAGGGGGGGGGGCGTTGGAATATTTTTTTCTTGTAAAGGGGGGCGGTGGCCCAGAAAAGGTTGGGAACCTATGGTTTAACTGAACTAACTTTTAGCATACTATACGTAGTAAGCACACATGACTGTCGATCATATACAGTGCTGAAAAAAATTGTATGAATTTCTAATGTTTTAATCACTATAACTGGAAAAACCTGTTTGTAGTTTCAGAAAATGCCAAAAATGCACGAAATTCAAAGCATAATTAATGAAGTTTTGTGTTGTCTTACAAAAGTTAAGTTTTTAATCACAAACTGATTTTGATTAATCTTAGTAAAATATAGCATTTATAATTACGTCAAAAAGTTATTTAAAAAGTTTTGTTTAAAAGGCCTTCTAATTAAAACATCCGTTAGTTACATGTTATAAAAATAACAGGTTATTGGAACCTGTTACCTGTAAAAGAGTGGAACGATGTAACCTGTTAACCAAAAATAACTATATTTCCCATTTCTAATATGTAACCATAAATACATAAATGTCATCTTATTCATGAATGTAATCCATATTAGTACGTATTACACATCTCAAGGGAAATTATTTAATAAACGTGTGCATGTTTATCAGGTGTGTTAAATTGTAGCTCGCCGGAGACCAATAAAATTTATATTTATTGCCTTATCTAATCATTGAATCTTTGCTATTTACAGGGTTCGCACAGATCTACCACTAAATTTTTACAGTATTTTCAATGTATTTCACTGCAGAAAAAATATTTCTAAAATTGTGAATCCAGGAGGTGGTTGCGAATTCAGTTTCTTAAAATTTAAATATAAATTTTCTTATCATTAATAGTGGTGCCAGAGTCCTTACAAAATATAAGGAGTGTGCGAACCCTGATTTAAGAACCCTCTTAATGCTTTAAAAAAAAATTGACGGCATCCGGTGCCTACAGTTTGATACCTCTGATGTATATGTTGATATTTTTTTTTCTTTTTTAAAATTAAATAAAATAAACCTTATTTGTCTGATTGTCAAATTTTGATTCTGTTGATCAATAAAGAAAATATCACTATTTAAAAGAAAAAAAATGGCAGAAATCAAGACTTCTTTATTTTTTAAACACTTGAACTGCCGTGAGCTATCATTTAGAAAGCTAGAATATGAATAAGTTTCGGTTCAAACGAAAAATTTCATTAATAAATAATCTTTTTAAAAATACAAAGAAGAAGAAAAAAAAACATTAAATAATAAACCTAAACTGTTTTAAATCAAAATTCTGACGTGAAATATTTTTTAAAAATTGATTCAATTTTCCATTCGTTCTAGAATTAATCATAAATTTCAAATTCGGAAACTGGGAACATCAGTAGAAAAAATATCTTGTCACGATAGTTCGAAAAGTAAAAGTAAGTGCATGTAGAACTTCAAAAGCCATATTTTAGGAACTGTCCACCGATTCTGCATGATCAAATGCGTTCGTTTTACAAAAACATTTTCGAGAAGCAGTAATTTATCGTGAACCCATTCGAAAAGGTGAAATTATATATTAGGTTCACCCAAAAGTTTCATATATTTTTTTTTTATCAAAAAGAAAAAGAAAACATGGAAATTTTGATAAAGGCAACATTTTATTGAAGAACTGTTGTGCCAGTCAGTTGAACAAACCTTCTTCTATCTTTTAGGTAGTCTGATAAAACATTCTTTCCAAAACTATTTTGATTTGGTGGCAAAATGCTTGCCGAAATGATTTTTTATGTCATTCAAAGAGTTTATTTATTTATTTATTTATTACTTACCCATCATACGTAGTATAGGGTAAGTCTTGCAATCGTTTTGAAAATCGAAAAATTTTTTTTGACGGTTTTACACGTTTTAGATAGTGGAGATTCCGAAAAACATATTTTTAGAAAATTTTTTTGCCGTCCGTCTGTCTGTCTGTCTGTCAGTCTGTCTGTCTGTAAACGCTCTATCTCCCGAACAAATTGAGATAGAGACTTGAAATTTTGTATGCAGTTGGTATGTAAGAATGGAACGAACCCTATTTAATATCAGCAACCTCGATTATCCGGAACTATTTTTTTCGGACTCTCGAAAAATTAGTTCTGATGAAAGGTGTATAAAAATTTTCGATTTTTTTTGTTCTAAGGAATGGACGTAAAAGGCAATAAAATAACACACATTTTGCATATAGAACGAAGTCGATCGGATTATTAGTTGCCGAGATATTTGTAATCCTGTTTTCCACATTCTTCGATTTTTCATGACCCTGTATTTCATTCAAATTTCAATTCAGAGGTATATTTTAATTGGAAATGAGACGCTTAATCGGACGCAGTTAATTGTTAGTTAATAGAATTATTATTTTTGGAGTTATAAGGATGTTTCTTTTACGCAGTTCGGTACTACTTGAGTAGTTTGGCGTTTTATATAATTTGTCGAAATTGGTACATCAGCAGTTCTTTAATATACCATTACTATGTATATTAACAATATTTAAATTTTGTTTATGAATTGCAATGCATTGTATAAATAGTTTTCACATGTTTTATTTTCATATACATATCCATGATGGGTAAGTATTACGGTAGCCCCCAACGACTAGTTTTTTTTTTTTTTTTTTTTTTTTTTTGATGAACAGAATTTTTGAGAGAAATAAACAAATAGTAGTCTGGCGGAGCAATATCCGGAGACTAAGGAGGATTAAAAAGAATGCCTCAATCGAATGCAAGGAGTTTTTTCTGAATGTCAAAGATACTTGTGGAATGGAGTCATACTAATGGAAGATAATGCCACGTTTGTTTCCTATTTCGGGGTATTTCATGGCTATTACTGCTTTCCGTTCGTCTAGTTACCGTAATTTCGGGTGTATAAGCCGCAGATCAAACAATTCTTTTCCTACCCAGAAATTTTTAAGAAACAAATATAACTAGTTAGATCGCCGTAAATATTTGTCTTCAATCACTAAATAAGATTTCTGGGTCAAAAAAGAATTGTTTGATCCGCGGCTTATACACCCGAAATTACGGTACCAGTTATATTTTTCAGAATAGATGAACTGGTTAGGTGGATGCCGCTCGTAGGAGATTCAATTTCGCCATATAGGAACCGCAATTTTTTCTTTTATATAAATGTCCAGCTTTATCGACAGGAATGGAAACTTTATCTCTACTGAATCAGGATTGCTTGCATTCCTGGTGTTTATAAAGCATCTAACTTCCGCCTACGAGGACCAATCTTTTTTGATGTTGAAAATGCGATTTTCAAAGTTGCTCGCGATCAGGTCATGGGAAGTTCGGCCACTAGCAACTATTTTTATTTTCTATTCGCACCAATATTTTTAAAAGATGATTTCTACTTTACCCTCCTGACTTCCTATTTGCGATCTTTTGGAATTGTTGCCAAATTATGAGTAAAATATTTTTTTTTCAGAAAGTGTTGCCAGTTGAACTTAAAAATAGCACATGAATTATAAAAAAAAAGCTTCTGGGACAATATTGACTTCGAAAAACAAATTCCTTGCGTTCGATTTTAGTTGTTCTGTGACGCAACGTACCTACTCTTCGAACATTGATCTATCCGACTGCTATTTGCTTTTTTCACTGAACAATTCTCTTTAACAAAAAACAGTAAAAGTTTGAATGACATAAAAATTCACCTCAGTAAGTATTTTTGAACTAAATCAGAACATTTTTCGAAAGAAGGCATTTTAGGAATTCTGGAAATGTAGAAGAAGGTTTGAAGAACAACATAGCTCAAATATATTCGTTTATAAAATCTCGCCTTTTTCGAAATTTGTTTGGGTTGTTTTTGATCAAAAAGAGAAAGAAAACTTTTTGGGACAACATAATAAATGCATAAGTATTTCTTCAAAGTTTTGCACAATTCTCTGAGTTGCTTAAAATAAATATAAAAAAAAAAGCGTACATATTGTTTAAGGCTGTTCTCATATCCAACTGGAAACATTCTGAGAAATGCGTAAATTTTGTTCGTAAACGCATGAGATTCCCATTTGCTCTTATTTAGAAACAATATAATGGCGTTTCATAGTTTGTTATTTTTTAGAAAATGTTGTAAAATTTAAGGGAATTTTGAAACTAATTTCAGGATCCGACAGCCTTGTAAATGTCGTTATGAGACTATAGTTGCTGTTAACTCAAGTTGTAATTCCTGTATAAAAAAAAAAAAAAAACTAAAAGTAAAAATATTTTTAATACTTTCTTTTAGGCATGTCATGTTTATTTTAAAAAACACACCTAATTAAAGACTGCAATTCATGATCTTTCCAATAATTTTCTGATAAGATGCGTTAGTGTGACATAGGAACCGAAAATCCCCCGCTAAAATTTACGCTAGGTAGAAAGCGCAAGCAAATTAATTTATGTTTTTAAATTATATTCTTCTTTTTTTTTATTTAGTTATGGCAATAGAAAAATAAAAAAAGCATTCTTCAAAATACATTTTGCGATTTCGAAATTGATATCTTGATTTATACCGTAATGTAATTAATATAAAACTATCAATTGGTTAAAATGCATTTTTTAAAATTTCACACAAGAGATTACTCTTTATTTATATTTTTGAAGATTTATATTTATTTGATTATTTAATTTTTATTTAGATTTTCAACCGTATATTGCTTATTATATTTTGATGTTGTAGTTTCACAGCCAGTTTACCTGTTTTGGTGAGCGTTGTTTGATAACATAAGAGGGACTGATTAAACTTAGTCTGTAGGTCAGAATTTTCCTCCTCGTCACGATGCCGTTGTTACTCCTAGATAACTATAAACATAAAGGATAGTCTGCGATTTATCACCCGTAGCAGGCTAATAAAGAATACCTTAAATTCAATGCATTAGTACATAATTAATTTCTAAAATATATCAAGGCTGTATGATAATCAAATTCAAAACTATAAGTGGATTTTATAATTCAAACATACATGGAAGACAGTTAAAAATCAATTAAGTAATACACAGAACATACAAAACACGTGGATTTAAACACGCAAAAAAGAAGAAAGAGTGTAAAAAACCTAGATGACTTTTGATTAACGCTAAAACAGCCGGGTATTTTACTAAAGTTTTATAAAAAGTGTTTCGCACCAGAATTTTAATTTTAAACTAACTTATTTTAATTTTAACTTATTTAATTAGTCTATTTTTCTGCTGCATGTATTTAACATATCTTTTGAAGAAAATTCTGGTTCGAATCGACTATTATCATTCTGGGAGGGGTCATTTTGACCCCTTATGGTGGTTCTAGTGTTAAGGAATCACTTTTATAATTAAGCTGGCAAACGTCATTTTTTCTTTTTAAAAGAACGATCTTGTAAATTGTTTCACTTGAAAATACTCCTTTGAAAAAAACACTAAAATATGCACTTTTAACACCTTCGCGGACGGGAGACTTTTGCGAAATTTTTAATATTTTGTTACCGGTTTTTAACACGTTCGCTGCCGCTTACGTGAAGACGTGATGGTAGTCAGTGCCGGACTGTAGAAGTGGGTTTTTCCCAGAAGCCGATTTACTTTTTATAACAAAGAATCAGTCAAAGATTTTCCCGCGCCAGATCGTGGCTATTGGTCATCCCCCCATATCACGCGCTGGCGCGTGAGTGGCCCCGTAACGTTGACGCGTGATCGGCGGCGAATGTGTTAAAAACCGAAATTTGTACCTTACTAAATTGAGTGAATGCTCCGATTAAATAAGGCAAATTTTACAGTATAATTTTACTGGTACAGATAAACAGCCTTTTTATGGCACGTATACGCGTTGCGCGTCCCCAATGGGTTAACAGTGAAATTTAACATAATAACAAAGAACTTCAAGAGTGTGAAATTGTTTTAAGATACTCCATGCTATCTCCAACTCAAGATATGTTGCTGACTGCTTGTTTCATTAAAGTGAGAAAAAACTGTTATTAATTATAAATAATTTAAGATAAAAATTATTAATTTTTCAAAACACTTTTTCCAATAACACCTTTAAATAAAATGTAAATTTGCCCAAGGCCTTCTATTTAAATGAAGACTTCATGTACTAGTACACGTACGGATGATTCCGAAATAAAACTAAAACTAAGCCTCCTAAAGATTAACATACTTTCTTCGAATTGAAAAATAAATCCTACTTAATAAGTAAGGCTGGTGCTTTAAAGATACTTATTGTAAAGACGTCTGTGTTAAAAATGTATAAAGTTTTAATAAATTAGCAAAACATTAATTAAAAGAGTTGTTCTACTTGATAATTAAAATAAAGTTTACGTTAAATTTATGAATAATCTTCGACAAATTATTTTTCCCTCTTTTGAACAATAAATTCAAATTAAGATAATATTTATAATAAAAAGAATATTTATAATAAAAAATATTAAACCGGTGTATCCCTATTTCATTTTTTCTTTCTTTTATTACCTGACAAACGTTGAGAATTAAAGAGAATAAAAATAACAAAGAAATGTGATTTTGTCAAATTAATATATTTATCCGAACTTGAGAACAATAGAACAATGTAATCTGGGGAATGGATCTCCTTGTTGTCAGGCAACTTTATATCCAGTATATCATAGTAAACCGTATTGCATGGGCTTTAGGGAGCCATAAAAAAATTAAATATTGTTTAAGTGAGGCAAAGCCACAATTAAGATTAAAAAAAATAGCTAACATAAAAATTAAAAGTAAATAGTAATATAAATTAAGGAAAAAAGAAAAAAATTAAAAAATAAAGCAGGAAAGAATATTTCGTTAGTTACAAAAACAGCAAAGACGAAAAAGCTACCGAAAGGATGCCCCAGCTAAAAAAAGACTCTTTACAGAGACCACACATTTTAAAATATCATAATTTAACCCTTAAATGCATATTGTATCATTTTCGATACCATAAGTGTTCCCGATTTATTGGGGGTTTTATTCACATATTCCGTATTCTCACCAGAAATTTAAAAGAGCAATTTTCACTTCACTTAATGACAGACCATTCGTAATTAAATAAAGAAAAATTTACTATTTAGATTTTCAGGTATAAATTCTGATTCTTTGAATTGCGCATCTTTTGGAACGCGTTCTATCCTGAGCATTTAAGGGTTAATAATGCTAGTTAATCACTAACAGTATAACATTTTTTTTTTTCTTGAAAAGGAAAAATTGGACAAAAAACAAAGAGAGATTAAGTATAAATGAGGGTTGAGGGAAACTCAATCATCCTCTTCCACAATAAGTGTATATCTGAGACGCTTCCTACTTATGGGGTCGGAAACCTCATAATCTGGAAGCTCAGAGACAATTTCGTTAAGAGGATTGTAAAGAGATTTATAAAATTTTTTAGATAACTGGTTAATGCGCTTTTTAAGGAGGTAGTGTTTAAGTCTCTACGAATAGTAGAATTTCGTAAGTATCTACAGCGCCGTAACATATATACTGAAGATATTTTTTTGTAAACTTCACTTGAGAAACAGTCATAATTAAAATTTAAAATCAATTTTTGTCTAATTTTTCTGGTTGCTAATCACACATGATTTATGGTAATATCAATGTATATGACTGTGGTACAAGTTATACTATAAGGTATTTTTGTGTTTCTCATAGCAGTAATACAGACACGGAACTATCAATAAAGTAGAAATATCATATTCTCAAAATGGTGGATCTTCAAAAGCATCCGGTTGCGTCGTTATTCCTTAACAGCGAGAAAGTTTTCTCCAGTAAATTTGAATTAAAATTTTCTCCTTAGTTGACGAATGACCGCAATATGTGCCACTTAAGGTGCTCAGAAACTCTGATTATTCTCATCAGTTAAGTTTAACCTCTTGCAGCGACTTGGTATACTTATAAAACCACTTAACTTTAACCCCCAAACGCTAGATTGGCATCGGAATTTTGATAAAAAAGATTTCGGTTTATCGAATTCTTGCAAAATTGCCATGATTACAAATAAAACGGTTTTCGAATTCCAGTGGCAGTCATTAATTTCAGCACTTAAGCAATGAATTTGCTCTGCGTCGCAATGGATTAATTGTACAATTTGCCTTATTTAATTCAAACATTTACGCATATCAATTAGATAAAAATTTCTATTTTTAAAATCCGATTATAAGAGATTTAAAATTTTGTAAATGAAGCTCGAACCGAAGGAATTAAATGCCCTATTAATGTAAAATTTCAATCACAATTATGGCCAAAAACAAATACTATTTATTTTTACTGATGAAATTTACTTTGGCAGTAAAAATGGATCGGCAAATCCCCAAATTCCACATGTCATTTTTTTTCATCTGTATGAACAGCTTTCAACAAGAAATCCTGTATGGTTTCTAAAACAAACATCGTCCCAAACTACACCAAAACAAATATTATAGACATTTTAAATTCCTTACAAGTGCAGCGACTGGATTTTTATAAACTAAATACGAAGCTTCGTTTGATGTGATTTACATTTTTGTCTCACATGCGGAAACGGCCGCATGCAAAAAGTCGCTTCTTTAAATTGTTTATGTCATTGCTTAATACTCTGAGTGGTAGGAACTTCAACACCAGCGTATTGTGTATAAAACTCAGACTGAACAATTGTTACGAATTTAGACCGCGAAGCATAGAACACAAATCAACTTCTTTTTTCAGTCGTCATCGTGGTAAACACTGAACTGGCTGTCAAGAGAAAAGTTTTAGCGCTATCTTTTCGTGACTGCGTGAAACTCGAAATTTCTCTCTTCCTACTTATAAATTATTCGACCAAAATGGCTTGAAAGCTTTTCAAACTCCCTGTATGTTTGCATTCATTGTAAATTAGGTTTGATGACTATTGTTCCCATTTTGGGAATATCGGATTTTGTTAAGCATCGTCCTTTTTAGCAAATATTGTTGAAGAGAAAATGATTTCAGAGTAGACTTTTGTATAGAAAGAGGCCAGAAGCAGTAGCGGTTCGTCAGGGAGTGCTGCGTCAGAATTTTCTCACCAGTAAAATTTAACAGAATCTTTTATTTTATTAATCCGACAAAATTTGTTGATTAAATAAAACTGAAATTGCTAAAAAATTTTTGTGGTGAGAAAAAATTGATGCAGTACCCCCTGATGAGCCGCTATTGGCCAGAAGTATCGCTCTCGTATAAGAAAAAAATTGAAAACTAGTTGCTCTGTACAGATTAGACTAATTTAGAATGAACGAACATAGGAATTGCCTAGGATATAAAGGAGAAAAATAAATATCAATTTACGGCTGTGGAAGGTTTTGAAGCGACAAACAAGTTTGCACCCCCCCCCCACTCTTGCTTCCGCCATATTTGACTTCCACAGATTGTAGGTCATCCGACAGTCTCCAGTGTAGTACATAAATGCCAACATTTCTTAATTATTCCGGAGTCTGATCCGAAATTTGCATTATCAAACCAGAAATTATATATAAGAAAATTGTCTTTTTTCTTTAAGGTACACTTCCGAATTTCATTTTGAAATGTTTGTTAAATAAAATTTCCGGTTAAAGCATGTTTATCATGGACCAGACTCCGGAATAATTAAGAGATGTTGGCATCTTTGGTAGTATGAAGCTGACACAGGAGGTTTTAGTTGCTATCTATTCTGTTGTATGGGGCTTGTTTGAGTTAAAGCCCAATGATAGGCCTCCTTATCTAGTTGACTGCTATCTATTGTACTGCATTTTTGTCATACTTTATTTATACAGATATAGTTATATTTTTGGAACCCATTCTAATCGATTTTTAAAGTACAAGTATCTGAATGTAAAAAAAGTAACTAAAATTGTAAAAGTATAAAAGCTCAAATGAATGCAAAACTATCTTTTGAAATTATTGTAATGCGTACGACAAATCAGTAAAGACCATTCCGATTGGATTAACATTAGCTTGGGCTTTTTTTCGTCGTGAAGTAGACACGCGAAGAGTTTGTAATAGTCACATAAAGAAATTGATTTCTAATTATAAACCTATAAGAGAAATATTTTCAGATTATTTCTTTCATAGGGTTAACGAAAGCAGTCGAGTTTCTCCGCGTGACTAATGTAGGTTCTTGAGAACTATTGCAGAATACAATAGATTACCTGTTCTGCATGTACAAGTTCTCGTAATCATACGTGTTTTTTTTTAATTTACATGCTTATCGATATAAAGTCTTATCATAAATAAATTCGCAAACACGATATTATGTAACATTGTAGTCATGTAAAACCGAAAAATTGGTTAAAAAAAATACACGTGTTATTCAATTATAAGAAAAATATCAAGACCAGTAGCGGCTCGTCAGGGAGTGCTGCATCAGATTTTTCTTACCACTAAAATTTAAGAAATTTAAGAAAAACTTTTATGTTATTTATTTGACAAACATTCATGATTAATTAAAGCTGAAATTTCTATACAATTTTGGTGGTGTGAAAAGTTAGATGCAGCACTCCCTGACAAGCCGCTACTGATCAAGATCAATAAAACGTTGAAGAAAAGTACTCAAATTATGATTATCCTTTGTATACGTATCCATTTTCTACTATATACAGGGTTCGCACACTCCTTATATTTTGTAAAGACTCCTCCACCACTATTAATGATAAGAAAATTTATACTTAATTTTTAAGATACAGAATTCGCAACCACCTCCTCGATTCGCAATTTTCGCAATATTTTTCTGCAGTGAAATACATTGAAAATACTGTAAAAATTCAGTGGTACAGCTGTGCAAACCCTGTATATAATTTACCCAGAATTACGTAATATTATTAAAAAGAAAAGTTTTTTAATATCCTTTGATATAAGTATCCCCAACTCAATACATATTTTAAAAGCTTAGTTTAATAAAGTATATAAAAATACACTTAATTAACTATTATGAATTACTACTAAGTTAACTGTAAAAATAATGCAGAATTTTATCTCAAAACTCTGCCAAATAATACTTTTAATTAGAAATTTCCTCGGGGCTCTCATAATTAAACGGAGATTTCAAGTACTCGTTTGTACATATTGGTGTCAATAAAAACCGAGATAAAACAAAAACTTTAATAATCCTCCAAAAATTAACATACTTTATCAGATTTGAAAAATAAATCGCACTTAATTAGGAAGGCTTGATTTTTTAAAAGTACTTATTATAGGCATGCCTGTGTTAAAAATATATAAAATGTATAAATATTTAATAAATTAATACATCACAAACAAAAGAATTGTTCCCTTTTCATACTTTGAAGATATTAAGAAGTTTTAAGAACTTAAGAATATTTTTTCGTATTTTTTTCAGTTTTCGCACAACAATTTAAAACGAAGATAATTAGAATTAACCCCTTGAGGGGCGGCGGTATATATTATATACCACCTACGATTGATGAAGATTTACACCAGAAAAATGTCATTAAATTTCCCTTTCCTAACTTTGGTGAAAAACAGTGGTGAAAATGCTTATCCTCTTTTTGATATAACTTTTCTACAAATTTCCGGTGGGAGTTCAGAATTACACGAACGCAATTGCTTGCCCCTCAAAGGGTTAAAACAATCTTTATAATTAGATATTTTGAGACCGTGCTTCTTTATATAGCTTTTATTGGTGGTACATAAGAACGAAAAAAATATTTCAGCAGACATTATTGACGAAAGATCATTTTGTGCAAGAAAGGAAAATGGAAATACCATTCTTTAGAAAAAAATCTTACAAGGAAGGTCGCCTTTCTGGGCAGTCTCAGAATATGTTAAAAAAAAGGGAGTTGTACTACATACGGATGTAATAAAGGGTCAGATAAATTTACGAGGGAATTTCAGTAGAAAAGCTTTTTAAAAAATGGCGCGAAAATATGGAAACGACACGCGATTTGGCGGACAGGACTTTTCCTAGCCAGAAGAAAACGATTTTAATTACATGTGAAAATTGCTTGTTAATTATCACTGAGAATTCTCCATTATTCCTACCAGTTATTTTTTATTGTTAAGTTTACTTTATTTCATCAGAACATTTTCGTAATTCAATTACAAAAAATTTTTTTGTTTGTAAAAACCGGTAAAAAATATAAAAAATTAAGTAAACGACTTTCGTAGCGAAGAGGTTAAAGAGTGATTGGCATAAAAGAGTCTTTTTTGAAATTCTGCTTCATAGCCCTCCGGCTGTAAATTGCCAAATAAACGAAAACTTCTTTATTTTTTTGCGGAGGTTCTATCATGTTTCCACCGAAATTTATTTTATAAACAAATATATCTATATGAGAAGAATATTGTGTTTTTTTTTGTTTTTTTTTTTTAGATTTTTCTGAGTATGCCCGTATGGAAACCATTCTTGCCAGATGAATGCATAAAAATCTAAACTAATAAAAGAAAGGTTTGTTTTCTCTCTCTGTCTTTCTCGCTGCACGTACGAGGCTGCAAGTTTTTTGGGGGAAAGGGGGGGTATTAATGTATCTGCTGATGTACCTGAGTCTCAGAATTTTAAAGTTCTAATAATTAGTTGAGTTATTAATCAATACTAAAAACCCTTACCGGGTTAAAAGTTTTGACGCAGCTGTTTATCTTATGACTCTAATAATTTTAAATATGAATTTTAAAAATAATGATATGCAACTTTGAGTGACGCCATTCTAGTAATTAAAAAATGCATTTTTGTATTATTGTTTTCATTACTTAGTTTTTGTTCTATTTGTTACAGCATATGCAAAAGTTATCTTCAACATAAAAGATGTATAAAACTTAATTCACTGATTCTTTTTTACACACATATCTCACAAATTCAAAATATGAGTTTTAAAATATATGATATAAAATTTACGTGGCGCCTTTATCTGGCTTTAAAAGGTTTGTTTTAAAATTCAAATTATTATTATTTTTATGTGGTAAAATGTATTTACACATATAAAAATACTTTTAATTTTCCAATTCGTTGTTAAATATATAATTATAATTGAATCGATACTGTGCATTGAAAGGTATTTATTTCAATAAATTGATTTATCTTTTGTGTCACGTTATTCAAAATTGTATATAACATTTATGTAAATGGGTTTTTTGCGTCAAATTATTCATTTCCATGCGTTTCACATAGTTTGGATAATTTGACGCAAAAAACCCATTTACATAAATATTATATACAGTTTTGAATAACTTGAGGTAAATGAATTTATTGATATAAATACCTTTCAATGCATAGTATAGATTCAATTGGCGATGGCCCTGGTAGATGGCACTGACATGCACACGTGACAGGAAAGAATATTTCCATGCTATTCTGATATTCTATGCATAGGTACCAATTTTATTGTAACTAAATTAATGTAACAACATTAAAATGCACAGTAAAAACGATTCCCATTAATTATATTGAAGCAAAATATTTTTGTATATCCCAGTAAATTAACCAAAACTGTACACAATTCCTTTTCAATACCGAAATTAATTGAAAAACCAGATAAGATAACATTACAAGTTAAGCCGAGCCTTTACTCGAGTTTGAGCACGGGCAGGCAGACGGATAGACAATTTGAATTCAAAGACACTTTCAACTATCTTAGAAAGGATTAAGCCGAGTGCCTATGTCTATTTCGTGAACTGGCCAATCACATCTGGACAGTTCGCGAATTGGCCGGCAAGGTCTAGAATTGGCCAATTTTGGGGTTTGCCTGTATCATATTTATCACTAAAAATATATTAAATTTAACATTAGATGTATCTAAAAATCCACATCCGATTGTGTTATTTGAAAAAAAAAATTAGGCAAAAACATACATATTTCTAAACTGTTTCAATCTTTTAATTAAACATGCAGTTATTTTTTTTTCCAAAATGAATTTGTAGTTGAACGTTGAAATGCAGTGACTTCACCATTTCAACCATTTTTTATTTCATTTTTTTAAATTATGGAAAAGGTAAATTATCCAACTGGACTTTTGAATTGTTTCGCACTTTTTCGAATTTTTTTATGTAAAGTATTCAAGATTAATAAACGTATAACCAGAGGCCACAAGGAAATGGTACGTTTGTTCTAAAATTCAAATTATCTGTTTATTTACTAACACTGGTATGCAAAAACACAAAAATCTGATCCCTAGCTTGTAAAGGTGTTAGTTCATAGGCCCAGGTGATTTACCAGAAGAAGCACACACAAAAAAAACTCCGAAAAGAGAGTTACATTTTAGGACGCATTTATTTTGCAAGAATTAACAGACTGCAGGTTCCCCATAAGGGGGGGATTTCTCAGAGCTCTAGTGAGCTACATGTTGTCGGTATGATGGCAATCAGTGGAGTGACGACACAGCGTCATAGCCCTTCTCGCCAAAAGGCATAAGAAGTTTTTCATACAAAGAATTTTGGCGATATTTGATAAACCACACCTTCAGCATCAGCAAACTCTTGCGGTCTGGGAACCCAAGGATCATTTTTACATCTGCGAATATTTTATAGGGTTATAGGAATATTTTAAGCTTGGGAAGTATATGAGATAAGCAAATCGTTACATACATTTGCCTTTTGCAGACAAAACTTTAAGTTATCCAGATGCGCAATTAAACAGATAAGACAGCACAATCAGGATAAACAGAGACAAAAGTATTTCTAGCTTTAAGCATTAATTGTGAGAATGAAAACAGGGTGTGTGAGGCAGATGTTAATAAAAATGTAACGGATAAAAGATTATGATGAACAAAGCCCAGAGCTTTCTTTATTTTGTTAATAAGTGCGGTATCTATGGGCAGATGTTTTTCACAGACGCAACAGAAAATTTGTGAGAAAGAAAGTTTCATTATTATTTTATACAGAGAGCTCCAAAAGATGAAAAGTTTAACTTCTATTAGTGGGAGTATGAAAGTTAGAACTTAACTATTAAATGTAGAATTACTTTAAACTACTGGGTTTATTAGTGAAAAGGGAATCTAAAATAAAACTAAGAATTTATTAAAGGGAAATAATTATTGCATTTATGAAGGGGAAAAGATATGTAGCGATAATCTCCGCTACACAGCTTATACACATTAAATTTTCAGTTCCTCTTACTCAGGTCTTACAAATCGAATAACACCCTACATCTTTCGCTTAACCTCTTCGTGGCGGGAGCAGCATTTTATGAAATTTTTAATGTTTTGTCACCGGTTTGTAAAAAGAGAAATTTGTGCTTTATTAAATCGAGAAAATGATCCGATTAACCCCTTGATGGTCACATTAAATCACGGTTTAAAAATTCAGATTGATTATTGCCACCACTTTTTTGAAAAAAAAGTTCATCTTGTTTAATGGGAAATAAAATAATACCAGAATAAAATCAATTTCACTATTTTATAAACCTGGTGGGAATTAAATATTTCTGAATGAAAGCTGTGAAGCTTGCAGCCCGAGAACGTGTCGGGCACGACAGTTAAGAGGTTAAATAAGGCAAATTGTACTATAAAATTTTGCTGGTGGGACTAAAAAAGTATTCTTAAGCCTTTTTGCGGCACGTATATAAATCGTTCGTGCGCAAGAGGTTAAAGAAAAAGAAGGCTTCAGAAAATCTGTAAAAATTTAGATTTAGACAAAGTTAGAGAGACTACATGTCACCTGAGGAAAGGTGTTGTATCAAAAAGGGAAAGAATAAAATTAGGCAAAAACATACATTTATCTAAACTGTTTAAATTTTTTAATTAAACATGCAGTTACTTTTTTCCAAAATGGATTTGTAGTTGAACGTTGAAATGCAGTGACTTCACCATTTCAACCATTTTTCCTTTTTTTTTTTTTTTTTTTTTTTTTTTTTTTTTTTTTTATTGTGGAAAAGGTAAATTATTCAACTAGACTTTAGAATTGTTTCTCATTGTAATTTTAAAATTTTAAAATTACCTTTTTATAATTTTTTTAGCAACTTGTTTGTAAAGACCAAAATCTGCGCATATTTTTTTGTAATTCTGTTTATGCAATAAAATTATTTGGAAAGCGTTGACTATATCCTGATTTAATTTTAATATCTCGGTTCTGTTTTAAATGTTAATTAGATGGTTAGTTTTTTCTCTTCATTTGTACCAAAAATGAAGTGCAAATAAAATGTTGAAATAAAGACACTTTCATTTGTTTATTTTCTGCAAGAGAATTTATTTATTTGATATCATAACAGTTATGTGTTGCTGAGACATTTAACATTACACATTTGACAGACAAACAAAACACAGAATATTTACAAGAACATAAAGGAATGCACATTTAGTGCAATAATTTATTGATTACACTTAATGAATAACAAGAATGAAACAAATAATACTATAATGTTATAAAGACAATTTTAAATGATAAATAAAATTAAATAAATTCAATTACAAAACACATTATTCAAAAAGAAATTCGAAACTCGTATATTGTTGAGTATTTTTTTTAAGTATTTATATTATTATTATTATTATTATTATTAAATTTATAGATTAATTAATTATCTAGATAAAATGTACAGTATATTTAATATATTTCCTTTTATTAAATTATGTAAAAATGATTACAAATAGAAAATTTTCATGAAAAGATTTGTTTCTTTTGTTCAAAATTTGTATTTTGAGAATGATGGGTTTCATTGCATAAGGTAGCTATTGGATGATATTTTTCTCCTGTTTTAAATTACACTACTATATTCTCGCATAGAATTTGAATCTAAAATTTAGATCTGACAAATTGCTAGAATATCATATAAGTAAATTTAACGAAAAATGCATTAGTAAATCTATATATCTCACATTAAGGTTTTTGTCCCTGGTCGACGAAGCGCTCGCAAGCTAATGCTATTCCTATGGGCAAGAGTTAGTTTCTAATATCTCGTTTGCATTTTGATGCCGTATTTACTCGTGTATAGGGCGAACATGTGTATAAAGCACACCCTTACTTTACAAGTAAAAATGGCGATTTCTTAAAATCTCGTATATAACGCGCACCATAAATTTGGTACGCTAATGAAGAATGACCAAATGAATTTCAGTTAAAGAAAAAAAAAGTCGAAACAAACATTACACCAGACCAGAAAACAAGACGAAAATGCATTTTTTAGACTTCGGGTTGTAAGAGAATGACGGGAAATAGGAATGAGTGACGGTAAAGAGAATTGCTAATTAGCGTTTAGATAATGTCACTAGCTCTGTTGTATAAAAAACTACAAGGAATGAAATAATTATGCAATAATACTTCAATTAAGTAACATTTTTTGAGTTTTAATATCTTCATTGAATAATTTCTTGTTTCATATGTATATCGTTCGACTGCATCCAACAGTAAAAAATTATTCCGTGTATAAGGCGGACCTAGGGAGTTTTGCCCTAATTTTTTGGAAAACAAAGTGCGCCTTATACACGAGTAAATACGGTATTTTATTTATTTTATTTATTTTTTACATTGCATAACTGAGATTCGTCTTTGCATCGCTTCTTATTTATTTTTTCGATTTTTAATGCAGTTATTTTTTATAAAGTTAGTTTCACTATCAAATCCGGTTTCGAAAGCAAAAATGCCCTTTTAAAAGGTATCTGCAATGAAAATAAAAAAAATAACAAAGGAGCGATGTCGGCATGCAGTGGCGCAAACTTTTAAAAAATTTTGGATTAGCTCAAAAATATTGGGTGGGCTCAAAGATATTTTGGTAAAATGGCACAGCTAGTTTGTTTTTCTGTGAAAGGTAGACAGCTGGCGAAAGATGAGACTTTTAAGCAGGGGTGCTTAATGTTACCACTATTTTTATTCAAAATAATTTTGTTTATAGCAGTGATAGAAACTTTGCTATTAAAGAAAAGAAGCTACACTTTTCAAATATTCTGGTGGCAAACGATTTTCTGGTAAAAAGGTTGTGCATCTCTCTGTTTAACCCATTAACACCCAGCGTCCTCTTTTGAGGACAGTTACAAAAAAAGCAAGAAAGCGGTATTCCCACCAGTAAAGATGAAGATAAATATATACCTTATTTCGCGAGATAGAATCCTCGATAAATTTAGATAAAAGTTAATTTGCTTTTAAAAGTGGTGGGAAATACAAAATTTAAATTTGAGCGAAGAAAATAATTCGGGCGTTAATGGGTTAAGCCAAGCTGTCATGTTTTAAGATAGTTGCAATTTTTTAAAATTATATTTTAACGCGTTTTTTCTTATAACGACACGAATATTTATTGTAATACCGTCATATCATGAACATGACTGCAAATTGAAACAGCGAAAGTTAAACAATTACATTTCAGTCATTATGAATTTATGGGTACGATTCGGAGAATTAAAACACGCGGTCATTGGCAAAATAAATTTTGCTCTTGGGAGAAAATGACAGGAGCAATGAAAATTGGGCACGCTAGAATTCAAAATTATTGGGTGGGCTCAGGTCCCATGGGTCTGTATAAGTTGGCGCCACTGTCGGATTGCACCTCAGCTATCCAATTAAAAAATATATTTTTTAAAATGTCCAATTTGAAACCAGATACAGTCGGCTCTCGTTAGTTCGAACTCATCGGGACCACAAGAAATGTTCGAATTATCAGAAGTTGGAATAATGAAAAATATGAAGTGAAAACATGCTTAATGTTGTACATTACAAAGGAATTAATGTTATAGTGTTTTCTAAATTTATTTCATATGTTATCATTAGAATACGACTTAATATTAAATTAGAATGCATAAATACATAAACTAATTAAAAGATTAGAAACAAACACAATGGAAGAAAAAATTAAAGCGTCACTGATGGACAGACGGAGTACTAAAACAGTGGATATCAAATGCATTGAATTATATGTATACTCGTTCGGAACAATTTTCAAATAAGTAAATAAATAAATAAATAAAAATAAATAAATAAAAGAAAGAAAATTATTCAAATGATCTGAAATCCGTGAGAAAGAAAAGAAAATGAAAAATCGAAATTCTCGTTAGTTCCAATTAAACAAAGTCAAGAGAAAATGAGTTCTAATTAATGAAAACTCTTAACGTGTTTCTGCCGTTGAAAATTTCGGGACTTCATGTTTAGTTCGAATTAAGTGAAGATTCGAATTACCCGATTTCGAATTAACCAGAGTCGACTGTATTAGGAAATAGCCTCCTCATAGTTGCATTAGCTCGCGAGAGCTTCGTCGGCCAGCGACGGGAGCCTTAACGAGGCATGCTCCTTTTCATTTGCTATAAATTTCTTTTCATCATCCTTAAGTATTCTAAATATAGAAAACATTGGTAATTGGCAAAAATTATAAAAACATCAGGAAAAAAAATATTGAATTTTATACACAAATCTGTTTTATTTAAAAAATATATATATATATTAGTACTAATAAAAAAATAAAATAAAAAGTATTTTTTCTTTTAAATCCGACCACGAATTGGTAATGAAGAATATATTAATCAAAACAATGAGATTACACTTTTTGTAATTCGATTACAATTTATTTATAACATAAGTAGATTCGTAACAGCACATGTAAAATTCTATTCTCTTCATATTAATACTTAAATTCGTGTGAATTTTTTGGTGTTTCTATACAGAATCGGGTTATAAAAATATGTGCAAAATAGTTTCATCTTGACGATAAAATATCAATCGTTTTCCCTCACTGTGAAAAAAATTTTCCGTTAAATAATGGAAATAGTACTGGTAATCTAGTCGCCAGTATTATTTCCTTTTTTTAACGAAAAAAAAATTCCATTTTTTCCACAAATATTTCCCCTTTTTTTCATATTTTTTTACATAAAAATGTTTGCTTGAAAGCCAAAAGAGAATTTTCAAGGACAAACTGGCATCTTTATGATTTTTATTCTTTAGACGAAGACACATCAGGTCACATACATTTAATTTAAACAACAGTGGAGAAAAATCACTTACCCTCGATGGGGATCGAATCAGGCACCTGTCCTATGACAGCTTGCAGTATGTTAGTACCATTACGCCACAGTTTTACATGCACAACTTGTATATATCTTCACTTATTTCGAATGATTTTATAAAGCAAAGCCGTTATAACTCGGCATTAATTTTTGTAGAGAATTATTTTTTATTGACTGTACAATTCAAAATGTTTAACAGATTTTATTTCCATAATTTTGAATATTTAGTTTTTAATTTCAGTTCTATAAAAAATAAATTTTAGACTGTAAAATATTACACGTATTACTGTATTAAGAGTTGAATGCATTAAAAAGTTTTGTTTTCTTCATTTTAAGGAGATTTTTAAAGGTTTATTGTAATACTAGCGGCCTTCGCCCGCCACGCTGGTCGGTTTATCTAAAGAAATCTTGAAGAAGTAGTTAAATAAGGTTCAGACATACATTAAAAAAAAAAAAAAGCAAGTCGATCATTCAAAAAACGTTGGGAAATATCAAATATTTACTGTAATTTTTTAAGAAAAACAAAGTTTCGAAAAAAAAAATTAAATCGAAAAAAAAATTACACTGACATATTAATGCAAGGAAATTTTCCCAAAGAGAAAATTCGCCTTGAATACAATATTTCAAATTCTTTTAATTGCTTATAGGCGTTAATGCCAACATAGTGAAAAAAAATTCCATGCTGGGAATCGAACCCGGGCCATCAGTATGGCGCACTGACGTTCTACCGACTAAACCACATGGAACGACAGCCAGCTTGAAACTTTCTCATACTTAAGTAGACTGGCGAAAACATAACGATAGCGCGTTTTAAAATCGCACAGTGACATCTATTGGATTTTATATGTACTAAAAAACGTTATGTACTAAAAAACGTGAGCAGCGCATCTAATAGTTTCTTTTGTTTCTTTTTGTTACTTTTTTGTCTAATGTCCGATTTTGATGAAACAAAGCCTATACACTGCCCGGGAGTGTGCATTCTTCATTAGTGAAAACCGCATAAAAATCCATTCAGTAGTTACGAAGATAACCTCGAACAAACAGACAGACAGACAGACAGACAGACAGACAAAAAATTCAAAAAAAAATTTTTTGTGTTTCATTGGTTTTCTTTTATCGCCCTGACTCCATTTTTGTCAATTATCTTCAATGTACAGACACACCGGGTCCTACTGTTTTATTATATGTATAGATAATTCATATTTATTTACTTATTTGTTTTTGAAAGGATACTAACATACTTTTAAAAACATTTATTTTAAGGGGACATTGGACCTTTTATTTGAGTAAAATCGTCCATAACAAAATCTTCGCAAAAATGTCTATTTCTGTTGTATAATAATGACAAAATAGTTTTTTCTTATAAAAATATAATTTATGAAGGTTTTGAAATGAAAATAATAAAGGTAAGTGTATTTATATACTTTAAATTTGTTTTTTTTTTTTTTCAAAACTAATTTTTCAGCGTTTTTAGATTTTTAAAATGCTCCTTGCGTCGTAATTTTTGAGCAATATTTATGAAATTAATAAGGAAATTTCCTGACACTGTTCAGAAAGAAAATTGTGTAAGCTTTTTAAAATTCGTCTTCATTAAGATAGTCAAATTTGATTTGTTTACTTATCAAAAGGCAAAATTTTGATGAAAACCAATATGGAATTTAGAAAAAAATCTGTAAAACATTAATTATTCAAGATATTTAAAAAATCATACACAAATTTGTTTATAATAGAGTTTTCAATGATAAAAACGCAAAAGCAAGAAAATGTCTCAAAAATTAAGACACGAGGAGCATTTTAAAATTTCGTTTTAAAATTTAAATTTTTTCGAAAAAATTAAAAAAATTAATAAGATTGGAAATTTTTTTAAAGATTTTCTATATACTTTTGGGGAAATATATGCATGCACAAAATTTCATATTTTTATGATGAAAATTAAAAAAGAAAAATTTTAACGTCCACCGTCCCCTTAACAAAGTATTTGTATGACGATCGATTTTAATCTCAATAAAGATAGTTATTACGGGTTATTAAAATAAATTTCCTTTGTTGTTTTTTATAAATTAGATAATCGTCAACATTATAATAATTTCTTTGATATAATTCAGATGTTTTAAATTTTCTATGCGAATTTCTTAAAGTGGATAGATAAAAAAATATATTAAAATTAAAAGTAGAATTTTTTTTTTCATTTTAAAATATCATACGCACTTTTTTAAAAATATGCTATAAATGAGTTAAACATTATTTAAAAATCATAATGGAAATAAACGAAAATAAACTAACTAATCGCAAACTTAAAAAGGATTAATAAAATTTTATATTTTTTATTATTTTTTTTAATATTGTAAAAATATGCTAGCTTTATATTATTAAAACAGAAAGAAGTAAAGAAAATTATTGTAGAAAGTTGTACATAAAACAATTCTATAATGTTTTTCTATCCGAGATATAGATGTCGCCACTAGAGTTATTTATGGAATTTATGATGTTTTAAAACGGAACTTCTCTGTTTCCAGAAAATTTACGGAAAACTTAATGTAACTATAATCTCAAAATGTCAATAACGGAAATTCTACTGTTTTTTCGGAAAAATAAAACTATTCCGTAGAATTCTATGGAAAAATTTGTGTATATTAACGGATATTTTTTACAGTACTGGATGATGTTGTTTCAATATATTTTAACACGTGATTAAGGATTAACACATGAAAAGAAATAATCGACTTTATTCAAGTGTGTCAAATAAGAAAAAATATTTTGAACGCGAACATAATTTTTTCTGAATAATACTAGAAATAAATGTTTAAAGAATGATAAATTATAAATTCGTATCAAATAGCTACCCTATACTGTAGAATTGAAATTTATTTATAACATATTTCTTGTTTCAAAAATGATAATTTAGAAAGAATACACAGTGAAATGCATCACATCCATATCTTCAACGTAATTCAAATTGAATGGTATATATAAAAGAGAATTTTTTCCCCTTTTTGTTAAGCTTTCCGCGACGTCATATCCTCTCAATGATGTCGTGAAGGTAAAGATGAGATATTTTAGAAAATTTGAATATTTCTTTGAACTGCGGTTATCAATAAAGGTTTCTTGCATTTAAAAAATACAGCTTATGAACAGAGAGGTGGAAACAAATTGTGCCATGTCAGTCAGTTGTCAAAGGAGATACTGGAAATGTAGTCGCGAGACGATGACTGTTGTTTCATTATATCGGATCAACATGGGCTGATACAGGCGGAGCAATTTTTCATCCATAAATTTCCCAAGCAAAATTTCATCAAAATTTCTGTTGTTTTTCATTGGTGGAAGTTTGCCTCAGCGATATTATAATCTCTTTCATAGACATTGACAGGAGAATAGTTTTTAGCTCACAGACTATCAAAGCCTGAGAGCTTATGTGCCCGCCCGTTCTGTATGTATGTACGTGCGTACGTAACGCGATAACTCGTGATAAAAATATCAGATTTACTTGAAATTTTAGATATAGGCATATTATGAAAAGGTTCTTCCCTGATTAGTTTTGAGAGTTCATTTGATAAGTATAAGAAGGAGAACGGGGGCTAATGCCCCACCTTATAATTTATATAAATGGGATTTTCTTGCAGAATTATCAGTTTTCGCTCAAATTTTAGGTATAGGATCATTCTGAAGAGGCACCTCCATATTGGGTGTTCGTTAAATAAGTATTAAGAAGGGGAACGGGGGCTAATGCCCCTCCCCTTAATTTATGTAAATGGATTTTTCATGCAGAATTATCAGATTTCGTTCAAGTATAGACTGTGAGCTGTATGCCATCAGTTTAACTGGGCAGTATTTTTTTATTTTAATAATAACATGCGGGAACAATAATAGCTGACTACCGCTTGAACTATAGATAAAAAGAAATTAACTCGTTGGGGAAGAGCAACAGCTGTACATGCTGCATAAGATGCTCAGAGTCTTTGATTATTATCACTAATAATTTGTAATAGAGAATGTTGCATTATTTAATCGGAGAATTTTTCTGATTCCATTGAGTAAAAATATCTATTTTGAAAAACCGGCGATGAAACATTAAAAATTCTCTAAAAAACGATAATCCCGAAAAGGTTAACATATTTTGGAAAATATGAAGCTTCCATTGTAATTGGTTCCCTAGAACATGGCTATTACCGGGTAATTATTAATGATTTGAATAGAGATTTCCTATTTATTTTAGCGTCTTTCTCACGCAAAATTTCTACAGTAACTAAGACAAATATGTCTATTAGTTTTACAGGCGTAAATTTGTCCCTGTGGTTTCAGGCCCAGCTGTTCCGCCTATTTTTCATACCATAAACTATCCTCCTGTTAATTTCAGTAAATTGGATTAGTGACAAATAAAATTTCCACCAGTAAATTTTAATAGAACTTTTCGTCTTATTTAAACACTCTATTCATGCGGAATTTCTGTCATAAATAAAGTGAAAGTCTCTGTCTGTTTTTACTGGTGCGAATTTTCCCCGGCTTAAAACCCCAGGTACTTGTCCAATGAAAATAAACAACAGCCACCATCTTTCTGCTTCACCTAAAGGCAGTGTTGCCAGATGGGCTACTTTTAAAAAATTCAAATTCTTGATTGACACCACTTTTTACAAATGATAAAATGTGCCTTATTCATTGACATGGCACAATGAAGGCGAAAACAAAAGGTAATTTATCGTTTCAAAAAAGTGGTGCCAGTCAAGAAAATTGAATTTAAAAAAAGTAGACCATTGGCAACACTGCCTACAAGTGCTTCATTCGCAATCGGTAGACACTACACCACCTATCTCCTGCTTTTTATTCATAACTCCATTGACAATCACCGAAGCAATCTTTCAACGGTAAAAATGATTTTTTTTTTTTTTTTTTTTTTTTTTTTTGGCTTTAATTACGACAAAAATACGAAATGCACATAGAATTTAAATGATGAGGAAATTTTTATTCGAATTTATTTGCTATAGTTTGTCCCTACGGATATCAACTTTTGCGGAAATGGAAACAGTTGAAGCATCATCACCATTTTAAGGTTATGCCTCCAAACTTTTAAGGGTTGCCAAACGGATTTGGAAACCTCATCATCATGCCGTACTAGTATTTGGGAAATAAATGTATTACATCAGCCATAAATATGTTTTCTATTTGTACCATTCAGTTTGAATTGTCCGGTTATATTCCTTACCAAGAAAATATAGGTTAATATTGAAGTTTTGCAAGGCAGCTCTGTTCAAAACATTTAAGAGAAAATAGGGGAAAATATTTTGCAGTAGGTATTTTTAGCCATATTAAAAATCTTTTTTTTTTCCTTTTTTTTTTAAATTTCAATTGATATTTGGAAAATACAAATTTTGTTGCATGGTTAACAAAAGTGTTATTTCGAAAATGTGCGCATGGTATAACATTGGTTCTTCACTACATTACGATATAACGTGCATTGCAAGAACATCTTTCTAAAAATCATTCCCTGTAGCTAAGGGAAATTACTGATTACACTGTAAAATTATTATGTTTATATATGAAAAAATGGTAAATAGCTAAATTAAATCATAAATACATTCTAAAAAATATTTGAAATATAGAGGATTTTGCACTTTATAGAAATCTTACACGTATTATTTTTAAATAAAAATATATTTGAATTTCAGTTAAAAAAACAATTATTTCATAAAATCGCATTTCAAAAGCGACAGCTAAATTTATGATATGATTTTACATTAAATTATAATATATGTCGTAAATCTATAATTGTTAATATTTTACTTAATACATATTTAAAGGGATGGCGGTCTTTGAAAATGAATTTGATAATTATTGAAATTGATTGTAAAGAATCCACGAATCTTTAAATTTGAATTCTACAGAACAATTCGACATAAAACATATAAAAGAACAGAACGATACTTATAACCAGGAGGTACAAAAAGCTAGGCGCCAATAGGTAGTCTCTCATCACTAAATTTATTTAGTATCTTTTCGTCTAATATTTCGTTTAAAATTCTTGCAAGAATGCTATTAAATTTTAAGTGGAGAAAACGCTTAAATTTCAGTGGTGAAAGACAGCCTGCTGGCACCTAGACTTTTGCATACCTGCTTATAATATAAAACAACAATATTTAAAATGAAATTGTTTTTCTTTCATAGACAACAATCTTTAAAAAAATCAGGCATGGTATAAAGTGTAACAATGTTCAATAATAACTATTTTTTAAAGTATCAACAAGAATTTGAATTCTATACTATAATTTGACTCAAAACATATAAAAGAACAATACATATTATATGAAACAACACTATTTAAAATTAAAAATTTGATTTTTTTTTCATAAACAGCATTCCTTCTAAAAAAAAAACGAAAAAAAAAAAAAAAAAAAAAAAAAAAAAAAAAAAAAAAACAGAGCCAATTTTTTATAGATCAACATGAATTTGAATTATACACTATAATGTAACTTAAATCATATAAAATAATAATACTAATAATATAAAACTATAATAATTAAAATTAACATTTGTGTCTCTTTTATAAGATGTAGTAGAAAGTATAATAATGTTCAAAATTACTACTTTTTAAGTGTATAAATGAAATTGAATTTTGTAGAATAATTTGACTTAAAACATACAAAAGAACAACACCTACAATATAAAACAACAATATCCAGAATATAAAACAACATTTAAAATTAAACATTTGTTTCTTTTAAGTAGACAATAATTCTTTTGAAAATTCTTTTGAAAAATGGATTAAATGTTATTTACTTCGTATAATAATGTTCTATAATAGCTATGTTTTACAGAATCGAAATAAATTTGAATTAAAACATAATATTACACTTATAAAACAACAACATTTAAAATTAAACTTTAGTTTCTCATTCGAAAACAACAATCCTTTTGAAAAAACTCAGATGTGGTATAAAGCATAATAATACTCAATAATAACTACGTTTGTAAGTATTAAAATAAATCTGAAATCTATAGAATAATTTGATTTAAAATTTATAAAAGAAAAACGCCTTAAATATAAAATATGAACTTTAAAACGTCCACTGTTTTACTTAAAAACTGATTAAAATAATTAAAGTAATAAAAATATGCATTTTATTTAAAATTTCTTAGTGGTATTTTAAAGCCTATGTACTTTCAAACATACATTTTTGAATAATAATACCTCTAAGGTTTTTTTTTAAATCTTCTTTACAGTAAAGCAGTGAATGCTTTAAAGTGAATATTATATATTTTATGTTTAAATCAAGGTGAAAATTGCATTTCTGCATAAGATTTTACTATAAAAATACCTGTAATATAAAAAAAAAAAACATTTAAAATTAGCATTTGTTTATTTTTCGTAAAAAATAATGTTTTGAAAAAAAATCAGACATAGTATAAAGCATAATAATATTCAATAATAGACATGTTTTTAAGTATCAAAATAAATTTGAATTCTACAGAATAATTTGACTCAAAACATATAAAAGCAAAATATCTGTAATATGAAACAACAATATATTTAACGTTAATAATTTGTTTTTCTTTCGTAAACAATAAATCTCTTAAAAAATTAGACATGGATTAAATATTATTTTCAACATATAATGATGTTAAATAATAGCTATGTTTTCAAATATCAAAATAAATTTGAATTGCACAGAAAAATTTCACTCAAAATAAATGAAAGAGTTACTTATAATATAAAGCGATAATATTAAAAATTAAATATTTGTTTCTCTTTGCATTATACATAAATCGACGAAATTTTCTACTTCGTAAAAACTATATTTTATACAAATTTTCTTTTATTTATGTTTCAATCTAATACTGATTCACAATACGCAGATTTATAGAAAGAAGCATATAATAAATTTATTTATTGCAATTTATAAATATTTTTTTTATGTATGATGATATAATATTTTCTAAAATTGTTGGTCCTCTTTATGTGTAAACATAAATGACAAAATAGGTTTAAGTAGTCTATAAAAATGAATTTGGCGCGCTCAAATTTTGGTTGTATAATTTTGAAAATATTGCAATAGTTACGCATTAGAAAATTGTAACTATCACGGGTTTAATAATAAAAAAATATGTATAAAAATATGTGATATAAAATACAAATGGTCCTTGAGTTTTCTGTCAATGTATTAACAGCCTCTTATAAGAAACAGATGAAAAAAAATATTATTGCTATGTGTGTCTTAAATCCTGTAAAAAAGAAGTTAAACGTATAAAGGAAAATAAAATTAAATCTATACTTTTTACAGCTTCATAAATCATACATACATATTGCATGCATGTTTTGTGCATATGTAGCATGTCTGAAGATTAACTATCATTTTAGGTATGAAAAAATTCTTCTCTATAAAAAACGAAATAAAAAATAACACTTTGATAGAATCTACATTTAAAGAATCACAAAAGAAATGTGTATTTTGAAATGAGCATGTCTTCTCATCCAGTAACAAAACTTTTTATACATGTTAGTTGACCTTATTACCCACAAAGCTGTTTTTTTATTTTTAAAATAAAAAGTAGTCTATATAGTTAGAAATTCTTGAATTGAATAGTATAGTTATAGTTTTCATATTTCATTTATCATAAATTTTGGCATATAATTCGCGAAATAAAGATTATAATTCGACCCAGTGTTAAAAAAAATAATGTAAGCTTTTAGATAACGATAAATAATTATCTTCAATTACTAAATAAAATTTCTGTATTCAAAAATAATTGTTTGATCCCTGGAAATTATTGTAATACTTCTTACTAAAGGTTCTGCAATTAGAATCTGAAAAATAGCAAAATAGCCCACTAAAATGAAATGTACATTTTTTTTAATTATTCAATACTTTCGAACGCTCAAAACTCAATTTGTTAGTTGTTATAAATAGTAAATGTGTGCATTCATTTTAAAAGCTAGAAATAACCGCAAGCGTCAAATTTAATCGCACAGCACCAGGGATGAGATTTCCGGGTTTTTTACACATTAGTAAAATCTTGGAGAAAATTCTATATTACTTCATCGGCACATTTTTTTTAACAGAACAACATTTTCTATAAGATTATACTGGTGTAAAAAAGCGGAAATCTCATCCCTGCATAGCACTGATAAACATTTACATATTTATTTATTCTTTTAATTAAAAACTCTATAATTAACACCTAAAATATACGATGCGCGGTACTTTCAGTTAATTAATCAGAATTTGTATCAAAGAAAATATAATTGATGTGAAATAACTTTGAATGCTGATGGAAAAATTTTAAATAGAGTATTTTCATGTGAAAAAAAAAATGAAATATATAAAATTATATATTCTACAGCATTGCATATGCATTAAACAAATATGTTCACTATGTTAATACATGATTTATGAAGCTGCAAAACGTAAAAGAAAAATTTTAATTTCGACATCTCTTTTTCCCTAAACTACATTAGTAATTTACTGAGTATGATAGAATCTAATATAAACGATAACATGAACTATTTATACGGATTGTGAGCTTATTTTGAAATGTTTAAAACCTAAATGTTGAAATATATACTACTAAAATTTCACTTAAAAGGAAATGATAAAAAATAGCATATACACGTAATTAAACAGGGCAAAAAAAAACAAAAATGTGGTACTTGTTAGTTATAATGGATACCTCTGTCATAATTTAGTTTATCTCTACCAACAAGTACCTGTCATAAAGCATCTGTGCGTCCTAATCTCATATATTCTAACTCAAAACGAAGTATTCATGAAAACACATTGATATATTACAACATTAAAATATATATTACAATGTATACACTTTATTATACAACAATTTCAATTGAAAAACATATAGGGGAGAGTGGGGATACTTGAGCATAGGGGATACTTGAGCCACCCCTATTATCTCTACAGTTGGTTAATTTCTCTTTCTAAAACTGCCAATATGTTAACACATTTATAGTTCTGAACATGTAAAAAAGAAATCACACATCTTGGTACCATTTTGAAAGTATAGTGATCAATAGTTGTCTTTTCCCTATCTGAAGTAAATTTTTGGGTACATGGTTTTTTTGTTTTTTTGTAATCAAAGTTTTGTTTAAAGTTGCAACTATATACATAAATTTAATAAGCATAATTTCAATTGTATTTTGAATCTAAAATAGCTCTAATAGCTGCATGCTTTATTTAGTAAAACTCTGGGAAACAAAACTAGTGGTAGTGGGGATACTTGAGCCAGTGAGAGTGGGGATACTTGAGCCATTTCTCAACCCTCCCCACTAGAAATTAAACATAGGAGAAACAAAAAAAAAATAAAATTCCTTCCTTATATTCACTAATAGATTTTTTTCTGGATAAAAGAGAGAATAATTTTTCATTTTATTTTATTTTTCTTAAAAAAATAACGGCTTAAAAATGTTTAAAAATGTATATTTTTTAAATGAAAATATCCATTTTAATTTTCATTTTGACAGCAATCATTTTCAGCAAAATAGCCTGTCTAGATAAATGTAAACATAGTTTTCAATTTAACTTTTATTAAATTAAAATAACTTTTTAAAACAGTTTTACAGGCTATAATCTCTAATACTTTAATTAGTTAGGTCCAACATGTTAAAATATTTATTTTTTAATATAACATATTAAGATTAATATCTTATATTGAAATCGTAACCTCTGTTGCTGTAATTATTTTAACTAAGAAAATTGAAGAACAATTGGTAAAAAGAGCGCACAAAAAACAAGAAAAGCAACAAAAATCCCAGTTCAAACTTACCTGCATGGAGCCAAAGAATAAGACAAAATCTTTTCCTGTGAAATCAAAAAAGTGTTTGAAATAGTAGAATGGTACATCTGGCTTAAATTCCGACAGCTACTAAATTAAAAGCATGAGTTCGACATTATCATTAGAGGAAAATTCTGCCAATGATGGTGATGATGTGAAAAGAAAATCTTCTATTGATAGTTGGTTATTAATAAAATATGCCAGAAAGAAAACTAAAAATATTTGTTGGATAAGCACTTAATATTTTGAAAATGATATTTGCCCGAAGAATAGCAGATTCCAAATTTAAATGGCTCTGAACTGAGGGAGTTTCTACCGTCGTTATAACTCAAGTTGAAATTATCATTTGACAACCAGTTCTAACGACAAAAAATGATCGTATTACTAACTTTGTTTTCTCAATTGGTTTGGAAGGACTTTATGTTTCATAATTTATCATTCTGTAAAATGTTTGTGCAAAAATAAAGCGAAAAAAATTACTTTTGTAGGTATTTTTCTGTAGTGGCTCAAGTATCCCTTCACCATGGCTCAAGTATCCCTCCCATGGGGATACTTGAGCCACCATGTAAAACAAAAAATAAACATTTTTTATACATAGAAAAAAAGTTCAAAATTAATTGAAAGTGGTTTTCAGTTGAAGAAAAAATATCAAATTTTCATTTTCAATATTTTATTTTATTATAAGAAATTATAAAAAATTTAAAAAAATTAAAATTCAAAAAATGGCTCAAGTATCCCCATCTTCCCCTACTAATTTATTTGGAATAATTTATTTTAGCGAAATAAAGTGTAAAATCTGAAAGTGGCAAACGAAACTTAGTTATTATGTTGGTGCAGCATGTGCCTAAAGGGCCTTGTGCCTTTTTGAACCATAACTTTAAACCATTTACAACTAACCAATTATTGTAATGTCGTTCTGTATCGCATGTAGTTTTAATTTCCGCAAAAGATGAAAGCGTAAGCATTTAAATTTTATCTAAAAAACACTATTGAGAAGTATAAGAATAAAGAACACTAAATTTAATATCAAAGGATTAAATTTTCTAAAAAGTTTAGAAATTCGATGCTTGCAATTTCGTTGCCCTTTTGAACATTTTCATAGAAGCAATGACATCGTTTATCACTACAATAAATGTAAGAATTGAAAAATTACGATGCGTTCGCTTGCTTTATGATTTAAAGTGGAAGTTAAATTATGCTTTATAAATCTCCATGAAAAATGAAATAAAATTGTCTCATGTTAATATTTAGGGATGAGATTTCCGCTTTTTTGGACACCAATATAATCTTAAAGAAAATGTTGTTCTCTTAATTCACAAAAATGTTCCGATTACATAATAAAGCATTTTCTCTAAAATTTTACTGGTGTGCAAAAAAGCGGAAATCTCATACCTAAATATTTCAAGTGATAGCTTCAAAATGCAAATCTCTCTTCACTTGCATTACAGTCTTTATAGTTAACTAACAATTGAAATAATAATGTTTTTTTTTTTTTTTTTTTTTTTTTTTTTTTGAAAAAAAAAAGTACTACAACAACCGCTTATTTTACAAAAAGAATATTTTCTCTTTTATATGAAATCGAATTAATTTAGAGCTTGCATTAGTCGTTCAAAATGACTCGGATTATAAATATTTCGTTCAAATTTTATTTATTTATTTATTTATTTATTTATTTATTTATTTATTTTTGCATCGGTTGGCTGAGGATGGTTAGTTTTAAGGCTAGCTTTTAATTTTTCGATTTTGTTTGTATTTGTTTTATATTAACCCTTTGTTGCATAGGCTTAACACTTTGCGACGCAGAGAAAATTCATTGCTTAAGTGTTGAAATTGATGACTGACACCGGAATTTGAGAATAACTTTATTTGTAAACAAGAAAAAGCTATTTTGCAGGAATTTGATAAACCGAATTTTTTTTAAACCAAAATTCCGGTGCCAATGTGGCATTTGGGAATTAAATTCATTAGCATTTGGGAATGAATTTTTGTCCACTGTAGTGGACAGTATGCAACAAAGGGTTATTGATAGTTTCAATTTCAGGACCGGTTCAAACCGGTAAGAAAAGTTAAAGTATTTTTTTTTTTTTTAATTTGAAACCAAAATTGAAAAAGTAAAACCTAGCCTTAAAACTATGTTTACTTAGCTATGTTATTCAAATAATAATAATAATAATAATAATAATAATAATAATAATAAATAAATAAATAAATAAAAATAAAATTTGAGCGAAATATTTGAAAATCACGCCCCCATAGACTTATCATTATCATCTGGGTCTTTTTGAGTGACTACTATGGGCTCTTAATTCTTTGAGCTCCGAATTTCTTCCCACTTAATTTTAATCTCCAAACGCCACATTGGCACTGGAATTTCCGAATTTATTTGAAAATAAATTATTGCACATTTAAACCGAATCTTTTGTTTACAAAATACTGGTGCCAATATGACACTTGTGTATTTTGAAGAAATTTATCCGTGCAGCTTAAAGCGTTAATACCCCATAGTGTTAAGTTTTCTGTTAAAAAATGTTCTGCGAAAATAAATAATTATAGAAAATCATCTATTATATTTACACAATCCAGAAGCATATAAAACAATAAAACATACTCATTTCATCTCCAGACAATTTGTTGTGACATGTTTTAACACATGAATGCCAAGATATCCATTAGGTTTAACAAGTACCGAATATAAAATAGTATTTGTACAATATCTCAAACACTTTATAATATCTTCAAAACTACAAAGACATACAAGATTATAATTTATCTAAAATTTACACTACAATATATTCAATAATAACGTGCCATTTTGATTCACATTATCATTTATCTTTTCAAATTTCAAACACTTAACAATTTCTTAAGAATATACACATCTCTTTGGGGTAAGGCAGTTTTAAGATAATGCTACATCTAGATTTACGCTTTGCAACATTCAAAATTCTTAACAAATATTACTCAGTATTGAGTAGTTACAAAACTTTTAAGCAGCCAAATTAATGCACAGTCCAATAAGTAATAAACTGACAATATCTTATATTTTATAACAAAGCTTTTTAATAGCAACTATCAAGCAAAACTAAAGTGCTTCTCAATTTAGCAAAAATTGCTGGCAAGCTAATGCTCACTAGTCTACAAATAAATAGATGAGACATGATTCATATATCTGCTTCAACATAAATATGGAGAACTCGGATGTTTGACATGGTAATTAATACCATCGATTTTTTTTAATCAAAAAATTGCTTGACAAATTCCTAACATCCTTTAAAAGTACAAGGCTTCTGATTGGATAGATGTCACTATAATAACAATAATAATTTGAATAGTTTAACGAGCTTTTGTTATTAAAACTCAATAAGGCCAGTAAAGCTAAACCCACTCATTAACCCTAGAACGGCCGGAAGGAGTCGATGCGAGTCCAATCGTGTGTTTAAATTATAATTTGAACTAAAAAAATTTCTTGAAATAAATTTAATCCAGGTAAATTTCCGTTAAAATTCAATTAAATAATTTTGAATAAAAATTCTGGTGAGAAATATTATTATTAAACTAAAATAAAATTTATGGGCGTTCTAGTGTTAATCTATTAAAATCCAATAAAATAAAATGTTATTTGTCAACTATGAGCGTCATTCGGGAAATCCGTAAACCCTTTCCGGCGCTGTGTGTTCACTCCGGGCACACCTAATTTTTATTCCAAACGTGCAAACTGCTCCACGAATATTTTAAAGAAATTTCGCTTTTACAATGAAAGCGTGCATTTTCGTATTCTTAATTTCTACAAAAGTCGTTTTTAACCTTTCTACCCTGTTCAAATTTTACTCAATCTTGATAAAAACATTTCTCACCAGAATTGTTATTTAAAACATTTTAATATATTTAATTGACTTATTACCCTAGATCTGTTATTTAACTTTCTTTATGAAAAAAATTCTGGTTCGAATCATATAAAACAAACTGTGCTTATGGGTCGATTAGACCCATTCAGGGTAGGAAGGTTAAATTCCAGTGTCAATCAATAATTTCTTATTTTATGAGCAGAATTTGCTTGCGCCGGAAAGGGTTAATGGATGTAATATTTTTTGCACCGTACAATGGCGCTGATCTACCTATGCGTTGTTTTGCTTCGAATGCTGCAGATTATGTTATAACAAAAAAGTTTGATTGATGAAACATTTGCATGAGCAAATCTTCTGCCAAAGAAGATTAAGACTATTGAAAGCCCTCTCAATTGAAGATGTCAATGAAACCTTGAGTCACATGTGTGGCATGTGAGCTGGCATTGTTTGCATTACAAGAAAATGATACCTTCACTACAGTATCTAGAAAAGTACATAGTGTGGAAATATAAATATACCTGCACTACTTTAGAATGTATCCAAAATATCGAATTATTTTAGACAGCACTACCATCGTACTCATTGCGTGAAAGTGTAAAAAAAAGAGCAAATTATAGCATCTAAAAATATGTGAGGTGACATGACTTAAAAATATATCCCTGGATGAATGCAATAAATTTAAATTTCCGTTCATTCCTAATGTATCAAATATTACAACATAAATCTCTTTACTTCTGTTTTTCGCACAATTTAGCTTTCACAAGTAAGTTTCTCTAGTTTAAATTGCATCTTAGATCTAAAAACACCCAGTACTTCTGTTCATTCGGTGATATGAACTCGATCATAGCGCCCTCTGGTGAAAATGTAATTTTTTGGATAAGGCTTCACCTGTTGCATTCCACACTACATACTTCTAAACGCTATACTATCATTAAACAATCCTTCTTGTTTTAAAAGATACATCACTGCTTTTTCAGTGTTGCAGTGGCATTGGCAGATTTGTTTCTAGGTGTGAAATCCACATATAACGCTTTTACTCGCACCTAGAACAGTGTACATGATTATGGGCATGAAATCATTCATTTAAACGTGTCTTAAGGCCTTACATCCATTCAAAAAATGAATTGCAGAACGAAATTCAAAGTTGGTGGCACTTTCTACAGTTTTGATTTTTTTCTTTGTGCAAGATTTACATGTGTAAATCAGTGTTTACTTTTTTGTTATGAGGCTATCTAATTCATTGAAAACACAATCACGGATAAATAAATTAGCTCCATCAGTCGATGCAAAAATTATTACAATCCAGAATTTACTTCGCAAATAATCCTCGTTAATAATTTTCTGATGATTGAATCTTAACAAATCGGGCATTAGAGGAAGAATCCTTAATGGTTTTGTTTACAGATTTAAAGAACACTTGAATATTTCAAAATTTCTTTCTGTTTGTTACCTCATTTTACATTCGAGTTCTCCAAATAATGAAGATGTCCATTAAAATATGTGTACAATGTCCTCTATTTAACCTCCTCAGTCCTGATGTCGTCTGTAGGAGATACTAAAGAACAAACACCCTTTAAATTAATTTAAATCTTTACAGAATTGTTAACCTTTTGAGCTCGGATGGTTGAATCTTCTACCACTTAATTTTAATAAAGAAATGTCACAATGACACCAAAATAGTCCAATAAAATTATTTGAATAAGGTTTATTGTAATTTTTTTCCGCGCCTGTCTTAAACCGAATTTTTTTTTCTTTGCAAAATACTGGTGCCAATGTGACATTTGGAATTTCGAAGACATTTACTCGTCAGAGCTCAAAGGGTTAAAATTACTTTTAGACATTTTTGAACAGTGTTTGCATCATGGATGTAGTGAAGGGTATACGGGGGGAGTATACGCCGTATACCCTCTGTTTCTCAAGAAAACTATAGTGTATGCATTCTAGAGTATATCCTCTGTTTTGAGCGCAAACCCTCTGTTTTTTTTTTCTTACGACTACATCTCTGGTGCGCATATCATAAGATTCGATATATAGACTTCTAAATCTTTGGATATGTTTCACAATAATTTTAAAATAGTTTTTGTGGTCAGTCGTAATTTTTACGTCAGGACTGAAAAGGGTAATTGGCGTCAAAACATCTCATTATTCTTGTAGATGTTTATTATTATTATTATTGTTACTAACACAGATATTTAAGGTAATAAATATTATTTCTACACTCGTTCTGATGTGCTAGATCATGCCTAATTAGACGTTCATATTAACTTTGGAATTTAAAATCATTAAGTGCACATCTTGAACAATTATCTGAACAACCACAAAGTATCATTCGTGTTCATTAAGTTGCAGATGTTAGATGAATGATGAAACATGACGAGAATTCACAACTTCAAGCATTAAAACTAAAGATAATATTTTCTATAAGAGACAGAAAAACACGAGATTTTTCAAAATATTTTCTATTTAATACAAAATTGTATTTTTTTACATACATTTTTAAAAATTATTTCAAGCGTAGTAGTGTTAAAAATATCCCACTTATATGCTTAAACATACATTATCAGCTATAATTAACATCTTTGAATTTTGAAAATTTGACTAACACCTCTATGGTTACTATTTGCTCCTCTCTAAAAATATTAAGTTTCAGTTTAAGGAGCTATATATATAAAGGATGAAATATGATATGATTAGCTATATCAGCATAAAAATAATGATGATATTAGCTACTAGATAATATTAATTGTACTTCTTTCAATTTGCACTAAAAGAGATGGGTATTTTTAAAAATGTTTCATACAATATTGTTTTGTATAACTATCTTTTAACTCTTTGAAGCATGAGCCGTATGAAAAATTTTCCATTTCAAACATGCTTAAACATGCATAATCAGACAATATTATTCATAACTTTAGACCTTGAAATCATTACAAGCACATATGTATTTATCACTTGCCCCAATAATCCAAACAATTTTCTGTTCTTTAATTTGTGAAATGTTGAAGAATGTGTTACAAATCATCCTCAACATAAGAATAATAGTGTTGCTTTTTATAGGATATTTTAATTGTGCTTTTTTAAGTGACGGTGAACGCTCCCGTTATTTTTTATAAACGTTATGTTTTTTTTAAGTACATATCTTTTAATTCTCAGAAACATGATGGCACAAAAAATATACTACTTCTTTTGTGTATGAATATAGAAAATTACACATACATACAAATTGGAAATGATGAAGTTATCCTCCACATGTCTGCGCTTATCGTATTCCCTATTCTAAAAATAAAGGCTCCAGTAGAGTTTTTTTAATCGTTGCATTTGTTGTTATAAAAACCCGTTCTTCAAAGAGTAAAATATTCTCTATATATAATAATAAAAATATATTATATGCGTGTGTCTAAGTGAGTTTGTGTATTTGCGATGAGATTTTCAGCGGCCGAAGTCGCATAATTACTAGCTATGGAATTAGGGTTTTATAAAAAACTTTTGAGTTTTAACCCGTTGACACACATGACGTACGCATAGCAGCCAACTTTTCCGATTTTTTGGCCCGGAAAAATTTAATAGAAAATTCTAACTTATTTGATCGGCAAATACGATGGTTTAAAATGGTGAAATTTACTACAACATTTTTTGTGGTTTAAAAATGCAAAAGAAGTTGGCAGCTATGCTTACGATACATTGTTACTAGCAGCAGTGTTGGCAGTGGGCTACTATTTTTTTTAATTGAGATTTCTTGATTGGCACCACTTTTTTTAAATAGTAAATTCGGTTTATTTAATGACATTAATTAACCTCTTCGCTACTGGAGATTATTACAGTATTTTTAATTATTACTGATTTATTTCTTCTCTCGTTTGACTTCAGAGCGAGATTTTTGTTTTATTTTCATTAGCTCGAATCTTAGAATTCAAAACATGTTATTCTTATATCGAAATTTCATTTATATTTGAGTATCATTAATAAAATGAAAGAAAACTGATGTACCCATTTGGGTACTCGGGGACAGAAGAGGTTAAGACGAAAACGTAGGAAAATTTACCACTGCAGAAAAGGGGTGCCAATTAAAATATCTGTTTTTTTTTTTTTTTTTTTTTTTTTTTTTTTAGCTTGATAGCAGCATTTGCTACCTGACGTACCGCGCTTTTATCAATGAGGAATATGAAAATCCGCGCTGCATCTGACGGATTTTTTATTTAGAAATATTGGCTTCACACCAGAAAATTTTCAAAAGCATTTTTTTTTCTTTATGAAACATTTTCGAAAACGAAAACATCAATTAAAACTTAGCTGTAAGAATTTTGCATGCATAAATAAAAAACCACCAAGATGCGACAAAACTGACGAAAAAAGTACGCAAAACGCTAATACAGAGGTGCACAACCTTTGGCCCGCGGCCCACAATAATACCACAATTCTTATGCAGAATAATTTTGCTTATAGTAATGACAGAAACTTTGCTATTAAAGAAAAGAAACAACACTTTTGAAATATTCCGGTGGCAAACGATTTTCTGGTAAAAAGGTTGTGCATCACTGCGCTAATATATACGTCTGTACTTGAAAAAAGTGGTCTAGGTGCCAAAGGGTTAAAGAGTCTTTTGCAATTCTCCGTTTGGTTTTAGGTTTTTAGCTAATTTTCGAACAATTTTTATTGATTTCTCTTTTTTATTCTCCAAAGAAACAAAAATTACTGCACTGTTTGAAAAAGCAAAAAAGATCTCTGCAATATTTATTTTGCCTTCTCAGATTTATAATTAAAGAAAAAGTGTTCGCGTGAAAAAACATTATAAATATTTAAAACATTTCCAATTACTTTTTCAGATATATAAAGAAAACCCTTTATCTCTAAATTTTTATATACTATTGTTTATAAATTATAATAAATTTAAAATATTAATGTGATCTTTTCTGGCAATTAAAATGAATTCGTTTATTCTTTTTAAAAGGCATTTTTAAAATTATTTGCATAACTTTTAAATTAATTCTGTTACAATTCGTAATGCAATTGTTGTATGTTTTCTGTTTTTAATTTGTAAAAAATTATGGTCCCTCAAATCAAAATTTTGTACGTAAGCGTTTACGTTCAGATATCAGTATACCACATAGATATGGCGTGGTACCACATACATACCTATGGCTAAAAACATTTTTGCTCAAAAAATTTCCTAATAAATGAAAAAATATATTTAATTATCATAAATAACCATATCATACTCAGTTTAAACTTTTCCTTAATTTTAAACATAATTTGTATATGGTCAATATAGCATTTCTCACAATGAAATACAGAGTTTCTAAAATTGGAGATTTTTTTAAAATAATATGTTAAGGGCACAGATGACATGCAATTTTTCGAATTTTCAAAGTTTCACATAAAAGGTAATACAGACCCAGGCATATTCCATTTATAGAGTTGCCGCAGCAAGATTCGTACACTCCTTATATTTTTAAAGGATTTGGCACCACTATAAAAAATAAGAAAATTTAGGTTTGAATTTTAAAACACAGATATCACAATCATCACCTTCGTTCACAGATTTTACATTTTTCGACTGTGAAATAGTTTGGAAATATTCCTAAAATTTAGTGGTACAGTTGTGCGAACCTTGCGCAGGCGACTACTTTTATATTCTGTTCGCGCCACTATTTTCAAACAGAGACATTATGTAATAAACATGTCTCTTCCAATATTCTCAAAGCGCTATGTACACAGTGTTGCCAGATGGGCTACTTTTTTTAAAATTCAAATTCTTGATTCGCACCACTTTTTTGAAACAGTAAAATACTTCTTATTTAATGACTTATTAATCAGAGATTAACCAAGGGGAATTTTACCGTTTCAAAAAAGTGGTGTCAGTCACGAAATCTGAATTGAAAAAAAGTAGCCCACTGGCAACACTGTATGTACAGAATCCTTTTGCAAATGTGGTGCGGAATAAAATTTAAAAACAGTCGCCCTTGGCGGCTCTGCATTTATTTAGAATTTAAAAAGTGTTTCCCGAATAAAAATATGCTCCAAAAATGGTATTTTTCATTCCTCAATGCTTAAGAGGCTAACTGACTCTTAAATTTGGACAGAGATAAGTAAAATGAAACACACTGAATAGAATTGCGTATGCATTAAGCATTTTTCGCACTGTGTATAAAATAAAGAATACTTACTATAAAAATTAAAAATAATTAACTTTCATGTATGTTTGTAAACAAATTACATGATCATAAACATCACGAAAAATCTGTTTCGTTCCTCCTGCCATGATATCATCTGTGCCTTTAAAGATAATTATTCAGTTGTAAATGCGAAGCTGTAGCAAGAGCGACGACCGTAAAAATGCAGCATATTCGATCGAATTGGGAAGGATAAGCTTACGATTTGCTACAAAACTAGAGTCGCTGTGATAAACGCATTAAATATCAACTGAAAAACATGAAGTTCAATAACCCTTTTAGATCTGGTGACCAGTCTGGTGGACATAATAAAGAAATAGACCAGAAGTGTTTAACATACTTTAAATTTAATAAGCATATCAAGTAAGTTAGGTAATAGAATTCTTCCAGTGGTTAAAAGTTTTACTTAAAAAAATAATTTCAAATTCTGCCCATTGGTAACGTTATCAAAAATTCTGGGTAATCAGTTACATGCAGCCCGCTTATTTCAAGGCTGCCTTTGGTGATTATTTTCATATTCTAATAACACCACTAGCTACTAACCCCTTCGTAAAGGGGATCTCACGAAAATTTTAATGTTTTTTCACCGGTTTTTAAAAACGAAAATTTGTGACTTATCAAATCAAGAAAATGCTTCGACTAAAAATGCAAATTTTACAGTAAAATTGTACTTGTGGAAGGAAACAAGGATTCTTAAGCCTTTTCGCGGCACGCATACGTGTCGCTCGTCCCCAAGGGGTTAAGAAAGAATAACTGACATATCCTTAAGACACCACACTACGGATTGAAAAAGACCAGAATGATAATGTAAAGTCTATGGGGACGTTCTTTTCAAATATCTCGCTTAAATTTTAATATTTTGATTCGATTTTTTTGCATAGGATAGGGAAACGGATAGGGGGACGATCCACAACCGGCCTAGATTTAATTTTTTTCAATTTTGGTGTCAGATTTTTTTTAAATACTTTAACTTTCAGAACCGGTTTGAATCGGTTATGAAACTGAAACTATCCTAATATAAAAATAATTTAACCAAATTCAAAAAAGTGAAAACTAGGTCACTGAGGGGCAAGCGACAATGCGTCTGTAATATTGAATTCTCACCGGAAAAATCGAAAATTTTGTTTTAAAATAGCAAAAGGCTATTTCTCAACTTTAAGCAGCCAAATTAATATTATGAAATTTCGTTAAAAGTTTCTGGTAAGAGTCTTGTTTAAATTAGGTGGAATAAAATATATCCCACCGCCCCTCAAAAGGTTAAATTAGTAAAGCTTGAACTATAACCGCTTTCGCAGAAGTCAATAACAACTACAGTAACAAACTCCCACTAGTAAATTTATGCAGAAATTTTCTACGTATTTAACAGTTCATTAATGGAAAAATTGAATTTATAAATATTGGCCAAAACTGTATTTATTTTTTTCCGGCGGGAGTTTACGACTGTTTCAATAACTAACTTTTTTCTTTGAACAGCAGTAATAAATTCTGACAGCATAAATGAGCTCTACGCTCTTCAATTAGCGTAAAAAAATTTCATGTAATTTGTATGTAAATTTTCCAAGATATTTATTATTTTAAAACGAGTATATTTCAGGAGTTGTATCCATATCGAAGTTTGGTATTTGTTGTCCAAGAGAGACCAACCACTTCTTGATCAAGGCAACTTAGGCACCATTGAAGCAGTCATTGCAGTCATCTGCTAAATTACACGATTACATGAAAAGTTTCACAATACTCACAAAGCAGGACTTAATAAATTTAAATCCATCAAAAAAAGTTGTAGGTTGCAGTTCATAACTTTTTAGAATATTAATTTCATAATCTATAATTCATATCATAAAATTATAGGAATTGCAAATTCAACACATATACGTTTGGACGTTTTAGTACTATTGCTACATAAAAAATTACCTCATTAGAAGTATAATTTCAGATGCTAATAAAAATATGAAAATGTAATTTAACATTAGAAGTACTAAATTTTGAATGTTTATAATTCAAAAACTTATCATTGAAATGACTTGAAATTTGATATCTAGGCATAGTCTGAACCAAAGCTATGAAATATTTTTAACCCCTTGAGGGGCGGTGGTATATATTATGTACACCTACGATTGATGAAGATTTATACCAGAAAAATGTTGTTAAATTTCACTTTGCTAACTTTGATGGAAAACAGTCGTCTTTTACTCTTTTTTATATAACTTATTTACAAATTTCCGTTTGGAGTTCAGAATTACTCGAACGCAATGGCTTGCCCCTCAAAGGTTAAAATTTTGGGCCTTGCTATTGAAAAAAAGAAAGTTTGGGTTCGTTTTGATATGGAGATGGTCTCCTAAGCAAATTTTATATACATCTTTTAAAAATAGATTTTTATTCCAATCGTTCAAAAATCGTATCGGTAATTTTCTTCGATGACAATTTGTTGGAGTTAATAGGTTATGTTTACTTCTTTCTACGACTGTACATGAAGAATTTGTTTATAGCACTAGTTATAAAGTAGAGTAATGCTTATCTTGTAATAATAACAGTATTTTCGATATTATATAAATGATAACTTAAAAAAACTGTTTTTAGGCCTCAAAGTTTACAAAAATCATCCGTTTCTGGGTTCCCAGATTTGGCCTCTTTTTTAAATCTTTTAAATCTGAAATTTTACGTTCACACCAGAAATTCTGCATAGCTTTGTCCTTTTTTACTTATAACACACGTTTTCCAGTTAGCTAAAGTAAAATTTTTCTTTCCGAAATTCTGATGTTAATTTGAAGTTTTAATTTGAAAGTAGAGACCAAACTGGCAACCCAGTTGTATTTTCACGTTACAGAAATGACTTACAAAATGTATTCTTTTAATATAGTGGTGCAAATAGAAGATAAAAATTAGTTGCTAATAGTAGCTCTGCATGAGGTACATGAAAGGAAACTAAAAATCGGTATATCTGGGTAACTTTGCTATAAATGAACATCTAGAAACACGAATCTGGAAAACGTGTATAAGCAAATCAGGCGGTTGCTAAATATTTTAAGATGCAATTGGGATTCGATCAAAAATGCTGCATATTGTCGTTTCGTCGCTCTTGTAATTACATCATGTTTTTCACTATTCATCCAAAACGTGTGCAACTTTTGAACTCAGAATGTCGATTGGTATGTCAGTGTCGTAAAGAAGAGGTGCTTGCAGAAAAATGCCTGCTGTTCCTACGACGCAAGCTGTCGTAAAGACCCACAAGAAGAGGCGGTCCAGAACCATTGCGACGTACTTCCATTCGTCCTTTACCTGGAAAGAATAATAAATATTACAGAGTTAATAAGTATAGTTTTGCAAATATGAAATATAGCCAGTCGTTTTATCACGTTTACCGACAGATAAATATAATGAGAATTAAATACTTTACGAAGAATGATTTATCGGTTTTCACGATTTTACTATGCCTTCTTTTTAGGTGCGTTCATAATTATGTAAATACGTAGCACCTATTGTTTCCGTTCAGTCCGTCCGTCCGTCTGTCTGTCGTCCGCATATAACAACGCAAAAACTACACAACCGAATCTTTTGAAATTTAAAATATAAAATTATTACATAATTTTGTCGAGTCATTTCAAATTTTATGAAAATCGGATGCTTAGATCAATTACAGGGACAATCAAAAGGATTCCGTTACATAACGGTCAACGGGGAAAAAAGTTTCAAATGCATTTTAATGGTGTTACATTTATTCGAACGTAATAAAATTGATATGCGTCTATAAAATACATATTATAATATACATTTTGCATAATCTGTGGTGCAAAGAATATTTGTTATTGATTTACAAGGCCACACAAAAGTATTCCATTGCATAATGCTATAGGGAGAGCATTGTTTGGTGCGCATCTTAATTGTAATTATTTACAATTTTATGAGATTGATATATGAGAGTGATATTTTTAAAACTTCGTTATCGTACGAACGCACCTCGTTTGCTAGGCTTCACGCGCAATTTCCAACTTGTTTCTCATTAGTTACAATTTCACTTTTTCATTTGTTATTTATCACAAAACTTTTTACCTTGTTATAGCTAACTTATGACAAGTCCCCTACAAATAAGAACCTTCTTATTGTCTTCTATAAAATGTGACAAAGCTTTGTTTGATTAAAGATGTTTTTAATTATTGGAAGTGAAATGTTTTGCTTAATTAATGAATTTACCCTTATTTTAACGCCTTCAGCAGGATGTCTTTTTTAGGATTTTTAACCTTTTACAACTGTTTTCTCAAAAAAAATGCCCTAATTGAATGAGAAAAATGCTTGGATTACGTAATGAAAATTTTACAATAAACATTAATTGGTTAGTATAATTAACCCCTTAACTGGTTAATTCTTTTCCGCTCAATAAATTAAAAATAGCGGATTCACACCACTATTATTTAAATAAAATATTCATAAAATTTAGTCTAAAAATTTGCTCCTTTCAACAGTATGAAAGTTTTCTAAAAAATAATAGTGGTGTCAAAAGGCTTTAAATTATGCAATAAGAAAATTCGTCAGGCCTAAACGCCATTCGGTCAAACCAGTTAAAGGGTTAAGGATTATTATTATACCTTATGCGACACCTATGTGTGCTGTAAAAAGACTTAATAATCCTTGTTTATCCCCATCAGTAAAATTTTACTGCAAAATCTGACTTATTTAATCGGAGCCTTTTCTCTATTTAATTAGGCACAAATTCCTGTTTTTAAAAACCGATGACCAAAAACAATAAAAATTTCTTTGAAGGTTTCCGTCGTGAGAATATTAAAGCTACGTGAATGCAATCAACGGTAACAGCTAGTGGTCCATTTAAAAATCGTTCAAATAATCCCGACTACGAAAGATTGAGCAGAATACATCCGATTTAGAGAAATAAAAGATGAATTGAAAAGCTCACAACCATAGAAGACCAAGTCCATTTTGAAAACAAATGAAATAGTCCGTTTAGAAGGTGGACAATTTTTTTTTATATAGTCCCGTACAAACCAAGTTAGTAAACAAATGATATATACAGAGTTGCCAAGTCTCTGGCTTTTTGTACACCAATATTATTTTACAGAAAATGTTGTTATTTTAAATCGCCGAAGTGTTCCAATTAAATGAAGCAACATTTTCCATATTAAAATTTTGGTATCCAATAAGCCGGGGACTTGGCAGCTGTGCATATATGATAAAATTTAGAAAACATGATTTGTTCATTGTGTGAATGAATGTAGCAGATTTTTAACACCTTCTATACGGACAACCAAATATTTCTTTCAAAATGGACTTGGTCTACTATAGTTGCGAACTACTCACTTAACCCCTTGGGGACGAGTGACACGTATACGTGTCGCAAAAAGGCTTAAGAATCCTTGTTTATCCCCACCAGTAAAATTTTACTGAAATATTTGGCGTATTTAATCGAAGCATTTTCCCGATTTAATAAGGAACATTTTTCTGTTTTTAAAAACCGGTGACAAAATATTAAAATTTTCGTAAAAGGCTCCGGTCGCAAAGGGGTTAATCTTTCGCAATTTGTTTTGAAACGTAGATTTGCATCCAATGTGAACAATGTTAGCAATATTATGGGTATAAAATAAATGCGGATGTTATTAAAAGGCTATCTCAAAAACATAATTTATAGTTTCAAATCCCATTTGCCATTTAGCACATGAAATTATTAACCCCTTTTGGACGAGCGACACGTATACGTGCCGCAAATAGGCTTAAGAATACGTGTTTACCGCTACCAGTAAAATTATACCCGAAACTTTGCCTTGTTTAATCGGAGCATTTTCTCGATTTAATAAATCACAAATTTCTGTTTTTTAAAACCGGTGACAAACCATTAAAAATTTCGTAAAAAGCTCCCGTCGCGAAGGGGTTAAGATAAAGGAACTGACATAGTCTTAAAACAGTGAAGCTTCAACGGTGATAGTTTTCGAGAGGTTCTTTACTACCGCGGAAATCATGCACCAGTAAAAATAAACAGAAAATTTCTCTTTACTTGAACGCTGTAATAATAGAAAATTTAAATAAAAAATATTATTAAAAATTGATATTTATTTTTACTAGTGGAAATTTATTTCGGCGGAAGTAGTTCCGCCATATTGTGATAACCAAAACAACCTTCTGTTCGCGTCAGTGTAAAATTGATAATACTTCGTAAAAGTGGCACCAGTAAAAAGAGAATTTTTTAAAATCATATTTAGAGTAACATTTATAACCAATAACATGCTATAAATTTTCTATTGACGTTTTTTGCTGAAAGAACCTGTTGATCCGATTAAAAGAAACAGCCGTCATCTTGATGCGACCTCCTCAGATACCGCACTCGTAACTGCTAAACAATGCACTATATGTCTCCCCCTCTTTATTCATAGTTCCATTATTTAGCAGGAATCGTAGCATATTAGACAATTTTTTGGTATTTTTATAAGATATGGAATAGGATGTATCAAAAATATTATTGATAAAAGATACTGGTACGAACAAGAAATTTTGTGTCATATGCTCTAACCCCTGCATTTAGTCAAATGACAGTATAGACGATGATGAATGACTATCCATTAGTTATAAAAGTCAGCAAGTATGCTTTGTTTGCGTGATTTTAGTAATATTGTGTTATCGAGTAGAAAAAGATGCATCGAAATACGATAGCTTTTAATATTCTAGAAAGACAATGGAAGTCATTTTTCGTAAACAAAATTGTAAGAGCCTACAGCACAAAATCCTAAGGTATCGGGTAAAAGAAAAAAACCTTTATTTTATGGTAGAATAGTAATAAAGGAATCTAATGATCTATGTATGCCGGAAGTGAAGTGGTGCATAAGCCAAAAAAATAATACTACCGGTGATTTACTCGTAGGTTTAACATTGTCTTTGTCCTTCAATCAAAGATAGGACAAAGACGATGATAAACCTACGAGCAAACCACTAATGGTATTAATTTTTGGCTTCTGCATACTTTCATTTCCATCAGACATGAATCATTAGATTCACCTATTACTACTCTCATATAAAATAAAGGGTTTTTTGTGCTCGCACCTTAGGTTTTTGTGTTGACTATGAGAAGTCTAAATAAGATGAATCAATTTACATTTCCATAAGTTCCTTAACCCCTTGTGGCGCGGTGGTATATCTATGATACCACTTAATTTTAATTCCCAAACGCCACATTAGCACGGGAAATTTGGTAAAAAAATTACTGAAGGAATAAGAGACCTCTTTAAAGAGGTCTCTTATTCCTTCAGCTGCTCACTATGCCAAGTTTTATGCTTTACCTAATGTCCATAAACCTGATATTCCTTTTAGACCCATTGTCTCCAGTATCGGTACGGCTTCTTATAAACTTGCAAAATATCTTGTTTCCATATTTTCTCCTCTCTCAAGCAGTAATTCTTTCACTGTTACGAATTCTTTTGAATTTGTTAAGAAACTTCACAGTTTTAAGCCACAAGGCCACATGATGGTTTCTTTTGATGTTTCATCATTATTTACGAATGTTCCTGTTGAAGGGGCTTTAGATTGCCTGAAGAAAAGGCTCTGTGAATTTCATTTTTCTTTTTTCGATGCTCCCTTTTGTTACTTTAATTGAGCATTTATAATCGTTGGTTTTCTTTCTTTTAACATTTTTTCACAAAGGCATTTCTTGCTATTTTAATATATTTATTTCGTCTGTTATCATTAGAATATGACTTAATATTAAATTAGAATGTATAAATATATAAACTAATTAAAAGATTAGAAACAAGCACAATGGTAGAAAAATTTAAAGCATCACTGATGGACAGACGGGGCACTGAGAAAGTGTATAGCAAATGCATTGGATTATATGTATATGCTTTCGGAACAGCTTTCACACACACACACACAAAAAAAGTCATTCAAGTGATCTGAAATCCGTGAGAAAGAAAAGAAAAATGAAAAATCGCAATTCTCGTTATTTCGAATTAAGCAATGTTAATGAAAATGAGTTCGAATTAACGAAAATTTTTAACGTTATTCTGCCATTGAAAATTTCGGGACTTCATGTTTTGTTCGAATTAAGCGAAGATTCGAATTATCCGACTTCGAATTATCGAGAGTCGACTGTATCATTACATAACAGTGTGTTTAATTTGATACGTTTAATTTCCAAAACTTTATCAAATATTAATTATTCTTATAAATATTTATGCAATTTGAAAACAATAAACTGTAGGTTGAAGTAAGTTGAATATTATGCAATTGTGTTAAAAAATAATGATTTGCAAGGGTGACGTTGAGACTGCTTATCTGCTGGTTTACTAATTTTATTTCTTGTTATGAATCTGCCTTGAGAGGCATCTTCATTACTTGACTTCTAAAGAAGTTAAAACACTTGCGTAAAGCATAACCGTTTTATAATTATAAAACAATTTTCGTCATATATTTTCCGGTTAGAGTATTTTTTTTTTCTTTTTGGCAAAAAATATTAATAGGTAATTTATTTACGTAACACAGGAGATTAAAAATGCTCCTATTATGACATCCTAAAAGGCCGGAATTTTTTTGTGACCTATCTATATATAGGTTGGTAGTGGCTCAAATATAATCTATCACTCAAAAAAGATGTACTTCCACAAAAGCCTCCACTTTTAAACATAAAATAGCATACATACTTCACAAATATAAACTAGATTTGCAAAATCTCCGGTTTTTTTATAACATTTTTTTTCTAAATTACAACAATCATTATCCAAAAAGCAACAGACATCGCAGTTCTGTATAAAAAAGAATGTAAAGTAAAATATTAATAGACATTATGAATGTGAAAAATGTTATTATAAATAAGAGGTACGTTATTATATAATGTACGTTATTATAGTAAAGGTTTAGAAGAGCACTTTAGAGGGAATGGTGGGCATAATGAACCATTTTATTTGTTGAATGTATCTTTCGGCATACACAAAAGCATAACTAGTTCGTTTCTACCTGAGATTACGTAGAAACCGTCAGTTAGAACACTTTTTGCCCATTATCACTCCTTTTTAATTTCGAGTCAGTTAAAAACTGTTCTTAGATATCATTTATATCTAATAAATAACTACTATGCCATATTTAATATTTATTGGCCTTTCCGTACCGTAATTTCTCTCGTATCCGCTGCGGCTTAGTAAGATCTTTTTTAAACCAGAAAATTTATTGAAAAAAAAAAAAGGTGTGGAATGCATGCTAAACACAAGCAAGTAACTTATTTTTAGATATTATTTCTTGTAGTAGAGTTATCGAAGGTGCGCGAAATTACGGTACACCAAAACGGCTATCAACATAATGTTGACACCATTATTTTTTTATATTGTTTCAGTACATCCTGAGATGCATAGAAATCACCATTTAGAACATTTTTTAGAACTCTTTAACCCATTATCATGCTTTTTTAATTTCGAGGTTTTTAAAAATGTTTTTAGAGATAAATTATATCTAATAAATAACATCCATGGAAAATTTCATGTTTTTAGGCCTTTTAATAACACGGTAATTGTATTTTTAGAATGTTTTGACCTCTGCACCTCTGTTTGAATTAGAGGCACCAACCTAAAATATTGCTTATGTTGGAGCAAGGGCTATCACCGTAAATTTGACACCCTTATTTTTTATATCAGTTTGGAACTTCCTGCGTCTGCCTAGATATCGCCATTTAGAACATTTTATAGAATGTTTTTTTTTTTTTGCGAATATTCACCCTTTGTAAATCTCGAATTTTTTATGAAATATTCTTTGAAATTCTAATGTTCTTTCTTATATGTAACTACCATTCCAAATTTCACACTTCTAGGCACTTCAGTAACATACAATGGCAATTTTAGATTGTTTTTTAGTTCTAATTTAGTTTTCATCCTTTCGGGGTCGGGGTATGGATTTAATATATAGCCTTGGACTAACAGCATCATTTTGATCCTATTACTTTTGAAATCGGTTAAGTGGTTAAAGAGATTACCTCAAAAAAAAAAACAAGCTTTACTTCTTTATTAGTATATATATATATATATATGTATACGAATTCATATAAGAGTTAGTTTAAAATACATAAGTCATCCCTTAACCCTTTCCGACGCAAAAAAAATTTTGTTCGTAAAATTAAGAAATGATTGACTCGCACCGGAATTTACAAATGACTTTTTCTAAAATTAATAAGTCGTTATTTTTAACTTTCAACTTAAAAACTTTTAGTATTAAAACTTAAAAGCTTTTTATTTAATTCTCTAGATCCCAAATTGCCCGAGACATTTTGAGACATTTTAACCCTTTGAGCTCTGGTGAATAAATTTCTTCAAATTTCCAAATGTCACATTGACACCGTATTTTGCAAAGAAAAAAATCGATTAATGATATACGCGAAAAAAAAAAAAAAAAATGCATTAAACCTTTTTCAAAAAAATCTGGTCAAAATTTCTGGTGCTGTTGTGACATTCCGGAATTAAAATTAAGTGGTAGAAAATTCAATCATCAGAGCTCAAAGGATCCTGCTCATATATCCTGATTACCACCAGAGAATTAAAATAGCAACATTTGCTTTACTTAAAGCGAAGGTGGACTCTCAAAAAAGTTTTTTTTTCTGTGAACCGATTTACTTGAAAATGAAATATGTGATTACAATTGTAGTTATTTGAGAAAAGCTAAAATTTTAAGAAAAAATATTAATTACTTTGGTAATTATTAATTATTAATTACTGAAATAATTAATTAATTAATTAATTGTAAATGCTCCATGCGCATTTCTTTTGCATACAAAATAATAATTTTTATTTATGGGATACCTTTTAGACCTAAGAGTAAAACTTAGTTGAAATCCTAAACATAAATAGAAAATAAAAATTAATAATGAAAATAATAAGTCGAAAAACCAATTTTTGTAGTGAAAAAAGACTGTAAATCATTCTTTCGATAAAGAATTTACAGCTTATGAGTTCTGAAGTACAATTATTTTAACTAACATTTCTTCTAAGTACTATAAGATAATTACATAACAAATTTTGAAGAACTCGGAAAATTAAGGATGAGCATGGAACATTTTGAAAATTGACATTATCTCGAAATTTTCATTTTGAGAAAATCCATTTTTAAGTTAGAACTCTTAGTATTTCAATAATAAAGAACATTAAATATCATATAAAAAATTAATATTACTTGTAATACACTTATAATAAACTTATAATACTTATAATACACTTATGATAAACTTATAATAAGCGCTTCATGAGTCGAGGCAAAAAAAGTATTTTTCGAAATTTTGTATGACTTTTGTCGATTTGAAGGTCCACCTTCGCCTTAACCCCTCCGCGACGGGAGTCTTTTACGAAATTTTTAATGTTCCACCACCGGTTTTCAAAAACAGAAATTTGTCTCTTATGAAATCGGGAAAATACTCCGATTAAATAAGGTAAATTTTACAGTACTATTTTACTGGAGGGGATAAATAAGGATTCTCGAGCCTTTTTGCGGCACCTATACGTGCCGCTCGTCTCCAAGGAGTTAATAATGGACTTTCAGTAATTAAATAAACCGAAATCAGCCATTGAATTTTTCTGGTGCAGAGTCACGTTTTCACGTGAAATTACGTGACGTAATTTCACGTAATTTCACGATACTTTTTACGTGAATGTAAAAATTGGTTCACGTTTCACGTTCACGTTATTCATGGGAATTATAGGGTTGAATATTTTTAGTACCGTTTGTAAATTTGGAATTAAATTTATGTGGTCCCTACATTTGGACGACTGCGACAGAAAACATTAAAAGTATATTATTGTTGGAATGATTCGTATATGAATTTATTTCGAAACACATGCAGCAATAAACGCTGTAAACGTTTTCAAACCTTTGATTTTTGTGTGCCATTATTTATGAATAGTACTCTTAGTCAACTTTAATGGAAAATTTCTGTAATTGTACCCTTAATAAATTAAATAGTTTTGACTCAATATACTAAAGATAGGGACTATGCACCACGTTTACGTACTAAAACATTTTCTTCATATAATCAATTCAACAATATAGAAGTGCTCTGGATTGCCTAGATGTTGTCCAACTGTATATCCAATGTAAAGGTGATTTAACCCTTTAACGTTCATTGGTTTTGCCACAAAACCACAGAATTTTAATTCCGATACGCAACACTGACACCGGTATTTTTATCTAGAAATATCCCTTTTATTTTGTATGTGAAAAATCACGTTTTCTTATTTAGTTTCACGTTTTTTATATCTGTTCTTAATTACCGGTGTCATTCATTTATTTCGACATCTTAGCAATGAAAATGCTATGATCGTTAAAGGGTTAACCAGATTAGATATAGGGAGTCATGAAAGAAATATTTTAATTTCGGTTGAACCACGAAAAATAACGCATTACACAAAAAGAACATCTATCATTAACTTCGTAACTGGTTTGCCCGAATGCCGTTCGGGCAAAACGAATTTGTTTATTTTATCATTTAAGGCTTTTTGACACCACTTTTATTTTTAAATTATATTTAATTTAATTCATACTATTGAAAGGCGAAAATGTTTAGACTAAATTTTACTAATATTTTATTTAAATAATAGTGATGTGAGTCCGCTATTTTCAATTTATTGAACGGAAATGTATTAAAAAATTAACCCCTTCTTGCACACTGTGCCCAGCCCGAGGTACCTAATTTTAAATTCCAAACTTGCAAACGGCACCAATAATATTTTAATAAAATTTCACTTTTGCAATGAAAGCTTAAATAAAGCGATTCTTAATTTCTAAAAAAAGTTGTTTGTAAATTCCGGTAAAAGTCGATAATTTCTCATTTTACTAACAGAATTTGCCCGTGCCGGAAAAGGTTAAAGGGTTAAATAAATTGAATAGCGCTGTCTAAAATTACTGGTATCAAAAAACTTATAGTAAAAAAAACAAGCAATATTTTATTGTACATGAGAAACCTGTTAACACTTTGAGCTCTGATGGTTGAATTTTCTACCACTTAATTTTAATTCCAAAACATCACAATGGCACCGGAATATTTGGACAAACTTATTTGAAAAGAAGCTTGATGTATTCCCCTTTTTTTTCGTGCATACTGCAAACCGAATTTTTTCTTTGCAAAATACTGGTGTCAACATGATATTTGGAAATTCTGAAAAAATTTACCCACTAGAGCTCAAAGGGTTAAAGTGTTAAACGAAAATTTCAGTCAGAAGCGATTAATCTAATTTATTTTAGTGATTCATGAAAACAGGGCCGTAGCTAGAAATGGACGATAGGGGGGGGGGGCTCTTAATTTTTTTTCTCTCTCTCTCTAACGCAGAAAGTTAAATTAGTGCATATTCACATTGTAGGTACTATGTTTCTCATTAAACTGTTGTAATAACTTCATTTTATGCTAAGAAAAGTATATGATGTTGAAAATTTTGAGTGTATAACTGGTGCAAAAATTAAACATCATGCTAGCTTCATATGTACAAATAGGATGAGGGAGGGTTGAAACATTTATCTTAGATACGATTTAGTAACTCTGCAAAACTGTGAAAGGGTCTCAAAACTAAATTAGATTTTTGAACAGAATTTCATTTGAATTTTCGGAACATTTAGAGACCTTGGAATTTTTTCCAGGTTGGAGGGGCTCAAAATATTTTAGGGGGGCTGAGCCGCCCATAGCTACGGCCCTGCTTGAAAATAGAAAAAAAATACAATTATGGTATTGCATAGTGTATTTCAACAAGTATTTATTCGATACAAGTGTATTCTTCAATTTTGGATGTAATCAGTCTTTCGCTCTATGTTTTTTCTACATTTTCAAAGAAGTCAAGTAACCTTATTGAAAAAAACTGAAGGATCACAGACGTTAAAAGAAGAAAAGCTAAAGGATCACAGACGTTAAAAGAAGAAAAGCTAAATGATCACAGACGTTAAAAGAAGAAAAGCTAAAGGGTCACTTACGTTATAAAAGCTTAAAAAAATAAAATGTACTCATTACAAGGTTTATACTCTCGACCAAAAACAACGATCATCTTCCGAATGATTTAAAAAAAAAATCGTCTGCACAGAGAAAGTATTTTCACTATTAATATGACTTTGAAAGTATAAATTTTCGTCTGTCAATGGAAATTTAAAATTACATGCAAAATGGTTCTTTTAACCCTTAAATGCATATTGTATCATTTCCGATACCATAAGAACTTCCGATTTATCGGGGGTTTTATTCACATATACCGTATTCTCACCAGAAATTTAAAAGAGCAATTTTTACTTTACTTAATGACAGACCATTCATAATTAAATAAAGAAAAATTTATTATTTAGATTTTTCTGGTATGGATTCTGATTCTTTGAATTGCGCATTTTTTGGAACGCGGTCTATCCTATGCATTTAAGGGTTAAAGGTGAGATGGAAGGCTATAAATCTGTACTTTCCTAAGGGGGTTAGTCGTATTCTGTTATTAAAAAACGCTGTAAAAGATACGATTTCTTTATAACTAAAACCACAATAGATTATTTTATATTAAAATATTTAAATATATTATTGCTTTCAAGAGAAAACTCTATAGCAGATGTAGACAGAAAAATATTGATAAAATGACACCTCAAGAATGATATTCTAGAAACCGCCATCTTTATCGCGCTAGAAAAAAGAAGAAAGCAAATAAAAAGGCTATTACAATATACCACATTTTGAGCGCAACTGAAGCATGTTAAATTAATCGTATGATTTATTAAAAGAATAAAAATAACTTTCATAGAAAAAAGTTAATGATGCCAAAAGTTTGAAGATAAGCAACTTCGTATTTTACGGACCGTAAATACATTTTTTTTTCTACGCAGAAATTATTCTAGAATTGACAGAAGTCTGCTTAAAAAGAAAATATTCAGATTGTTTTATTTCTGTATGATATAGTTATTAAATTAAAATACTTCAGTTTAATTGTAAATACTTCAGTGAATTTTAATATAATAATGTATTTATGATAGGTGGTGGAATAAATTATGCTAAAAATTTCGACGGTAACTAGGTAATTAAAAAATCATAAAGATAGTTCTTTATTATACGGAAAGTATTCTAAAATTCTATTTAATTTGAACAAGTTTGAAAAAATAAAATTACAAATGTAACATGTTTTAACGCATGTTGATTTAGTTTCATATGGTCATATTCTTCTGCTAAATATATATTATTTTAGTTTAGTGAATATTTGCTCAGTTACCCTCTGTAAAGACATTATAAATATTTTTCCTCATTTCACATTTATTACGGAGTTAAAACAGTATTACTTTTCTATGTGAACATTCTATTATGATGAAATTCTATTTTTGATCTATATCATGTTCCCTTGTTCTCTTAAAACACTTTTATGTCTCTATGTGAACATTCTATTATGTTAAAAATCCCTATTTTTATCTATATTCTGCCCCCTTGTTTTCAAGTAGAAAAATGAAATAGCAGTGAAATATATAAAAACTGTAGATATTATGTCAACCGGAAATTCTGTTACATAGTGTTATTGAATGCTTTCTTTCTTTAAATTCATATATCTTCATTGATACCACTTTTTTCAAATGGTAAAATAAACATAGTCTTCTTATTCCACATTAAGAGGAAACGACAGTAATTATACTACAGTAGAACCACTTTTATCCGGAAATCGATTTAACCGAAAGGCTAAACTTCCTTAACGTTCATTTTAAATGTGAAAAATTTTATTTTCAATATTATTTTTACCAAAGTCAAATGACACCTTTCAACATATTTTGATTTACGATTATCATTTAACTTGTAAGTTAATAGATAACAACAATTCTGAATCATTTTTTATAACTTGAAGAGTTGTTTTAAAACATATTAGCTTTAAAAATTAGCAGAAAAGTGAGTATAAATCTAAATTTTGAAAGATATTATTGCATACTGGTAGAAACAGTGGTAAAAAAGCATATTCTTTATGAAATAAACAAAATCAACTTGCTTATTTGGTCCATTGGATAATTTCGGGCACTTTATTAGGGAAGCAGGACGTTTCGGTCCCGCCATTTCGGTCCCGCCGTTTCGGTCCCGCCGTTTCGGTCCCGAGACATTTCGGTCCCGAGACGTTTCGGTCCCAAGACATTTCGGTCCCGAGACATTTCGGTCCCAAGACATTTCGGTCCCTGGCCATTTCGGTCCCGAGACGTTTCGGTCCCGAGACATTTCGGTCCCGAGACATTTCGGTCCATGGTCATTTCGGTCCCGAGACATTTCGGTCCCTGGCCTTTTCGGTCCCTTCTCCAGCAAGCTGAAATTTTGTGCACGGGAAATATCTGACATAATTTTATAAGGAATGTTTCAGAGTGTTGAATTCAGGGGCAGGTCATTCCCCCCGGAGCTATCAATTACCCCCCCCCCCCCACGGAAATTTTGAAATTTTGTGTTTTTATTGGTAAAAAAAGTGTAATCCCCCCCCCCCGGAGCCACAGAAGTCCTTCCCGGAGAAAAGTGTTTGAATTCAAACACTGTTTTTTTAACTGAAAGTCGCATAAAATTTTAGTGTAATGCGATTAGTTAGAAGTAACAAGTAACCCAAAAGTTGATCAATTATTTAGAAATCGATGGAGATTTCTGAAAAAAATTCACAGATGAATGGCATTTTTTACGTTGAATTCAGGGGCAGGTCATTCCCCCCGGAGCTATCAATAACCCCCCCCCGGAAATTTTGAAATTTTGTGTTTTCATTGGTAAAAAAGTGTAATCCCCCCCGGAGCCACAGAAGTCCTTCCTGGAGAAAAGTGTCTGAATTCAACACTGGTTTTTTAACTGAAAGTCGCATAAAATTTTAGTGTAATGCGATTAATTAGAAGTAACAATTACCCCAAAAGTTGATCAATTATTTAGAAATCGATGGAGATTTCTGAAAAAAATTTACAGATGAATGGCATTTTTATGTTGAATTCAGGGGCAGGTCATTCCCCCCGGAGCTATCAATAACCCCCCCCCCCCGGAAAATTTGAAATTTTGTGTTTTCATTGGTAAAAAAGTGTAATCCCCCCCGGAGCCACAGAAGTCCCTCCCGGAGAAAAGTGTCTGAATTCAACACTGGTTTTTTAACTGAAAGTCGCATAAAATTTTAGTGTAATGCGATAATTTAGAAGTAATAAGTACCCCAAAACTTGATCAATTATTTAGAAATCGATGGAGATTTCTGAAAAAAATTCACAGATGAATGGCATTTTTTAAAATTGCCAGAATGTTTTGAATTCTTGAACGAGGAAACGGAGAAGTTAACTTGGAAACTGATAACTAAATTTATAAAATAACCCAATTAACTTATGATATTAACACACCCCATAATAGTTGTAAAATTTTAACTTCTGAGATGCATGTTTCCTCTCCAGGGAGACAAAGACTTTTAAATTGCCAGGAGAAAAGAAAGAGTTATTGTTATATGGAATTTATATTCTGACACTTAGCATATTATAGGATTTCATCGCTGAAGCCAATTTTCAGAATTATAAGTGTTTCATTATTTTGCACCCCCGCCACTTCCCGCATAAGAGCAAAAATGTTGAAATAAATAAAAAACATCTGTATCTGGTGGTATTTTACCCCCTGTGCCAAAATTATCATTGAATCCTCTTTTTGTTTATGGCATTTTTTATATGTTGTTTTTGGTTACTAGCATTTATTTTCCTTTTAAACTTTTCCGTTTTTAAATTAAGAAAAGAGTTTCCAGATTGCAACACGTGGAGGTAGTTAGCATTGCAATTATTTTATTACATAAATATATGACATGAGCAGAAATAATTATTAAAATAATTTGTAACTTAAAGATTTTTTTTTTTTTTTTAACATTTTAAAAAAATGAATTACATCTTGAATTATTAGCAATTATTTTTTCATGACAACAGTTCTTTTTTTATTGTTATTATTACAATCTAGAATGTTTATTATATTGACGCTTCCCTGTTTTTATTAATGTTTTCCAAAACAACGGCAACAGCAAAAAAATTATATTGCCATACTTTTATGCATATATCGCATTTATACAACACATCTGTTAAATTTTCTAAAACCAGCTTAAGGAAACTAATTACAAAATTATTAATGTAATGCGTATTGAAATTTGTCATTTCATTTAATGCTGATATTATTATATAAAATAATTATTTTTAACATTAAAATATAAAAACCCTCATAAAAAATATGAAAAAAAAAAGCCTTTTGTCAAAATAAGTTAAATTAAAAAAGGTAACTTAAAATATTATGTCTAGGTGGTAAATATCTTATCTAACAATCTTATTTAGTTATGTTATAAGTTTTGAATATTTCAATGTCATTCATAAGCTGTAATAATAAGGATAAAAAATATTCCATTCTACTTTTTATACTGGTTTAATTGATACTAAAAGCGTTTGAAATGAAGATAACAGCAAGAGGAATAAAAAAAGCACCGAGAAATGCTGTTCTTTTCAAAACATTCATATTTCTTCTAAAAAATGCCAGCGATTATGTGGGAGGTCCGTCCGCATTTGAACTCCAGAGTATAAAGGACATTGTAAAGAATAAGGGTTTCATCTGACAAGTGTATAAAGATCAAGATACGTAGAATAAAGCTAGCTACCCAGCTCTTCTAGCTATCTTGTATAAAGATGACTATTTGTTCAGATGGGCGTTGACAATTGATTGACATGCAGAATTTTTGCTTAAAAGAGGTTAATCGTAGTACGTAGTACTTAGCTGATACTTATATGCATACATTTCCAATTTTATAGGAACACCAACATAAAAAACGTGTTTAAAAATTCTCGGCACACGGTTTTGATTTGTTATTTACTTAATGGTATACATTATTTTATTAAATGATTAACATCATCTTAGAACATTTGAAAGCATTAATAATTATGTTGTTAAATTAAAAAATTCTCAAAAATTAAATTATTTTTATCAAACATATTTATTAATAAGGATTTAAAATTATTTTAACTATTAATTGTTTAAGTGACTTATTTATCAATTACTTGTTTAAAATCTAGTACAAGAACTATATAGAAGTTATAGCAAAAATGAAAAAAACATATTTTTTAAATTTCAGCTACTATAATGTTATTAACTTCATTAGGATGTATAAAAATGAAAAGGATTCTCAAAATAAATATGTTATTTATTCATTTATTGGTTAGTTTATCATATTTTTCTTACTCTTTAAATATAATAATTAATACACGATTGATTTTTGCGAACTGTAAACTATAACTTTGTTTTAAAAAAATTAAATCTGCATCTGGATAATAATGTTACCTAAACCTGTTAAGAAATATTTTTACGCATTGTTACAGTGTTGCATTATTATGTTTAATTAATTATTACGTTACGTTACTAATTGATTTTTCAAAATAATAATAATAATAATAATAATAATTTCCGTTTTTGAAATAAATAACAATTTTTGAATAATAACTTATGGTGATGAATAATTGCTATAAATTAAATCTCAAAACAGTTAGTGATTTTAAAATGAAAATCAAATTAATATTTTATTAAATGTATGTATTTTTAATTTAATGAATCTTTATATAATTAAATTGATAAAATTATTAATATGCATTTCGAATTTTACTTTACATAAACTCAATAAATAATCTGTCTTATATTCAATTTATCATTATGTTTTGTAGTAGTTATAAACTGAAGCTTATCGTTTACCTGTTTATTTATTTTATATTTAAAGTTACTGAAATTTAAAACTATTTATTCAATTAATAATAAAATTAAAATAAAAATTGTCAATTTTTTTTCTGTGAAAGTGGGAGCGAAAAGGTAATGGAAATAAATAAATAAACGATAAAATAAAAACGCTTAGTTTTGTCAGTTAAAAATCGAAAATAAAATTATTTAAAATAATAGTTACATTATTATATAAAATAAAAAAAAAATCATTTTATTACAAAGAAATAGGCCCACTTTCAATAAAATTAACTCACAAAAATTGTCTTCATAAGGTAAGAAAACTGTTAAAAAAAAAAAAAAAAAATGCAACTAATAATTATTACATAAAAAAAGGTCGTTGGAGCATTTTTATTTTTTTAACAAAAATTTTTTATAGCACGCCTAGTTACGAAATCACTAATTTAAAGATTCTAAGAAAGTGTGCGAAAACAATCAATAAAAATAAAAGTTAATCAATAAAAATAATAGTTTATAGTATAGATAAAATACCTAATACAAAAAATATATGATAAAACTTAAAATATTTATTCTGTTAAATAATAATAATAAAGACAGTGTAAAATTATATAACATTGCTTAATCAAATTTACAACTCGCTGTGATTTTATTATCACGAGTTACAATAGATTAAACTTATTGGACTATTATATTCAGCTTTGTATAAAATTTGAGAGAAGGAGGGCAGGAGAATAAAAATATTAAAAAAGGCCCGAACAATGTTGAGCTTACAGCGTTTAGTGGGCCTTCATCAATCAGAAACCAAGTTATAAATTGGCCGGTAAAGAAATAGCAATGGACCGAAATGGCAAGAGACCAAAATGATTAAGGACCGAAATGGCCAGGGACCGAAATGGAAAGGGACCGAAATGTCTCGGGACCGAAATGTCCAGGGACCGAAATGTCTCGGGACCGAAATGTCCAGGGACCGAAATGTCTGGGGACCGAAATGTCCAGGGACCGAAATGTCTCGGGACCGAAATGTCCAGGGACCGAAATGTCTCGGGACCGAAATGTCCAGGGACCGAAATGTCTCGGGACCGAAACGGCGGGACCGAAATGGCGGGACCGAAATGTCGTGTACCCCTTTATTAGCTAGGCACAGACGACACTTCATTTTTTTTAAAAAAATGTTGCGATTTTCATTTTTTTTTTCAAATTTAGGGTGCTTTGAATACGGTACCACAGCATTTTCATTCCATGTTCTAAATTACGATCACAGCTTTGCATCAAACAATTCTTCACCATAAACCTTAAGATTATTCAAAAATTCCTATTGAAACTTGGTAATCCGAAAATTACTATGGAATCTCGGTTAACCCTTTAACGATGATAGCATTTTCATTGCTAAAATGTCGAAATAAATGATTGACACCGGTAATTAAGAACAGATATATTTCTAAATAAGAAAACGTGATTTTTCACATACAAAATAAAAGAGAGATTTTTAGATAAAAATACCGGTGTCAGTGTTGCGCATTGGAATTAAAATTTTGTGGTTTCGTGGCGAAACCAATGAACGTTAACCCTTTCCGGCACACTGTGCCCGATCTGGGATACTTAAATTTAATTTCAAACTTGCAAACGGCACCAGTAATATTTTAGTAAAATTTTACTTTTACGATAAAAGCGTAAATTAGGAGTTTCAAAATATATAAAAAATTCGTTTGTGAATTCCGGTGTCAGTCGATAATTTCTCATTTTACTAACAGATTTTACCCGTGCCGGAAAGGGTTAAAGGGTTAACCGAAAATGCTCTGGTCCCATGATTTTGGGATAACTGGGGTTTTACTGTATTTGAAAAAAGTGATATCAATGAAGTAATCTGAATTATTAAAAAAGTACGCATGAAATAAATTTATACGACAGAACGGCGGCATTTTGCAATGATAAAATACATTAACTCGTTTGAAATGAAAGACTTTTACAGAATTCTTAAACATTTATTACCGTTTTATTGAACCAGACATTTGTGATTAATTGAATCGGAAAAAGTTCGGATTAAAGAAGGCAAGATATACAATAAAACTTTACCGGTGAGAATAATCAAGGATTCTGAGCAACTCAATCAGAACATATACCGAACGGTCTACCCCAAGGGGTTAACCATTTCAGGAGCAATGTCAGCATACTACAAAAGCTTACATTTAATTCTCAAATGCCACCAAGATTTTTTCAGTACAATTTTTGACTTCAAATACACGAGAAGAAAATTGTTGATTATATCCATAAAATTTGATTGTAAATTATGGTGTCAATCACTTATTTCAACATACCTGGAATAGAAATGCATTAACCTTAAAAAAAAATTAAGTATTAATTCTTTGTCTTCAAGAGGTGATACTTCCTGACTTAGTGGTCCCTACGACCACTAACGTAAATTAGTGTACCAAATGCTCTGGATACCAATATTTTAAACTAATTTTCTTCGCCTTATTTAATGGCCAAATAATCTGTGATAAAAGACGTTGAAATAAATTGTAAGGTATTAGTGGTGTCCAAAGCATTCGGCGTTCTGATTTACGAAGGGCACCTGACAACACTAGTGGTGAGACAGAGTCACTTTTTGAGTGTAAAATATTAATACCTGATGAAAGGTTTAAAAAAGAGTCTTGCTTGGTACTGTGAACGACGAAAAATACGCAAATCACGTTTTTGATTAATGTATCTCAAAGCTGCAATAATCAGCTTTGTTTCTAGATTGCACTCATATTAACAGTTAAACTACCAGAACGCTGCTAAATTTTTGTTACAATAATTATGAGATATATTTTTATTGGTATAAATGTTTAAATAAAACGTGAACATGTCGGAATTTTAATGATTTTAGGAAACTTTCTTTTTAACAGTTATCAATAGAAATGAATCTTGAATTTTTCAAATATTGTTCTTTTTCTATAAAAAATAAACTACGTTATAACGCCAGATGTACTCTGTTCTCTTTATGCGAAAAGTACGAATCGTAAGTTTTGGACAGATGATGTATCCAAAAAAATATCCGTGGGCCAATGAGCAAATGATGCGGAAGTATCAAAGCTACGTATATTGGAAAACACCAAGCCGTTAGAGGTATATCTTACAATGCAATATGGGTATGCTATTTACTACTACTTTTTCCAATAGTTTTATCGCTTCATTTCATTGTTCATAATTAAGAGAAAACACAAAAAAGATACTAGAAATTTTTGGTTCAAAACAGCCTGGACGAGAATAAATAAGATCTATACTCCCTGCATATCATCGAAAATAAGTTATACCTTATATTCAGGCGTACAATGTTCATAGCTATCAACCTCTAAATTTTTTAATATCAGTAAAGTTTTACGAGACCTTATTTAATTCCTGAAATTATGTGATTGTATAAAAGGGGCTGTGAATACATATCGTTATCATTTTAGGGGGGGGGGGGTCTCACACATGATATCGTAAGTTACATCTTGTGTGAGCGGGCATTTGTCTTTTGATATCGATATCATTTTTGATCCAATCAAAATTTTCTCTTTCTATTTATAACATGATTTTTGGTTCAAAATAGAAGGCTTTTTTTTTGTTTTTTGTTTTTTGTTTTTTTTTCCTTTATCATGTCTATTTTTATGAAAACACTAAGTTATTGTTAAAAATCACTAAATTACTTCAAAATTATTTTATTCTGAAGTATGGAATGTCCCCAACGTTTGACATCTCTATTCTTCTTCATATGTGTATGCATACATATTCACGGTTCGAGAAACTATATTTGACTTATATTTGAAATGAAGCTCATATTTACAAATAAGTAAAAGAGAAAGAATGTTGTCTGCTTAATTTGCTGATAAAAAATTCTCTCCCCTCCCACAATTCCTCCTCCGTTCGAGACAAGTGCAACGAGACTTTAATTATAATTGAATGTTTTATGTAACAAAAAAAGTATTATAAAGTACTTTTAAATATTAACTGTTTCTTTTATTTGCTATTTAATGTAAAGCAATATTTTATTGACTTCTCTTCATTTGATCCAATTAAGTACGCTAAAAATAAATGCAACCGGTTTTGTACATTACTTCAAACTAAAAGAAGCTCTAAAAAAATACATTTTAATACCAATATCATTACAGGAAACGTTGGGTTCCAGTGATGATAACATATGAGCAGCTTAGAAGCCAAGGGGTACAAGTGACAAAATGTCGATTTGGAGTAAGTTGAGTTTAAAGATAATTGATGCTAAATTGGAACATCAATAACAATTGACTAAATTGAAATAGGAAACATCTGCTTGTTGCATTCTAATCTTTGAACTCTCATTTCAATAACTGTTAAAAAAATAGGGTATAATTTTCTTTAAATGTATAATTAATCAATATTGTTTGTTTTTCGGAAAAAGTGGTTTATCTCTATAACTCAGCAAATAATAAGAAAATGACCTATATTTCTTTACCTGAAATGAAAAAAGCATATTTCCAGATACCCTGTGCACTTAACTCAATTTTTTCAATTTTGTCACTTATACCTCTTGGCTTCTGGGGTCCTCATATGATCTCGGAATCGGAGCCAAAAATTTGGTAACATTATGTGCACAGACCCAAACTAGTCATAATTAGTATTAAACAATATCCAATTAAGTTATGAATATTTATAGCATATCAAAAAGATTTTAATTTCAATGTTGTATTCATGTAGTAAGCAGTTAGAAAGATATAAATATAGTTGCATTTCTTTTATTTTTCAATTCTGGACTAAGAATGCATTGATACCTTAGATAAATAACTGAGAAACAACATTCTGCTGCATTTGACATACACCGAATTCTATTTTATTGCAAGTATACATCATGCCAGGTGGCATTAAATCAATTACAGTTTTTACTTCTGCTTTCACTTATTTTAGTCATATTAAAATTAGCAATATTTTAAATTTTTAAAAAGAATACTTTTTTTTTACTTTTTATTTTTTTTATTTTATCATTTATTCACGAGGAAATTAAATAGTCAAAACGCTACTACTGAATGATACAGACTTTGAAAAGAATAGGTAATATACATTTTTTAAAGAAAAATACTATGGTATAAATGGAATTAGGTGTTGAAAATTGGTTCCTTTTTTAAAGAATACTTTTTTATAATACATATTTATGTTTACTTTAAAGACTACTGCATGACCAAATAAGTATAAATTAATTGATTCTTTGCTTTCTACAACTGTCTGGCACTTAAATTGTTGCTATCTACCAATTATCTTTCAAAAGAGGATTTTTTTCCACTCCCACACACTTTAAGGTACCGTAATTTCGGGTGTATAAGCCGCGGATCAAACAATTCTTTTTCGACCCAGATTTTTTTATGAAACAAATGTAACTACTTAGATCGACGTAAATATTTGTCTTAACCCTTTCTGGCACGGGCAAAATCTGTTAGTAAAATGAGAAATTATCGACCGACACCGGAATTCACAAACGAATTTTTTAAATATTATGAAACCCCTAATTTAAGCTTTTATTGTAGAAGCAAAATTTTACAAAAATATTATTAGTGCCGTTTGCAAGTTTGGAATTAAACTTAGGTATCCCAGACCGGGTACAGTGTGCCGGAAAGGGTTAAATCACTAAATAAGATTTCTGGGTCCAAAAAGAATTGTTTGATCCGCGGCTTATACACCCGAAATGACGGTAGTTATAGTAACATATCACTAATATTAATAAGAAAGCATTGATATATTGCGATAACGAATTTCTGATATTGATCAAGTGTATCTGCGAGATTGCTGTAGCCATTCATTTTTATTGCCTTTTTACTTTTTCTCATTTATTTATTTATTTATTTATTGCTGCAGGAATGCAGGAGAGGAGTTACGAACGTGAAATACTTGTCATGCAACACAATGATCCAGTAGAAAGGAATTTCATCCATAAATATATACAGGACAGTTGCACCATAAAATTTAACTAATAAGAATGTATTTATTAAAATACAACACATTGCTCAGTGGTGCACAAAACAGGAATTTTAATATACATTTGTACAATTAAAATAAAATAAAACTATCAACGTTTCGCGCCGTCTTCTGCGGGCGTCTTCAGGAAAATATGATAACGGAAGGACTAAGTTTGCATCTTGATCCAGAGATAACATTCCTAATAAATTAAAATTTTTAAGTGAATTAAAATTTTAAAAATGTTGTCACTTGCACGTGAGTAAAAAATTAAAATATTGCAACGAAATAAAATTTTTAGATTTATGATGTTATGCCATATTTTTGATATATTGTAGGATAAATTATCATTACATGGTTTACTTTCTCGTGCTATAATTTCGATAGATTCTCTTATTTTGCCTTGAATTGGGTTATTGCACGGAACTATGATTTTGGCCTCATCAAAATTAATACGGCAACCCTTGTTCGCCAAGTAGAAGCGAGAAAGAGCAGTATTCTGTTTATACTGTTTAATATCTCTGCGATGCTCTTTAATTCTAATTGAAAGTTGCCGCGTAGTCATGCCGATGTAGACTTTTTTAACATTTTGACATTTTGAATTTCATCCGTTTTGAAATTCAAAATCTGCGAGTTAGTTCCTGTATTATTGATATAAATATAATAAATAAAAAATCTGCAGTCACACAAAATTTCTCCTATAAAGATATGAATATGATTTTTGTCAAATTTTCATTAATTTTTTCATTCATACGGGCCACATATGAGGACAGATAAAAAAATCCTTATCAAGCAAAGAAAAAAAAAAGATCAGCATTTATTTATGGAGATCTGATTTGTGGAGCTAATTTTGTACTAGCATGCAGCACAATAACAAAATTATTTTATAATTGTTCTCATTTATCACAAAAAAGTAATAATAAAAAGTAAAAAATAATAATCGAAAATAATTTATGTTCAAAAAGGTTAAAATGTCTAAAATTAGCATCGTATCATATAACATGGAACTTTGTAATTCGATTTTACTCTTCGCTACATTATCAGAGTTTCTCCTCTTTAGGAAATTTCTAAACCAGAAAATTTCTCGGCACCAGTACTTTCTCAGAGAGAATCTCTGTTTAAATAAGACGAAATCTCGTTCTTTAAATTTAGAAATAGTTTTCTATGAAAATAATATTGATAACTCGACAAAAAAATTCCCTGAAGGTAGCAACCCTCATAATATATGCCAGGCATGTGACCGTATCTGGCAGAATTTTTATTTAGAAATATTGAAATAAAACCAGAACATTTTAATTGCACTTTTTATTATAAATTATTTACATTTTTAGAAAACGTAGCAAAGCAATTTTACCGGTTGAGTAGCTTATTCCAAAATTTTATCATAACATGTCAGTCAAGTTCTAACTGAATCTGCAGATTTGATGAAAAACCGTACATTAGTTTTTAAGATAGAACTATTAAAAAATCTTTAAAAATTGCATAACAGCACCACGTGTTGGGTGATGTACACCAAAAACTTACGAGAATCAATTTTTTATCAGGCACTAACTGAATTTGACGTTTGATGAAAATCCATGCATTAGTTCTTAAGATATATTTATTGCGAAATCATGAAAAAAGTAGCATAGCAGTGCCATTTTTAGGGCAATTTACAATACTAATCAACATCAAGAAATAACTTAAACTGAAGTTTTAGAAAATTTCTTTTACTAGTTCTTGAGGTTGATCTATTGCGATAATCACGAATAATGTACCACGGCAGCGCCACCTATTGAGTGATTTGCATCAAAATGCAATAAGCACCATGTTATATGAATTACTAACTAAATATAAAGTTTTATGAATATCCATGTACTCGTTCTTGAGATATAGCTATTGTGCAAATAGCAAATTATGCAACATAGCAGTGCCATCTATTAAGCGATACACACCAAAAACTAATCAGATCTGATATCAATGTGAAAAATAAACAGTAATAAGTATTGATTACGTCCATTAATAACTATATCGTAATTAATAACTTTATCGTCCATTAATAATATATATTCCACAACGAAAAAGTAAGAATCTACGAGGGCAATTCGGAAAGTAACCTCCGTTTATGAATAAAAAAAAAAACCTAATGAAATTAAACACGTTTTATTACTTATGTATGAAAGACATGTTCTTCAGCTACTTCTCAACATAATTGCCGTATTAATTAAAACAATTATCATAATCAGGGCCTGATTACTAACGGGGCACTCTCTCACCAGTAAAATTTTACAGAAATTTTCTTCTTGTTCAAATGCCCTTTTCATTCGAAATTACTGTGATGAATGAAGAAAAAAATTCTTTTTCTTTTTCCTGGTGTGAGAGTGCCCCGTTGATAATCAGGCCCTGATCATAATGGTAAATCAGCTTTGAAATTCCATCGTCACAGCCTTCTAACGCCGGCCTATTCAACTGCGATTATTTTTAAACTCAACTCGCACCACTCTTTCAATCCAAAGAATTTTAACATATTCTTTTATTCATATTGACAAATTCCGAATTGCTCTCGTAATATTTTACTTGACCCACTATTTTTTAAAACATTTTTAGTAGCGTATTTATCAGCAAATTATGTAGAAAAATATGTTAAAATTCTTTGGATTAAAAGAGTGGTGCGAGTTGAATTTAAAAATAATCGCAGTTGAATAGGCCGGCGGCAGAAGTCTGTAACGATGGAATTTCAAAGCTGATTTACCATTATGATAATTGTTTTAATTAATGCGGCAAGTATGTTGAGAAGTAGCTGAAGAAGGTGTCTTTCATACGTAAGTAGTAAAAAATGTTTCCTTTCATTAGTTTTTTTAAAAATTTATAAATGGAGGTTACTTTCCGAATTGCCCTCATATATTATAAATAAATATTTTGCTTATAAGACATTGCTGTATCAATAAAAACATTTAAAATACATCAAAAAAATTTATTTACATGTTTCAACTCTTTTTAATTGAGTCATCTTCAGAATGTAAATAGAAAATAAAATTACAAACATTATGAACGTGAAAAACTGGAATAAATAATTATTGAAATTAAATTAAATATATTACGCGCTTTTTAATTTGGATATAATATAAATTCTTACTTTTTCGTTGTGAAATATATATTATTATTATTACGATATAATCAAATCTGATTTATATCTAGGTCTCGCAGAATCTAAAGTTTTGTGACATTCCGTGCATTAGTTCTTAAGACAGAGTTATTGCAATAATCACGAATAATACACCATGGCAACACCATTTGTTGAACGATTTACACCAAAACGTAATCAGCATCATGTTACATTATTTGCTAACTAAAGCTAAAGTTTTATTAATAAATAAAAAAAAAAAAAAAAAAAAAAAAAAAAAAAAAAAAAGAAAAAGAAAATTTATGCACTCGTTCTTGAGATATGGCTATTGTGGAAATTGTGAGCAATGCAGCATAGCAGCGCCTCCTGTTGAATGTTATACACCAAAAACTTATCGAATCTAATTTATATCAATGTCTAACAGAATCTAAGGTTTTATGAAATTCCGTGCAAACAGCGCTCACGAAATTTTTGTCACATACAAACAGACAGAAAGTCTCACAGACACACAGACTTACAGGTAGACATTTTGTAATAATATATTTTTCGGATTATATAATTTTTATGTCTATATAATTTTTTTCTAAATATCCCTATGGTGATATTATTTGTCTACTGTAATTTTGAGTCCATTCCAGCATTAACCACTTAACTGAGTATTTTTTTTTACGTACAGTAAGTTAAAAATAAGGATTTACACCACTTCTTTTAAGCGAAAATATTTGTAATATATAGTCTAAATAATTCGCCAATTAACCCTTTCCGGCACACTGTGCCCGGTCTGGGATACCTAATTTTAATTCCAAACTTGCAAACGGCTCCAATAATATTTTAGTAAAATTTTGGATTTACATTAGAAGCTTAAATTAATGATTTCAAAATATCTAAAAAATTCCTTCGTGAATTCCAGTGTCAGCCGATAATTCCTCACTTTACAAACAGATTTTGCCCGTGCCGGAAAGGGTTAAATAGCATGAAATTGTACTTTGAAAAAAATTAGTGGTGTCCAATAGCTTTAAACCCCCCCCCCCCCCCTTCGCGCCGGAAGCATTTTACGGGATTTTTAATGTTTTGTCACCGGTTTTTAAAAATAGAAATATGTACCTTATTGAACCGAGAAAATGCTCCGATTAAATAAGGCAAATTTTACAGTAAAATTTTATTTGTGGGGATAAACAAGGATTCTTAAGCCTTTTTGCGGAATGTATACTTGTCGCTCTCCCTCAAGGGGTTAAAACGATATTATATTTTTAAGGAACATGCGGATGTGATAGGAATGAAATTTACATCAGTATTTTCTTTCCTTACTTTGACAGGCTAAAAATGTAATATCAGTTAAAGACATTTAACACTTTCGCGACGGGAGTATTTACGAAATATTTAATATTTTGCCACCGATAATTAAAACAGAAGTTTGAATCTTATTAAATAGAGAAAATGATCCGATTAATTAAGGCAAATTATGCAGTAAAATTTTACTGATGGGGATTGAGGCGGCTCAGGGGTTGAAAACTTTTCAAGAAAATCGATTTTTTATGATCTAGTTTGATTATTCAATTAATTCTTAACTCAGTGCAAAAAACCGCATAAAAATATTTGCACTTTTAACGGAGTTATAAGCATTTATGTATCAATACTTACATAGCCGCATCCATATAATTTCAACTTTAAGTCGTGTTTTCTCAAAACTTGATTTTTGATGACTAACACCAAGATTAAAAAAACACTATTTGATGGAATGGCTTAAATTTTTTTTGCATGCATATAACATCATTATCTAGATTATGAATTAAGGCATAGCTGCCAACTCTTCCGATTTTTCGGCCCGGAAAAATTTAATAGAATTTTTTTATTTATTTAATCGGCATATTACGGCGATTTAAAATGGTAAAATTTTCTATAAAATTTTTCCGGGCCAAAAAAGCGGAAGATGTTGGCAGCTATGAATTAAGGATACAACTATCACTTAATAAAAACATTATTAAAAAATCTCTCAAAGTTGAAAATTTATAAAAACGCTAAAAAGTACAACTTTTTTTCCATTAAAATTACTCAAAATATTAAACTATCTAAAATATATTAATTCATAATCTAGATAATGATGTTATATACATGCAAAAACAAAATTAAGCCATTCCATCAAATAGTTTTTTTTTAAATCTTGGTGTTAGTCATCAAAAATCAAGTTTTGAGAAAACGCGACTTAAAGTTGAAATTATATGGATGCGGCTAAGAAAGTGTTGATACATAAATGCTTATAACTCCGTTAAAAATGCAAATATTTTTATGCGGTTTTTTGCATTGAGTTAAGAATTAAATGAATAATCAAATTAGAAAATTAAAAAAATCGATTTTTTGAAAAGTTTTTAACCCTTGAGCCCCCTTAACAAATATTCTTAAGCCTTTTTGCGGCACGTATACGCAGGGCCGGATTAAGCACTTCTGGGGCCCGGTGCTACTGGGAATTTTGGGCCCCCCCCCCTGACGCTATTGGAAATCTTAAGACTCCTACCACGATACTGAATGTCACCCCCTCCTCAAATACACACACACACCTTTGTTTTGTTTTTTTTAATCCTAAAATACAAATCTTAGATTTTGAATATGTATAATGTTAATCAATTTTTTTTCTTTGTTATCTTTAATGGTGTTTTTAAATTCGCCTTTTTTCCGCGACCATTTGACAAAATTTGCGGTTTTCCTTTGATCTTTTTCCGAAATTTGCGTTTTCCCTGCCACTCTTTGACGAAATTCGCGTTTTTTCAGCGATTCTCTGCCAAAATTCATGTTTTTTTTCAGCAATTCTTTGACGAAATTCGCGTTTTTTTTTTCAAGCGATCCTCTGTAGAAATTTACACTTTTTCCGCGTCTCTTTGACAAATTTCGCTCTTTTCCGCGATCTTTTGACTAAATTTGTTCTTTTCCCGCGATCTTTTCAAGAAATTCGTGCTTTTTCTGCCATCTTTTGACGAAATTTGTGTTTTTTTGCGGATTTCTGTCAAAATTCGCATTTTATTGGCAATTTTTTGACGAAATTCGCGCCTTTTCTCGGTTCTTTGTCAAAATTCGCTTATTTTCGGCGGCGACACTTTTGGTTCTTTTGACTAAATTTGCGCTTTTCTCGCAAATTTTTTCTGAAATTTGCGCTTTTTCTGCCACTTTTTGACAAATTTCGCGCTTTTTTTTCGCGGTTCGTTCTCAAAATTCGCATTTTTTTGGGCAATCCTTTGACGTAATTCGCGTTTTTTAGCGGTTCTTGTCAAAATTCGCTCTTTTTCCACGATCTTTTGACCAAATTTGCACTTTTTCACAGGAACTTTTCAAAAAATTCTCACTTTTCTGCCGCATTTTGACAAAATTTACGTTTTTTTCACCACTCTTTCTCAAAGTTTATGTTTTTTTGGCAAACCATTGAAGAAATTCGCAATTTTCCGAGGTTCCTTGTCAAAATTCACGTTTATTCGCGATCCTTTGACAAAATTTGCACTTTTTCCCCGAGAACTTTTCAAAAAATTCTCTCTTTTCCCGCCACACTTTGACAAAATTTACTTTTTTTCGCTATTCTTTCGCAAAATTTGTGTTTTTTCACGACCCTTTGATGATATTCGCGTTTTTCCTCGGTCCTCTGTCGAAATTCGCGTTCTTCCCGATGATTTGGTAAATTTTGTTCTTTTTCCGCGAACTCTGGATTATATTTGCTCTTTTTCTGCAATCTGTTAAAGAAAATCATGTTTTTTCTTTCCTCCCTTTGATGAAATTTGCGTTTTTTACGATTCTTGCCAAAATCGCGGTTTTTTGGGCCATCCTTTGACGAAATTCGCGCTTTTTCCGCTACCTTTTGAGGAAATTAACGCTTTTTCCACGGCCTTTTGAAGGAAATTGCGTTTTTCCGCGATCTTGATTAAATCCGTTCTTTTTTTGTCGAAATTCGCGCTTTTTTTACGCAACCCTTTTCATTTCGTTTTCATCGCCACTTTTGTTAAACTTGGAAATTTTCGGAGATACAGACAGCAATGAAGTCAAATGGCAATTCAAGTTAAGTTGTAAAAAAACGGCGATTTCGCGCAGCTCTTAACCCCTGTAATTGTTTTAAACGAAACTTTGGTACAACTTAAGCCTCTGCTAAGGGCCCCTGACTGGTTGGGGCCCGGGGCTGCAGCCCCCTTAGCCCCCCCTTAATCCGGCTATGCGTATACGTGTCGCTCGACCTCAAGGGATTAAAAAAAACCTGTAATAAAATAATACTTTATAAATGATATTGCACGCACTGCTATCTTTATCTCGTTAGAGAAAGAGGAAAATAAATTAAAAAAAAGACATTAAAATCTATCACATTTTAGGACATAACTGGACCGCATTATATTAAGTGTGTGATTTATCAAAGAAATGAGAAACTTTTTAAAAGAAATTAATGACGCTGTGAAGCCTCTAGTAGATTTTGGTAGCGAAAAGCGGTGAGGCTACTTCCGAGGCTTGTGATCATGAACTACTCTGCTTTAGTAATCAAATTGTAATTTATTTACACTTCAAGTACATCTGTAAACAGATTATTTAATCATAGTATTTTAGTCACAACTTAAAGTTCATTAGTCCAATTTGGGAATTAGTTATGAGGTGGCAGCCAGCTTAACCTAGTTCATACAGCCTGTGCCTTCTCCGCAGCCTTCGCAAAGTCTCCCATCTTCCGAGCACCACTCAGTCGTGTGCTCAACGCTCTTTTTTTCCAAGGCAAAAAGTCCCTCCCCGTCACTCTTCTCCCTCTTTTATCTTCCTCCTGAGAGCACCTGTGCATTCCTCTCTTCTTTGCGCACTGCACCCCTCTTTCTTCGTTCGTGGGAAGATCTTACCTCTGTCGGTACTTGAAAGCTGTACTCCGGGTGGTCGGACTATAGTCACATTTGACACTCCGTTATCCCAAAGGGATGCGCTAATTGATACATATATTTCGATGGGTGGTCGAGCTATCATCACATTTGACACGCCGTTGTATCAAAGGGATGCGCTAATTGCTATATATTTCGATTGCCACTTCGTAATGACAGTGCCACCTTCGGTGTTGCTTTCAGTTCTCTCTGTGTGAGGCGGGAAGTGTTACAACGCCAAAAGTTCGAAGATAAGCAAGTACTTGTTTAGAGGTTTGCAACGACCTTTTTTTTTACCCTTACACTTGAATTGATGTGTAATTCGGTATGAAAACAAGAAGAAACTTTTCAGATTTCTGTATCGCTGAAAAAATCTACTACTTTTTATAGAAAAATTTGAGGATGTCCGGAATACAAAAATCTTCAAATTAAAAAAATATAGATTGTATTAAAAATTTCTTTGTCTCTTTAGACTTAAAATAACGTTTAAATCATGTTTCTATCTTATTTAGAGTAGGAAATATTCTTTTCGTTTGCTTTGTTTTCAAAATTAAGCTTTTAAGCAATGATTGCCATGGAAATGACGTCTTGTGAAAATGCGCTTTTCTTCATGATGGGTTTTTTCACAATTTCCCGGATTTAAATTGTTATAATTCAAGAGCCGTTAAATATAATTGCTTTAAACTTCGAACATGTATTCGTGAGTATTTTACTTTAATTTTGATTCAACAAATTTTTTAACAAAATATTTGCTTTTTAAACTACGATTTTTTAAATGAAAGTTAAAACTTTTGCTTTCAAGATTTTAATTTAAATATTTTTTTTATTTTTTCAATTGATATTATTTTTTTTATTTGATGCTCATCAGAATTAAAGTATAGATATTTCTATTTATTTAAATGTAAAAAAAAAAAAAAAAAAAAAAAAAAAAAAAAAAAAAAAAAAATCGAAATTTTGCAAATAATATTTTGAGTTATAACGATTTCAATTTATACTCATTTTTTAATGAATTCTAATTAAAAAATATATATGCGATTCTAATTAAAAAATATATATGTTTTGTTATGCGATTTTTTAAAATTTTTATATTTTTATATATATTTTAAGTAATATGGTTAACTATCACAAAAAATTCAAATTTTAAACACAGTAAATAAAAAATATTTTGACATGTATCCCGTATCCCCTCAATAAAATAATACTTCATAAATAATGGTACACGCATCGCTATCTTTATCTCGTTATGGAAAGAGGAAAATAAATAAAAAGAAGACATTACAATCTTATCACATTTTAGGACATAACTGGAGCATATCATATTAAGTGTGTGATTTATCAAAGAAATGAGAAACTTTTTAAAAGAAATTAATGACGCCAAAAGTTTGAAGATAAGCAAGTACGGGTTTAACGGATTGTAACGACCTATTTTTTACCGTTACACAGGAATTGGTGTGTAGTTCGGTATTTAAAAAGAAGAAAATTTAAGATTTCTATATTGATGAGAAAATCTACTGTTTTTTTAGAAAAATTTGATGGGCACAAAAATCTTCAAATTAAAAAAATATATATATGGTAAAAATTTCTCTGTCTCTTTATGCCCAAAATGATGTTTAAATCATGTTTCTATCTTAATTAGAATAGAAAATGTTATTCTTTTCGTTCTGGTTTGCTTTCAAAATCTAGCTTTCAAGCAATGGCTGTCATAGAAATGACTTCTTGTGAAAGGTATTTTTCTTTATAATCGTTTTTTTTTTTCACAATTTCTCGGATTTAAATTGTCACAACTCAAGAACAGTTAACAATAAATGTTCAGGGATGAGATTTCCGCTTTTTTTGACACCAGTAAAATCTTAGAGAAAATGCTATATCATTTAATCGGAACATTTTTATGATTTAAAAGAACAACATTTTCTCTAAGATTATACTGGTGTCCAAAAAAGCGGAAATCTCATCCCTGAATGTTTCAAACTTGGAATGTGTATTCTTTGATGATTTAATTTTAATTTTAATTCAGCAAATTTGATTTTTTTTTGAACATATGATTTTTTAAACAAAAGTAACGTAATTTTTTTTCAAGTTTTTAAGTATTTTCAATCTTTTTTAATTGTTATATTTTTAAATACTAAATGAATACTAAGCTTTAGATACTGCTGTTTATTTAAATGTAAAAAGATTGAAATTCTATAAATAATATTTTGAGTTATAAAGATTTCAATCTATACCACTTTTTTAATGAATTTTGAATCTAAAAATATGAGAAATTTCATCGCGTAATTTTGTTTATGAATAATATGGTTAATTATAAAAAAAAAAAAAAAAAAAAAAAAAAAAAAATCAAAATTTTAAGATAATAAATAAAAAATATTTTAAAATGTGTCAAAGACCCCCCTTAATAAAATAACACTTCTTAAATGATGTTCTACGCACCGCTATCTTTATCTCGTTATGGAAAGAGGAAAATAAATAAAAAGAAGACATTGCAATCTATCACATCTTAGGACATAACTGGACCGTATCATATTAAGTGTGTGATTTATCAGGGTTCGTACGGATCCTGGAATTTAATGACTAGGAAATTTTTTGGTACCAGTATTTTCTTATAGAAGATCTCCCATTAAATTGAGCGAAATTTCGTATGTTTGAAGTAAATTTATTTTTCGGTAAAATAATTCTGGTAATTCACATGAAAAATAACGGTATCCGTACGAACCATGTTTATCTAAGAAATGAGAAACTTTTTAAATGAAACTAATGAAGCCAAAAGTTCGAAGATAAGCAAGTACGGGTTTAATGGATTGTAACGACCTATTTTTTTCTCCTTACACAGGAATTGATGTGCAATTCGATATGTAAAAATAAGAAACTTTTGAGATTTCTATATTGCTGAGAAAATCTATTATTCTTAAAGAAGCTTTAAAATGTTCAGGGACACAAAAATTTTCAAATTAAAAAAAAAAAAAAAATATTGTACTAAAAATTTTTCTGTTTATATACAGTCGGCTCTCGTTAATTCGAACTCGTCGGGACCACAAGAAACGCTCGAATTATCCGAAGTTCGAATTATGGAAAATATGAAATGAAAACATGCTTAAAATGGTACTATTACAAAGGAATCGATGTTATAGTGTTTTTTAAATTTATTTCGTCTGTTATCATTAGAATATGACTTAATATTAAATTAGAATGTATAAATACATAAAAATTATAATATTTGTAACAATTATTAAAATATTTGAGACAAACACGATGGAAGAAAAATTTAAAGCGTCACTGATGGGCACATGGTGCTCTAAGGAAGTAGATATCAAATGCATTGTATTATATGTATACTAGTTCGGAACACTTTTCACAAAAATCAAAGAAAGAAAGTTATTCAAATGATCTGAAATCTATGAAAAAGAAAAGAAAAAGGAAAAATCAGAATTCTCATTAGTTCGAATTAAACGAAGTCAAGAGAAAATGAGTTCGAATTAATGAAAAGTTTTAACGTTATTCTGCCATTGAAAATTTCGGGACTTCATGTTTAGTTCGAATTAAACGAAGATTCGAATTATCCGATTTCGAATTAACGAGAGTCGACTGCATATACATATATGTAAGTTTAAAATGGCATTTAAATCATGTTTCTATCTTAATTAGAATATGAAATATTTTTTTTTTCGTTTTGGTTTGTTTTCAAAGTCTAGTTTTTAAGCAATGGTTGTCAGGGAAATAATTTCTTTTGAAAATGCGTTCTTCTTCATGATGGGTTTTTTCACAATTTATTGGATTTAAATTGTTATAACTAAAGAACCGATAAAATTAAATGCTTCAAACTTGGAGCATCTATTCTTTGATAATTTTACTTAAATTTTGATACAACAAATTGAAAAAAAAAGAAACATTTTCTTTTGAAAATAGGATTTTTTAAATAAAAGTTACACCATTTTCTTTTTCAAGTTCTAATTTAAATATTTTTAATTTTTTTAATTGATATTTTAAAAAATGCTGACTCAAAATTAAAATATAGACATTTCTGTTTATTTAAATGTTGAAAAATTAAAGTTCTACAAATAATACTTTGAATTATAACGATTTCAAATTACACTACTTTTTTAATAATCTTTTAAATTTTAATAAAAAAAAAATATGAGAAGTTTTATCATGTGATTTTGTTTACAAATAATATGAAAATCATCACAATAAAAATCAAAATTTTAACTCAATAAATAAAAAATATTTTGAAATGTCTCTCGAACCCACTTAATAAAATAACGCTTCATAAATAACGTTGCACGCACCGCTATCTTTATCTGGTTGTGGAAAGATGAAAATTAATAATAATAAAAAAAAGACATTACAATCTATCACATTTTAGGACATAACTGAACCGTGTCATATTAAATGTGTGATTTATCAAAGAAATGAGAAACTTTTTAAAAGAAATTAATGACGCCAAATGTTCAAAGATAAGTCAGTACGAGTTTAACAGATTGTAACGATCTATTTTTTACCCTTACACAAGAAATGATATGTAATTTGATATGTAAAAAAGAAGAAAAAACTTAAGATTTCTATATTGCTGAGAAAATATATTATTTTTATTGAAAAATTGAAGGGGTCCCAGACATAAAAATCTTCAAATTTTCTAAAAAAAAAATTTTAGCATTAAAAAATTTCTCTGTTTTTTATTTTTATAAATATGTTTAAGTCATGTTTTTATTTTAATTTTAAGAAGAAATATTGTTTTTTCGTTTTGGTTAGTTCTCAAAGCCTAGCTTTCAAACAATGGTTATCGTAAAAATGGCTACTTCTAACAATGAATTCTTCTTCATAGTGAGTTTTTTCAGAATTTCTCATATTTAAATCTTTATATCTCAAGAACCGTTAAAAGTAAGTGTTTAAAGCTTAGAACATGTGTTTATGGATTTTTTTACTTAAATTTTGATGTAGAATTTTTTTTTAATGTTTAATTTTCAAAATATGATTTTTTTTTTTAAGTTACATTTTTTAAATATTTTTCTTTAAATGTTTTATTTTTTTAGAAATTAAAATTTTTAAAAATTCTGAATCAAAATGAAAATTTAGATATTTTTGTTTATTTAAATGTAAAAAAATGAAATTCTACAAATAATATTTTCAGTTATGACGGTTTTAAAGCATAACCTTTTTTAATAATTTTTAAATTTTAAAATTTTTCAAGGAAATTATGAGAAGTCCTATCATGTGATTTTGTTTACAAATAATATAGTTAAACATCATAAAAAATTCAAAATTTTAGCTCAATAAATAAAAAATATTTAAAAATGTTTCCCGGACCCCCCCCCCCCTAATAAAATTACACTTCATAAATGATGTTATACATACCGCGCTATCTTTATCTCGTTATGGAAAGAGGAAAATAAATAAAAAGAAGACATTGCAATCTATCACATTTTAGGGCATAACTGGACCGTATCATATTAAGTACGTGATTTATCAAAGAAAAGAGAAACTTTTTAAAAGAAATTAATGACGCCAAAAGTTCGAAGATAAGCAAGTACGGGTTTAACGGATTGTAAACGACCTATTTTTCCTCTTACACAGGAATTGATGTGTGATTCGATAGTTAAAAAGAAGAAACTACTTTTAAGATTTCTGTATTGCTGACCAAATTTACTATTTTCATAGAAAAATTTTAGATAATTGTAAAAAGTTTAACAAAATTAGCCAAATAATTATAGATATAATGTCAAATTCGACTTTTTTCTAGTAAAAATTGGGAATTTATAGCAAAGATTCTCAATAATATTTTTTTCCTCTTTCATTTAAGTGGCCCGAGACAAATAAAATAATTTTTATTTATTGAGCTAAAATTTTGAAACTTTTTGCGATGGTTAAACATATTGTTTGTAAAGAAAATCATATGATCAAACTTTTCATATATTTTTTTTAATTTAAAATTTAAAATTCATTAAAATTTTGGGGCATTTTAAAATCGTTATAACTCGAAATGTTATTTGTAGAATTTCATTTTCTTTTTCATTTACAAATACAGCAACGCATAATCTTTATTTTGATTCAGCATTTAAAAAAAATTAATTTAAAGAAAATTTAAAAATATTTAAAGAAAAAAAAACTTTAAGAGAATGATGTAACTTTTTACTTAAATCATATTTTCAAAAGCAAGGTTCGCACACTCCTTGGAATTTTCAAAGACTCTGGCACCACTATTGAAAATAAGAAAATTTACATTTAATTTTTAAACCACAACATTCGTAATCCCCACCTTCAATCACAGATTTTACCATATTTTTCTGCAGTGAAAGACTTTGAAAATATTCTTAAAATTTAGTGGTAGAACTGTGCGAACCCTGAAAAGTAAATAATTTCTTCCAAATGTGCTAAATCAAAATTAAAGAAAACCAATTTTAAAAGACATATTCAAAGTTTGAACCATTTACTTTTAATGGTTCTTGAGTTATAACAGTTTATATTCGAAAACAGATTACAGATTTCACATAAAATTTTAAAAGAAAGACAACTTTTACATAAAAAAGGCGAAAAAAAGAGCTGCTTCCTACTGAAGCCTTTAAGTGTCTGCAAGATTATACTACAATTTATTACTTCAATGTTTACGCATCTTATAATATTTATAATTTACAATGTAATTTATAATATTTATTATTTATATATAATGTATAATAGCATCATATTTTTAAAAAATAAATTGTATATTGTGCAATTAAAATAAACAATTATCTGCTATTTATCAAAATATTTCAAATATTTATTTAATTTCATGGATTAAATTTCATTTAAAATAACTTCAAAGTAAAGTATATTGTTATTTTATAACAGCAACAAGGCTCGCAATATGTAAAGATAATTCTATTGTTCTCACCACTATTTTGATAGAAACATTTTTATCATACGTCTGTGGCACATGTTAAAATAAATAAGGTTGAAAATTACTAATTAAGAGTTCTGATAGGAGTAATAATTTTTTCTTTATATAATGCGACTTTTGCATTTGTCATGCTTAAAGATAATTAAAGGCTATTTCCATAAGTACTTGTAGTGTAAGTCACAGGCTACGATTTTTGGCTACCAGTATTTTAGTACGAAAAAAATTTATTTATTTTATCGGCACATTCTCATTAATTGAATAAGGCCAAGCAGACTTTTCGAAAATAACGGTGGCAAACAAGCATAGCAATTATAAGGTAATGTGACTTACGCTACAAAACCCATGGAACTAGCCTAAAATAAAAGTAAGACAATTTTTTAATAGCAAAAATCTAACAAACATAAAACTATTGCAATATGCTTCAGTTACTCAAAAAAAAAAATTTCTTTAAGCGAGATATCATTTGAAATTAATTCCTTTTATTGAATAGAAGGAAAGTCCTTCCAGGTCTTTCCAAATGTATCCCTAGCTAAGAAGTTAGCTTCAGAGATGCGTAAAGTTTGTAGAGCATAATGCCGATCAGATACTTATTTATCGAGGGAGTAATACTTCATATATATATTTAATTCCATAGATTGCATTCCATCCTATTATATATTATAAATGGGAAAGTGTGTCCGAAAAATTGGAATGAAATTGGATTCAAAACGGATGGATTAATGTCTTTGAATTTTTGTATATAGATAGTTTATTGGCCTGAAATGAACGTAGGCTAATTTTTATTTATTTTATTCAAATATATTTCTTAATAATTCAACATTTCACTAACTTTCATGCAGAATAAATTGAAAAATTTTCATAATATTTAATCATCTTTCTTTTTTCGTTGCCAAAAAAAAAAAAAATCGGAATAATTATTTCTTTTCTGTAATTATTTTTCTATTGAAAGATTTTCACGTGATAAAACAAAATGAAATAAATAAATGGACCCTATTCTGTTTTTCGGTTCGAGGTTAAAAACCCCATTTTTACCAACTGTGACTTCAGAGGAATACTGTTTTTCTTCTTATATCAAGCAGACGATTATATAAAATTTCTTTTACACTTAGAAGACTTCACAAGAATATAACTTCCCACTTTACAAGAATATAAATATTTTAGTAACTTTTCCAGACATTAATCCGTACTAAAAATGAAACTTTTTCTTTCTTTCGGTTCGAGGCTATAAAATTCAACTTTTTACCAATTGTGACGTCACAGGAATACTTTCCATTAAGAATTTTAAAAATATCAATGTAATGTCATATTTGAAACAAAGTATAAGTTTTCAAGTTTTCATTTTTAATAATCCGTAATAAAAATGAATCTTTTTCTTTCTTTCGGTTCGAGGCTATAAAATTCAACTTTTTACCAATTGTGACGTCACAGGAATACTTTCCATTAAGAATTTTAAAAATATCAATGTAATGTCATATTTGAAACAAAGTATAAGTTTTCAAGTTCTCATTTTTACTAACACAAAGAAATTTTGAGTAAGTGCTAAAAAGAGACGACTGTGACGTCACATATTAAAAACTAGCACACCCGCCCGGCGTTGTACGGTTCCGAAATAATAATATCAAAGGAACTTGAAATTTGTGATTTTATCTCTAACTCGAAATACGTGAAATTACGTTGTCTGAAACACATAGCCACTGACTGTAGGAAAAATTAGTTTAAAAAATGAACAAACAATATTTACACTGTTAAAACGAATGGTGACACATTGTACCTTTTAGGGGTGAAAGGCTTGTCTCATTGGTGACACCCCTAAAGGAGCCAGAATGGCACCTTTAATTAGGGTGAAAAGATGGCACCCTTAATCCAGAGTGTCCAATAATAAAAAATTAAAAATATATACAAACCGACTTTTGGCCGTCGAAGGATTCGAACTCACAACGTCTGATTACAAGCTCAGCGTTCTAACCGCTCGGCCATCGAGCTCACCTTCATTCACTCATAGCCATAGATTTTACTTGCCGTCACAGAAAACAGAAAAACACACGTCACACCGCATGCGCATGGTTCCAGTCACCCGATGAGGTGCCACATTGCTGCCAATACGAAGTGCATGGCACCTTATTTAGCTCCAATCACCCTGTAAGAGACCTGTCGGCACTGCAACCACATATCCAAGCCCCTATGGCACCCTAGGGTTCCAAATGCCCCGGGGTCCAATGGACCCTAGGGTCTTTTCACCTCCGGGTCCCAAATGGCACCGGTTTGTCACCTTCACTTTTAACAGTGTAGCTGTAAAAATGTTCAAAAGGACTGCAATGGGAAACGGGAGAGGAACTACTAAAGTAATAATTAGAATTTTCAAAATCTGAGTGTCAGATACATCAGAGGAGACTTTGGGGCACTTTCAAGAAAGTTTTGAGCCTCGTGAGTGCCGTAGATTTTGCTAGCCATCACACAAAAACATACATGTACACAGAGAGAGCGTTTAGTTGTTTTAATAGTGTAGGTTACTGTGGATATTCAAAATAGTAATTTCTTTACAGCTAATTCATTAGTTTTATAGTTTTTGCTTTCTTACATGCAATTTAAAAATAGATATGCCATGATACGTACAAAAAACTGTAATATTGACAACATTGACAAAAAACCGATGCTAAACGCACAAAAAATCTTTAAAAACCACATCGAAAATCGTACGAAAATCGCACGAAAATAACAATGAAAAAAATTACCGAAATTGAAAAATCATACCAGGCAAAATTTAGTTAATAAGGCTTTGAAACAATTTTATTTTTATGATTCTCAAAAAATAGCCTCAAAATGTGAAGAAATACTAAAAATCGCAATAAAAAAATTCGCTTAAAATTAAAAAATCGCCGCACGAATTCCGAATAAACCTTATTGAAAAGAGAAAAAAAATTACCATATTGAGTGAAAAGAATGAAACAGCATTCCTTTCACTAATATGGAAAAATCACCTCGAAACTTAAAAAGAGCGCTAAAATCGCCTAAAAATTAAATTCAAAAATTCTATTCAAAAAATCAAAAATCGAGCTTCGAGGTGTAAAACTACATGTATAGAGGTACCTTCCCTCCAAATTCCGTAACTCTACATGCAGCGGTCTCTTCAGAACAGCGCTGACACACACACATACTTGTCTCTTTATTATTATAGATTACTGTGAATATCCTAATTAATAACTTTATTGCTCATTCGTCAATTTTATGTTTTTTTAATTTTCGTACATGAAATTCAAGAATAGATAAGATCATGATGCATACAAAAAACTATAATTTTGACAAAAATGACAAAAAATCAATGCTAAACGCACCAAAAAAAAAAAAAAAAAAACGCTAAAGATCACATCGAAAATCGCACTGAAAATCGCATTAAAAATCACTGAAATTGAAAAAACACAGCAGACAAAATTTAGTTTATTAGGCTGAAAGTTTGAATCAATTTTGTATTTATCATTGTCAAAAAATGGCCGCAAAATGCGAAAAAACATTAAAAATCGCATTAAAAAATTCGCTTAAAATTCAAAAATCACCGCACGAATTCCGAATAAAATTTATTGAAAAGAGAAAAAAAATACTATATTGAGCGAAAAGAATGAAACCTTATTCCTTTCCCTAAAATGGAAAATCGCCTCGGAACATAAAAAGAGTGCTAAAAATCGCCTAAAAAATAAATTAAAAAATTCTAATCAAAAAATCAAAAATCGGGCTTCGAGATGCAAAACTACATGTATAGAGGCATCTTCCCTCCAAATTTTGTAACTCTACCCGCAGCTGTCTCTTTAGAACAGCGCTGACGCACACACATACTTGTCTCTTTATTGTTATAGATTACTGTGAATATCCTAATTAACTTTATTGCTCATTCGTAAATTTTATGGTTTATTTATTATTATTATTATTATTTTTGCTTTTTTTACATGCAAATCAAGAATAGATAAGATCATGATGCATACCAAAAAACTATAATTTTGACAAAAATGACAAAAACCGATGCTAAACGAAAAAAAAATCAAAAAATCGCTACAAATCACATTGAAAATTACATTAAAAATCACTGAAATTGAAAAATCATGGGAGACAAAATTTAGTTCATGAGGCTGAAAGTTTGAATCAATTTTGTTTTTATCATTGTCAAAAAATAGCCACAAAATGCGAAAAAACACTAAAAATCGCATTAAAAAAATTCGCTGAAAATTCAAAAATCACCGCACGAATTCCGAATAAAAATTATAAAAAAGAGAAAAAAAATTTACTATATTGAGTGAAAAGAATGAGACCATATTCCTGTCCGTAATATGGAAAAATCGCCTCGAAACATAAAAAGATTGCTAAAAATCGCCTAAAAAATAAACTAAAAGATTCTAATAAAAAAATCAAAAATCGGGCTTCGAGGTTCAAAACTACATGCATAGAAGCATCTTCCCTCCAAATTTTGTAACTCTACACGCAGGTTTCTCTTCAGAACAGCTCTGACACACATATTTGCCTCTTTATTATTATAAATAAAATAAATATGCTCTGATTTTGCAATGAAATGAGATTGAATTATGATATCAAAAGTTATTATTTAAAGAAAATTAAGTTTATCGTCTGAGCGTGGTTAATATAAATATTTAATTTTAAAATGAAATAAGTTTTTTTAAAGGTTAAATATTGAATGACTAGAAAATGTTAATAATTTATGACGCAAATTCATCCATATCTTAAATGACGTAATGATCAATGAAAAATACTTTTTATCATTCTTAGAAATTAAGAAAAGCTCAACTAATCAAAAAAAAAAAATATTTTTGTGTGTTAATTCTTAAAATTGTTCAATTCTGAAAATATAAATAAAAATCACTTTAAAAATGCACTTTCGGACTTAAAATCTAAAGATTTATTGTAATTGTGAGAGAATACATTTCCTCAGTCAATATCTCAATTTCGCATAATGTGCTCGAAGTGTACTGGAACCAGGTTTGTAAATGGATATTAATTCCACTTTTTTTTAGCTCTTAAAATGTGAAAATATGTTGTCACTTTTAAAAATATTTTTTTAATAATAAATTTCTATAAAGTTTTATGGTATGCAAAGCATATATGTATAAATTATATAAAAATGCCACCTAAAATACAGTTTTGTAATAGACTTTTCCTAATACTGTTTATTTCGTTTTACGGAAACTACCCCCTTTTTGACACTTTCTAGCATGGTCTAAAAGTGTTTACGACTTCATCCTGTCTGTATACCGGATGCCGAGTGCGTGGAGTCTGCCGTCTGTTTGTCTGTGTTTCAACTTGAGTAAATATAGGGGGATTCATACGAAAATAATGTATGTTATTGAGATTTGCCGTAGCATGTGCGGCATTGAAAATGAACCAGGTAGCAATTAAAGCTGAATCACAGGAGCACTCAAACTGAGACTTTACATTATGGTCTAAGGCGAAAAAATCATTTGTGGTGTATTTTGATAAAGTTACATAATTTTGAATATAATGAAATTTTTAAGGTTCACAAAAACATGGTTACTATCGAATATATTAAGGGTACTACTTATAGTGTGCATACAGGGAGTTCAAAAGTATTTCAATATATGATGGTCTGTGAAGAAAAACCTTTTGCAGCGTATTTTAATAATGTTATTTTATTAAGGTTATTTTAATAATATTGAAATTTATATCAGTTTCTGAAGTGCACTAAAACAGGATTTCTGTAGAAAATGGGGTGCAAAGATTTAACATTCATTTATAAGATCACAGAAAAATGTTCGGTAATACACTGCTCAAAACAATTAAAAGATATTGCAGTTTTAGGTGGATTTTGTATCTGGGAAACTTTTTAGCTGATTGATACATGGTCGACAGACATAGTAGGTTATATGAGAATAAATTACACATGTTTGACAGAAAAAAAAAAAGGCATTTTATTGCGCATTTGTGTACAAAAGGAAAAAAACACAATTTGTGCATATGAAAAAAAAAAGAATAAGAAAAGGTGTTTTTTTCAAAGAAAATCATTTTCAGTAGGGGGTATGGTTTCCACGGGCGGCCAGCAACGTTGAACACCTTTGAGGCATGGACTCAATGAGGCTATTAATGACGAGTTGGGGTATTCTGCCCCACTCTTCCAGAAGAGCTCTTTCCAGTTCTTGGAGAGTTTGTGGGGGTTGTTGGCGGCCAGAAACTCGTCTTCCTAGAGCGCCCCAAACGTGCTCGATTGGATTCATGTTTGGAGAACACGCTGGCCATTCCATTCGAACGACTCCTTCCTCGAAAAGGAAATCCTCCACCAGGTTTGCACGATGTGGACTGCAGTTATCGTCCATTAAAATGAAGTTATCTCCGATTGCTGCAGCGTAAGGGACTACAATAGATCTGAGGATCCCATCCCTATATCGGCGACCAGTCAGAGCTCCATCTCGAATGATGTAGAGGTCATTGCGCCCGTCAATGGAGATGCCACCATACACCAACACTCTTCCACCGCCAAATCTGACACTTTCGTGCACGAACGCAGGATTATTCCTACTGCCACGGTCCCTCCAGATGAAAATACGCCTATTATCCGGATGCACAGAAAAACGGGACTCGTCAGAAAAAAAAATATTGCTCCATTCATTTCTCCTCCAGTTAACATGCTCGGTTGCCCTTGGCTTGTGCTACTTCGGCTTGAGTTTGGCCCCCTTCTAACCTACCAACAATTCTGCAAGCTTCTGAATCTGTCAAATGACTTCGCTGAGACATCGTACTCATCGAAACAAAGCAATCACTGAATGCCGATCATCCTTGTCTTCATTCTCTTTTATCCAGTTGAAATTCAAATTTCATTCGCTGCCGCTGAAGCGACGTTTTTGACGTCGAACTCAAAATTTGCATACTCCACAGTTTGAAAACCAGAAAAATTTGCATTTGTGATTCTCTTCTTCTATTTTCGGCAAAAAAATTTTCGTTTATATCTTTATTTTATATAAAACTTCAAATATACTTTAATTGTTTTGAGCAGTGTATAATAGTCTACGGGGAAAAAATATTCCCAGCATGTTTTAATTGCGTTGCACAATTTCAAATATGACGAAATTAATATACTGAGATAATCAATCCAATGATAAATGCTGAAATTTAATGCAATATCCTTGCAGTTAAGTATGATTTGCACCACATTTGTTGTTCATTTACAGAGACGCATAAAAGATTTTGGACCTGTGTCCAGATTTCAGATATTGTATCCAAAGTATGATTAGAAAAGATTGCTGAAGAGCTTTATCAATTATCGTATGTGTTTTAAGGAAAACTAATGCATCGTGAAGTTCAGCTACATTTGGTATAATAAGAGATGTTTGTAGAATTTAAATAAAACATGTATCGGACTATACAATAAACTGGATATATGGTCACCTGTGGAATAGCGATTTCCGGAAATATGAATTCAATAATTTTAATAGGGTTTTTTGCTTGAGTAATTTAAGCTAAATATGCGGTCGTATAAATATCTGCACGTAATATACAGGATTATACAAAAGAATTAGAGTACGTTTCTGTCTATTATTAGAAATTGCTGAAGATGAGTTTTAATCTTCGTTATACTTTTTCTAACTAAGCAAAATTTTAACATTGTATTTAGAATATTTACAAACACATAGATCATATACATAGCTGCAGAAAATAATGGGCCGGCGAAGTTATGTATTATGGAAATGTTGGATATTTTTTTTATTACCTAGGTTTAACACATGATTTTTCTTTCTTTGATATGGAATTCTGAAATGCACTACAACATGATTTCTGTACAATTGGGGTGCGTTACAGTTGTTCTACAGTATAAGTGATTGCAATTTCATTTTCGCGATTGTTCATATTATCTAACACATTTCCCTTTTATTTGACTGAGTTCTTTAAGTCCCCTATAAAGAAAAACTATTGCATAGCCTCCTATAAGATATGTGTTAGTTATATATGTTTTAAATTATTGTTAATAAAATGTTTTGTTTTATTAAAGCGTTTATCTTTTCTTAATGCTACGCGAACGACGTCACGGGTAACAGCTAGTTTAAAATAACTTCAAATTAAAGCATATTCTTATTTTATAACAGAATCTGGTCTCATATGATATAAGGATAATTTTATTGCTCTTATGATTATCTTGAAGATAATAACGCATCATATATTTCTATAGCACATAAAAATAAATGATTAAAGGTTCTGTTAGAAACAATAAAATTTTCTTTATATAATGCGATTTTTGTAGCTGTCATGCTTAAAGGTTATTAAAAAATATAATGACATTTTTTTATAGCAAAATATATACAAACATGAAAATATTGCAATATTCCACTTATTCAAGGAATATTGTTCTATAAATAACAGTCGGAGACCTTTCTATATCAATTCCTCCTTACCTAATACCTAAATAACATCTTTTTAAAATTAATTCCTTACATTGAATAGACGGAAAGTTCTTCCAGGTCTTTTCAAATGTATCCCTAGCTAAGAAGTCAGTTTTACATATGCGTAAAGGTTATGGAGCATAATGCCGAACAGATACTGATTGATATCCAAAAAGTAATACTTCAAATATATATTTAAATTCATTAGATTACATTCACAGGGCTCACACCCTGATTACATTCACAGGGTCCGCTTTTTGAAAATCAGTATTTCTTCAGAGAAAAATTCGTGATAGGTTTCTGCAACAATCGCAAGAAAAAAGCCATCCTATGTAACTATCTACGAAATTTATCAATAAGATTTTTCATAGAAAATAAGTGGTGTTCAAAAAGCAGACCGAGTTCAAGCCCTCATTCCATTTAAAATAACTTTAAATTAACCCTTTGCAACGCAGGTCAAATTCATTGCTTAAGTGTTGATATTAATGAGTGACACTGGAATTTGAAAACGACTGTGTTTGTAAGTATTACAAACGTACATATTTTTATTAAAATTCCGGTGCAATGTGGCGTTTGGGAATTAAAATTCAGTGGTTTCATATATATACCACTGCGCCGCAAAGGGTTAAAGTATATTCTTTCTTTATAACAGAAGCAGGTCTCACAATACAAAAGGATAATTTTACTGTTCTTATGATTATCTTGAAGATAATACGGCATCATACATTTCTATAGCATATAAAAATAAATAATTTTAAAGTTCTGGTAGAAACAAAAAATTTTTCCTTATATAATGCGATTTTTGTTTCTATCATTCTCAAAGGTCAAAATTAATTTTAATTAATTAAAAAAATAACTAAAATATAAAAATATAAAAAAATTATGAAATTTTTTTTTATTTTAAAATTATTAAAAAATATTAAAAAAATAAAAATAATCACAATTTTTTGATAGCAAAATCTTACAAACATGAAAACACGACAATATGCCACTTATTCAAGTAATATTGTTCTATAAATAACAGCCGGAGACCTTTTCTATATTAATTTCTCTTTACCTAATATTTGTAAAACATCCTTTTGAAATTAATTCCATATATTAAAAGGCTTGGAAAGTTTTCCAGGTCTTTTCAAGTATATCCCTAGCTAAGAAGTCTGCTTCACAGATGCGTAAAGTTTGTGGAGCATAATGCCGAACAGATACTTATTGATATCGAGAGAATAATACTTCAAATATATATTTAATTCCATAGATTACATTCCATTATAAATAACTTCCAATTAAAGTATATTCTTTCTGTATAACAGAAGCAAGTCTCGCATTACATAAGGATAATTTTATTGTTCTTATGACTTTGTTGAAGATTATACTCTCATCATACATTAAACTATAAGCTATAACACATAAATCTATAACAAATAAAAATTACTCATTAAAAGTTCTAGAAAAAACAATAAAATTTTCTTCATATATTGAGATTTGGTCACGTTAAAAGTAATATAATTAAAATAATGACTATTTTTTGATAGCAAAAAACTTACAAAGCAAAAAATACTGCAATATGCCACTTATTCAAGCAATATTGTTCTATAAATTACAGACGGAAAAATTTTCTATATACATTTCTATTTACCTAATATTTGGAAAACATCCTTTTGGAATTAATTCCTTCTTTTCAATAGACGGAAAGTTTTTCTACGTCTTTTCAAGTATATCCCTAGCTAAAATATCAGCTTCACAGACATCAAGTTTGTGGAGCATGATGCCGAATAGATACACATTGATATCGAGAGAGTTATATTTCAAATATACAGTAGAACCCCGCTAATTCGGACCCCGTTAAATCGGATCTTCGGATAATCCTGATCGGTCTAGTCTTTTTTTTTTTTTTTTTTTTTTTTTTTTTTTAAGTTTGAGAAGCGATTGGCAAAATTCCATGAGATAAATTTATTTCATTCTCGTATTCTGAATAAAATAGTCTTTTCGGAAATATTTACGGAAAATACTTTAAGCTTTCTTTTTAAAACTCTTTGATGTTATTTATTAAAGAAACAACTATGCATCATTTATGTTTTGGCAATTCCAATTTTTTCAGTTTGCTTTTTAATTCATTTAGAAATGTCGACTAAAGCTCACTGCAGAATAAAGTTTTACATAAAGCATTGCAAGAAAGTAAGGTAAAATAGTCCATATAGACACACTGACTGGTAAGAATAGCTTTTGGATCTTTGTCAGCCAGTCCAGAGGGGTTGGTCAAGACTGTTTCTTTGTCTACGTGAGAAAACGCTTCGACAAATCACTTGCGAGAAATTGAAATAGAAGGAGGAAAAAAGCGAGAATGAAAGAGGCATTACAGCTGAAGATTTTGTAAGCATGTTAAAATAAGCGAAATTTTTTTTTTCCGAGCACCTTCGTAGTTCCAAGCCTAAGCTCGCACTCTGATTGGTTGTTGCTCTCGGCACTGTTTTCACGTAACTTGGCGATAACCATTCTTGGCAAAAAATACTTCGCTCGTAAGTGAACGAGTAAACCTAAAACCTAACCTACTCATTCTTATTCTTCCTTCATTCTTATCCTCGTGGTCTTGTGCTCTTTTGTATTATTATCTTGTGTTATTTTATAAAATGGCTAATGCTTTACTTATTAATAAACGGGAAAAGTTACTTTGTATTCGGTTCGGAAGGAAATCAAACTCCTCGACGGAAGCATCTATCGCTACGCCAAGTATGATTATCGCCAAGTTACATGAAAACAGTGCCGAGAGTAACAACCAATCAGAGTGCGAGCTTGGGCTTCGAACGACGAAGGTGCTCGGTAAAAAAATTACGCTTAAAATAAATTGGTGATTGTTCAGATGTTGAAGTCAGCGAGATTACCAATTGGTTGGAAGGAGAAAATAAGAAAAGGTTATGCCTCACTTACACATGACGAAATAATCGTTTTCTGCACAACTGAATAAAATGAAACTGAAGATGATACAAACGAAAACACAATTAATAATGATGATCAATCAAACGTTATTAGCCATAATGAAACAACGTCCCATTTAGAACAATTAATGTTTTATTTTGAACATCATGTGAAGGTTACACCCAACGAACTATTTATGCTCAAGCAGATGTGTGACCATGCGGCCTGCACAACTGGTACAGCAGAAGATTACAAATTCTTTAATTACAAAGTAAACATTTTTACTGTCTGTAAAAATTGAATGTGTTCAATGTAAATAAGATTTTCTGTAAGTAAGTTTTTTTTTATTTCATAGGTTCACATTCTCCGGATAATCCTGATTTTCCATAATCCGGATTTTTGATAATCAGGATTGGGTCTGGTCAAATTAATCCGAATTATCGGGGTTCTACTGTATATTTAATTCCGTGGATTACATTCCATTTAAAAAACTTCAAATTAAAGAATATTCTTACTTCATAACAGCAACAAGGCTCGCATTATATAAGGATAATTTTATTGTTCTTACGATTATTTTAAAGATATACTCCCATCATATATTTCTATATTAGATGGAAATTACTGATTAAGAGTTGTGGTAGAAACAATAATAGTAATGGGTTAGTATGTAGATAGCATGTTATCCCGTCGACCAATTTCGCCAAATTATACAAATCGCCAAACTAATAGCCAATTTATACATGTTGACATAATTTTTATTTTAAATAACGAAAAAAAAAATAATTAGTAGAATATTAATAAAAATATTAATAAAAAGTCGAAATAAAAATCACTTAATGACATTTTAAACACGTGAATCGCATTTAATGTCATTGAATACGACATTCACGATCATCCATTATTGGCATTTAATCTTATAGTTTGGAGATAATTTTTTGGTCGACGGGATAACCTAGAAGTACCTAGTAATAATATTTTCCTTATATAATTGGGGTGACGACTGGTCAGGGAAAAACACAGTCATAAAAAGAGAAAACTACCAGTATATTCAAATAATATAAAGAGATTTAACAAGTTGAATTTCTCTTTAACAAAATACTGGTATTTAACACCTTTTTTGACTGTGATTTTCCCTGACCACTCGCCATCCTGATAAAGCGATTTTGCAGCTGTCGTGCTTAAAGGTAATTAAAATAAAAATAATGACAATTTTTAAATAGCAAAAAACTTATAACATGAAAATACAAAAAAGCCTTCCTTAAGGAACAATAAAGCTTTCCTTATGTAATGCAATTTTTGTAGTGTTACGTTTTAAGATAATTAAAATAAAAATAATGGCAATTTTTTAATGGAAAAAAAATTAAAACAGGAAAATACTCACTATGCCCCATTTATTCATGTAATATTCTTAAAAAAGAACAACCGGAAAATTTTCTATGTCTATATCTCCTTACCCAATATTTGGATAGTATGTTTTTGAAATTAATTCCTTCTATGGAACAGATGGAAAGATCTTCCAGGTCTTTTGAAATATATTCCTAACTAAGAAGTCAGCTTTACAAATTCGCAAAGTTTGTGGAGTTTAATGCCGAATAGTTATATCTTGCTATCGAGAGAATTATATATCAAATATTTACATTATGACATTGATTACATTATATTTAAATTTACTCCTAATTAAAATACATTCTTACCTTCCAACAGTAACAAACATCGTTTAATAAAAGGATAATTTTACTGTTTTTTATGACATTTTTGAAGACATTAATCACATCATACATTTCTATAACAAATGAAAATTAGTGATTAAGAGTACTGGTAGGAACAGTAAAATTTTCCTTATAGAATGCGATTTTTGTAGTATCACGTTTTAAGGTAATTTAAGGTTTTTCGAAAAAATTAGCAAAAAACTTAAAGCATGAAAATACTACACTATTCCCCACTTATTCCAGTAATATTGTTCATAAATAACAGCCGGAAACCTTTTTATATCCATTTCTCCTTAACTAAGATCTCTTTGAAATTAATTCTTTCTATTGAATAGACGGAAAGTTTCTTCAGGTTCTTTGAAGTATATCCCTACTAAGATGTCAGCTTCACAGATGCGTAAAGTTTCTGGAGTATAAAATGCCGAATCGATACATATTGATATCAAGAGAGTTATATTTCAAATATTTATTTAATTCCATGCATTACATTTCTTTTAAAATAACTTCGAATTAACACTAGAACCGCAGCGACGGGTCATTTTGACTCGTATCATAAGGAGAGATGTCAATTCGAACCAGAAAACTCTTAATAAAATAAGCTCAATATATGCTGAGCAAAGATATTTTCAATAAATAACTTATGCAGTTTAAAATGAAATTTCCGGTGAAAAATATTTTTATAAAACCTGAATGAATTTTCCCGCGGTTCTAGTGTTAAAGTTTATACTTTCTATATAACTGTTGCGAGTCTTGCATTATATAAAAATAATTTTATTGTTTTAACAACTATTTTGAAAATAAGTATCGACATAAATTTCTTTAGCGCATGAAAATTATTGACTAAAAGTTCTGGTATCAACAATAAAATTTTCCTTATATAACGCAGCTTTAATAGTTGTTATGCTTAAAGGTAATTAAAATAAAAATAATGACAATTTTTTGAAAGCAAAAAACTTACAAACATGAAAATAATGTAATATGTCTCTTATTCAATTAATATTGTTCTATAAGTAACAGCCGGAGACCTTTCTATATACATTTCTCCTTATCTAATATTTGGATAACATCTTTTTGAAACTAATTCTTTCTATTGAATAGACGGAAAGTTCTTCCAGGTCTTTTCAAGTATATCCCTACCAAGAAGTCAGCTTCACAGATGCGTAAAGTTTCTGGAGTATAATGCCGAGTCGATACATATTGATATCAAGAGAGTTATATTTCAAATATTTATTTAATTCCATGCATTACATTCCTTTTAAAATAACTTCATATTAAAGTGTATTCTTTTTATATAACTGTTGCGAGTCTCGCATTATATAAAAATAGTTTTATTGTTTTAACAACTATTATGAAAATAAGTATCAACATAACTTTCTTTAGCGCATGAAAATTTTTGACTAAAAGTTTTGGTATCAACAATAAAATTTTCCTTATGTAACAAACTTTAATAGTTGTCATGCTTAAAGGTAATTAAAATAAAAATAATGACAATTTTTTGAAAGCAAAAAACTTACGAACATGAAAATAGTGTAATATGTCTCATATTCAATTAATATTTTTCTATAAATAACAGCCGGAGACCTTTCTATATACATTTCTCCTTATCTAATATTTGGATAACATCTTTTTGAAACTAATTCTTTCTATTGAATAGACGGAAAGTTCTTCCAGGTCTTTTCAAGTATATGCCTACCTATGAAGACAGCTTCACAGATGCGTAATGTTTACGGAGAATAAAGCCGAACAAAAACAATTGATATCGAGAGAGTAAATCTTCAAATATACATTTAATTCAATAGATCACATTCCATTTAAAGAAACTTCAAATTAAAGTATATTCTTACTTTATAGCTGTAGCAAGTTTCGCATTACATAAGAATAGTTTTAATGTTTTTACAACTATTTAGAAAACAAGTTCATCAACATGCATTTCTTTAGCGCATGAAAATTACTCATTAAGAGTTCTGGTATCAACAATAAAATTTTCCTTATATAACACGACTTTAGCAGCTGTCACGCTTAAAGGTAATTAAAATAAAAATAATGACAATTTTTTATAGCAAAAACTTACAAACATGAAAATACTGCAATATGACACTTATTCAAGTAATAGTGTTCTGTAAATAACAGTCGGAGACCTTTCTATACCCATTCCTCCTTACCTAATATTTGGATAACATGTTTTTGTAATTAATTCCTTCTATTGAATATAAGGAAAGTTGTTCCAGGCAGGGCCTGATTACTAACGGGGCACTCTCCCACCAGGAAAAAGAAATAAAGAATTTTTCCTTATTCATGACAGTAATCTTGTATGAAAAGGGCGTTTAAAGAAGACGAAAATTTCTATAATTTTTTTCTGGTGAGAGAGTGCCCCGTTAGTAATCAGGCTCTGGTTCCAGGTCTTTTCAACTATATCCCTAGATAAGAAGTCAGTTTCACAGATGCGTAAAATTTATGGAGCATAATGCCGAACAGATAGTAATTGATATCGAAAAAGTAATACTTCAGTTATACACCATAGATTACATTCAATTTTAAATAACTTCAAATTAAAGTATATTCTTACTTTCTAACAGAAGCAGGTCTCGCATTACATAAGGATAATTTTATTGTTTTTTCGATTATCTTGACAATAATAATGATATTTTTTTAAAACAAAAAACTTACAAACAGGAAAACACCGTAATATGCCCCTTATTCAAGTAATATTGTTCTATAAATAACAGCCGGAAACCTTTCTATACCAATTCCTCCTTACCTAATACCTAAATAACATCTTTTTGGTTCATATCCATCATAATCAATTCTTCGTACCTAATATTTGGATGATATCTATTTGAAATCAATTCCGTCCTATTGAAGCATAAATTTTTTTTACAAAATTTCCGGTGCAATTTGGGCTTTTGGGAATTAAAATAAAGTGGTTTCATAGATATACCACTGCGCCACAAAGGGTTAACACTAGAACGCCGGGAAGGTGTCAATTCGACACCGAATGCTGGACTAATTGTTTATTCAAACCAGAAAAATCTTCAAGAAATAAATTATATATCAGTTGCAATCAAATGAGCTAAACAAATAAACTTAATAATTTCAAATTATTTTACTGGTTTTAAATATATTTTATAAAACTTGCGTAAATTTTCCCGGCGTTCTAGTGTTAAAGTATATTCTTACTTTATAACAGAAGCAGGTCTCACATGACAAAAGGATAATTTTATTGTTCTTATGATTATCTTGAAGCTAATACGGCGTCATACATTTTTATAGCACAAAAAAATTAATGATTTTAAATTTCTGGTAGAAACAAAAAAATTTTCCTTATATAATGCGATTTTTGTCTCTATCGTTCTTAAAGGTCAAAACTAATTTCAATTAATTAAAAAAATTAAAAAATTAAAAAATTAAAATATAAAAAAATAAAAAATTTTTAAGAAATATTAAAAAAATTAAAAAAATATTAAAACTATTAAAAAAATAAAAATAATGACAATTTTTTGATAGCAAAAAATTTACAAACATGAAAACACCACAATATGCCACTTATTCAAGTAATATTGTTCTATAAATAACAGCCGGAGACCTTTTCTATGTTCGTTTCTCTTTACCTAATATTTGGAAAACATCCTTTTGAAATTAATTCCATATATTGAAAGGCTTGGAAAGTTTTCCTGGTCTTTTCAAGTACATCCATAGCTATGAAGTCAGCTTCACAGATGCGTAAAGTTTGTGGAGCATAATGCCGAACAGATACTTATTGATATCGAGAGTGTAACACTTCAGTTATAAATTTAATTCGATAGGTTACATTCCATTTTAACCCTTAAATGCATATTGTATCATTTTCGATACCATAAGTGTTCCCGATTTATTAGGGGTTTTATTCACATATTCCGTATTCTCACCAGAAATTTAAAAGAGCAATTTTCACTTTACTTTATGAAAGACCATTCGTAATTAACCCTTTCCGGCGCGGAGTAAGTTTAATTGAAATAATTATCTGCCACCAGAATTTATAAACGAATTTATTAGAGAATACGAACTTGCTTATTTTCAGGCATTTTATCAAAGGAAAATTTTAATTAAATATTCTTGGTGCCAGTAAAATTAAAATTAGGTGTCCTTTTTAAGGGACACCGCGCCGGAAAGGGTTAAGAAAAATTCACTACTTACAAGGAAGGTCTCCATACGGGCATACTCAGAAATTTCTGAAAAAATTACAGAATGTTCTTATGTGGATATATATGTTTGTAAAATTTTTTTTGGCGGAACCCCGATAAAACGTTCGTAAAAAATAATGAACATTTCTTTTATTTGGCGATTTATCACCGGTTGGCGACGAAATAAAATTTCAAAAAATACTTTATGTCAAATTCTTTTTAAGGTAAAAATGTTTCATCTTGAACTTGTTTAAAGAAATTATATTTATATAATGTTAGTTTTGTCAGCTTTAATTTGTTTTAACTATATTTTTGTCATAATGTATTTAGAATAAACATTAACTATGAAATTTTATGAATTAAAACAAAATTTAAATTAATTAAAATTGTTTCAATCAGAAAATTAATTCCAATCCAGCTCCGATTCCAATTAGTTCTGTGGATTCGATTTTGTTGCTATGGAAACAGACATTTCTCATAGTGAAATGCATTACTGCAGCATTCTTCGTATGGCCTTTATTTTGTCGTGCGCTTAAATATATGAAAAATACTTTCAATATGAAAGTATTTCTTATATAAGAAATTACTTTTAAACTGATAAAATTAAATAACTGCACCAAAAGCAACAGAAATGTGAAATATAAAATATAGCCATGTGTCAAACTCTCTGATTGTTCAAATTTAAATTTATTAAATACTATTTGCACGTATTCAAAAATTTAATTGACAAGAAATTTTCAGGTACATTAAAATCGTTTGCTTTTGGCGGGGAAAAATGCTGCTCGCCAAATCGCGTGAGGCTTTCATCTTTTCACGCCAAATACTCGAAAGTATTTTATTTTTTTACTGATTTTCTTTTGTAATTCCGTCTCTAAATTTGACTGATCCTTTATTATACACTATATTGCCATTGATTATGGGACACTTGCGATTTTAGACATTTTACTAAATATCTATAAAAATACATGAGGAATCATCTCGAAACTCTTAGTGTATAAATATAATAGTATAAGTCATACATCTTCGTGAGGAATTTTTACCGAAACGCCATAGGGGACCGTCAACAAATTAAAAAAGAATGAATATCTTTTGAATAACCCTGTCAAAACTAATGTAGCAAAAGCGCTCAAACTCTAGATTGTGATTGAATGCCTTATTGTAATAAGCCTTGTTCATTTTTATGCAAATAGCATGCATACTCGCAGAGTAATTAAGGTTTTTATAAAAATGATCCCAAATTTTTCCAAGTTTTTTCCTTATAATTTTCAGAGTTCTTAATATAAAATATTATTTTTTTCAGAAAATATGACAAACAACATTGCACACAGTACCTTGTAATCAGAATTAAAAAATAATGAAAATTGTATAAAAAATGAGTTGGATTACTAAATAATTTTTTACTGCGCATGCGTCAACGATATAAAAATTTCATTTGCATATTATGTTAGCTAAATGTATAGAGCAACTTTTGTGAAAGTCACCAAATCATAACTTGAAAATTCTGACAATAATCGTCAATTGAATAAGTCGAAAATCCGTTATTCTCAAAATGAAGCAAAAACAAGAGGGGTTGTATCCATATATTCATTGATTAGTGTCAATATAGAATACACAATATGGGATGTACTACTGCATTTGGATAAAATCCCTCATTTTTTTGCTTCATTTTGGAAACAACGGATTTTGTCCTTTTTCTATAGACGATTACTTTCAGAATTTTGAAGCTATGATTTTGAGACTTTTACAAAAGTTGCTCTATACATTTAACTAACATAATATGCAAATGAAATTTTGATATCTTTGACGCATGCGCAGTAAAAAATTATATAGTAAACCTACTCATTTTTCATACAATTTTTATTATTTTTTAATTCTGATTACAGGGTACTGTGTGCAATGTTGTTTGTCATATTTTCTGAAAAAACAATTTTTATATATTAAGAACTCTGAAAATTATAATGGAAAAACTTGGAAAATTTTGGGACCATTTTTATAAAAACCTTAATTACTCTGCGAATGTGCATGCTATTTGCATAAAAATGAACACAGTGTATTACAATAAGGCATTCAATCATAATCTAGAGTTTGAGCGCTTTTGCTACATTAGTTTTGACAGGGTTATTCAAAAGATATTCATTCTTTTTTAATTTGTTGACGATCCCCTATGGCGTTTCGGTAAAAAATCTTTACGGAGATGTATGACGTATACTATTATATTTATACACTAAGAGTTTCGAGATGATTCCTCGTGTATTTTTCTAGATATTTAGTAAAATGTCTAAAATCGCAAGTGTTCCATAATCAATGGCAATATAGTGTATACATGAGTAGTTTAATCAGTATCTCTTTCAAGTAATTCTGAGTATGCCCAGTATGGAGACCTTCCTTGTTAGATTTTTCTGGTATGAATTCTGATTCTTTGAATTGCGCATTTTTTGGAACGCGTTCTATGGTATGCATTTAAAGGTTAAATAACTTCAAATTGAAGTATATTCTTACTTTATAACAGAAGCAGGTCTCGCACTACATAAGGATAATTTTATTGTTCTTTCGATTATCTTGAAGATAATACAGCATCATGCATATATATCACATAAAAATTACTGATTTTAAAGTTCTGGTAGAAACAATAAAAATTTCCTTATATAATGCGATTTTTTGTAGTTATCATACTTAAAGGTAATTAAAATAAAAAAAAATGAAATTTTTTGATAGCAAAAAACTTACAAACAGGAAGACATCGTAATATGCTCCTTATTCAAGTAATATTGTTCTATAAATAACAGCCGGAAACCTTTGTATATCCATTTCTCCTTACCTAATATTTGGATAACATCTATTTGAAATTAATTCCGTCTATTGAATAAACGGAAAGTTCTTCCAGGTCTTTTCAATATGCTACTTATTCAAGTAAAATTATTCTGTAAATAACAATCGGAGACCTTTCTATATCCATTCCTCCCTACCTGATATTTGGATAACATGTTTTTGAAAGGAATTCCTTCTATTAAATTGACAGAAAGATCTTCCAGATCTTTTCAAATATATCCCTAGCTAAGAAGTCAGCTTCACAGATGCGTAAAGTTTGTAGAGCATAATAGCGAAAAGATACTTATTGATATCGAGAATAATCATTAATAAATATATTTATTTCCATAAATTGCATCCCATTTTAAATAACTCCAAATTAAAGCATCTACTTACTTTATAACGGAAGCAAGTTTCGCATTACGTAAGGACAATTTTATGGTTTTTATGATTAACTTAAAGGCATTATCCTCATTACTCATTTCTATAACAGATGAAAATGACTAATTGAAAGTTCTGGTAGGATCAATAAAATTTTCCTTATATAATGCGATTTTTTTAGCTATCGTGCTTGAAAATAGTTAAAATAAAAATAATGACAATTTTTTGATATAAAACACACTAATCATGAAAACACCACACTATGCCACTCATTTAACCTTTTAAAGATCACAGCATTTTTCATTGCTAAGATGTCGAAATAAATGATTGACACCGGTAATTAAGAACAAATATATTTCTAAATAAGAAAACGTTATTTTTCACATATAAAATAAAAGGGATATTTTTAGATAAAAATACCGGTGTCAGTGTTGAGTATCGGAATTAAAATTTTGTGGTTTCGTGGCGAAACCAATGAACGTTAAAGGGTTAAGTAACATTGTTCTATAAATAACAGCCGGATACCTTTCTGTTTCCATTTCCATTTACCTAATATTTGGATACCATCTTTTGAAATTAATTCTTTCTATAGAATAGAGGGAAAGTTCTTCCAGGTCTTTTCAATTTTATCCCTCGTTATAAGACAGCTTCACAAATGAGTAAAATTTGCAGCCATAATGCCATAAAAATACTTACTGACATCGAGAGAGTAATACTTGAAATATATATTTAATTCAGTAGATTATATTCCATGTGAAATAATTTCAAGTTACAGTACATTCTTACTTTTGTAACAGAAGCAAGTTTCATTACACAAGGATAATTTTATTATTAGCATCAATATATTGAAGATAATACTGTCATCATGTATTTCTAAAGCACCTGAAAATTACTGATTAAAATTTCTAGTACAAACAATAAAATTTTCTTTATGTAAAGGGATTTTTGTAGTTGTCATGCTTAACTCCTTTCCAGCACACTGCGCTCGGTCTTGGCAGGGATGAGATTTCCGCTTTTTTGGACACCAGTATAATCTTAGAGAAAATGTTGTTCTTTTAAATCATAAAAATGTTCCGATTAAATGATATAGCATTTTCTCTAAGATTTTACTGGTGTCAAAAAAAGCGGAAATCTCATCCCTGTCTTGGACACCTAATTTTTTATTTCAAATTTGCAAAAAGCATTAAGTAAGTTTGTAAATACCAAGTTTCATTAAAATTTTGCTTTTACAATAAAAGCTTAAATTAGAGATTTCAAAATTTCTAAAACACTCGTTTGTGAATTCCGGTGATAGTCGATAATTTCTCATTTTACTACAGATTTTGCACGTGCCGGAAAGAGGTGAAGGTAATTAAAATAGAAATAATGACAATTTTTTGATAGCAAAAAATTTACAAACATGAAAATACTGCTATATGCCACTTATTCATGTAAGATTGTTCAATAAATAACAGCCGGAGACCTTTCTATATCCATTTCTCCCTACATAATATTTGGATAACATGTTTTTGAAATTAATTCCTTATATTGAATAGAAGGAAAGTTCTTCCAGGTGTTTTCAAGTATATACCTAGCTAAGAATTCAGCTTCACAGATGCATAAAGTTTGTGGAGCATAATGCCGAACAGTTATACACTGCTCAAAACAATTAAAGGATATTGCAGTTTTAGGTGGATTTTGTATCTGGGAAACTTTTTAGCTGATTGATACATGGTCGACAGACATAGTAGGTTATATGAGAATAAATTACACATGTTTGGCAGAAAAAAAATGCATTTTATTGCGCATTTGTGTACAAAAGGAAAAAACACAATTTGTGCATATGACAAAAAAAGAATAAGAAAAGGTGTTTTCTTCAAAGAAAATCATTTTCAGTAGGGAGTATGGTTTTCCACGGGCGGCCAGCAACGTTGAACACCTTTGAGGCATGAACTCAATGAGGCTATTAATGACGAGTTGGGGTATTCTGCCCCACTCTTCCAGAAGAGCTCTTTCCAGTTCTTGGAAAGTTTGTGGGGGTTTTTGGCGGCCAGAAACTCGTCTTCCTAGAGCTTACATAATGTGCTCGATTGGGTTCATGTCTGGAGAACACGCTGGCAATTCCATTCGAACGATTCCTTCCTCAAAAAGGAAATCCTCCACCAATTTTGCACGATGTGGTCTGCAGTTATCGTCCATTAAAATGAAGTTATCTCCGATTGCTGCAGCGTAAGGGACTACAATAGGTCTGAGGATCTCATCCCTATATCGGCGACCAGTCAGAGCTCCATCTCGAGTGATGTAGAGGTCAGTGCGCCCATCAATGGAGATGCCACCATACACAAACACTCCTCCACCGCCAAATCTGACACCTTCGTGCACGAACGCAGGATTATTCCTATTGCCATGGTCCCTCCAGATGAAAATACGCCTATTATCCGGATGCATAGAAAAACGGGACTCGTCAGAAAACAGAATATTGCTCCATTCATTTCTCCTCCAGTTGACATGCTCGGTTGCCCACTCCCTGCGGTCGCGACGATGCCTTGATGTTAATCTAACACATACCATCGGTCGGCGAGCATACAGACCTACAGCATGGAGCCGCTTTCGGACAGTCTGAGTTGAAATCGTGGTGCCTGTAGCCAAGCGAAGGTGTTGTTGGAGAAGAGTAGCGTTCATGTTTCGGTGTCTCCGAGCTGTTAACGCTAAACACCGATCTACATTGGGCGTTGTTGCCCGTCTACGACCTTGCCCTGGTCTTCGGCCTGCACATCCACTCTCCAAAAAACGGTTCCGGATCCTGGAAATGACACTTTGTGACACTCCAAAGGCTCGCGCTACTTCGGCTTGAGTTTGGCCCCCTTCTAACCTACCAACAATTCTCCAAGCTTCTGAATCTGTCAAATGATTTCGCTGAGACATCGTACTCATCGAAAGAATGCAATCACTGAATGCCGATCATCCTTGTCTTTATTCTCTTTTATCCAGTTGAAAGTCAAATTTCATTCGCTGCCGCTGAAGCGACGTTTTTGACGCCGAACTCAAAATTTGCATACTCCACAGTTTGAAAACCAGAAAAATTTGCATTTGTGATTCTCTTCTTCTATTTTCGGCAAAAAAAATTTCGTTTATATCTTTATTTTATATAAAACTTCAAATATCCTTTAATTGTTTTGAGCAGTGTATATTGATATCGAGAGAGTTGTATTTCAAATATTTACATAATGACATGGATTACATTCTATTTAAACAGGGTTCGCACAGTTCTACCACTAAAATTTAAGAATATTTTCAAAATGTTTCACTGCAGAAAAATGTCGTAAAAGCTGTGAATGAAGGTGAGGATTACGAATGTTGTGGTTTAAAAATTAAGTGTAAATTTTCTCTTTTTTAATAGTGGTGCCGGAGTCCTTGGAAATTCCAAGGAGATGACGAAAATATATAGGGGAGAGTGGGGATACTTGAGCATAGGGGATACTTGAGCCACCCTTATTATCTCTTCAGTTGGTCAATTTTTCTTTCCAAAACTGGCAACATGGTACCATATTTATAATTCTGAACATGTAAAAAAGAAATCACATACCTTGGTACCATTTTGAAAGTATGGTGATTAACCCTTTGAGCTCTGCTGGTAGAATTTTCTACCACATAATTTTAATTCTGAAATGTCACAACGACACCAGAAAATTCGACCAAATTTATTTGAAAAGGTTTAATGCATTTTTTTTTTCGCGTATATTGTAAATCGTTTTTTTTTTCTTTGCAAAATACTGGTGCGAATGTGACATCTAGCTCAAATATCCCAACCATGGGGATACTTGAGCCACGATGTAAAAGAAAAAGTAAAAATTTATTAGATACAGAAAAATAGTTCAAAATTAATGAAAGTGGTTTTCAATTGAAGAAAAAATATCAAATTTTCATTTTCAATATTTTATTTTGTTCTAAGAAATTAAAAAATTTAAAAAACTTAAAATTTAAAAAATGGCTCAAGTATCCCCATCTTCCCCTATATATATCAATTTCCGATATATATCAATCAGACATTTACGAAATTATTGGTGCTAAAATCCCATAAAAATTTTGATGTATACGAACCTGGTATGAAATTAGAAATAGCAATTTGACTAGATTGTGTTACGAATAGAATATAAAATTTGTTGAGAGTGATAACCCTGTAACTACCTAAAAAAGAAAAGCTCATTTTTATGATAATCTTGTATTATTCAATTTTGTATATTTTTTGATTCAATACTTTTTTTTTTTTTTTTTAATAAACATGCATGTACCCGTCGGAAAAATTTTGTCTGAATAGTTTTATTTAATAAAAGACACACACTTAAAACTTAACAATCTCATACATAAATTATTTTTCATTATTCACAAAAATATTTTTTTGGAAGTGGGGTGAGGGTGGGGGTGAGGGCTTAATGAGAACTCTTTATAAAATAATTGTATTATTGTGCTGCATGCTAGCTATTATCTCAAAAATATGCATTAAAGTATTTAATTGCTATAAAGGACGTTAAATACTAATAAAAAGATTAAAAGATCTTAATAATTTTACATGTTTCGATTGAATTTATTAATATATCAATCAATTACTGATAAATTGAATTGATTGAATTTATCAATCGAAACATGTAATTATTAAAATTATTAAGATCTTTTAATGTTTTTATTAGTATTTAACGTCCTTTATAGCAATTAAATACTTTAATGCATATTTTTGAAATGTTTTTAATGGACGTATATGAAAACTTCTATTTATAATTAATAGCTATTATCTGTCAACAAATGAAGATCGCCATAAATGAACGCTATTTTTTTTTTTTTTTTTTTTTTTTTTTTTTTGCTTAACCTTTTGGGGACGAGTGATACGTAAACGTGCCGCAAAAAGGGCCTAAGAATCCGTGTTTATCCCCACCAGTAAAAATTTACTGTAAAATTTGCCTTTTTTAATCGAAGCATTTTATCGATTTAACAAGGCACAAATTTCTGTTTATAAAAGCCGGTGACAAAACATTAAAAATTTCGCAAAAGACTCCCGTCGCGAAGGGGTTAATAATGTTATAATGTTTTCTTTTGAGGCTCTTATTTGTGAGAGGATTAATATACCATAGGGGCTGTGCAAATATAGCGTAATCATTTTTTTGGGGGGGGGGAAGAGAGTCTGGCATATGATACCGTAAGATATCTCTCGGGAAGGGGGGTTGTCTTTTAATATCGATATAATTTTTGATCCACTCAAAATTTTTTCTTTTGATTTGTAACATGTTTTATGGTACAAAAAAAAAACATGTTATTTTTTTCATCTTGTTATTTATTTTATGAAAATATAAAGTTATTATTATAATCGCTAAATTATTATAAAATTATATAATTCTAAAATATGGAATACCCCGAATTTTGACATTCCTATTCTTCTTCGTATGTGTATGAATATATAAGCACTGTTCGAGAAACCTAAAATGAAGTATATTTGAAAAGACGTTTGCGTTTACTAATAAATAAAAGAAAAAGAGAATAAATGTTGCCCATATGATTAGCTGATAATAATTTCTATCTGCCCCGCAGCATTACTCTGTTCAGATAAAATGCAACAGCACTTTATTACTGTTGAATGCATTGTAAGAAAAAGCTATTATAAAATACTTTTAACCCTTTAACGATCATAGCATTTTCATTGCTAAGATGTCGAAATAAATGAATGACACCGGTAATTAAGAACAAATATATTTCTATATAAGAAAACGTAATTTGTCAGACACAAAATAAAAGGAATATTTTTAGAGAAAAATACCGGTGTCAGTGTTGCGTATCGGAATTAATATTTTGTGGTTTCGTGGCGAAACCAATGAACGTTAAAGGGTTAAATAGCATTTATTTTTTTCAAGCGTATTAATTTATCATAATAAATTAATATGCTCATTAATTTATGATTTCAAGCATATTTTTGCATACTAACAAATCTGATATAAAGTTTATTAATATGCAAAATGATTTTTTATTGACTTGGTTTTATTTGAATCATAAAAGTATGAGAAAAATAAATATAATCAGTTTTGTATGTCACTTCGAATAAGAGAAAAAATTCTAGAAATCAAAAACTTTTTACACTTTGACAACGATATCATTAGAGAGATGGGGATAGGGTTGAGGGATGAGGGATGTTAACGTATGATATCGGAAGAGAGGGGAGGGGGTCCAATATTATTAAAAAGTTGATAACGTGTTGTATTTGCACAACACCATATCTTATGACGGATTAATCCAATCTGTGTGTAACTAGAGTAAAAAAAAATCTGAACAGCGGACATCACGAGATTTGTATACTATAGGTTTAAATTCATACTTATTGTATAGGTCGCGAGAATTAAAAAACTGCTTACTAAAAAAAAATGTGTCCAGTTTTCGCAGCAGGATTATCAGTTCGTCTTTTTTTTTTTTTTTTAATTACAGTAAAACCCCGATAAGTCGGATTAATTGGGACCGGACCCAATCCGGATTATCCGGAGAATTAGAAAAAAATGAATTAAAATAAAACATACTTACTGAAAATCACCTTTATGTTAGACTTATTGAGCATTTACAGACAGTAAAAATGTTTACTTTGCTTAATTCTTCCGAAAAGATTTCAGAAAAAGTTTTTTTTTATTCAGATTACGACGATGAAACAAGTAAATGTTACGGAAATTAGCCAATCGCTTCTCAAATTTGAAAAAAAAAATTACCAAACTGATCCGGATTAACAGGAGATCCGGATTTACGGAATCCGAATTAGCGGGGTTCTATTGACAGCATAAATTCTCAGTATCATACATTTCTTTCATTTAACCCTTTAATTCCATGATAGATCACATTCTAGAAATTATGTAGTTCAGAAAATGTGACTTTATGCTAGAAAGTTTTAATGACTATTTTCGGTTATATTTATATTAAGAATGTCTGTTATGAATTAAAGCCAATATAGCTATTCAAAACTTCTCGTGGGAAATAGGAATTAGGAATTAAAATATCTCAAAATATCTCGGGCGGTTTGGAATATAGAGGGTTAATAACAGGAATTTCGTTTTTCCATAAAACAGGGGTGAGATTTCCGCTTTTTTGGACACCAGTATAATCTTAGAGAAAATGTTGTTCTATTAAATCACAAAAATGTTCCGATTAATTAATAAAGTATTTTCTCTAATATTTTCCTTGTGTGCAAAAAAGCGGAAATCTCATCCCTGATAAAATAAAACTTCGTTTTTCGAAAGTTCTTGTCTGAAATTAGATTTTCCAATAAAAGAGGGGGGGGGGTTATAAACTACTGGGCCTGATCGGGAGTATCTATTATGGATGATTTACCACCAGTAAAATTAAATGCAAATTTTCAACTTATGTAAGGTCGTATGTCATGCTGAAGTTTTCTGAAAAATAAGACCTTAATTTCTAATACTTTTTACTAAGGGAATGCTTCCCCGTTGGTCATGAGGTCCTGCTCATGAGTTTACTCATAAAATTAAAAATACGTAGCAGAAGAGTTATATAAAAATAAATTAGATATCCTAATCCAAAATGACTTTTTGTGGTCATAAAAATTGACACTTAACACTAGAGAGACGGCGAGGGCCCAATTTGGTCCTTGCGACGTCAGTATATTTTGCTTCAGATCATAGGTTTCTTTCTAAAATATGTTTAAGAAAAACAAAGGAAAAAATACAGGCGGATCGAAACAGCAATAGCTCCCTATGGAGATTTACTGCGCATGCTCATTTAGTGCTAAAGTGGTAATCAGGTTTGGCAGTACAGCTTTAAAAAGAATTTCCAAATACACAGGCGTATCCAGTGTCGACATTTTTAGCTCCGGTTTTTTCCATTTATATAATATTTTTAGTTCCGGATTTTTCGATTAATTCAAAATCGGGATAGCGGTGATAGTGTTCGTAGGGAGCTATTGCTGTTTGGATCCACTAGTGAAAAAAATTGGTTAATTCAATAATTTAAACAATTTTAAATAAAAATTCTGGTGTTAAATATTTTTTATAAAACTTGTATAAAACTTCCCGTCTTTCTCGTGTTAAATACTCAGAACTATAATAACAATTTTCAGATTCAACAAATCAAATTCATTGTTTAACCCCTTCGCGACGGGAGCCTTTTTATTACGAAATTTTTAATAGTTTGTCACCGGTTTAAAAAATCAGAAATTTGTGTGTTATTAAATCGAAAAAATGGTCCGATTAAATAAAGCTAATTTCGCAGTAAAATCTTACTGGTGGGGATAAACGAGGATTCTTAACCCCTTCGCAACGGGAGCCTTTTATGAAATTTTGAATGTTTTGTCACCGGTTTTAACCCTCTGGATCCCAAACCGCCCGAGACCGCCCGCGATATTTTAATTCGTATATTTCAGTTCTCACCAGAAAATTAAAACCACAATATTTGCTTTAATCAATAATAGAACATTCCGTATTTAAATAAAACGAAATTAGCCATTGAATTTTTCTGGTGTGAAATTGACTACATAATTTCTAGAATGTGTTCTAGCATGGGAAATAAAGGGTTAAAGAACATAAATTTGTTCCTTCCTAAATCGAGAAAATGCTCCGATTGAATAATGAAAATTTTACAGTATAATTTTACCGGTGGGAATAAACATGGATTCTTAAGCCTTTTTGCGGCACGTATACGTGTCGCTCGTCCCCAAGGAGTTAAACCTTTACGCGGCACGTATACGTGTCGCTCGTCCCCAAGGGGTTAAGTTTTGAAATTGATGACTGACACCGGAATTTGAAAAAAACTTTATTTGTAATTAAGAAAAAGCTATTTTGCAGGAATTCAATATACCGAATTTTCTTTTACTAAAATTCCGGTGCCAATGTTACGCTTGAAAATTAAAATAGCTATACCATATTTCATTGATACACCACCGCGCCGCAAGATGTTAAGAGAAAAAAATCAAAAATGACTTTTGTTGTTTAGTTACCAATAATTTAAACTGAAAATTTTTGCATAAAAAAGTATCATGTAAATAGCAAAAGACCCGCTTTCTGCTAAAGCCCCGTACTGTAGTCAAGATTATACTGCAATATTTATTGGTAGTAAAATTGTTATAATTTACTATAGATCTAAATTTAACTTTTCTCAGGCAAAGAAAAATGATGAAATAATTCAGTCATATCGGTATTTTCAAACGACTTTTTTAGAAATTAAAAACTTGTTACTTAAAATTTTCATTATAAAAGCAAATTCTTAACGAGACTTTTTTTGATGACGTTTGTAAGTTTGGAATTAAAATTATGTTGTCCCGATGTTGGGATATCTGAGTCGGAAAGGGCTAAGAAAAAATGTATATTGTGTAATCTAAACTAGCATTTTTCAATTTAACAAGACATTTCAAATTTCAAATATTTATTTGTTTAATTCTATTGATTCCTTCATGAAATGACATTAAAAAATTAATTCTTAACCCCTTCGCGACGGGAGCCATTTACGAAATTTTTATTGTTTTGTCACTGACTTTTAAAAATAGAAATTTGTGCCTTACTAAATCGAGAAAATGCTCCGATTAAATAAGTCAAATTTTACAGTAAAAATTTCCTGGTGGGGATAAACAAGGAATCTTAAGCCTTTTTACGGCCCGTACACGTGTCGCTCGTCCCCAAGGAGTTAACTTTTAAAAGCTGTTAAGCCTCAATTTAGCCACCATATATTCCGACGTGTAATCCGCGAATCAAACAATTGTTTTCGACCAAGAATTTTTTTTAAAAGAAATGTAACTATTTAGATCGCCGTAAATATTTGTCTTCACTCACTAAATAAGATTTCTGGGTCCGAAAAACATTGTTTGATCCGCGGATTAAACTCCGGAAATTACGGAAATAATAAGAACATGTTTTAAGAGTAAAAAGGTTAGAAACATGAAAATACTATAATATGATGCGCCCTTTTTTCAAGTAACTTTATTGTATAAATAAAAGTCCGAGACTTTTCTATATCCATTTTAACTTAGTCAATATTTAGATAAAATCTTTTCGAATCCTTCTTTGCTTCTTTTGAATAGATGATAAGTTCTTTCAAACCTTTCAAAGTACTATATCCTAGCTAAGAAATCAACTTCACAGATGCGTAAAGTTTGCCGAGCATAGTTCCGAATAGATACTTATTGATATCAAGAAGTTTTCCCATATCCGAAAATAGTATTTGGATCGTAACATGTATTATTTCAGGTATAATTTTCTTGGGCATTAGTTATACTGTGATTTTATAGGAATTATTATACTATTTATCATTATTTTAAAATTGTTATTCTGTTACAGATTTTTTTATTGCAACTAATCAACATAAGAATGCAATTTTATTTAACCCTTTGCGGCGCAGAGTAAATTCATCGCATAATTATTGAAATTAATGATTGACACCGGAATTTGAAAACAGCTTTATGAAAAGGCGATATTTCACGCATTCAATAAACCGTAAATTTTTTTAGAAAAATTCTGGTGCAAATGTGGTATTCGGGAATTAAAATTAAGTGGTTTCATAGGTACACCAAGGGGTTAAGAAAAATGATTTTCTATCATGGAAGTAAATGATTGTTTTGCAATTGTTGCATTAACCACTTCTCTGATTTTCTCGTACGTCTTATGGGCAAAAATAATTTTCTTTATTCACCACTTAAAGCTTTTTGACACCACTATTTTTTTTAATACAATTTCATATCATTTATTTGCAGAAATGTATAGTCTAAATATTACAAACATTGTTGCTTAAAAAAAGTGGTGCTAACCCGTATTTTCAATTTATTGTGCGTAAAAAAAAATCAGTTAAGACTAGAACGCCAAAAAATTTTACGCAAGTTTTATAAAATACATTTCAAACCAGAAAAATAATTTTAAATTATTCAGTTTATTTGTTTAGCTCATTAAATTGGAGCTATTATATAACTTATTTCTTGAAGATTTTTCTGATTTGAATCGACTATTAGTCCACTGACTAGTGTCGAATTGACACCTGTGCGGTGTTCTTGTGTTAAGCAGGGCCGTAGCTAAGGGGGCGCTATGGGCGGCTCAGCCCCCCCCTAGAATGTTTTGAGCCCCCCTAATAAAAATTCCAAGGTCACTCAATAAATTTCTGTTCCGAAAATTCAACGGAAATTCTGTTCGAAAATTTAATTTAGTTTTGTGATCCTTTCACACTTTTGCAGAATTACTCTAAATTGTATCTAAAATAGGTGTTTCAATACTACCTCTTCCTACTTGTAGATATGAAGCTAACATGTTAAATTTTGTACCAGTTTTACAGTCAAAATTTTCATCATCATATACTTTTCTTAGCATAAAATGAAATTATTACAACAGTTTAATAAGAAACATAGTACCTGCAATGTGGAATATGCACTCATTTATCTTTCTGCGTCTGAGAGAAAGAAAAAAAATACATGAGCCCCCTTACATTTTCTTCAGCCCCCCCCCCCCCCCCTATTGTTCACTTCTAGCTACGGCCCTGGTGTTAAGTGGTTAAGAAAACCAATCTATTACGAATTAATTCATGTATGCAAGTAAGCTGAAATAAAAACTAGACGAAATCAATGTATTTCAATTTTCAATTACTTATTTGATTTAATACCATTGGGTTTTTTTTAATAAAATAACTTCAAATTGAAGTAAATTCTTAACATTAAATAGCTATCATGCCTAAATGTAATAAATAATAATAATAATAATAATAATAATTTTTGAGAACAAAAAGCTTACAAACATGAAATTACTGTAAAAATTATATTACGTTTATTTAAGTAATATTATTCTATAAAAAAAGAGGCGGAGACTTTTATAAATATATTTCCCCTTTGCCTATACTTGAATCTTAAAAGTTATCTTAATATTTGGATTTAAAATCTTTCTCAAATTCCATGTTTCTATGGAATAGATGGAAAGTTCTTCCAAATACTTTTAAGTATTATATATATCTAGATGTTCAATTTGCCGAGCATAAAGTAGAATTAATACCCATTGATATTGAGAGAGTTTCTCATATCCGAAATTTAAATTAGGAACGTAAGAGGAATTAATTCAGTCTTAATTTTCATGAACTTTATCTGGCATGATACCTTATTTAAATGCAATTTTATCCGAACTTTAATACTATTTGCTGTCGCATCGTATTTGGTTCAGTGGAATTATTCTATAATTAGCAGGAATTCAATTTAAAGTGATTCAAACCTTCTCAAGAATGTCGAAACGGGGATTTTCTCTTCTTATTTGACTTTAATTGGAAGGTTATATATACATCTTATGTACAAATATTGTACATTATTTACATTAAAGATTCGGAATATTCTCAGAACATTTCTTCTGTCAACACATATCTCGTATTCTCTCCGAAAACATAAACAAACGAATCATGAGCCCAGGAGGGTTACCATTCGTACAGCCATCGTCAACCTTTCATCGCCTTTTTGGCGTTAAAACATAATTCTTAACATTTGCCATTTATAATTTATTATTATTCAATTATAGAGATTCTTATTGCTTCCAATCGACGTAATAATGTCGTTTGATTTAAGATAAAATCACTTCGATCATGGAAACAAATTAGTATTGCGACTTGTCTCTTTGTGAAGACGAATTTATTACGAGTTAACCCTTTAACGTTCATTGGTTTCGCCACGAAACCACAAAATTTTAATTCCGATAGGCAACACTGACACCGGTATTTTAATCTAAAAATAGCCCTCTTTTTTTGTATGTGAAAAATCACGTTTCCTTATTTAGAACTATATTTGTTCTTAATTACCGGTGTCACTCATTTATTTCGACATCTTAGCAATGAAAATGCTATGATCGTTAAAGGGTTAATTCATGTAAATTAGTCGCCTTAAATAAAAATTAAACAAAATAAAAGAGTTCCAAACTTTAAATATTTTTGTGATTTAATTCCAATGATTCCTTTATATATAAAAAAACTGCAAATTAAAGTAAATGCTTACAATTTAAAGCTGCCAGGTTTAGACGAAACAAAATAAGAGAGTTTTTTTAGAGCAAAATGCATGCTAACATGCAAATACTGCAATGATTATTTGTCGTTTCTAGAAGTTATATAATTCAATAAATAAAATCCTGAAATATTTCTATATCCTTTTCTACTTAGCCAATATTTGGATTATTTATTTTAAAAATTCCCTGCCACTATTGAATAGATGGAAAGTCCTTCCAAATCCTTTCAACTATTATGTATCCCTAGCTGAAAAGTCAGCTTCGCATAAGCGTAAAATTTGCGCAGCGTAATGCCGAATAGAATTAATATCGCGAGAGTTTTTCATATCGGAAAATGGTATTTCGGACGTAAGAGAATTGATTCAGGCATAATTTTCATGGACTTTATCTGATATGGCAGTGTATTTAAATGTACATTTAACTATAGACTTTCACGTAAGTTGAAATTTAACATACATAGCATAACATCTGTCGACAATTTAACGTACGCAGCTTCAATTTTTAGTTTGTATGAAATTCTGTAATCAGCATATTGAATTATTTGCATCATTTGTCAGTACTCACGATTTCCAATTCTAAGTTATTTTTTGAGAAAAAAATCCTCAATTAACTTTTATTAACTATATTTATCTATTCAAATTCTAATTTAAATTGGAAATTGTCAGTCATTCCCATATTTGTCTAAATGTATTCATGTATATATATTTACGATTAAGCATCTATGAAATGTATAATACCAGGTTCGCCCTGAAAAAATAGGGTCACTTATTGTGAATCAATTGTGTGTATATATATATATATATATATATATATATATACAGGGTGATTCAGCTCGTCGGTGACAAACTTTAAGGATCGATAGAGCGCACCTAGGCGAACATTTTTGAATAGGGAATGTAGGGTCCCTGACGCGATGGTAAGGCGCTAGGCGCTTTCGAAAATTTGGGTGCCGAAATTCGAAACGTCATAAAAACTAGGGAAATGGTTAGATTTTCTTGCTTGTTGCGTCGAAATGATTCTGTTTGTTTAGACTTTCTTCAGTACCAATTTGATAAGCGTATCTCTTAAAACATGGATAGGGGGCGCTGCAGACTTTGGAGAGCTAGACAACAACTTTAAGCCCGTTTTTTTGATAATTTAACACATGCTCGCCAAAGTTTATACTCTAACTTAAAGTTTGAACCCAAAAGTAGAGCCCTGCAAAAAGCGTAAGAGCCGGAATAAAATGTCAAAGTACACGGTGGTCGAAACTCGAAGGCTCCTAAGAGATAAACAAACAGATTTCTTGACTTATGGCATGCATTTTCATGATTCTGTTTGCTGGGGCTCTCTGAAACTCAGTTGAACGGTACAAAAAGAAACATCGATAGGGGGCGCTTTGGGCAAAAAACATAATTCGTTGACATTTCGGACGCTAACTGGAAACGGGGTGCTACGATCAGTTAGAAACAAAACAAGAGAGTAATTTACTTATCATAAGAAGCTATTAAAACTGCAGTTTTTTTTTTTTTTTTTTTAACAAACATAGCTGGTTTCAATCATGCACAATGCGCGCAATAAAATTTACATAAGGTGCTTTTTGCTGATTTATGCAAAAGATATCGTACCATATCGATATGCAAAAGATACGTAATGCGTAGACGACAACGCGAGATGACGTAGTTGTATGCGCAGATACGTCTTTTGAACGTGCGGTACCTACTTAAGCTTCGGGTTACTTGTCTGCAGATCGGTAGTAGGATGGAACGGTACACAAACTCTGAATTGGCTGACATGCATTTGGCGTATGGCGCTGCTGGTTGTAATGGACGAGCCGCTCAGCGGTTGTACGCCGAGCGTTACCACAACAGGCAAATCCCCTGCCATGCCTTCTTCGCTCGAGTACACCAGAGGTTGTCCACAACGGGATCTTTCGACGGAGGCAGGCCTGAACGGGAGCGATCAGTGAGCACCCCCGACAACGAAGAGGCTGTGCTTAACCTGGTTGAGGACAACCCAGGTCTTAGCACGAGAGATATCGCCAGACATGTTGGCATTTCGCAAGCAACTGCGTGGCGCATCTTACGTTCCCGGAATCTGCACCCCTACCACATCCAGCGGGTGCAGTTGCTCAGAGAGCAGGATTTTGGCCCTCGAGTGGAATTCTCAAGATGGTACTTGGCGATGAGATCCAGGGATCCCCGTTTTGTAAACAGCATTTTGTTTACGGACGAGTCCACCTTCAGCCGGGAGGGAATGTGGAACGCCCACAACAGTCATGTGTGGTGTGATGAAAATCCACATGAAACCAGAAGCCGAGCAGCCCAGGAGCGTTTCTCAGTAAATGTGTGGGCCGGCATTCTGGGGGATTGCCTCATTGGCCCTTATTTGTTACCTGAACGGCTGACAGGTGGAAATTACCTGATTTTCCTGGATCAAGTGCTGCCGCAGCTTCTGGAGGAGGCGCACGTACCCGAAGGTTCGCGTCGCCAGATGTGGTTCCAGCACGATGGAGCTCCGGCCCATTACACGAACGACGTGCGTCTCCATCTAAACGCAAGGTATGGCCAGCGGTGGATCGGGCGTGGGGGTCCAGTTCACTGGCCTGCCCGATCACCAGACCTCACCTGCTTGGATTTCTTCCTTTGGGGTTACCTGAAGGCCGAGGTATACCATACACCTGTCAGCAGTGCTGAAGAACTTGTGGCGCGCATTGTGGCAGCTGCAGGGCAGATCAGAGATACTCCTGGCATTGTTGGAAACACACACTCCTCAATGCGACGGAGGTGCGAAGCCTGCATCATGGCCCAAGGTCGAAATTTCGAGCATCTTCTGTAGTGTTATTTTTTGTAAATAAATTTCCAGTATCATTGATGTTTTTGGTCTAAATTTATTCAGAAGTGTTGAGCAGAGGTAGAAAATGTGTTTTCATTATTACTAACTGATCGTAGCGCCCCGTTTCCAGTTAGCGTCCGAAATGTCAACGAATTATGTTTTTTGCCCAAAGCGCCCCCTATCGATGTTTTTTTTGTACCGTTCAACTGAGTTTCAGAGAGCCCCAGCAAACAGAATCATGAAAATGCATGCCATAAGTCAAGAAATCTGTTTGTTTATCTCTTAGGAGCCTTCGAGTTTCGACCACCCTGTACTTTGACATTTTATTCCGGCTCTTACGCTTTTTGCAGGGCTCTACTTTTGGGTTCAAACTTTAAGTTAGAGTATAAACTTTGGCGAGCATGTGTTAAATTATCAAAATAACGGGCTTAAAGTTGTTGTCTAGCTCTCCAAAGTCTGCAGCGCCCCCTATCCATGTTTTAAGAGATACGCTTATCAAATTGGTACTGAAGAAAGTCTAAACAAACAGAATCATTTCGACGCAACAAGCAAGAAAATCTAACCATTTCCCTAGTTTTTATGACGTTTCGAATTTCGGCACCCAAATTTTCGAAAGCGCCTAGCGCCTTACCATCGCGTCAGGGACCCTACATTCCCTATTCAAAAATGTTCGTCTAGGTGTGCTCTATCGATCCTTAAAGTTTGTCACCGACGAGCTGAATCACCCTGTATATATATATATATATATATATATATATATATATATATATATATATATATATATATATATATATATATATATATATATATATATATATATATATATATATATATATATAAATGGGTTAGGGTTGTTTGGATGGTTTGATTGGTTGTTTCCCCTCGCGGGCATTAAGTTCCTATACCGAAAGGTTGGCTGTCCACGAGTGGATGATTTCAAAGTGTATTTTAAAACCTATCAAAGTGTATTTAAATGTAATTTTAATACAATTTACCATTATTATTCCCGCTTCTATTACTTTTATTACTAAATTAGAGAGATTTTCATTGCTTCCAATCGGTTTAAGATCGTTTTTTCGCTTAAGTAAAAATACTTCGAACATGGAAATGAATCAATGCTGTGACTTGTCTGTTTTTGAAGAGGACTTTATTACGAATTAATCCCATGTAAGCTGATAATCATATCCTTATATATATTATAAATGTGAAAGTGTGTCCGAAAATTGGAATGAACTTGGCTTCAAAACGGATGGATTAATGTCTTTGAATTTTTGTATATAGGTAAATTATTGGCCTGAAATGAACATAGGCTAATTTTTATTTATTTTATTCAAATATTTTTCTTAATAATTGAATATTTCACTATTTTTCATACAGAATAAATTGAAAAAATTTCCGTAATATTTAATTATCTTTCTTTTTTCGTTGCCAAAAAATAGAAAAACCGGAATAATTATTTCTCTTCTGTAATTAATTTTCAACTGAAAGATTTTCACGTGTTAAAATAAAATGAAATAAATAAATGAACTCTATTCTGTTTTTCGGTTCGAGATTAAAAACCGCAATTTCACCAATTGTGACGTCAGAGGAATACTGTTTTTCTTCTTATATCCCGCAAACGATTATATAAAATTTCTTTTACACTTAGAAGACTTTACAAGAATATAACTTCACACTTTACAAGAATATAAATATTTTAGTAGTTTTTCCAGATATTAATCCGTAATCAAAATGAACCTTTTTCTTTTTTTCGATTCGAGGCTATAAAATTCAACTTTTTACCAATTGTGACGTCAGAGGAATACTTTCCATTAAGAATTTTAAAAATATCAATGTAACGTCATATATAAAACAAAGTATAAGTTTTCAAGTTTTCATTTTTAATAACACAATGTAATTTTGAGTAAGTGCTAAAAAGAGACGACTGTGACGTCACATATTGAAAATAAAATAAATATATCTGATGTTGTAATGAAATGAGATTGAATTATGATATCAAAAGTTATTATTTAAAGAAAATTAAGTTTATCGTCTGAGCGTGGTTAATATTTAATTTTAAAATGAAATAAGTTTTTTTAAAGGTTAAATATTAAACGACTAGAAAATATTAATAATTTATACATATCGTAAATGACGTAATAATCAATGAAAAAACTTTTTATCATTTTTAAAAAGTAAGAAAAGCTCAACTAATCAAAAAAAAATATTTTTGTGTGTTAATTCTGAAAATTGTTCAATTCTGAAAATATAAATAAATATTACTTTAAAAATGCACTTTAAAATCTAAAGCTTTAAATTAATTAAAGCTTTAATTAAAGCTTAAATTAAAGCTTTAATTACTTTAAAATCTAAAGCTTTAATGTGAGAAAATACATTCCCTCAGTCAACATCTCAATTTGGCATAATGTGCTCAAAGTATACTGGAAACAAGTTTGTAAATGGATATTAATTGCACATTTTTTTTAGCTCTTAAAAAGTAAAAATATGTTGTGAGTTTTAAGAATGTTTTTTATAATAAATTTCTATAAATTTTTATGGTATGCAGAGCATATATGTACAAATTATACAAAAATGCCACCTAAAACAGTTTTGTAGTATATTTTTTCCTAACACTGTTTTTTTTTTCGTTTTACGGAAACTACCCGCTTTTTGACATTTTCTAACATGGTCTAAAAGTGTTTACGACTTCAACCTGTCTGTATACCGGATGCCGAGTGCCTGGGGTCTGCCGTCTGTCTGTCCGTTTTTCAACTTGGGTAAATATAGTGGAATTCATACGAAAATAACATACGTTATTGAGATTTACCATAGCATATGCGGCATTGAAAATGGACCAGGTAGCAGTTATAGCTGAATCACAGGAGCACTCAAAAGGAAACTTTACATTATGGTCTAAGGCAAAAAAATCATTTGTGGTGTATTTTGATAATGTTACATAATTTTAAATGTAATGAAATTTACATGCATTTTTAAGGTTCAGAAGAACATGGTTACTATCGAATATGTTAAATGTAGTACTTATAGTGTGCGTACAGGGAGCTCAAAAGTATTTCAATATATTATGGTCTGTGAAGAAAAACCATTTGCAACGTATTTTAATAATGTTATTTTATTAATGTTATTTTAATAATATTGAAATTGATATCAGGTTCTGAAGTGCATTAAAAAAGGATTTCTGTAGAAAATGGGGTGAAAAAATTTAACATGCACTTACAAGATTACAGAAAAATGTTCGGTAATATAATAGTCTACGGAGAAAAAAATATTCCCAGCGTATTTTAATTGTGTTGCGTTATTTCAAACATGATGAAATTAATATACTGAGATAATCAATACAATGATAAATACTGAAATTTACTACAATAAGCTTGCAGTTAAGTATCATTTGCATCACATTTGTTGTTCATTTACAGAGACGCATAAAAGATTTTGGACCTGTGTCCAAATCTCAGATATTGTAACCAAAGTACGGTCTATTAGAAAAGATTGCTGAAGAGCTTTTTCAATTATCGTATGTATTTGGAAAACTAATGTATCCTGAAGTTCAGCTACAGTTGATATAATAAGAGATGTTTGTAGAATTTAAATAAATCATGTATCGGACTATACAATAAACTGGATTGGTCACCAGTACAGTAGCGATTCCCGGAAATATGAATTCAATAATTTTAATCGGGTTTTTTGCTTGAATAATTTAAGCTAAATATGCGATCGTATACATATTTGCACGTAATATACAGGACTGTAAAAAAGAATTCAAGTAAGTTTCTGTCTATAATTAGAAATTGTTAAAGGTGAATTTTAATATTCGTTATACTTTTTCCCACTAAGCAAAATTTTAGCATTGTATTTAGAATATTTACAAACACATAGATCATATACTAAGCTGCAGAAAAAATATCCCGGTGAAGTTATGCATTATGGAAATGTTGGCTATTTTTTTTATAACCTAGGTTTAACACATGATTTTTCTTTCTTTGATATGGAATTCTGAAATGCACTACAACATGATTCCTGAACAATTGGGGTGCGTTACAGTTGTTCTACATTATAAGTGGTTACAATTTCATTTTCGCGATTGTTCATATTATCTAACACATTTTCCTTTTATTTGACTGAGCTCTTGAAGTCCCCTATAAAAAAACTACTGCATAGCCTTTTATAAGATAAATGTTATATATATTTTAAATTATTGTTAATGAACCGTTTTGTTTAATTAAAGCGTTTATCTTTTTTTTTAATGCTACGTGAACGACGTCACGGGTAACAGCTAGTATATTATAAAGCAGAAGTTCTGAAACTTCCAAACGGGTGTTTTCAAAAACTACCCGATGGATTTTTTTGCCGTTTGTATCATTCGATAGGAAATATTTTTCCGAAGGTTTAAAATTCAAATTTACAGGCAAAACTCTGATTTTTCGTAGTAAATTTCGTATTTTTCGGTTATTTTTGACAAAAGGGTTGCCAGTAGCTGTTTTTGGCGAAAATTATAATTGCTAAAAGAATTAAAATGGCTATATATATTAGAAATATTACAAATATCTTGCAAATAATAGCAGAAAATAACTACTGATAATATTAATAATAATAAAGAGAGACCGCTTAAATGAGGCGTAATATTATAAAAATATATTTATCTTGAAAATGAAAAAAATATTTGTAATGCTTAAAAAATAAATTAACGCGAAATATAACAATTGGTTCAACTTTTGGCGACTTATCCCTGGTGTTAGAATAAAAACATGAATTTCAGAAATTGATTAAATGAATTTTGAATAATAGTTATTTCCCTTTTTATTATTTTCTTTCTCTTTTTTTTATCGAATTTCCGTATAATATAACTTACAGCAGAAAAAAGCTGATCTGATTGTAAAAAACACTGTAAGTTGTGAGTTACATATACGTTTCTATACGATTTTCATCTTGCTTTTGTCACCAAAGAATGTGTTTTTAAGCCGAAAATGCACTACTGACTTAATGCCTGACATAGGTTCTTAAAGGTCGCTATAATGTTTTTTTTTTCAAGTGAGGATAATTTTTAGAGTATATTTTAATATTTAATCATAAATTATATAGATATGAGTATAACTCTTTTATTTATTTTTGCAAATGTTTTTATTGTTAATTTAATTTTTCTTGCGCCATTTCGTCAATTTCACTTACAAGAAAAATTACAGTTTTAAAATTTAGAAACTGAAGAAGGAAAGATTATCCCGTCGATTAAAAGTCTATCGCCAAATTCCAAGATTAAATGTCAATAATGGACGATCATAAATGTCACATTCGCTTGACATTATGTATAATATAAATATTAATTATGTCATCAAGTGATTTTTAATTCGACATTTTATTTCTACTTTTATATATGCTCTGCTAATTTATTTTTCGTTATTTAAATGAAAATTTATCCTAATCTATATAATCTGGCTAATAGTTTGGCGATTTGTATAATTTGGCGAAATTGGTCGACGATATAACCAAGTAGTACTGAAGGAAAAATTTTGCAATTCAAAGGAAATTTATGCAATTATGCGTTATTTCTATAGATAAATTCAACATTTTGAAATAAAAAATTCCCGCTGAATAAAATTTACAAGACTTTTTTAATTAATCATTTCCTCTTCAATATTTCTTCAACCAATATTTCGCTATTCTTTTTCGCGCAGGCTAAAAAAATGTATTTTAAATATTTTATTAGATAAAACGTAAATAACATTTTTCTATTTTTTAAAAAAAATATTTTAAAAATCTAATTCTACCATTATGTGTCTTACAGCACAAAATAGCACAATTACTTTTAAAAATGGTTTCATCTGTTAATTGTATGTTATTTGTTTATTTGGTTGTTTGAATTTACTTTTGTCACCAAACAATGCGATTTTATACCAGAAGGCATAAGCCGGAGGGATGTTTGCAATTACTAGATTCTCTCACTCTCTTTTAAATGAGTGAGAGCATTTTTAGTATATTTTTTTATGTTTAATTTTAAATATATAAATAGCAGTTATAGCAAAAAAAAAAAAAAAAAAAAAAAAAAAAAAAAAATGCGTATAATGTTTAAGTTTTAGTATAAATGTCTTCCTCATCCAAACTGTAAAATAATTTAATTGCAAATTTTAAAGTTGTGGCGCAGATGTCATATACGCACCACATTCGCACGATTGCAACAAAATGGCGATTTTATGCCTCACATGGTAAACCGACTATGGTTGTTTATTTATTAATAAACTATTTACTAACTTTTATTTTGTTTTTTAAAATAATATAAATCATTTTGTTCTATAGCTATTAATCAAACTTTTTTATTTATTAATTTTTTTTCAAATAATAGAAAATAATTAAAAAATATTTATGAAATTGGTAATTAAAAGCCAAGTTTTCTCCAAATTGGCGCCAGAACAAAAATTGCGCCAATGTGGTGCATACATGACATCTGTGTCAAAGTTTTTTCACTATACATAAGTAGGGAAAATGCAGTATAAATACCGATTAAAGTTTTTTCCAAATATGGAAATTTTGTCACAAATTTGGTCATATACTCATCGAGGTATCTCACTGGCGCCAAAATGGCATTATTTGCCTTATATGGTAACCCAGCTATAGTTGTTTATCTGATGATAAGTTGTTTATTTACTTTCATTTTCTTTTTTGAAACGATATTTGTTGTTTTGTTCTACAGTTACTTTTTTATTTATTGTTAATTGCTGTTTAAAATGATAGAAAATAATAAAGTATATATAAATTTCTTTGGTATTCTAAAACGAGGATTTTGCCACATTGTAGTTGCAAGAAAATCGTGCTAAACCTATTGAGTATATGATGTCTGTGTAGGAATCGTTTGTGAATTATGAAAAGTGTAAATTGGCTACTACTTGATTATCACGTCAACCAATTTCGCCAAATTATACAAATTTACATAATTGTATCTTAAATAACAAAGAGAAAATGCTTAAATACGAAAGAGCAAATAATTTTGTTTTCATTTCTCAGGAGGAAATTTTGCTTTAATAAAATAATTGCTGTAATAAGAATTTTAATGGTTTTTTTTTTTTTTTTTTTTTTTTTTTTTTTATTGTTGGCAACTTTCTGTAACGAAAAATGTTTATTTTTTTCCCTGCCATTGTTTTGTAAGAGCTGGTTTTGTCAAAGCCATGTTAAGGTGGTATTCAAAATTTTGAACCTTCCCAACAACACCCCCTTGGGCCGATTTTGCTCATTTGCAATTCCCACTGATATATAAACCATCTCAATGTACTTGACGAGTTTGAAGATGATTCTTGCATAATTGTGCCTTTTATCGTGCGAACAATATTTAATATATATATATAAAGTTTTTAAGTGGGAGTAGCTTTGGGTTCCTGGCTTCACATAATGTAAAGTTGAAGAAATTTTTCAGAAGTTGTACCGTGGTAACGACTGTAATAATTAATATTTCTTCAGATAAGGGAAAATTTTAAATCCTGTTGCCATAATGGTCTCATTTCGCTTCCAAATGTGCACTGTTAGTAATAAACTAAAATAGTTACTTCTAAATAGCTGTTTTTTGTCCAACGTTTAAGATAATTTAATATCACAATGGTGTCTAATTCGTTTTCAGCAATGAGGAATGTGCTGCTGGAGGTCCAAATTATTTAAAATGCAAATTTAAATTCACCAGTTCGTTTCATCCACGGTTGATTTTGAAATATTGACCAGCGCAGCGGGCATAGCCTGCTAGTCTTAAATAAAAACCAAAAATATAAAATTTTCAAATTTTAAGTATTTATGCGATTTAATTTCAGTAATTTCTTTATAAAATAACTTTAAATTAAAGTAAATTCTTAATATTATATAGCTTTCAAATCTTGAAAATTAAAAAAACAGGGGTTATTTTCAGAGCAAAATGCTTGCAAACATGAAAATACTGCAATAATTATATATCGTTTCTAGGAATAATATAATTCTATAAATAAAATCCTGAAATCTTTCTATATCCTTTTCTACTCAGCCAATATTTGTATAAAATCTTTTCGAAATTCCTTGCCTCTATTGAATAGATGGAAAGTTCTACTAAATCCTTTCAAGTATTATATATCCCTAGCTAAAAAGTCAACTCCACATAAGCGTAAAGTTTGCGGAGCATAATACCGAATAGAATTGATATCGAGAGAGTTTCTCATACCTGAAAATGGTATTTGGGACGTAAAAGAATTAATTCAGGCATATTTTTCATGGACTTTATTTGGTATGATAGTTTATTTATATATAATTTTATCGGAATTTTAATACAATTTGCCATTATTATTTTATTATTATTAAATTACTACATGGATTCTCATTGCTTCCAATTGACTTAAGATAGTCGTTTTATTTAAGATAAAAGAAAGTCGAAAACGGTAATAAATTAATGTTGTTACTTTCTTGCATTGTTAAGTGTAATCTACAACAAATTATTTCATGTTAGTTACTCAATTTGGAAAAAAAACAAGCGTTACAAGATTTCACATCAAACTTTCAAATGTATTTCGTCTTAATTCAGTTAAGGATTTAACAAGTTGGGAATTGCACGTGAAGCGTAGCAAATGAGGTGCGTTCGTACGATAACGAAGTTTTAAAAATATCACTCTCATATATCAGTCTCATAAAATTGTAAATAATTACAATTAAAATGCGCACCAAACAATGTTCTCCCTATACCATTATGCAATGGAATACTTTTGTGTGGCCTTGTAAATCAATAACAAATATTCTTTGCACCACATATTATGCAAAATATATATTATAATATGTACTTTATAGATGCATATCAATTTTATTACGTTCGAATGAGTCTAACACCATTAAAATGCATTTGAAACATTTTTCTTCATTAACCGTAATGGAACGGAACACTTTTGATTCTCCCTGTAGTTGAATTATGCATTTGATTTTGATAAAATTTGAAATAACTCGACAAAATTATGTAATAATTATGTATTTAAAATTTCAAACGATTAAAATGCATTTGAAACTTTTTTTCCCCGTTGGCTGTAATGTAACGGAATCCTTTTGATTGTCCCTGTAATTGATCTAAGCATCCGATTTTTATAAAATTTGAAATGACACGATAAAATTATGTATTTTAAATTTCAAACGATTCGGTTGGGTAGTTTTTGCGTTGTTATATGCGGACAGACAGACAGGCGGACTGAACGACAACAATAGGTACTACGTATTTACATAATTACGAACGCGCCTAAAAAGATCCTATTACTCACTATTACTTGCATTTTTTGATAAAAAAATTGCTGTCATGCCGATATTAATTGTTGGTCCAAATAAATAAATAAATAAATAAATTATAAAAATAGATACAGTAGTTTGAATATAAAAGTTTTCTTTCAGTTTATGTAGAAAAATAAAACAAATTATATTCTCAGGTTGTTACAATCTTTTACTAAAATAATGTAAAAACTATGAAATATTTAAAACTACTTAACTAATATTTGTTTACACATCTAATCTACTTATAAAGAATTTCTGGTTTGAATAGATATTTTGAATGTACCTGTCGGGTCCTTTGTACCCATGTCGTAGGTGGAAAGTCAGTCGTATATGGAAATAAAAATAAACTCTAAATTTCAATTCGCACTTTCAAGCATCTAGAGAATGTTAATTAATATATTTCTGTTAAAAAAATAGGTTACAATTCATATTTCTTTTTGAAAACTCTATTTAATATATATATATATATATATATATATATATATATATTGTAAATTAATTTTCTAAAATATATTAATTGTGACGCAGAATTATTTTTAAAAAAATCGCTTTCTAAAAGCTTCAAATATATGGAACTAACATCTCATTCTGCCATGCAGCTTTTGAGTTATGCTTTACATCGTAACAGTTTTCTCCTAACACCCGCTGCTTGGGTAAGAAGAGATCATTTATCTGTTATTAAAAACTTTTGAACACCACTAATTTTTAGCTATAATTGTTGCCTTATCAGTTAATGGACATTTTTACGCTAAACAATGTTAATATTTAAAAAAAGGGGGGGGGGATTTCCTCCCTATTTTTAGTTTGCTGTGCTTTAAAAAAAGAAATTTTGAAGGGATTAAGGAGACAAAAAGGTCCAAAGGTTTTGAAGATTTTAAAATTACAAAATTCCACTAAAAAGTAATTTTTTTCTATTTAGAAATGCATGAAAGTATATAGTGTAAGTTATCTGATATTTTTTTCTCAATTCTGAAGTGTCTTCAGAAAGATGTAAGCTTTTATATTTGTAAAAACAATATGCATTCATACAATTCATTTAAGCTTAACCTTTTCCGGCACAGACAAATTCTGTTCTTAAAATGAGAATTTATTGTCTTATACCGAAATTTTAAGAACGACTTTTTTTTTTTAAATTATGAACTCTTTAATTTAAGCTTTCATTGCAAAAGCAAAATTTTATTAAAATATTCTTGGTGCCATTTGCACGTTTGGAATTAACCGCTTGAAGGCAGTGAAATATATTTTATCCCACCTAGTTTAAACAAGGTTCTCACCAGAAACTTTTAACAAAGTTTTATATTTTTAACTTTGGGGGTATGCTTTGCATGTTCTTATTTCAAAATGATTTTTTTTTTTAAATTTTTCCGGCGATAATATAATACAGAGACATTATTGCTTGTCTCTGAAGGGTTAAAATTAAGTGTGTTGAACTGTTTCCAACGGGTTCCAAAAGTGAAAGCCTCTGCATATAAAAAAATTGTATCAAATATCGGAAAAAATACAAACGCATAACAATACGGACCTCAGGCATGCTATGCAGAGAAATCATTTAAAACTATTAAAATATGAGCGAGAAAACTGAAGAGTACAGTCCCAAGGAAGTAACATAAGCTTGAGCGTTTCATTTCGTGATTGTTGTAGACTATACAAAGAAATTCGAACTCTATGGTAAAATCTGTGAGTTATTCCCAGTTCCAAAAGTAAAAATGTCTTCGAAAAAAAAAATGACGAAAATAAAAGTAAATAAGTAAATAACAAACTTTCAAGCAGAATCGAATAAGTACAAATACGCAACATTAAGTATGTATTTCAATTATCCTATAAAAAGAAATCATTTACAAAACCTAAAATGCAATCCAGAAATCTCAAAAGAAGTCTCCCATTGGTTGAACATTATTATGCGAAATTCTTCGCATGATTAGTGTAGGATTAAATGGTAGGAGTGCTTTTTATCCAACAATCTTCCAACTTTATTCAGTTTATTTTTATTCTTCTTTATCATACAGGAATTATTTATTTGTTAAAGTGATTATATAATTTTTATTAAAATATTTTAGGCAACACTGTAAAAAAAAAAAATCACTCCCATTGAGGGAAATGAAAAGAAAATCGTATTAATATACAAAATAAAACATTTATTCAAATAATATCATCGAATAAATAAAAGCTTTAAGCTTTTATTTTTCTATTTTAGTTGAGTCAACATTTGGGTAAAGATTTTTTCGAAATTCTTTGCTACTATTGAAAAAGGCGAAAAATTCGTCCAGATCTTTTAAAGCACATTTCCAGCTTGGAAATCATCTTCACAGATGCGTAAAGTTTGCAAACTATAATATCGAATAAATACTTCGAAGTGATATGAAAAAAAAAATGTTTGTATATGAATCTGATATTTCAGATGTAAACGAAAACAATTCAAGCATAATTTTGTTGAATTCATAGATGCTAGGGATTATGGATTTTTTAGACCAATATTTTAAAAAATATAAATATTTGTATTACATAACCAGGTTTTTCATAGAAATCGAAGATTAAATAAAACAAACAAAAAATATATATATTAATATTGGTATCTGTAATCCATGACTGTTAGGCATGACTGATCCTTAAGATGCAAGTTTCTGAAAAAGTGTTTGTCGCACCGGAAAAATATCACTCTTTTAACATAAAAATAAATAATGCTTACTTAATCCTTTCCGGCGCAGGCAAATTCGGCTCCTAAAATAATAAATTATCGGTTGACACCGGAATTTAAAAACGACTTTTATAGAAATTACTAATCTCTAAATTCACGCTTTCATTGTAAAATTGAAATTTCTTTAAAATATTCTTGGTGCCGTTTGCAAGTTTCGAATTAAAATTAGGTGTTTCCGGAGTGGTAACACTGCGCCGGAAAGTGTTAAAAGGCGATTAAATAAACAATTATAGATGTTAAAGTTTTATTTTATTTAAAAATTTTAGTACTTTCGAACCTTTTCCAAACAGGTTCTTCCTCAGAGAATATTTTCATTAATAAATACAAATATGAGATTTTGTTCTGAAAAATGAACGAGACTCGTGGCTTGAAAATGAACGAATTATACATTGCATCGCAATTTCAAAACAAAATTTAAACGTATATTAAAAAAAAATTAATATGCATAGTAATGCTCCATTAATGAATTGCTGATGAATCTACTTCGACAAATTATATAAAATGCCAAACTACTCAAGTAGTACCGAATTGCGTAAAAGAAACATCCTTATATAAACCCCAAAAATAATAATCTTGTTAATTAACAGTTTACTGCGTCGGATTAAGCGTCTCATTTCGAATTAAAATATATCTTTAAATTGAAATTTGAATGAAATACAAGGTCATGAAAAATCAAATAATGTGAAAAAAAAATCACAAATATCTAGGCAACTATTATCCGATTGACTTCGCTCTTTATGCAAAATTTGTGTTTTTAATTGCCTTTTACGTCCACTCCTTAAAATAAAAAAATTGGAAATTTTTTATGTACCTTTCATTAGATCGAGAGTCTTAAAAAATACTTCCGTATAATCGAAGTTACTGATATTAAATATAGTTCGTCTCCTTCTTACATACTAAGTAAATACAAAATTTCAAGACTCTGTCTCAATTTATTAGGGAGAGACTTGAAATTTTGCGTTTGTTCGGGAAGATAGAGCGTTTACAGACACACAAACAGACAGACAGATATACAGACGGACGAACGGCAATTTTCCCCCCTAAAAATATGTTTTTCGGAATCTCCAGTATCTAAAACTGTAAATCCTTCAAAAAACTTTTTTCTATTTTCAGAACGATTATAAGACTTACGCTATACTACGCATGATAAGTAAATAAAATTATCTCTTTGTATTCTGAATACCCCCTAGTATGAGTAATTCCCTATTATGAAAATTACTTTTGATCCCCATCTACTCCACATGTCTCTAAACTGAACGTGTGTTTGCAATCGGAATTCGAGCAATTCACCCATCATGGCAATTCGGAGAAATAGTTCCAGAAGAATAAGAAGGTTCAACGAACTAGATTTAGAAATAAACAAACAAAATCATTGCTAAATTTTATCTTCTGTCGGATAATGAAATTTGGTGGGCTAATTCAGATAACATCTTCAATTTACAAAAAATAAAATAAAAATAAAAATAAAAATAAAACTTTTTTCAAACAGGTACATCCTTAACGTAATCTACATTTCAAAATGTTCTACGTTTTAATTTAATAGAGCTGTTTTATATTTTTAATAAACAAAATAGTACAGATTTAAAACTCTTGCCATTTTACAAAAAATAATTTTTTATAATTAACTCTTTAACGGACAAATTGTTTTCATTGCTAAGATGCTGAAATAAATGAATGACACCTGTAATCTCGAAGAAAAAGTGATTAGAAGTTAAAAGAAATTGATAATGATTGATTAAAAGATGAAGATTGATAATTTAATAATGATTAAGAAATCGATAATTTAATAATGATTAAAGTTAAAGAAATTCGAAAAATACATCGCAAATTATTAGTAGATGATTTCGTAAATAATATATAAAAACTGAATACATAAAATAATATTTTTTATATTAATTAAGAGTAATACAAAATAACAGAATGTAATGCGAAAATAGTTGTTTAAATTTTTATAACTCAGGTTTACATAATTATTAGATTACTTTGTCCTGTTGTCAAAAAATTTTAAGCTAGTTAAAAAGTATTACAAAAGTTATATCATAAACACAAAATATAAATATTGCTTACAAAAGAAATAATAATAATAATTTTAAATATTATTAAAAAGTCGCATGCTGACAGGAATAATTATGCTATTTAGTAATAACATTTTATAAAATTTTTCAAAGAAATAATGCAAGAGTATGTTATTTTAAAATTTATGAAATCTTACTGCAAAATTTGCCTTATTTAACCCTTTAACGTTCATTGGTTTCGCCACGAAACCACAAAATTTTAATTCCGATACACAACACTGACACCGGTATTTTTATCTAAAAATATCCTTTTTATATTGTATATGAAAAATCACGTTTTCTTATTTAGAAATATATTTGTTCTTAATTACCGGTGTCATTCATTTATTTCGACATCTTAGCAATGAAAATGCTATGACAGGGGTGCACAACCTTTGGACCGCGGGCCACAATTTTACCACTATTTTTATGCAGAATAATTTTCCTTATAGACAGAAACTTTGCTATTAAAGAAAATAAACTACACTTTTCAAATATTCTGGTGTCTACCGATTTTCTGGTAAAAAGGTTGTGCATCCCTGTGCTATGATCGTTATTGTGTTAACCCTTAAATGCATAAGATAGAACGCGTTCCAAAAAATGCCCAATTCAAAAAATCAGAATTCTTACCAGAAAAATCTAAATAGTAAATTTTTCTTTATTTAATTATGGTCTTAATTATGGTATTAATTTCTTTATGGTCTATCATTAAGTAAAGTGAAAATTGCTCTTTTAAATTTCTGGTGAGAATACGAAATATGTGAATAAAACCCCAAATAAATCGGGAACACTTATGGTATCGAAAATGACACAATATGCATTTACGGGTTAAACCAGGGGTGCAAAAATCTAGGCGCCAGCAGGCAGTTTCTCACCACAAAATTTATTTCGTTTTTCTTCGTCTAATATTTCGTGTAAAATTGCTGCTATAATGCTATTAAATTTTGAGCGAAATAAACTTTAAAATTTTAGTGGTGAGAGACTACCCTCTGGCGCTTTGACTTTTGCACCCCTGGGTTAAACGGAGCATTTTCTCGATTAACTAAAGCAAAATTTCTACATTTAAAAACCGGTGAGAAAATATTAAACATTTCGTAAAAGGCTCTCGTCACGAAGCGGTTAATAGATGATGTCAACAGATAATGGCACAAATAAAACATATAACGATAACATATCTATTAAATTTTAAACCATTCGATTGGGTAATTTTTTATCTATTATGTGCGGACGGATTAACAGACTGAGTGACGACTACAGCTGCTACATAATTAAATAACTACGAAAGCCCGTAAAAAAGGATGTTTCAAATATCAAATTTATCTTTGCAAGAAAACAAACAAGTGAAACTTAGTTACATTTATTGAAATGATCGTCAAAACAAGAATATCCCGATAAAATATACATCATAAATAGGATTAGTCAAGGAAGCTATAACAAAAAGAAAAAAAAAACGAATTGCAGAAAAACTAAAACTTTTTACAAATCATATCCTAGTGCTTATTGACAAAAAATAAAATAAAATAAAATAAAACCATAAAAGTGGATTAACATTTACTTCAGTGTAAACTAATGTTGTTGCAATCTTTAAATAAATAACCGTTTTATTAAATAAGAAATAAAATGAATTTAAAAAGGATATAATTCTGATATATTTATGTAGAAAGAAAATAAACGTCTAAATCATTTGCAGTAAAACCCCGATAATTCGGATTAACTGGGACCAGACCCAATCCGGATTATCGAAAATCCGGATTATCCGGAGAATTAGAAACAAATGAAATAAAATAAAATATATTTACAGAAAATCACCTTTATGTTAAACTTATTGAACATTTACAGACAGTAAAAATGTTTACTTTGCTCAATTCTTCCGAAAAGATTTCAGAAAAACTTTTTTTTTAAATTCAGAATACGACGATTAAACAAGTTAATGTTATGGTAATTATCCTATTGCTTCAAGAAACTTGAAAAAAAAGATGACCAAACCGATCCGGATTAACGGGGTCCGGATTTGCGGGGTTCTACTGTATTGGAATAAATGTCTGTATACATCGAAAAATAACTTAAATAAACAACAAAAAAGGCTCAATAATAAAGACATTGCAAATACGATTATCCAAGAAAATTCACAAAAGATATCCCATAAATTACAGATAAACTAAAATTGGATAAAATTCGCAACTTTGTGACTTAGCTTAATCACATAAAAACAAAGAGTAACATCGAAGTGACGACGCAATAAAAATGTAAGCTTATTTGAGATAGAAAGTCCGAATTATTTTTAATGGATGAATGAATAAAGTGCTGGAATAACTTACGCTTATCCATTTGGAAGGAAGTGCCGGAATATTATGTTCAAATAGCATATAATTTTCTATATGAACTTTTACATAAAATAAAGTCTCATACAAGAATTGTAGTAGAGCTTAGAATTTTCCTCATTAATTGTAATGTAACGGAATACTCTTGATTGTTCCTTTAATTAAACTATACATCCGATCGTCAGGAAATTTAATATGACCCGACAAAAGTATGCAACATTACGTGCATAAAATTTCAAACTGTTTGATTGGATAATTTTTTCTCTATTATATTCGTATGGCCGAACTGAACGACGACTATAGCTGCTATATAGTTACAAAATTACGAAAGTATCTAAAAAGGATAGTTCAAATATGAAATTTATCTTTGGAAGAAAACCCGTGAAAATGTAGTTAGATATATTGAAATACTTGTCAAAACAAGAAAACCCCAAAAAAATATAAATCATGAATACGATTAGTCAAGAAAATACTGAAAAAGAAAAAAAAGGAAAAAAAATGTAGCTAAAATAAAATTTGGTACAAATCATATCCTTGTGCTTAGTCACGAAAAGAAAAATTAAACATAAAAAAGTGAAATATCTTGTACTTTCGTGCAAACAAATGTTGCAATCTAAAAAAAAAAAAACTTGACCACCATTGTATTATATGAGGAATAAAGTGAACTTAAAAAGGATAGAATTCTAACATACTTATGTCGAAAGAAGATAAACGCTTAACCGTAGTCAGATTTATTGGAATAAATATCTGTATCATCGAAAAATAACTTACAGGGCCTGATTACTAACGGGGCACTCTCCCACCAGGAAAAAGAAAAAAAAAATTTTCCTTATTCATGACAGTAATCTTGTATGAAAAGGGCGTTTAAAGAAGACGAAAATTTCTATAAATTTTTTCTGGTGAGAGAGTGCCCCGTTAGTAATCAGGCTCTGATAACTTAAATAAGCAAAATAATAGTCCCAATAGAAAAGACATTATGAATACTAATATTGAAGAAAATTTACAAATAATATATATCCCTTAAACTATAGATATACTAAAATTGGATATAATTCGTAACCTTGTGACTTAGCTTTATCACATAAAAACAAAGAATAATATCAGACTGATGAAGCACAAAAAAGTAAGCTTATTTGAGATAGAAAGTCGGAATTCTTTTTAATGAATGGATCAATTAAGTGTTGGTATCACTTAAGCTTATCCAGTTGGAAAAACGTGCCGGAATATTACATAGCTGCCAACGCTTCTTATTTTTTGGCACGGAAAAATTTTACAGTAAAATTTATCATTTCAAGTCGCCGAAATCAGCTACTTAAATAAGTAAAACATTTCTATTAATTTTTTCCGGGCCTAAAATTTTCCGGGATGTTCGCATCTATGATATTATGTTCAAATAGTATAAAATGTTCTATATGAACCTTTACATAAAATAAAGATAAAATATCATATAAGAATTGCAGGGGTAGCAGCGTCTCTCTCTTTTCTACTAGTATTATAAATTAAAAATATTCATTTCAGATTCTTTTAACATCTACAATGAAATTCTGAAAATTGTGGTAAGAAATTGCGAAAATTTTGGGGAAGCAGCGACCCCTGGAATTGTAGCGCTTAGATTTTTCCCCATTAATCGTAATGTAACAGAATCCTTTTGAATGATCCTTTAATTAAACTATACATCCGATTTTCAGAAATTTTAAAATTACCCGACAAAATCATGCAACATTATACATATTAAATTTCAAACCATTCTACTGGGTAATTTTTGATCTATTATGAGCGGATGGGCGGACGGACAGACTGAATGACGACTACAGCAACTACATAATTATATAATTACGAGCGCACATAAAAAGGATATTTCAAATATTAAATTTATCTTCCGAAGAAAACAAACGCTTGAAAATGTAATTAGATTAACTGGAATAATCGTCAAAACAAGAAAAGCCCAATAAAATATAAATCATTAATAGCATTAGTCAAGGAAATGTTTAACGAGAAAGAAAAAAAATAAATTGAAGATAAACTAAAAATCATCTCCTTGTGCTTAACCCTTTAACGTTCATTGGTTTCGCCACGAAACCACAAAATTTTAATTCCGTTACGCAACACTGACACCGGTATTTTTATCCAAAAATATCCCTTTTATTATGTATGCGAAAAATCGCGTTTTCTTATTTAGAAATATATTTGTTCTTTATTATCGGTGTCAATCATTTATTTCGACATATTAGCAATGAAAATGCTATGATCGTTAAAGGGTTAATCAGGTAAAAAAATTAAACGCAAAAAAGGGGATTATCTTTTAATTCCGTGCAAACGAATGTTGTTGCAATCTAAAAAATTAATACCACAATTTTATTAAATGATAACTAAAATGTATTTAGAAAAGAAATAATTATAATATATTTATAGAAAATAAAATAAACGCCTAAACCATAATCAGATTTATTCGAATAAATATTTGCATACATCGAAAACTTAAATAAACAAAAAAAGAAAGACCCAATAAAACAGACATTGTAAATACGATTATGCAAGAAAATTTACAAACAATATACCCCATAAACTATAGATAAACTAAAACTGGGTAAAATTCGCAACCTTGTGACTTAGCTTAATCACATAAAATCAAGGAGTAATATCAAACTGACGACGCATAAAAAAGTAAGCTTATTTGAGATAGAAAGTCAGAATTTTTTTAATGCATGAATGAATAAAGTGTTGGTATAACTAAGGCTTATCCAGTTGGAAAAAAGTGGCGGAATATTATTTTAAAATACCATAAAATTTTCTGAATGAACCTTTTCTATGAACCTTTTTATGAACCTTTACATAAAATAAATATAAAGTCTCATATAAGAATTGTATTAGAGCTTAGAATTTTCCCCATTAATCCTAATGTAACGGAATACTTTTGATAGTTCCTTTAATTAAACTATACATCCAATTGCCAAGAAATTTAATATGACCCGACAAAATTATGCAACACCATCTATACTAATAAAATCCGTGCGCCTCTGTCTGTCTGTCTGTCTGTCTGCTTGAAGCCGATTACAGTTCGCAACGCGGGCGAGTTGGAAGTCGCGAGAGGTGTTTTTCGATTGGAAAAATTCCGGGGAAATCATTTCGGGCATTTTCGAGACCGTGGGACCAAAATTAAAAAAGTTATGAATTAAAAATCCCTTGGGAATCGGAACGAAAAATGCTTCAATTCTCAAACTGAGCTCCGAAGCAGAACACTGCGCCACCTTGCGGTGAAGGACATGAATTTTTCCTCTTTAGCTAAAAGAAGAAACAGCCGAAAAGTTCTTTTTCTACCGGCGTTAATTGCGTTTTTTTCCGTATCAAATTTTTTGACTTGCCGTAGAATATTTACCGCAGTTTCCGCTAAAATATTGAACTTAGAAATAAAACAGGACTATCGAAACATTTTTTTGCGCTTTTTTTCTTAAACCATCATGCAGACAGTTTTTAAAGTAGAAAAAACTGATTACATATTCAGAATCTGCGTAAAAATCTGCTTCTGATGAACTAAAAAATACGAAAAAATGTCTTATGGCGCGTAGTGCCCACCGTGCAAAACCAAATATTTTTAATGGGACTATGGGCGCGAAGCGACCATAGCTCCGATCCACAATCTTTTTTTTTTTTCAAGTGCACGTGGCCCACAGTGCGAAATCACATATTTTTAACGGGACCATGGCTCTTTAATTTACTTTTTTTTTTGTGCTTGAGGATTCGAACACCAAGACTTGCTTATTAAATGAATTTTTTTTGCTTATTATATACTGCTTAATACCAAGGTTCGTTTGGAAAAAGTGGCCCAGCTAGCGGGCGTAGCTCGCTAGTATGTATTAAATTTCAGACCATTCGATTGGGTAATTTTTGATTTATTATGTGCGGACTGACGGACAGACAGAGAGATGACTATAGCTGCTACGTATTTACATAATTACGAACGCACCTAAAAAGGATATTTCAAATGTGAAATTTATCTTTAGAAAAAAAACAAACGAGAGAAAATGTAATTAGATTTATTGGAATAATCGTCAAATAAATAAATAAATAAATAAATAAATAAATAGATAAAATAAAAATAAAAATGAAGAAACATTATGATTAGGATTAGTCAAGTAAATATTTAACAAGAAAGAAAAAAAAAACATAAATTGAAGATAAATTAAAACTTGGCACAAATCATATCCTTGTGCTTAATCATGTAAAAAAAGCATACAAATGAATTATTTTTTACTTCCGTGCAATCTGATGTTGTTGAAATTTAAAAAACAATATCACCATTTTATTAAATGAGAAATAAATGTATTTAGAAAGGATGTAATTCTAATATATACATATATATATATACATATATAGAAAGAAAATAAACGCCTAAACCATAGTCAGATTTATTGGAATAAATATTTGTATACACGGAAAAAAAATTTAAATAAACAAAACAAGACCCAATAAAAAAGAAATTGTAAATAGGATTATTCAAGAAAATTTACAAAAACCATATTCCATAAACTATAGATAAACTGAAATTGGGTAAAATTCGCAATCTTGTGACTTAGCTGAATCACATAAAAACAAAGAGTAATATCAAACTGACGACGCATAAAAAAGTAAAGCTTATTTGAGAAAGAAAGTCGGAATTCTTTCTAATGGATAGATGAATAAAGTGCTGGAATAACTTACGCTTATCCAGTTGGAAAAAAGTGACGGAATATTATGTTCAAATACCGTAAAATTTGCTACTTGAAACTTTACATAAAATAAAGTCTAATACAAGCATTGTAGTAGCGTTTATAGTTTTTCCCTTTAATCGTAATGTAACGGAATACTTTTGATTGTTCCTTTAATTAAACTATTCGTGGGATTTTCAGTAAATTTAAAATAACCCGAGTAAATTATGCAACATTGTATATATTTAATTTCAAACTATTCGACTGGGTAATTTTTGATCTATTATATGCCGACGGACTGAATTACGACTATAGCTGCTACGTATTTACATAATTACGAACGCACCTAAAAAGGAGATTTTAAATATCAAATTTATCTTTGGAAGAAAACGCGTGAAAATGTATTTAGATTTATTGAAATAATCGTCAAAACAAGAAAACCCCCAAAAATTAAACATTATGAATAGCAGGGGTGCAAAAATCTAGGCGCCAGAGGACAGTCTCTCACCACTAAAATTTTAAAGTTTTTTTCGCTCAAAATTTAATAGCATTCTAGCAGGATTTTCGCACGAAATATTAGACGAAGAAAAACGAAATAAATTTTGTGGTGAGAAACTGCCTGCTGGCGCCTAGATTTTTGCACCCCTGATGAATAGGTTTAGACAAGGAGATATTTTACAAGAAAGAAAAAAAACATAAATTGAAGATAAACTAAAACTTAGTACAAATCCTGTGATTAATCACGTAAAAAATAAATAAATAAATAAAGAACAAAAGCATAAAAATGGATTTTCTTTTACTTCTTCGTGCAAACTAGGGATGAGAGTGTTCCGCTTTTTTTCATACCAGTATAATAATAGAGAAAATATTGTTCTGTTAAATCGCAGCATTTTTCGATAGAGTAAAATAACATTTTCTCTAAGATTATACTGGTAGGAAAAAACGCGGAAAAATATCATGCTTAGTGCAAACTAATTTTGTTGTAATTTATATATATACATATATATATAAAAAAACTTTTTATTAACCCTTTAATAGTCGTATTAAATTGTGGTTAAAAAATTCCAATTCATTATTGCCACCACTTTTTTGAAAATAAAATATTCATCTTATTTAATGACAAGTAAAATGGTACGAGAACTAAACGAATTATACTAGTTTATGAAACTGGTGGGAATTAAACAATTCTGAATAAAATCCGTGAAGCTTGAAGCCCGTGAATGTCTCGAGCGCGACGATTAAGTGGTTAAATGAGATATAAAATGAATTTAAAAAGGATATTTCTAACATACTTATGTGGAAAGAAAATAGACGCCTTAACCATAGTCAGATATATTGGAATAAATGTCTGTATACACTCTAAAACTGGAAGGAGTGAAATGCTCACTCTTTGTGAGAGTGACAGACATTTTCACTCTTTTTAGAGTGCAATTTATAAAAATACACTTCTTAAAGAGTGAAATTTCCCACTCTCTAGAAAGGAGTGAAAAATGTCACTCCGCTGTCGAGAGTGAAGTATGTCACCCCGTTATAGAGAGTGAAATATCTCACTCCACCAACGAGAGTGAAAGCCCGTCATTATAAACTTTAAAAAAAAATCCGTTAAACTTTGGTTTTAAAACGCACTCTTTTTTAAGAGTCAGCTGTTAACTCTTTCGAAGAGTGAATACTCACTCCGCCAACAATAGTGACTCATCAGCCAATCAGAAATGTCCTGCACTTCCTTTACTGATAAGAAAAACGTTTCCGCCATTTTAAAATTAATCTTTCGTTTCCTCGGTTCCACATATGTGGATCTCCGTTCATTTCGTTTTATTAATAATATTCAAACGTACTTTAAATTTCGATCTTTGAATGATATGCTTCGATATGTATGCTATGAAGTAATCCAAATATTAGATTAATCTCTTCTTCTGGAATCACAATGAAAAAAAAAATCAGTGAAAAGATATAATACTCCATTAATACTCAATAACAGAGAGGTCACAGTACATGGATATTATTTACCAAACAAGGGATTATCAAGGTAAGTTATGTTTAATTTCAATTTTTGTTCCCAAAAGTTCGTGAATATTCAGTTCAGTTTCACGTTATGCAGAAAATCATTTGCTATGTGTCAGCCATTCTATCTCCTCAGGAAAAAGAAATGCTGACACAAGTCATACAATATAAACATCGTTAGCAATTACGTGATTTTATTATTCTGACTCAGTCTTATCTTAAAGTAATTACTTTTTTTTCCTTTTTGAAGTTAAATGTATAATTCGAATAGGAATTTCTTTTATGTCAATATTTTTGAGAAATTGTTGAATCTAACAATAAATTTTATTCCGTTAAAAAAATTATATCTGTTGTAAAATTTTGTTTGTGACGTATGTATTTCTAGACATTTAAAAATAAAACATGATATTTAAGTATTGAAACAAAGTGCTTTTTTATGTCTGATGTTTATTGAAATTGCTTCATTAATTTTAAAAGTTCGTAGTGTGACTTATATAAAACGAAATATTTTTAAAGAGATAAATAACTGCTTTTTATGTTACAAATGTTTTTCAAAGCTAGTAATAAACGCCCCTAAATATTTTCGGTTTATAAAATTATAACCAATAAAAATGTAGCTCTTAGTATTTTTTTCGTAACTCCCCCCTTGCATATTTTATAATTTTGCACTATTGTTGATATTCTTAACCTTGCTACCCTGAATGGGTCTAATCGACCCATGACTATAATTTGTTTTATACGATTCCAACCAGAACTTTTTTATAAAGAGAGTTAAATAACAGATTCAGAGCAATAAGTCAATTAAATATATTAAAATGTCTTAAATAACAATTCTGGTGTGAAATGTTTTTATCAAGATTGAGTAAAATTTGAACAGGGTAGGAAGGTTAATTAAAGCAATCAGGAAGCGGAAAATAATGTTTCAATTTTAAAGTTTAATATTTATAAAGTTAGTTATTATATTTAGTTTATAAATAGTTATTTTCCAGTAATGTACATCTCATATAGGAATTGCTAAAAATGCAATTTTGGAGAATGTGTATAGTGCATACAAGATATTGACTAAAAGAAAACTTAAATAATCAAATATTATTTTTAAATTACACATATCAAAATGTAATGGCACTAAAACTTTTATAAATAGTTATATTAATGTGATTAATAAAATTTTAATATTTTTTTCATTTTATTACTATTATTATTATTATTATTATTATTTAAAATGAATCAATGTTTTGTCTATTTTATAATCTGGCAATCAAACTACTCATGAGGCCGATAATATTATTTAAGGGCACAGTCAAAGAGGGGCTTATAGGGCTTAATCATTCACCATTTAAATAAAAACACTTAAGTTACATAAGTCATTAAAACATATTTTCTGTCTTAAATATTTGTTTATTTTTACTTTTTCAATTTCGGCAGCAGATACTTTTTAGAATAACACTTTCATTTTTGGTACCGGTTTTGAAAGTGAAAGAAACTTTATTAAAGTTATCTGCGACCGAAATCGAAAAAGTAAAAAAGATGCGATATAGAGACGAACTTCAGCTATTCAATGCATAATAAGTATATAAATAAATAAAATGTCAAAATGCAAACGAGATACTAGAAAAATCCCGCCCCATAGGATTAGCATTAGCTCGTGAGTGTCTTCGCCAGCAGTGTCAGATGCCTTAAGGGTGTCCATCCATTACATGCATATCTACTCTATATACGGGAATAAAAAATTGAAATTAAATATGACTTATGTTTTATAAATACGGGTTGTATTAATATATATTTTTCAGCAATAAGATTTTAATTACATGTAAAAAAAACATAGATAACGTGCATTATGGATTTATTTAAATAATATGTAAAACTTAATGGGTATCTGAAAAAAAATATTGACTGTTCAAGATTTTAAAATTGTTTCATAACTTGCGCTTATGGGCATTTTAAAACTATCATATATTTATGGGGCTAGTAATGAAAGCAAATACAAGAAGAAAGAGAGGAATAAAATAGTTTATTTCTGTCAATAATCTAATTTAATTCATATGTAACTTTAATTACGTTTTCCCTTAAAAAATTCAATTAATATTACATAATATAAATTAAATAAATATTGTCAATAAAGTATTTTAATCCAATCTTTACCAAGCTTGTATTTATTTTCATTGTAAGTTCTAAAAGATACGATTCTTTTAAAGTGCCCATAATTGCAATAAAAAAACAAAAGAATTCATTGAAAAAAAAAAAAAAAAAAAAAAAAAAAAAAAAAAAGAACATTCACTCCTATGAAAAAGTGACTACTCACTCCTTCTAGGAGTGAAAAGACGCACTCCTTTAGCAAAAGTGAATAGTCACTCCTCAGAAATAGTGATTATTGACCCCTGTTTAGAGTGAATATTCACTTCCCAGGAGTGAGTATTCACTCTTTGAAAGAGTAAATGATTCCACTTTTGCTCAGAGTGAATAGTCACTCTAAAGAGGTTCGGCATATTTTGAGTCTGCGATAGAGTGAGTATGCACTCCTCTGGAGTGAATAGTCACTCCTTTTTATTTAGAGTGTACAACGAAAAATAACTAAAGTATACAACAAGGACATTGTAAATACAATTATTCAAGAAAGAAAAAAATCCCATAAAATATAAAGTAAAATTGTGTAAAATTCGCAACATTGTGTTTTAGCTTAATCACATTAAAACAAAAAGTAATATCGAACTGACGACGCATAAAAAAGTAAGCTTATCTGAGATAGAAAGTCGTAATTCTTTTTAATGGATGGATGGATAAAGTGCTGGTATAACTTAGGCTTATCCAGTTGGAAAATATTGCCGGAATATTATGTACAAATAGCATAAAATTGTCTATATGAACCTTTATATGAAATAAAGTCTCATACAAGAAATATAGTAGCGCTTAGAATTTTTCCATTAATCGTAATGTAACGGAATACTTTTGATAGTTCCTTTAATTAAACTATACATCCGATTGTCAGGAAGTTTACTATGACCCGACAAAATTATGCGTCATTATATGTATTAAATTTCAGACCAGACGATTGGGTAATCTTTGATCTATTATATGCGGACTGACGGACTGAACGATAACTATAGCTGCTACGTATTTACATAATTGCGAATGCACCAAAAAATGATATTTGAAATATCAAATTTATCTTTAGAAGGAAAAAAAATGCGCGTGAAAATGTAGTTAGAATTATTTGAATAATCGTCAAAATAAGAAAACCTCAATAAAATATACATCATGAATAGGATTAGTCAAGGAAATATTTAACAGGAAAGAAAAAAAAACATAAATTGCAGATAAACTAAAACTTGGTACAAAAAATATTTTTTAGCTTAATCACAAAAAAAGGTAAAAGCATAAAAGTGGATGAACTTTTGCTTCTGTGCAAACTAATGTTGCTGAAAAAAAAAAAAAAAAAAAAAAGAATACCACCATTTTATTGAATAAGAAATAAAATGTATCTAAAAGGATATAATTTTAATATACTTATGTAAAAAGAAAATAAACGCCTAAACCATACTCAGATTTTTTTAATAAATATCTGTATACATCGAGAAATAACTTAAATAAACAAAAAAAAAAAAAAAAAAAAAAACAATAAAAACGTTACTTAGTTTAATCACATAAAAACAAAGAGTAATATCGAACTGACGACACATAAAAAACTAAGCTTATTTAAGATAGAAAGTCGAAATTCTTTTCAATAAATGGATGGATAAAGTGCTGGTATAACTTAGGCTTACCCAGTTCGAAAAACGTGCCGGAATATTATGTTCAAATAGCATAAAATTGTCTATATAAACCTTTACATAAAATAAAGATAAAGTGACATATAAGAATTGCAATAGCACTTAGAATTTTTCTCATTAATCTTAATGTAATGGAATACTTTTGATTGTTCCTTTAACCCCTTAAGTGATTTGCCCGAACGGCGTTCGGGTAAGACGAATTTGCTTATTGCATCATTTAAAGCTTTTTGACAGCACTATTATTTTTAAGAAAAATTTCATACTATTGAAAGGCCGAAATGTTTAGACTAATTTTTAAGAATATTTTATTTAAATAATTGTGGTGTGAATCTGCCATTTTCAATTTATTGAACGGAAAAGAATTAACCAATTAAGGAGTTAATTAAACTATACATCCGATTTTCATAAATTTTGAAATGACATGACAAAATTATGTAACAGCATATATATTAAATTTCAAACCATTCGATTGGGTAATTTTTAATATATTATGTGTAGAAGGACGGACGGACAGAGTGAGTGACGACTACAGCTGCTACATAATTATATAATTACGAACGCAAATAAAAAGGATATTTCAAATATCAAATTTATCCTAGGAATAAAACAAATGCGTGAAAGTGTATTTCGATTTATTGTAATAATCGACAAAAAAAGAAACCCCCCCCACGCCCCCCCCCCAAAAAAAATAAATATCATGAATAAGATTAGTCAAATAAATATTTAAGAAAAAAAAACATAAATTGCAGATAAACTAATACTTGGTACAAATCATATTCTTGTGCATAGTCACGTAAAAAAAAAATAGATAACGCAAAAAAGTGGATTATCTTTTACTTCCGTGAAAAAGAATGTTGTTGCAATCTAAAAAATAATATCGTCATTTTATTAAATGAGAAATAAAATTTATTTAGAAAGGATATAATTCCAATATAGTTATATGGAAAGAAAATAAACATCTAAACTTCTAAACCATAGTCAGATTTATTGGAATAAATACATGTATACATTGAAAAAATAACTTAAATTAATAAAAAAAAATATCCAATAAAAAAGAAATTGTAAATAGGATTATTCAAGAAAGTTTACAAAAAATATATTCCATAAACTATAGATAAACTAAAACTGGGTAAAATTCGCAACCTTGTGACTTAGCTTAATCACATAAAAACACAAAGTAATAGCAAACTGACGACGCAAAAAAAAGTAAGCTTATCTGAGATAGAAAGTCGGAATTTTTTTAATGGATGGATGAATAAAGTGCTGGTATAACTTGGGCTTATCCAGCTGGAAAAAAGTGCCGAAAAATTATGTTCAAATAGCATATAATTTTTATATGAATCTGTACATAAAATAAAGAGAAAATCTCATACAAGGATTGTAGTAGCTGTTAGAATTTTCTCCATTAATCGTAATGTTACGGAATACTTTTTTGTTCCTTTAATTAAACTATACATTCGATTTTCAGGAAATTTAATATGACCCGACAAAATTATGCAACATTATATATATTAAAATTCAAACCATTCTATTGGGTAATTTTTTTATTATATGCGGACGAACGGACTGAACGACAACTATAGCTGTTACGTATTTACATAATTACGAACGCACCTTAAAAGGATATTTCAACTATCAAATTTATCTTTGAAAGTAAACGCGTGAAAATGAAGTTAGATTTACTTGAATAATCGTCAAAACAAGAAAACTCCAATAAAATATAAATCATGAATAAAATTAGTCAAGGAAATATTTAACGGAAAAAAAGAAAAAAAATGAAGATAAACTAAAACTTGGTACAAATCACATCCTTGTGCTTAATCACGTTAAAAAGAAAAAAAAACAAGTAAAAGCATAAAAATGGATTATTTTTTACTTCCATGTAAACTAATGTTGTCGCAATCTAAAAAATAACACCATTTTATTAAGTGAGTTATAAAATGTATTTAAAAAGGATATAATTCTAATATACTTATGTAGAAAGAAAACAAACGCCTAAACTGTAGTCAGATTTATTGCAATAAATATCTGTATACATCAAAAAATAGCTTAAATAAACAAAAAAAAAAGACCCAATAAAAAAAAAACATTGTAAATAGGACAATTCAAGAAAATTTACAAAAAAATATCTCATAAAAATTAGATAAACTAAAATTGAGTAAAATTCGCAACCTTGTGACTTAGCTTAATCACATAAAAACAAAGAGTAATATCAAACTGATGACGCATAAAATAGTAACCTTATTTGAGATAGAAAGTCGGAATTTTTTTTAATGGATGGATGAATAAAGTGCTGGTATAACTTACGCTTATCCAGTTGGAAAAAAGTACAAATCATTTCCTTGTGCTTAATCACGTAAAAAAAATGCATAAAAGTGGATTATTTTTTACTTCCGTGCAAACTAATGTTATTGCAATTTTTAAAAAAACAACCGTTTTATTAAAGGAGAAATAAAATGAATTTAAAAAAGGATATAATTCTAACGTACTTATGTCAGTTCTGCCACAGGCAACTATTTTTTAATATGACTGGAACCAGTTTCTCTAAATAGAAATCCTTAATAGACACTTTAACGACTTTCGCAGGAAAACTAAGCTTCAAAGTTTTTATTTGAAAAATATTGGTGCGAACAGAATATAAAAACTAGTTGGATGTGCCAATACCAAAACTTTCTTCTATCTCATACATACATTTTAATATTAAAAAAATAGTTATACATTTTAATGCTTTAATAATTTTAATTCAATACCTTACCAACTTTGATTTTCATCTTAAATTTCTGATTCAATCAATTAATCGGAGTAAAAACGAATTTCCGTCTCTGCACGAGCCGATGGACAATAGAATGATAAGCAGATTTTTTTTCAAATTCAGGGAGGACCTACTCGCCTTACCAAAAAATAATCATATACAAAATGTTTAGTTCAGTTCTAGAACTAACTTCATACACTTTTATGTGGTGCAATATTAAAAATGGCATAAAATTCGGTATTGCAGCGCCCCCTTCCGGCGTATTTTTTTCAGATTCAGGGTGATCCAACTAGCCATAGAAATACACTTACTCAAAAAATTTCGTTCAATTCGATGCATAACTTCATGTACTTTTGGTCGGTACATTATTGAAAATACCACAAAAATGGCGATTGCAGCGCCCCCTTCGGCGGATATTTTTCAAATTCAGGGAGGACCAACTAGCCATAGTCATACACATACACAAAAAATTTGGTTTAATTCGATGCATAACTTCATATACTTTTGGTCGGTACAATATTGAAAATGGCACAAAAATGGTGATTGCAGCGCCCCCTTCCGGCGGATTTTTTTCAAATTCAGAAAGGACCAACTAGCCATACATACATATACACAAAAAATTTGGTTCAATTCGATGCATAACTTCATATACTTTTGGTCGGTACAATATTGAAAATGGCACAAAAATGGCGATTGTAGCGCCCCCTTACGGCGGATATTTTTCAAATTCAGGGAGGACCAACTAGCCATAGTCATACACATAAAAAATTTGGTTCAATTCGATGCATAACTTCATATACTTTTGGTCGGTACAATATTGAAACTGGCACAAAAATCGCTATTGCAGCGCCCCCTTCCGGCGGAATATTTCAAAACTGTAGGAGGACCTGCTTGCCACAGCCAAAAATTTTCACAAAAAATTTGGTTCAATTCTATGCATAACTTCATACACTTTTTGATGGTAGAATGGCGACATACACACAGACACACAGACAGGCGAACAGACAGACATTTTGTAAAAACATGTTTTTTGGAATCTCTGACCCCTAAAACGTGTAAATCCGTCGAAAACCGGAAGTCGAAAAAAATTTCGATTACAATACTTTCTTCTATTGAAGATAGAAGAAAGTAATAATCGCGTGTGTCAGCCCTGTTATGTAGAAAGAAAATAAATGCCTCAACCGTAGTCAGATTTATTGGATTAAATGTCTGTATACATCGTAAAATAACTAAATAAACAACGCAAAAGCCCCAAAAATAAAGACATTGTAAATACAATTATTGAAAAAAATTCCTATAAACTATAGATAAACTAAAACTGGTTAAAATTCACGACCTTTTGACTTAGCTTAATGATATAAAAACAAAGAGTAATATCAAACTGACGACGCATAAAAAAGTAAAGCTTATCTGAGAAAGAAAGTCGGAATTCTTTTTAATGGGTGGATGAATAAAGGGCTGGTATAACTAAGGCCTATCCAATTGGGGAAAAAAGATGGAATATTATGTTCAAATAGCATGTAATTTTCTGTATGAACCTTTATATAAAATAAAGTCTCATACAAGAATTGCAGTCGCGCTTAGAATTCACATGTATTTTATTATTACAGTGACGCTTAGATTTCACGTGTGTTTTATTTAAAAAAAAAAAAAAAAAAAAAAGAATAGTTTTAACTATTTAACGGACAAAGCATTTTCATTGCTAAGATATTGAAATAAATGAATGACACTGATAATTGCTAAAAAATATATTTGATATTGGAAAAAAGTGATTTTTCATAAGTAAAATAAAATGGATTTTTTAAAATTAAAATTCCGGTGTCGCTGTTGCATATCGGAATTAAAATTTTGTGGTTTCGTAGTGAAACCAATGAACGTTAAAGGGTTAACAGTATGCGTACTCTTCAAAATACCTTTTACTAGAAATTTTGTAAAGTAATATTTGTCTTATTCAACGAAAAAATAAATCTATCTTCAGATATAGCGACCAGTACTTCGCAAAATTCCTCGTACTAAAAAACTGAAAATCCAATGAATCCCTTGATATGTACGAATCATTTTATACACTTAGCTGACTAATATTTCTTTCAAATAATGCCTATTTTTTTCATATTTCTAACAGAAATTTTAATCATTTATCATCGTTTTTCTATAACAGGAATTTTTGGCTAAATGAATCAGAAAAATATTCGGATTAAATAATGCGAAATTTACAATATATGTTTACTGGTACAGATAAGAAATCGTGATTGGAATATCGATGCCTGTACGTGGTACGGGCAATTCATGATTGGCAAAAACACGTTGCCCATATGGCGTAAAGGCGAATCAAGGAATCGGTTAACCCTTTTCGGCGCAGTGTGTCCGGTCTGGATACACATAATTTTAATTACAAACTTGCAATTGGAACCAATAATATTTTAATAAAATCTTGCTTTTACAATAAAAGCTTAAATTAAGGGCTGTTTGATGTCTTAAAAAGTCGTTTGTAAACAGTGTTGTCATATTGGGGGTTTTGTCTCCATTTTGGGGGATTTTGAACCTCCAGGGGAATTTTTTGGGGTCAAGTAAATCTTGGGGACATGTTTGGGGATTATGAAAATATGGTGCTATAGTGCTTTCGCAACCGAGAGGGGAGAAATTTTAGGGATAGTTAGGGAAAACCTCTAAGATACTGATAACGAACTATGAAAGGCAACCATTTCGTTTCTACTTCAGTACCATTGAAGTCAAAAAGATTTTTACTGTAGTGTGAGGCGCGGGGGGGGGGGGGGAACTTTACAACTAATTCTTCCCAGATCGGTATACGATAAGCAGTGGGGTGGGATTGACTTCTTTTTTACTTTCTGATTTATTTCGTTTTTACTTCTTCGCAATTCTAAACTTATAATTATTGAAAGAAGTTTACGAAAAAAAAATGTATGCCTTTTTTTAAATTTATTTACTTAACACCTTGATTTCAAAGTTAAATTTCTCAAAAACAAAGATCAATAGAATTATGCAGTAAACGGTTTGTTTATCAGGTAAGCTGTAAAAATCTTATACAAAAGTTTCGAACGGTAAATATTTTGAAAAGAATGTGTTCTGGTTGCAAAGAATGCTTTGATTTGACATTTTTCTTGCTTTAGATTGCTGCCAGAGAACGTGTTTTTCGGCTTAAAATTTCATAGTTTTTTTAAATTAAATTTTTGAAATTTCGAAATTCTAAGAATTTACTTCGAAAAATCTATAAAAATTTGCACTGTAAGCTGAAAAATTATTTCTCTGCAGGCAATCTAAAACAAGAAAACTGTCAAATCAAAGCATTCTATGCAATCAGAACGCAATTTTTTCAAAATATTCACTGTTTGAAATTTCTGTATAAGATTTTTACAGCTTACCTAATGAAAAAAACCGTTCATCGCATATTACTATCGATCTTTGTTTTTGAGAAATTTAATTTTGAAATCAGGGTGTTTTTTGCTGGAAACCCTGTACTTTACTTCTTCGCAATTCTAAACTTATAATTATTGAAAGAAGTTTGCGAAAAAAAAAAAAAAAAAATATGCCTTTTTTAAATTTATTTACTTACAGAAACAAATTGATTTATCACGGGTAAAAGAAAAATGAAATAATTATATAATTTTCTGTTGATTTTTTTTATGAAATGTTAAAATTCTAATAAGTTTATTTACATTAGTTTTTACTTCATTTACTATATTTACATTTCAAGTAATGTTAATATTCTTAAAAAGATTTTCCGAATACAATAAACTCTGTTTAAAGCGGAATCAATCGATACCAAGAAAAATTTCCGTAGTAGACAACTTTCCGCCTTAGACAAATTTTACTCTATGTCTATGGATTTGCAGGGACTTGAGAATCTTTCCAAAATTAATAATGAATTTTCATAATACACAGAGTCCGCCTAACAGAATTTAATGAACTTGTAAAAAATATGAACTAACTTTTAAAGAGCTGTCTGAGATCGATTGAGATTGATTTTTTACTTTTTAAACTAAAATATTTTTCTGTGAGATGAAATTTTTGGGCAGTAATTATTCTAAAATATTTTTTTATTTGTCATAGATAATTTGTACAGCACATTATACTGCTACAAAAGTTTTCTCTGAAAGAGAAAAATTTATCTGAAGATTTAAGAGCATTTTGATTATTTTGTATCCCAAAAAATATATAAACTTTTAAATAATAAATCATTATCATATTAAATTTCATTCTGCTGCACACACATTAAGAACCACTAGATCAGTAAAAAGAAGGAACATACAAGTATGCCTATTTTAAGAAATTATCAATAAATGCATACGCTGTTTTTTTATGATATAATAGAAATTTTGGATTTGTTTAATGTATATACATATTTAATTAATATTAATATTTAATTAATCACTTTATTAATTATAAAACTGCTTGAAATCTAAACTGGTTGTTTCTGTCACATTTCCCATTTCATGTTTATTTATAAACACATAATGTAACGCCGCCTTACAGAAAGTTTAATCAACTTTATCGGTTTTTAAACTTTTTAAAATAAAAAAGTTCAGTAAAATATCCCTTAAAAATAATGCCAACACGTGTTACTTTGTTTGTTTGTTATGTTTTATTTAATAAAGTGTCAGAAAGTTTCGTGTTCTTGAGTGAAGAAAAATACATTTCTCAGAACAGCCTTAACGGATTGTTTAGGAAAAAATTCACATTAAACCAGAACCCATTAGAAAATACTTTCTCTTATAAGCAAGCCTTTTTAAAGAACACATTTAACACAAAGTCGAATTTTTATTAGTTTAACTATTCTAAAATAACAACATGACACTTGAAGTTAACTATCGACCTATTATTTAGCTGCGAATAAATATATTTTAATATAAAAGATCATGATATAATTATGTAATACAACTGCTTATAATAATATAAGCTCAATTCCTTTTAGAAATCGAAAAAATAATAATAATAGCACATCTTAAAATATACATTAACAAGTAGGAAAAATCATGCGTTAAGCATAGATTATGAAACACTTTTAACACTTCCTGGAATCTTGAACAAAACTTCGTTATTTAAATAAATAAGTGTTACTATCGATACCCCAAATATGTATTTCGATACTTTTGAACAGACCTGTATTTGATCTGCCGGTTGATATATATCCTATATAATGCGAAAGTTTAGTTTAGCAAGAAAATTGAAATTTCTCTTTCAACAATTTATACTAATGTATGAAAAATACTTCAGTACTTTTGTCCGGCCCTGTAGTTTATCTAGAAATTTTCATTACACGGCAGCATTTTCTTAAAGTTTAGTTCAAACAAAAACACTTTTAAAACTATTTAAATCACACTTCCAAAAAATTATCACCCATGGGTGACCATGTAGATAATTCTTTGGATGACCCTGCATATAATTTTATTTATACGCCACAAACATTTTTTAGTAACCTGAAAGCAGTTCAAAAATGCATCACTATTTAAAAATTGCCTTTAAGTAAATTACCCTCATATCCAGTAAGGTTTGCGAGCTCTCTTGTGTAATCCTGTATATCAACTATAGCATTTATACACACCATATAATATTCAGACATTTAGTAAAACTTAAGTTTCTTTCGAAAAATAATTTATATAAACTTTATACATATATGAGCTGATTTGCGCCTGTTGTATTGGGATTGTTTAATTTATACATTTAGTCAAAGCACTATGCATATATATATATATATATATATATATATATATATATATATATATATATATATATATATATATATATATATATATATATATATATACTTTTATAAATACATCCAAAGTTAATCAGACAATACCATTAAATAAACCAATGAAACCAGTATTTTTACAATCATATTATTAAAAACGGTTGAAGTTTGAAGTGAAATAGAAGGCAGATAACCAATAAATATAACCAAAGTAATTCAGATATTACCATTCAATAAACCAATGAAACCAGTATTTTTACAATCATCTTATTGAAAACAGTTGAAGTTTAAAGTGAAATAGAAGGCAGATTACCAAAATAATAAAGGATAAATGGACATTAGAAGGCTTTTTCATTAAACTAGTCTTCAGGGATGCATAATTTAATGAAAAAGCAAAAGCATCCAACCAGTTTCTGTTATGGAACGTTCTAAAAGTTAAGAAATTCGTTCCACAATGCACCCGACTGGCTGGAAGCTATTTACTATGACAAATTAGTAAAAAGATGCTCATTGAGAAAATAAAAACAATGACAAAATAACAATAATATAATTTTTCTTAAAAAAAAGCATATATATACTAAAATATATACCATACCCAAATCCTATCAAGATGAGTTCAAGTGAATCCATATATACTTTTATAAATATAACCAAAGTAATTCAGATGTTACCATTCAATAAACCAATGAAACCAGTATTTTTACAATCATCTTAATGAAAACAGTTGAAGTTTGAAGTGAAATAGAAGGCAGATTACCAAAATAATAAAAGATACATGGATAAATGGACATTAGAAGGCTTTTTCATTAAACCACTCGTCAAAAGTGCATAATTTAATGAAAAAGCAAAAGCATCCAACCAGTTTCCGTTATGGGACGTGCTAAAAGCTAAGAAATTCGTCCCACAATGCACCCTACTGGTCGGATTTTATTTACTGTTACAGATTAGGAAAAAAGATATTCATTGAAGAAAATAAAAACAATATGACATAATAATAATAATATAATATTTCTTAAAATTATATATATACTAAAATATTTACCATACTTATACCTAGTTTGATGTGAAGTTCAAGTGAAACTCAGTTAAGAGTTAAAGTGGATATAAATTACATGTGACTCTGTAGCAGGTAAGGTTACAGTCAGAGTTATAAGTTGTATAAATAATAAAATTAAAATTGTAACAATAATTGTATTAAAAAATTAGCAGATCATATATTATACCATAAATAGTCATTATACATTTAGCAAAAAATAATTGCTACTGTTAGTGGTATTATATTTTTTAACAATTATTAATATTACTATATTAATTATTTAACTAAAAAATATGTTACTACAACTTCAAGTACAAAATACAAAAAAAAAAAAGTTTTTTAGTGCTGCTATCTATATGATTAATATATTAATTAAATTATATATTTATAGTGCTGCCATATATATTTTATTGATTAAGATAAATATTATCGGAATAAAATAAATTATTTAAAGGCTAAAAAAATTTTAAGAATAATTTCTATTCTAATATTTTACAAATAATTTCTTTAAGACAAATGCAATAGACAACCATATCTTATTTCAATAACTTGATCATTTTTAAGTTATGCAGATTAATTTTAGGTAAACATAAATTTTAATTCTATGTGTAAAGTTAAATATTTTGTTAATATAAATGTATAATAATTAACCATTGCATATTATCCAGACAACACCGCCCTCATCCGAAATCCAATATCTAACCCACCCATCCATCCTATTATACACATTTTTTAATTTTTTTGCATTTGTAATTTTTTTTTGTATTATCTTTATTTTTTTATACATTTTTTATACATTTTTTACGCAATGTGTTAATTAGTTTTAAGATCATATAATAACTTATTACATATTAAAGTTTATAGGAGAATATAGACATATATATATACAGGGTGTTTCGCTACCAGACCAACAAACTTTGAGGGGTGATAGTAGACATAAAGACAAACATTATTAACCCATTAACGCCCAAATTATTTTCTTCGTTAAAATTTAAATTTTGTATTTCCCACCAGTTTTAAAATCAAATTAACTTTTATCTAAATTTATCGAGAATTCTGTCTCATAAAACAAGGTATATATTTATCTTCCTCTTTACTGGTGGGAAAACCGCTTTCTTGCTTTTTTGTAACCGTCCTCAAAAAAGGACGCTGGGCGTTAATGGGTTAAATAGGAAACCATGGGGCGCAAACGTCTTCTGTAGGAGGTAGAGGCCATTAAAGTTTAAGGTCCAAAAATTCAAAAGCTGATAAAAATTAGACAAAAGGGTCGATTTGTTTGCGGTTTTCTCTAAAATCATTCTTTATATCACGATTTTTAATTTTTTTTAATTTTAAAGGTTAAGTTCAAAAATTGTCGATAGAGGGCGCTTTGGAATTTAGAGTAACGAACAAATACTTTTTGCCGTTCTTTTGTGCATGGGGTTGAAATTATTCTAAAGTTTAGACCTTAAGTTAAATTTTAAGCCCAAAATCGGAAACACAGGGATCGGTTAACTAGCGAAAATTTAACTGTGAACCGAGGGTGAGATTTTAAACGCTCATAAACATTGGACAAACTAATCGATTTTGTTGCGGTTTGCGTGTAGGACATTCCCTTGGTAGTTATTTTATTCAAAATGACGTACAGCTTTCATGTCCTCATTTTTTGATAGAGGGCGCTTCCGACACATGTCCGACATTTCAATGGTATTACTCCTCGGTGTTTTACTACCAGACCACCATACTTCCAGGAAGTGTAAGGGATGCAAAGACGACTCGGAATCACACAGGAATGTAACGTTGAAAATTGCTTTTTTGCATGTTACGTTTAAAAAAAAGCAGAGAAAAAACAACAGAAACAAGCAGATAAACACCAACATGTTAAAGTGACAGAACAAAGTTTATCTAAAGATTTTACTGCAAAAAGTGTTCGAAATTACGACCAGAAAAAGTCCGGCAAACTTGAAAGCGACAGTAGATGGCGCTGCGATTTTCTTGCCGTACATTGCGCTGAACGGTAATGCGCGTGAAAGTATCTCTTTCGTTGGGCAGCTCTATGTGGTTCCAGCACGATCGGGCTCTTCCACATTTTACCAATGATGTTCACCGATACCTCAACGTAACACGTAACATATGGACAGCGGTGGATAGGTCGTGGTGGCCCGGTTTATTGGCCTGACAGAGCACTGGACTTATCAAGTATGAGCTTCTTCTGCTGGGGTCACATGAAAAGTTGGGTGTATGAGAATCCCGTACCATCAATTAAAGATTTAGCAGCTCGTATTTCTGTAGCTTCCGGAAATCTATCAAAGATTCCGGGAATCTTTCAAAGCGTGAGGAATTACATGCGACGCCGCTGTCAAGCATGTCGAATTACTTTTGGCAGTAATTTCGAACATCTTTTCTAGTAAAACCTTTAAATAAACTGTTTTATGTCATATTAACGTGTTGTTGTTTCTCTGCTTGTTTCTGTTTTTTGTTGTTGTTGTTGTTGTTGTTTGTTTGTTTGCTTCCTTTAACCATAACTCGCAAAAAAACATTTTCAACGTTACATTCCTATGTGTTTCCGAGTCGCTTTTGCATCCCTGACACTTCCTGGAAATATGGTAGTCTGATAGTAAAACACCCAGGAGTAATGCCATTGAAATGTCGGACATGTGTCAGAAGCGCCCTCTATAAAAAATGAGGACACCACAGTTGTACGTCATTTTGAATAAAATAATTACAAAGAGAATGACCTACACGCAAACCGCAAGAAAATCGATTAGTTTGTCCAATGTTTATGAGCGTTTAAAATCTCCCCCTCGGTTCACAGTTAAATTTTCGCTAGTTAACCGATCCCCATGTTTCCGATTTTGGGCTTAAAATTTAAGTTAAAGTCTAAACTTTAGAATAATTTCAACCAATTCAATATTTATGAACAGCCCTGTATTTGACCTGTAGGTTTATATACGAATTATATAATAGGGAAATTTATTTTATCAAAAAACTCCAAACTGGTTGAAATTTCTCTTTCAGCAGTTTATACTACAGTATTAATTGATAAATGAAGTATACTTATATAATTTTGTTCACCCTGTATTTTTTCTAGTATTTTTATAACACGCCAGTATTTTGCTAAAATTTAATTCAAACAAAAACATTCTTAAATTAATTAAATTACATTTACAGAAATTATTATCCATATTTGTCCAGAAATTTGGCAAAAATTCTCTGAACTGTTCGAAAGCCATTCCAAAAGCAACTTATCAATGCAAAGTTAGTTTGCAAATTTGAAACTCGACATATGGTAGCGATTGATATTTGTAAGTTTATCTGTTGATAATTCAATTATAGTCTAATTATTTTTCTAATATTTTTCTTTGAAATAGTTTTTCCATTGCAATTAATCTATTGATAATTCAATTATTGTCTTATTATTTTTCTAATATTTTTCTTTGAATTATGTTTTGAATTGCGATTAATTGGGCAATATAGAAATCAGTTTTAGGTTTATCCTGATTTCTATTCAGAAATTAATCGCAATTAATGTGTCTATTGAGCATTGCCCTTGATAATGAGCTAAAGACCACATTTCTAATATTATTCCAATTTGAGCCAACTTCTATGTTTGATATATTTTGTCATTAACGAGTTATTCCACATATTGATGTTGATTTGTAGTATTATCTAATGGTTCTATATATATATGTATATATATATATATATATATATATATATTATAATAGACTATTAGCTTAAATCCTTTAAGTAGAATTTTATATCTATCATTTTACACTATCACTAATAAATAAATGTCATTCTGGTACAATTTACCACATTACCGCTTTTAAAGAATTAACCTCCTTAACTTCGTCTTTTTATGAAAGACAAGAACGAAAAGATTCTTTTTTCTTTTTGACCCAAAGACTGCAATTTTCGTTGCAAAGCCTTCTATCCTTAATTTCTTAAAGCAATTTTTCCCGCTTTATTTACATTTATTCTCCTCGAATATACCCCAGATTTTAATCTGATCACAAATTTATGCTTCGTAGACAAGACTGTTCTGATTGGCTGGTGAATAATATCAATACATACTATGTTCACATACCGCTTAGAGTGAATATTCTCTTTAAGCGGGAGAGCATTAGACACTCTTTCAAAGGAGTGACTATTCACTCTCTAGAAACATGCATTTTAGAATGTACGTTTATGAGACAGGATTCCGTAACATGAATATTCCACTTTTACAAGTTTTACTTTACTTCATTAAACAGTTGTGAAAATTCCCTTTCAGACAAATTTTTTTTGAAATTTAATGGTATGGGAATTCATATAAAGCGGGCGGCGGCGACACAAATGACTGCTGACGAAAGAGTGACTACGTAATCGAGTTACGATATAAAATCATGATGTAGGACAATAATACTAGGTGTAGATTAAGAAATAACTAATCTGCTTCGGTATTTCTTGTTACGATATTAGCAATAGCGGGCGCCAACTCGTCATTTTGACGTCACTATCACGTCATCAAGTTACGAGATGAGATTGATGCCAAATTAAAGATAAAATAAAGTATTTTAAGAAGTTTTGATCTACTTGCGCTGGTAGAAACCCTTTTAAGACTAAAATTTATAACAGAAAAAAAGTCAATTTACAATAACTATCTTATAAACATAGTATTTTGCATTACATTGCAATATGTATTTCTTCGCCTTTGACTATCAAGATGAATCAGTGGTTTAAAAAAAGCTTATAACAATAAGAAACAAGTTGGAAATTGCACGTAAAGCGTAGCAAATGAGGTGCGTTTGTTGATAACGAAGTTTTAAAATATTCAGATCTTGCTGATATCGTAGAGCGTACTTTGGATACAGTATAATGGTCGAAATCTTTGTGTTCCTGTAAATATGCAAGGAGTAATTTTTATTATACTTCATTAACGTCTATCTTATTCATAAAATGTGAAGTAGTTTAATATAATTAAAACACTCCCCAAACAATGTTTCACATTGTTTAATGTTATAACATTATTTAGTGGAATACATTTGTGTGGCCCTGTAATTTAATAATAAATATTCTTTGCATCACAGCTTGTACAAAATGTATTTTTTAGTACATATTTCATAGATTCATGTCAATTCTGTTATATTCAAATGAGTGTAACACCATTAAAATGCATTTGAAACTTTTTTCCCCATTGACCGTAATGTAACGGAATACTTTTGATTGTCCCTGTAATTGATCAATGCATCCGATTTTCATAACATTTGAAACGACTCGACAAAATTATGTAATAAATATAAGTTTTAAATTTCAAACGATTAAAATGCATTTGAAACTTTTTTCCCCATTGACCGTAATGTAACGGAATCCTTTTGATTGTCCCTGTAATTGATCTATCTATACGATTTTCATAAAATTTGAAATGACTCGACAAAATTATGTAATAATTATGTATTTTAAATTTCAAACGATTAAAATGCATTTGAAACTTTTTTCCCCATTGACCGTAATGTAACAGAATCCTTTTGATTGTCCCTGTAATTGATCTATCCATCCGATTTTCATAAAATTTGAAATGACTCGACAAAATTATGTAATAATTATGTATTTTAAATTTCAAGCGATTCGGTTGGGTAGTTTTTGCGTTGTTATATGCGGACGGGCAGACAGACAGACAGACGGACAGACAGACAGACAGACGGACAGACAGACGGACGGACTGAGCGACAACAATAGGTGCTACGTATTTACATAATTACGAACGCACCTAAAAAATGACTGCTTCGGCATAACTCTATACAAAGCGACATGAATGGGGCGCTAATCCTCTATTTTGACAACACTATCACATCATTTCAGCTATAGCTTGAAATTTTGTCGTAAGTTATCAAGTCGCGACTCGATGAAGTGATGGTACATCAAAATTGGGAATTGGCACCCTACTCAGCTCATCATGTACCAAGATATTATGAGGCAGACTGAAACATTTGTATTGTAATAGTCGATGTGTGTAAAGTGCCAAAATTTCAAGCAGCAATTCATCTGCTAAGACGAAAACCTATGGAAAACAGAATTTTTCACCAATATTTGTGCTTTTATCTTGACAAATTTTACTATATATATAACCTGAAAAAAATTGGATCTTCCCCCCCCCCCCCGCCCGAAACGAAATCCTGGCTACACCAGAACTTCTGTCGCTCAGGACACATGCCCTCTAGCCCCTGTAGTTTTGGCCATGCGTAAAAGTGTTAGACAATATGCATTTATCTTGCTGAATCTCAGACAGAAATCTAACTCCTTTTTGTTTTGGTTACAAACTTTATAAAAAGATGATTTTCAAATTTTTTCAACATCATATTGTTACAACTGAGGAAAAAAGAGATAATATCTTCTTTTTAGCACTTTCCAACAAAGTTGAAAAGTGCTCATGCATTCGGTTTGTCAGTCCGTCTGTCCGTCTGGCCGGATGGCCATCTGTCCGTCTGTCCGCGCTCTAACTCCCGTCATTATACTCGGATTGCTATGAAAATTTTATACATTATTGATATTTACCCTAGCACGAACCCTATTGAAAATGAAGTTTCCACCATGATTAATTTATTTACAGGGATAGTCAAAAGTTTTCCATTACATTAAGGCCTATGGTGAAAAATCGTTCAAATGAATTTTAAAGGTGTTACACCCAGTCAAACATACTCCTATTCATATGGATTCGCAAAGTGCACTAAAATATGCATTGTGTAATGTATGCAGTGAAAAAATAGCTATTATTCATTTACAAAGCCGCACAAAAGAATTTCATTAGATAATGTTAAAGGGGGAATTGCGTGCGACATATTTTAAATATATTAAACTGTTTCATGCATAGTAAAATTAATGGATTTCACTGAAGCTTAATATAAATCACACGATACCGTCTTGCATAATATGAAATACATAGCATTTACAGGGCCATACAAAAGATTTCAAATAGTATAATCTTTCCGAAGTACCGTATATGTTTCCGATGATGGCTCATGGTCGGATGAAATGCATTTTAATTATGATATTTGCGTTTAGGTTTCACTAAATGTATGCACATTATATGGTGTGCATAAATGTTATGGTTGATATACAGGGCTACCAAAAGAGTTCGCCAACGTTACTGAATATGAGCGTAAATTACTTAAACCTGGTTCTTAAATACGTTGTGCATTTTTACGTTGAATTGCATTCAATTTACTGAGAAATGTTTGCAGAATATAGATAAAAGGATATACAGGGCCACGCAAAGAATTCGTTACATGGACGCCTATGAATTATAATTTATGAGAATGTGATTTCACTTGTTTTAAGAGTATTTCAATTAAAAATAAATTTTAGCTTTATCCTGACGTGTATTAAAGGTACAAGGTAAACTACAGGGCAGAACAGAAGTATTCAAGTATGTTTCCATCTAAAAGTATCAATTGCTGAAAAAGAAATTTCAAGCTATTGTGCATTTCCTTGCTAAACTAAATTTTCCCATTATATCAACTGACAGATGAAATACAGGGCTGTTTAAAAGTACTGGGATACATACATACTTGGGTATTATTGGCTATACATTATTATTTCTTGAAATAACAATGTTTTGTTAAAGATTTCATGAAGTGTTGGAAAGTGCTTCATAATCTACGCATGATTTTTCTTACTTGTTCAATCTTGTTTAGTCTTTCTTTATTTTTCATTTTTTATTTACTGACATACTAGGAAACACTTGTAAAATTGCATAATTTTCTCATGTGACAAGTTCCAAAAACTGATATTTTGACTAATGTTTAAGTAATGTTTTAAAAAATGCTGATAAACTCACAACAATAACGTGATGATAATGGGGGAAAAACTGCCTAAGTTTTGATACTTTTGTTTATTCTATTAATTCAATAAATGTGAAAGATTTTATAAAGCTTTTGCGTAAACATACAGAATCGCAGTGTCCGATCCTCACTTAGAGGTATGCACGGGTTGAAATTTTAAGGCACGGACCCGATGGAAACCCGGCCCGGTGTTAAACTAAAAAGTTCGACCCGACCCGTACACAAAATCAGAAAAAAAACCTCACCTGGCGGGACACAATTTCTACTATTTCCAAAAAATTCAGATTTTTATGTTCTAATTAAGATTCTTTTAAAGAATACTGTATATATATTTATGGGATGATTTTAGAGTATATTTTACAGAAAATACACATTAGCAACTGTCAGATTCTGAGCAAACATCTGCTACAGATTGGAATTTCTGTTATTTCTCTATCTTAATATTCTATGCATTGTACCGGCTGTGTACTGGAATTTTCAAGGTGACATTCTTTCTTTGTTAAAATGAGAATTGACAGGTGATCATGTGCAGGTGGTGAAGTGAGAAAGAGAATATTGCCGAGAGGCGTGTTCATCCGTCAGCGATGTATGTGAATGATGAGCAAACAAGGAACATGCCACGAATCAAGAAAGCAATGTGGAATGCGTCCAATGGAGAAGCTCCACAGGGGGGGGGTGTACATTGGGGGAAAAGCAGTGATTTGAGAAGAGCAAGGCTTGTCTGAGATTTTGGCAGTTCGTATCTGGGCTCGTACCTAGAGAGCAGTGTAGGACAGAGGTCCTTGCAGAGAGTTCTCTGTGTCGGAGAGCGTAAGCAGTTCGTATCTGGAGAGCAAGGGATACAGACATCGCGGCGTGTAGTGCTCTGGGCCGAATAGCGTAGGCCGAGTATCCATGTGTTGGGAGATTCGAAATTGATCTCCGGAAAAGTGAATCTAACGTGCATTGAGTGTGAGGGAGAAGGTGTAATTTGAACAGTACACAGCCAAACGTTTACTGTATTTAATTTAACGTTGAACCGGATCACCTATATCCTAGTTGTATCTGTATATAATTGTAAATAATGCATTTCTTGTGTACATATAGTATAAATAAACTGTTAATTCAGTTAACTGACAGCGTCGGTGTTCATTTACACAATCCTCACAGTGGGTGACCGATATCACCTAATAATATCGGTGGTGGCAGCTATAACTACTATGGACTTTCTTCAAAGTTGTGCGGGCTGAGAGGAACGTCCAACAGCAACATTAATGATTACTTCGATTCTTTGACTTTCAACATTTAATTAAAGTTTCATTTGAAAAAATATATGGTTTGAAATACAGGGTATAAAAGAAAGTTAAAAACATCATAACTTTTGAAGCCGTATAATATGAGTATATTTATGAAAATATTTCTACGTCAATTTATTAAAGATTTCTTCAAATCCGAAGGAACTACTTTCATATACATTTCTGAATTCATTTCTTTTTTGTAAATTCATAACATTAGCAGGTGTTTTTATTCAGAAACTACATAATCGAATAGCGATATCCATTATTTGATACAAGCAATTAAGAAAATAATATCAAGGTTAGCGTTTTGTATAGAATTTCCGGAAGCGACAGCATAAGAAGGGAGAAAAATGCGCAACTATCTGACAAGAATCTCTCATATCTCAAAAATATATACAAGTATCTTATTTACTCAAAATGAAAAACTCTATCAGATTCCAAACACCTGCAATAATCAGGCTTGTTAGTTTTATACTTTTCAGTTAAATATTTGTCAGAAAATGTGTCAAACTTTTCTTTTGCGTTTTTGAAAAGTGAATTTAAGAACCACCAAGAAGAATGTTTCCAAAGATAACGTTAACATAAGTTTTTTATCGCTATTAATAATTTTACAAATCATGTTGTCTGCCCCTACACATCTTGAGAAAGTCAAAGTCTAGTCCGTCCTGGCTCGATTATATATAGAAAAACAATGCCAACCTGAGCTCGGGCTGGTACGAATCTACTAAAAAAATATTAAGCTCGGATTCGCCACAATGTAACTGTCCGATGCCTATCTCTACACTGTACAAGTTATATTTCTGTGTTCATGTTGTCAAACTAATATCAGCTTGTGTCGCACATTTATACTTATTCTCGTTAAAGTCGTATTCATTGAAAATAGCTCGTATTTTATCGTTTGCACCGAAATTTTTAAAACAGACCGGCAGGCCCGCTAAATTTCTTTATCGGTCCGGCCCGTATGGTCCTTTCAATTTTTCTGCCTGTCCGGTCCGTTTGTCGATCCGGCCCATCCCACTGAAAAAAAAATTCTAATTCTGCCAGCCCGGTTCATTAGAAAATTTGTAAAAATTCCGCCGGGCCGGGTAACGGACCTTGGGCCGGTCCCGTGGAGACCTCTACCCTCACTTACTGTACAGTTTTTAAGAAAAAAAAGAAATAATTTTCTAGTTATCAAAATTGAAATAATTATCTCTTATATTATTTCTTATGTCTTATATTCTCTAAAATTATTTCGAAATTGAAATAATTTCTAGTTATCAGATAAAAATTGATGCGGCATCGACCCTCCCCTCCACTCCCACCCGAAAAAAACTAAATTTTCAGAAATTTTACAGAATAAACAAAATAATGCAATATTTGCCGTTTAAATAAACTACGGTTGTTGAATAGATTTTGATTCAACAATATGGCGTACTGCGAATAAGCTAAAAATACTACTACTAGCATTAGTTAGTCATAAAAGTGGCTAATTTCATTTACTAGCCATTGATATGAACGGTAATTTCTGCATTTGTTTTAGCTCTTGAAGGAGGTTTAATTCTGACTACCTCCCCCCCCCCCTTTTGATGAGCAAGTGTGAAATGTGTTTTAAAATACAACATTTTTTTTTCTTTACTTTAGCTTTAATTTGCAATTTTTAGCATTTATTAAAGTTTGAAAATGAAAACAGACAATCCTAATTACATTGTTTTATTGAACTCAACTTGATTTGTTTATGTAAAAATGCAAATTTTCAATAGTGTTTTTAAATCGCATTTGATGTACTAGAATTATATATGTATAAATACTTTTACAAATAAAACCAAAGTAACTCAGATATTACCACAACAAAAATTTATTGAAACCAGTATTTATACTGTCTTTATTTATATATTCAAAATTTATTTATATAAAAAGAAAAAAAAAGTACAAATCTTTTGATGGCAATTCAATGTTATAATTTTTAATGATGTAATTTTTTCACATATAATGTTATTCTAATATTAGAATATAGGTTTTTTTTTTTTTTTTCCAGTATTCGTGTGTTTGTGGAAAGGAAATATTATTAGTGCTTTTTAAAAATTATAAAAAAAAAAATGGTAACTAAATTTCTTTTCTGAAATATGAAGTAAAATGAATCGAGATTTTTAAATGAATTGAGAATTTTAAAAATAAAATTGGAAATATAAACTTAAAAAATACCAAAAACATGCCTGAAAAAGATTGTTAAAATACTAAAAATTCTAATTCTGTAAAGCATTTTTTAATCAAACTATTTTACCTTTATCAACATTAAAGAGCATTTCTTCGATTTAAAATACAACATATTTATATGCAATGTTTTTCCTAATATAAGCAAAGCAAAGAGCTACAATCACAACGACAGAGTTTACATTTACAATCATAAATTGGTACAACTTCAATACCTTGTAAAAAAACAATTTTCCTTTTCTACCCCGAAGTGATTGATTACACTTTGACATCTAAGGCTGCGGGCACACACACAGTTTTTCGCACTAACTTCTTGCGCTATCTTTGATCTTTCGTTTCGGCGCTTTGATGTATAAATTGCACTTCTAGTGTACTGAATCTGAACTTCAAGAGAGGAATATCAGTTGACAGGTTTACGACCGAAGATGGAATAGATAAAAGTTCCCCTTCCTTTGTCAAATTGGTAGGGTCAGTCCTTCAAAAACCATTTAACGAGGTTTCACCCTTGTTCAGTTCGAAAACAATGATTGATTGATTGCTCTTTTAGTGTAATAAAAACTAGTGCCGTTCGTCTAGACCTTAAGAGTTACAGTTGACCCTTAGAGTTGACCTTTGTTACCCCCCAACAGTTAAACGTAGAAAGGGGATACTGTTTTTTTGTTTGATAGTTTTAGAGATAAATTTCAACAAAGATGGGGGGTGTTTAGGTTTGACTTTTCAAACCATTCTAAGTCATAGATTAGAAATAGGGAAAAAGTTGCGATTGCGGTATTAAACCGAAAATATTTGGGGTAAAACTTGGGGAATTGTTATCATAATTTCAATTTTCACTTTCAGACATTTGACAATATTGGATCTGTCTCGAATTCAATTTTGGTTTCGAAAACGAAAATAAAATACGGAAATAATAGATATAAATCATTCTTGTGATCGTCCTTACTGTTTATATGTACAACAGATTCATCATGATCTGCATTCGGCTATCCCCCATTTGAATTTTCAGATAAGTGATTCAGATTTTTATGTCATCGCGGACAGAAATACAATTCATTTAATAGTATAGATTTATACAACAAAAATAAAAACAATTTTATAACCTTTTTTGTTGTTATTGTTTTTAGCTTTGAATGTACATGCAAAATTCTGTTGATATTAAATAGGGGTTTTTTTTTTTTCATAAATGGGGAATTTTTTCAAAAATATGCTTGATTTGGGGAAAAATTTAAGTTTAAATTTGTTAAAAAAATTTTATAACGGAAAATTGAAAATTGAGAACTTGCCTTTTTGAGTAAAAATTGTGTTGGGGGACTTTTTCAGAAAAAAGGCCTGATTTGGGAGAAATTTCGGAAATTTTGGGGAAATTGACTTTTGACAATCTGGCAACACTGTTTGTAAATACCGGTGTCAGTCGATAATTTCTCATTTCACTAACAGAATTTGTCCGCACCGGAAAGGGTTAAATCATTGAGTTGTGAATAAAGAGGCGGAGACACATAGTGTATCGCCTGTCTGTTGCGAGTTAAGTAACTGAGGAGGTTGTCACGAAATGAAAGTAGTTCCTTTTAACTGCTTAACTGATTTGCTCGTACACTGTTCGAACAAGACGAATTTCATTAATTCATCATTTAAAGCTTTTTGACACAACTATTTTTTTTTTTAATTTAATGGCATACTATTCAAAGGTAGAAATGTTTAGAATAAGTATTACGAATATTTTATCTTAAGAAAAAGTGGTGTAACTTCGTTCTTTCAATTTATTGCATGTAAAAAAAAGGAACCAGCTAAGGGGTTAATCCGCGGGTGAAAACATCCACCACTAAACTTAAATAGAAAACTTCGTTTTATTTTAGCGTCTTATTCATGGGAAATTTCTCTCACAATTATGGTGCAATGTTTACAATGTTTACACTTGATACTATTGAAACTTATGCCTGGAACATTCTTTTTCAAAACACCCCGCATTATCTTAACCCGTGAGGTGGTTTGCCTGAACGGCGTTCGGGCAAGACGAATTTGCGGATTGCATCATTTAAAGCTTTTTCACACCACTATTTTTTAAAGAAAATTTTCTTGCTATTGAAAGGAGGAAATGTTTAGACTAAATTTTACGAATACTTTATTTAAATAATAGTTGTGTGAATCCGCTATTTTCAATTTATTGAACAGAAAATAATAAACGAGTTAAGAGGTTAATGTAAAATTGCCAGTTTTTCTTTTTATATCTGCAGGTAATAAATACTTTATTGTTTATTCCACAGAAAGCAACATTATTTTTCTAAAATGACTCTACTCACCGTATCAAAGTCATCCACGTTGTCAATGTGCTGTGCTATAAACATGGCATTTTTGATGGATTTGAGAATTTGTTTAGGGTACTTGGTTCTCTCTGCTCCGGGACTGGAGTCTAGTTCCCGAATCATAATTTTAGGATCGTCCATAGAAGCTGACGTTCGGATATCTAGCAGTGAGGATGAACTTTCTCTGATCATTCGCGATATTTTGCGATCCATATGTTCTTCTGAAAAAATGAAAGAAACATTAATAAATGTTATCTAAAACATTATAGCGACCATTCAGAAACTGATATTTTCAAAATTTTAAACTTGTAAATAAATTCTATATTTTAAAATAATAATAATAACAAACATCCTTTTTATGATGATTAAAACGTGGCTTACATAATAGTAGAGTCATACACTATGTACTCCATCGTTTAAACATTAATATTCCTGGACTAATCATAAACAAATTTTAATTTTACAATTTTCGGTACAGCAAATTTTTGAACTTCTAAACATCATACATTTTCATCACATCATACACTTGCACCGTAGGGGAAAACTGTACTTTTAAATGCAATTTGTTTGAAAGCTGTATCTAATTTTTTTTTATTAAAATTGTTTATGTCATCATAGTAATAAAAGTATTCCATTTCTGTTGAAAATAAAAGGAAAATAGAGATTACTGTATCTTTTTGTTAACACACACAAAAAAAAATTAAAAATGGTGGCTTACGTAATAACAGAGTAATGTATTACTTACATCATAGATTAAGCATGGACTAGTCAGAAAACGAATAAAATATGGACATCACAAGATATGTCTGGAATATCTCTATATCGAGAGCAACAACCATTTTCCAAATGGTTAAGAAAAATCCTCTAAAACATTAGGTACATTAATTAGACAAAGCTATACTCAAACTGAAGTCCAAGAGTCGCATGTGGCCTAGCATATCATATGTGGGGTAAGAGGTACATAATCATAACACAAATTTACATAACTGTAAAATGTATTTAAGATCTTCATCACACTTTTATGCAATTTCAGGGATAAAGCAAAATCATTCTTGTTACATCTATAGCAAACAATTAGCTTAAAATTATGTTAAAATCTTTTCAAAATGTCCAAAATTCTTTCTAAATTTAGTCCTATTTGTTTTTTAGATTTGATATATACATTTCTTAATAATTAACATTTATCAGATATCATCCTATGCTAAATTTGAACTATATCTTTCAGGGTTGACAGAAAATGCTATTGGAAGGATGGGAAGGACTGGATTATTAATAGGATGTGTGCCAGGTGACTAAGGGGGCACATATTAAACATTTTAATGCGAAACAGAAACTTAGTGAGTGTATGTATTTTTTCATGTATCACCCCATTTTGTACGTTGTATATTTGTAAATGAACAGCTTTTGAAACCCAGTCAATCATTTAGACTAATCCTGAATATTCAATATCTTTTCACTGCAGTCCAATATTTCTACTATAATTTGCCAAGTTTTCATTGCGATATTAAAAACTTATACTTAATTGACTTTGTTGATAGTTGGTTAATTTACATAAGTTGAAAATTCTCAATGCCATCAATAACAAATATTCGAATTTTTTTACAGATACATTTACATTTTTCGAACGTGCGTTCTATTCTTAGTCAAATACTTACAAGTGATAGACAAAGCAAACGTAGCCATTTCTTACAGCAAGAGATTAGTTACAATACATTTAGTTACGATATGATCGCAAATATTACTATTTACTATATTACAGTATTATTTTAACACAATCAAACTGATTCGTAAAGTAATCATACAAATTGAATATTTCCAACTGAGAGAAAAATTGCCCAAGCCAAATATCTGGGTTCGATTCCCGGCCTGGGCAATTTTTCGTTCAGTTAAAAAATATTCAATTCGTCAAATATTATATTTCTATAAGTAATATTTTTGACCTATAATTGGCCTCTCGACAAAGTCTTCCCCAAAAAATGTATATGGTCAACCGTGTTCTTTATATTCTCGAAGTTCAAGGATATTTCTTCAAACATTTCTGTAGGTATTCAGAGTTATTATGGGTACAGTCGGCTCTCGTTAATTCGAACTCGTCGGGACCACAAGAAATGTTCGAATTATCCGAAGTTCGAATTATGGAAAATATGAAATGAAAACTTGCTTAATATGGTGCTATTAAAAAAGGAATTAATGTTATAGTGTTTTTTTTTTTCAGTTTACTTCGCCTGTTATCATTAGAATATGACTTAATATTAAATTAAAATGTATAAAAACATAAACTATAGTTAAAAGATTAGAAACAAGCACAATGGAAGAAAAATTTAAAGCGCTACTGATGGACAGACTTGACACTAAGAAAATGGATATCAAATACATTGGATTATATATATACTCGTTCGGAACAATTTTCACAAAAATCAAAGGAAGAAAGTTATTCAAATGATCTGAAATCCGTGAGAAAGAAAAGAAAAATGAAAAATCGGAATCCTAATTAGTTTGAATTAAACGAAGTCTAGAGAAAATGAGTTCGAATTAATGAAAATTTTTAACGTTATTCTGCCATTGAAAATTTCGGGACTTCATATTTAGTTCGAATTAAGCGAAGATTCGAATTATCCGATTTCGAATTAACGAGAGTCCACTGTACCATTATTTTCCAGGTAAATTAACAGTATTTTCTTCGAAAATAATAAATCTTGTGGAAACGCTCGAAATATCACCGAATAGAACAAAAATATTCTGTACGATAATACAGGTACATAAGAATTTCCTAGTCTGAAAATTCCAGGACCAGCTATACTCAATATGATATGGACCTGCTATACCTCAATATGAAACCTGCTATACTCAAAAAACATCTAAAATGAAAAGTGCCTGATTGTTATCTTTAATTTATGAGCATGTTAATTTAAAATTAAATTTATCAGATGTTGAGAGCCTCGCTGATAACAACACATTAGTAATACCACACTTAATTACTTTCAAGATTCCCAAAGAACTGCTTTTGATGAGAACCCTTATTTTTTTTTCTATTTTTCTGTGCGCTTTCTTTCCGAGAAGTAATATGCAATTCCAGCAAAATTTTATCACTATAAATCTCTATCAACTAATTCCGGATGTTTTTCTTTCGGAATGTTCTCTTAACATAAAGAAAAGAAACAACAAAACATCGTTCTTGGAAATTAAAATTAATTTAGACAAAACATATTTCGTATGAATTCATTAATTGTTAAAATTAATTTAATCTTTCCGAATACTGTTTTTATTATGTTTTTTTCCGGGAAAAATATGAAGTAATGAATAAATAACATAAATTTAATGACCCGTTTATCGTTTTTACAAATTGCATTTCATTCATAAAAGAAAATAAATTTCCTAGAAATTTGCTAATTATGAATCTGAGAAAAATAATTCGTTATCATATATTTTTCGTTTCATATATTCCTATGAAATAAAAAAAAAGATCATATAATTCATTAATGAGGGAGAAAATTCAATTTTTCTATTTTTTTTTTTTTATATAGCATTTCTTGACGCATATAGCACAGTTGTAATCTTTTATGATATAAATATATAAAGTGTAATAATAAAAAAATCCATTTATCGTAATTAAATATTTCTAAATCCTTATAATATCTAACTTTCCCCCTGTCTTTTAATAATATCTTAACAATTATGATATTTTAATCCCAGGCCTTTAATCAACGCATTCTTCATTTTCTTATTCTGAAAACCTTAATCTGTTAAAAGCCCTACTTTCCCAAAATCCTATAAGTTTATTTTATTCTTTCATTTGTTTCTTAATGCTTTTCATTTACATTTTAAAGTGTTGTTCCATATCCGTGATCCTTTGCGGAACGATGCGCCAACCGTATTATATAAGATATTCCTCCGATAGACTTTGAAGACTAATTTCTTCTCCGGCCAGTTTTAGATTTCGCATTAGTTAGTTACCGCATAATTAATTTGCTGGCCGCCTTAACCCTTTCCAGTGCAGGCAAATTCTGATCAAATTATTGATTGAATTTATTCTCTGAAATTATTGATTGAAACTGGAATTTAAAAACGACTTTTATAGAAATTAAGAATTCTTAAATTCTCACTTTCATTGTAAAAGCGAAATTTCTTTTAAATGTTCTTGGTGCCGATTGCAAGTCTGAAATTAAAATTAGGTGTGCAGGTGAGTGGGCACACTGCGCCGGATAGGGTTAAACTTCATTTTCAAATCCGTTATTCATGCGCCATTTTGTATAAAACGATTTACACTGGCTTGAAAAAATCTTTTTTTTTTTTTTTCCAAGAATTCGCGTCACCTGGATATAGATTTTGTCAACAATTCTTCTTTTCTATTATGCTACATTTTATCCTGTTTTCTCAGATATGAAACCAAAAACTAGTGGAACGGTTTTAATCCAATTCATAGCAAATAAACTAATTGGAGCTCTTCCTTGCTCTTTTATTTAACCACAAAACTAATTTTTTTTACGTACAATTAATTGAAATTATGGGATGAACATCACTTTTTGAACACTGAAATATTCTCGTTATACTTCATCTAAACATTTCTGTCATTAAATAGAATGAAATTGCATTTAAAAATTTTAGTGGCGTCTAAAACTTTTACATGATGGATCAAGCAAACTATTCTTGCCAGTACGTAGTACGGGCAAATCAGTTAACTCTTTAACGGACAAAACATTTTCAATGCTAAGATGTTGAAATAAATGAATAACACCGGTAACTGCGAACAAATATACTTGTGAATAAGAAAAATTAATTTTTCGCATACATAATAAAATGAATTTTTCTTAATAAAAATTCCGGTGTCGTTGTTGCATATCAGAATTAAAATTTTGTGGTTTCGTAGAGAAACCAATGAACTTTAAAGGCCTAAGTGATTAAAGGGAAAACTTCTCTTGGAATTTAAAATGTCACTTCAAATTTGAAATTATGCGTTCAATTACAGCTTAATAAAATATATTTAATGCATTTAATTCATTGCATATCTGATCTTCTTTTACGCAGAGGTGGTTTTTTACGAAAGTTCGATGCCTTTTGCACTAGTATGGGAACATTAATTTATGAGCCAAGTATGATAGAGACATGTGATTCAAATCTTCATGCACATATACATATGTAGGATGTGTATATATAAGATGGATATGATGTATATATAAAATATAAGACGCAAATAATATTTATATAATGGCATATAAGTATGGATATGTATGCGCATAAATGATTCAGATTCAGTTAGGTGGGGAGGCCTACCATATGGCTTGAGCTCAACAAGCCCCACCTAACATAAATGATTCATGCGAAAGTTTTTCAATGATCTTCATTAAACAGTTACTGCAATCTTGGCTTATTCGTAATCATGGGGCCATCATAATCAAAAGTGGCCAATTGGTGTAAAAAAACAAAGAGTTCGTTGCTGAGTATTACTTTATTCTCAGTAATTTAACGCTTTAACTTTCATTGGTTTCTCTACGAAACCACAAAATTTTAATTCCGATATGCAAAAAAGACACTGGAAATTTAGTTTTATAAAATCCATTTTATAATGTATGTGAAAAATCACTTTTTCTTATTTATAAATATATTTTTTTCGCAAATACCGATGTCGTTTATTTATTTCAACATCGTAGCAATGAAAATGCTTTGTCAGTTAAAGGGTTAAGCGTAATTTTTTATTTTTTATGCAAAGAAATGAAGTGGGGATTTACCAGATTTCGATTTCTTGTCCTTCAGCGATTTTGACCTCCTTTTCTCGCTACTGCTTCGACTGTGATGATAATCCGTATACTGAGGTGGCCTCATGAGCAACAGCTTTGGAAGGATATGTATAAACAGATGACGAACCCAGCTCCTATTTTATGAAAAAAACAACAGCATTATTTTCTATCAATAACTAAAAATTATGCATCAAGCATAGATTATGAACATTATCCAAAATATTCAGAACATTGTAACAAAACTTCATGGTTCAAATGTAAAAGTTGATGTTTGATAGATCGGGAGACGGCAGCAAAGTCAACCACCTCATCGAGTTGGTTGCTGAAATTACAAAGTTAGACAGATATCAATTCGCTTAGTAAAATGCAACTGATCTGCCAAGTCATAACTTGGTGAAGAACATATGCACACCCTTCAGCGGTTGACTCGCATTGTGCTTTCCTGCACTCAAAAATACTAAAATATGGAGGACTAAGAGCAGGAAAACACTAGGACGAGACAACCAGTAAACATGGATTCTCCTGTGTTTTCTACGAAGATATAACTTAGCAGACCAGTTGCATTTTAATATGCTGATTTAACTTTAACTCTTTCCGAGTCAGAAAAATTCTGCTCGTAAAATGATGCAATGATTGACTGGTACCAGATTTTACAAATGATATTTTTAGAAATTAAAAACTTGTTAATTTTAACTGACATTGTAAAAACAAAATTTTATTGAAATATTCGTTGATGCCGTTTGTAAGTTTGGGACTAAAATTAGATGGCTCCACTGCAACGTAAAGGGGTTATTAATCCTGGAATTTTAACCTCCAACCTGATTATTTTTGAAGCCGCCTCCCGGCCTATAAGTAAAGAATTTGGAAAATGCATAACATATTTGAAAACCCAATTCAATCATTACAATCAATAGTCGGGAAAATATCCTCTTTTATGCAGCCCTGTAGAATATACTGTCGTATAGAAATGTATATCAATTTCGTAATATGCTAAAATTTTAGCTCATAAAAGGATAGTGCCGAAATGAGTAAGGATACTAGGAAACGGATAGTAAAATTGAATATTTGCCTATAACTCTTTCCTTTGGTAATAGAAAATGCACTCGATATTTTCTATGCAGCCCTGTATACAGGGCATAGTACAGCAATCGGAATTTAATGCAAAAACGTATCTCGCAAAAATAAGTTAAAAATGAAATACTATACCACAACAGAAAACGCACTTCCATTAATTGTAATTTGTAGGTAATACTATATTATTTTGCATGTCACTGTAAATTATTGATGAATGCTATGCACACCCTATTCTGTAAAGAGATATAATGTAATTTAGTGAGGTGTGTCGATTTTTATCTATTTGAAATAGGGTAGCAACATTATAATGCACCTCAGATGATTTTTTCATAGACAATAATGTGCCAGATTTATTTTCAGAGTCTCTGTTAAATGAGCTATAATTGGTAAAAACTTCATTTTTAATACGAAACATGCCATGACCTCATTGGCCATCATAACCCCTTGGGGACGAGTGGCCCATGTACGTGATGCATACGGTGTTCGGAATTTTTGATCGTTCTTACCAGTAAATTTTTTAATGTATTGTGCTTTATTTAATCCGAACATTTTTCTCCATTCAAAACCCCAAAAATTTATGGTTTTAAAAACTTATGATAAACAATTAAAAAAATCTTGCAAAAGGCCCTTCTGTCGAAGTTTTGCAGGTGGGGATAAACAAGGATTCTTAACCCTTTCCGGCGCAGTGTTACCACTCCGGCAGCACCTAATTTTAATCCCAGACTTACAAACGGCACCAATAATATTTTAGTAAAATTTTACTTTTACAATGACAGCTTAAATCAGGGAATTCTGAATTTCTAAAAAAGTCTTTTATTAATTCCGGTGACAGTCAAAAATTTCTCATTTTACGAACAGAATTTGTCTGCGCCGGAAAGGGTTAAGCCTTTTTGCGGCATGTATACGTGTCTCTCTTCCCCAAGGTTTTAAGGGAAGTTTCTGCTTCTTCGACGGAAGCCTTTTATGAAATTTATAATGTTTTGTCACCGGTTTTTAAAAACAGAAATTTGTGCCTCATTAAATCAAGAAAATTCTCCGATTAAATAAGGCAAATTTTATAGTAAAATTTTATATTGGTGGGGTTAAAGAGGAATTTTTAAACCTTTTTTGCATCACGTATATATGTCGGTCGCGCACAAGGGGTTAAAATTCACGTGATATTCGAGATTTATTTTCTGCTACAAAATAAATAAATAAATAAAATAAAATAAAATAAAAAGTAAAAATAATAGTTTCAGATATTTATTCATTATAATTATTGTAATTTTAATTATAAAGTTATTCTCTTGTGTAATAAAAATTAATATTATAATTCTTAGTCTGTAAATGTGCGCCATGGACTTTTAATCGAGCTACTCTTTTTCTCCAGCATAAGCATGTGAACAAAATTTGGTCGCTATATACTGAAAGCTTTTTACTTTCTCAAGAAGATATACCAATATCTGTTTAAAAAGTTAATTTTTGTCTAATTTGTGGTCATTTGAACAAAAAATGTATTTTTTACACCTTCTATTAATTTTTTGAAAGTTAGAAAAAATAATTAATCAATAAAACTAGAAAAAATTATTAATCAATAAAATGTTTTAGGTGCTATAAGCTCTAGCGAAATCGATTACCTTGATTTATAGAATAATTTTCGAGTAAAAGGTCGCTCAATATAAACAACTAAGGACTAAACTAAAAGTTTAGGAAAAAACAAGTTTTACAATAATGCTAAATTCAATGAGCATCGTTACGTTAAAAAGGCAAAAAGATTTTAAGGAATTAAAATATCGTGAAGCTTAGAATGATTATTATAGTTTAACCCCTTGAGCTCTGCTGGTAGAATTTTCAACCACATAACTTTAATTCCGAAATGTCACATTGGCACCAGAAAATTCGACCAAATTTATTTGAAAAAGGTTTAATGCATTTTTTAACCGGTTATTTTCTTTGCAAAATACTGGTGCCAATGTGACATTTGGAATTTTGAAGAAATTTACACCCCAGAGCTCAAAGGGTTAAGCGTGTTCAGCACGTGTTAAATATGCTGGTGCACAGTAGTGTCATCTTGCGGTCGGTGTGCAAAAAAGGAATTACGTGCATACATTATGTAAATTTTGTTCGGATACATGAGCAACACTATCATCTGTCACCGCTTGTTATCAATAAAAAAGAGAGAGACTGAAAAAAAAAGAAAGTGGAAATAGTTTATCTTTTATTAGATAACATCTCGTATAATTTATCGAACCTATCCTAGTTCAGTGTTATCTTCATATATAGGCACTGCGTTTAATTATTTTTATTTAATTTTTTTAAAGGTGGTATTGATTATTAATTATTTCGGTACTACTTGATTATCCCGTCGACCAAAAAATTATCCCCAAACCATAAGATTAAATCTCAACAATGGATGGCCTTCAGTGTCACATTTAATGACATAAATAAAAGAAAGGTGTTTAAAACGTGATTAAGTGATTTTATTTTGACTTTTTATTTGTATTTTTATTAACGTTCTACTAATTATTTATTTTCTCGTTATATAAAATAAAAATTATATCAATAAGTACAATATGGCTATTAGTTTGGGAATTTGTATAATTTGGCGAAATAGGCCGATGGGATAACCAAGTAGTACCTACCATGATTTCTCTTTTTAATTTTTCTGATGTAATCTTTTTATTTTACAGTATGCAAAATGAACACCAGACGTTAGGTATACCATTTCCAACTTGCGAAATTTATTTCGTTCACCTGATCAGGCTCATTGTTTAACGGCTTTGATGAAACTGGTTTACGGCAACGATATAATGCTTGTGGTGTGGGGGAAAATGTAACAATAGAAAAATCGCAAATTCTGGTGCAAAGTAGAATCAATCGTTGGAGAACATAGAATCTACAGAGAGCAAAAATGACAGGCCGAAGAAGGACTTCACTTGACCTCAGCTGCTCTTGACACGACCTTCATCCTATCGCAGTTAAAAATCAACCTAACAACAATTTTCCCCCCGTTAACCCCTTGGTGACAAGCGACACTTATTCCCCCCCCCAAGGGGACACTTTTCTAAATTTTGTTGCCCCCCCCCTGTGTGACATATTCTTGGAAAAACCTGTGACTCCTTATACATGTCATGCATCTCTTTTTCCCATACCCGCATTTTGCCCCCCCCCCCAAGGGGACACCTCCCAGGATGTCCCCTGGGGGTAACCGGGGGAGGTGTTTTTAGTTAAAGGGTAGCTTCAGGTATTTCGGACAAAGTGTCAAGGGATTAAGCAGGTTTTATTACTTTTAGGAAAGCTTAAGGTATTTCGGACAAAGTGTCAAGAGATTACACAGGTTTTATTACCTTCAGGGAAACTTAAGGTATTTCGGACAAAAAAAGTGGAGGGGAAATACAGGTTTTTTACCTTAAGGTAGCTTTCGGATTTTTTTTGTCCGAAATACCTTGAGCTTCCCTGAAGGTTTTTTTTAAAGGTTTTTTGCTGACTTTTTTACCTGGGATGCCGCAGAAAGACTTTGGAATCCTTGTATATTCCCACCAGTAAAATTTTGCCTCAAAATTTGCTTTATAGAACGGAGCATTTTCTCGATTCAATAAGCCAGAAATTTCTGTTTTTAAAAACCAGTGACGCAATATCAAAAATTTCGTAAAAGGCTCCCGTCGCCAAGAGGTTAAACTGGGTCTTTATCCACATATTATGAAAAATCTGCGTGAGCTTGTCACTTCTGCAAATGTTATTATTTTGTTCAACAGCAAACTATTAAATATCAACAAAAACTTACTTGGGCATCTTGTTGAACGACGGTGATCTGAAATGGACATTCAGCACAGCAACGGCGAACACCACACTTAAGGTTACAAGTATCATCGTGAAAACTAAATATTTTCCAAGAAGGGGCATCGCCAGAGAAGTCGATGGGATTATCTCGGCCAGCACTAAAAAGAAAAAAGTCAAAGACAGCAGGATGGAGATTGATAGTGATACTTTCTCTCCGCTCTCAGACGGTAAGTAGAAGACTACAACCGACAGACCAGATATGCCGACGCATGGAATTATAAGGTTGACGGTATAGAAAAGCGGTTTTCGCCGCAGAGTCATGTTGAAGGTGATGTCTGGATAAGGCTCTATGCAGCAGGAGTAGAACTTCTCGTTTCTGGTCGCGGGAACAGCCATTATGTCCCATTCGACGCTCAAGTAGAATTCGCTGAGATCGACGCCCTCTGGGACCAATGATGAATTGGCGATTTCGTGTTGATGTTTTAAGTCGACCTAGAAATAAAGTAGGTATAAAAGCACATTTTTAATCATTATTACATTCTTTATTTGGTACTTCCAAGTTATCCCGTCACCAAAAAATTATCGCCAAACTATAAGATTAAATGCCAATAATGGATGATCGTGAATGTCACATTCAATGACATTAAATGCGATTCACGTGTTTAAAATGTCATTAATATATTTTTATTTCGACTTTTTATTAATATTTTTATTAATATTCTACTAATTATTTGTTTTTTCGTTATTTAAAATAAAAATTATGTCAACATGCATAATTTGGCTATTAGTTTGGCGATTTGTATAATTTGGCGAAATTGGTCGACGGGATAACCTAGAAGTACCCTTTATTTTTTGCTTGAAGATTTTTTTTTCTATTTTTTATGCATGTTTTTCATCTTTTATTACGTGATTTTTTTTGTTATTGTTGTCAAGAAAATATTATATTTTAATCTATTGTTTGTTATCCACTAAGAAAATAGTCAAAAAATATTGTTTATGCTTTCTTTCGAGATAATGTCATATAAAGTCACTCCTGAGTTGCATAAAAAATATTGCACAAAAATGATAAATTTAAATTGTATACTTACTTTAATGTGTTTACTCTTCACAATAACAATGATATAAATATATTTATAATGCTTTTAATTTGATTTGTAGAATTAATAGTGATTGTTTTATAAAAATGCGAAAAAAAAAACAATCGATCCCATTGAAAACAGTATCAGTAAAATATGTTATATTCTCTCCGTGGAAACAAATCAGGACAATAATAGACTTCTTGAGTACTTTGTAGATCCACAAACAAACTATGCTGATCAGAGTTTGTAGATCAACAAACTATGTTGTGTTGATCAACAAAACATACTCAAAAAAATATTAAACACCATTATTTAGTTAAAAAGAAATTTACCACCTTTAATCTCTTAAATTATTAAATGTATTTTCTATAAGAAAAACTGATAGTTCTTTCTTTTTTTGACTGTGTTTTTCCTTGCCCACTCGCCACACTATAATACTGTAAGTTTAAATCAGCCAACGAAAGACATACATATTTATTTATTTATTCTATTATGCATTTTTTTTTTTTTTTTTTTTTTTTTTTTTTTTTTTTTTTTGAGATTTACTGATAGAAATAATAATCAGCATCAAATTAAAAATTAAACCTATAATCTAAGAAATTCTTGTTATTTTCTGAACTCAAAGGAAATAAACTTCACAATTTAACCCCTTAACTGCCGAAGCTTTAATAAAAGAATCTTCAACTTTTTTTTCTAAACAAAAAATTGCCACCACAAATTTGGAAAATAATCTTCCCATTTTTTTAAAATGATAAGACTTTCTTTCTGTTAATAAGACAAAATTTTTAACTCAAAAAAAGTGGTTGTTAGATAGTTAATTTCAGAAATATACATTTATTTGAGCTAGACGTATACATATATACTCAGAAAGAATCACGTTTTGAGCACCTTATCGCCAGAACAACGATTGGCGCGGATAGTCAATGCTATGCACCCTTTCTTGTTTGTGACTTCAAACGCCTAGCGAATAGCAACCCTTCCTTCTGCAAAGAGATCGTGCTTATTGTTCATTTGTTTTTTCGTAAATGTTATCAAGCAAAGACTATAATATGAGGAAATGTTATTCACCGTTGTTTACGATTAAAACATAGCTTAAAACAAAGAGTTTTTTCAGATTAAAATGCTTTAAATTTCACAAAACATCTAAACATAGGTGTTTTTTTTCCCAATTCAAAAATATTATTTACTTAACTCGCTATGTTCGAAGAAATTGAGAAGTTAATTAAAAACAGTAGTAAAGATTCTCTTGTAACAAATATAATTCTATTAATCATATGTTTTATGACACATTAGAACTTAGTTTATTTTGTGTTTGGCAATGCATCTAGCTGAACGTTCTCGCGTTCGCCAACTCGCCAAGGCTGGTGCTCAAAACGTGATTCTTTCTAAAAATGCTACCCGGGGCAGTTAAAATGCTAAATTCTGTTTTTCCCCTGACAACTCGCCACCCTGTTTTTTAGATTTTCTGATAGAAAAAATAACGGCACAATCTGATAAATCGGATTAGAAATTAAATCTATAATCTAAGAATTTCTTGTTATTTTCTGAACTCAAAGGAAATAAACTTCACAATTTAAGTTCTATTAAAATGTGACAAATAATAACCTAATAAATATTTCAGTTCTTCATCATCAAATTTACAAAACGTTTCGCATTTCTATGAAAGCTGTAAATATTCGAAAAGTGAGAAATCAATGTCGATTACTTTCGCTGCTGCGAATTTCAAATTAATGTCCTTCGTTATTGATTCTGTAACTTTTGATGAAAGTATTTAATGAATTAGTAGAATTTATATACGAAGTAGAAAGTTTAAGATCAATAATCTCCGTTTAGTTTATTTAAAAGATATTTTGACCTACTCCCGTACGTGAGTTAAAATCCACAGAAGAAGCAGATTTTCGATATTTAGATATTAGAGTTAGTAAAAATTTTTCAAATAAAATTTTTTATAAGCTATAAGAAACTACAAATGGGGACATAACATTTAGTACTCAATATTTACTCCTATAGTTAACTCCTGGGGGACGAGCGACTGTATAGAGGTACCGCAAAAAGGCTTAAGAATCCTTGTTCATCTCCATCCGTGAAATTTTACTAAGAAATTTTCCTTATTTAAGAGGGCTCAGGGGTTGTTCGATACGGAAAAACATGTAAACAGAGATCTCGCTTCGAGTCCATATAAAAACAGAAGTATTCAATGTAATTGATTTAAACTTTCTGATATTTTAAAGGTATATTTGTAGTTTTATAAAATTATAAAATGAAGTACTCTAATGTAATATAATAAGAAATATAGCAAAATTTATGTAACACAATTTTCGAAAAAAAAATTATGTGTTATCACCAACACCAAGATATCTTAACGTTAAATTGACATAAGAACCTAATTTTTGCTTTAAAATGATCCGGAAACTTTACTCTATAGAATGAACTAAGGATGTAACTATCACTCAAAAACAACATTATTAAAAAAACTCTCAAACTTGGAAATTTAAAAAACTCCTAAAAAATACAACTTTTTTTTCGTTAAAAATACTCAAAATATTAAACTATCTAAACGACATTAATTCATTCTATAGATAATGATGTTATACACATGCAAAAAAAAAAAAAAAATTAAGCCATTCCATCAAATAGTTTTTTTTTTTAAATCTTGGTGTCAGTCGTCAAAAATCAAGTTTTGAGAAAACGCGACTTAAAGTTGAAATTATATGGGTGCGGCTATGAAAGTGTTGATACATAAATGCTTATAACTCCATTAAAAATGCAAATATTTTTATGCGGCTCTTTGCATTGAGTTAAGAATTAATTGAATAATCAAACTAGATCATAAAAAAATCGATTTTTTGGAAAGTTTGCAACCCCTGAGCCCCCTTAATCGGAGCATTTTCTCGATTTAGTAAGACAAAAATTTCTGTTTTTAAAAACCGGTGATAAAACAATAAACATTTCGTAAAAGACTCTCTTAACTTAAAAAATAAAGCTTTTTCTGTGTAAAAATAAATAAATAAAATCTTAGCCATTTTGCAGTAAATAGTTGTGTTGATATATTGTTGAATGCAGATTCAATTAATCAAACAATAGCATACGAACCTGAAATTTTTAACCATTTATAGTGTTGCCGGATGGGCTACTTATTTTAAATTCGGATTCTTGACTGGCACCACTTTTTTGATATAGTAAAATGCGCCTTATTTAATGACATATTAATAAAGGCGAAAACAAACGGAATTTCGCTGTTTAAAAAAAGTGGTGCGAATCAAGAAATCTGAATTTTTAAAAAGTAGCCCACTGGCAACACGGCATTGATACTTTTTTTAGTTATATTTGAATTAAATGTAAATGTGTATTATTTTTAAAAGTTAATTATTAAAGAAGCTTATTTTGCAATATCATATGTAAGGGCTGGTATTTGATTCCTTAGAGGAGACTGCGGTCTCTCTGAGAGACAATATATATTTTTCACATATTCCATATTTGTCATATGCAGAGGTACAAAAATCTAGGCTCCACTTGTAGTATCTCACCGATAAAATTTAAAAGTTTTCTTCTGTGAAAGTTTAATAGCAGTCTATGGGGGAATTTTACTCGAATATTAGACAAAAGATAAATAAATAAAAAATAAACTTAATGCAAGAGATTGCCTGCTGGCTCCTAGATTTTTATACCCCTGATCATATGTCTTTGATTGATATAAACGTTTTTAAATTTCAACAATATGAATCTGTTATAAATATAACATGTAATACGTGAAATCAGGAATTTTTTCAGTGCTCTTCGCTATTTTAGTTCCAAATATCACTGGCAGACAGAGCACTGCTGATTCAAAATCCTCCTCATACTCTTGTATTCTCATGTCTCTATTGCAATTTCTTGGCGGTTCAAAAACTAATTGAATGAGGAATGAACTTTGAGCCCTCTTCCCGCGTTAATTAGAACATTCTAATGTTTTGAGATAGTGCACCACTATCTGTATGTGATATTTGTAACTAAAGCAAAGAAACAAGGAAATTAATTCTCATCTTCACACATAATCACCTGCTAAAACATGTATAATATGTAACTTAATTTACTAGTTGAAAATTAAAATATTACGATACTTTAACACTAAAACAGCCAGGTATTTCACTAAAGTTTAATAAAAAGTGTTTCTCACCAGAATTTTGATTTTAAATTATTTAATTATTTAATTTATCTGCAGCGTACATTTAACGTGCCTTAAGAAAAAAAAAAATTATGGTTCGAATCGACTATTATCAATCTGGCAGGGGTCATTTTAATCCCTAATGGCGGTTCTAGTGTTAAAAATATTTGTATATCGCTATGTTCACAGCCAGTTGGCCTTTGTTGCGATCGTGGTTTCGCGCATCATTAGCTGCACTAATGTGTTGAAACTCGTATACAATTGCAACCGTAACCCTTTCCAGCACACTGCGCCCCGTCCAAGATACTTAATTTTAATTTCAAACTTGCAAATGGCACCAATTATATTTTAATAAAATTTTGCTTTCACAATGACACCTTAAATTAAAGAATTCTTAATTTCTATAAAAGTCGTTTCTAAATTCCGGTTACAGTCTATATTTTCTCATTTTACTAACAGAATTTGCCCGTGACGGAAAGGGTTAAAAAAATTATTATCTGCGCGTTTGACTGTTTTTAAACTTTACGGGACTGGATTCTTTTATGCAACTTTATTCGTTTGATACCACTTACTTTTAAAAAGTTACAATTAAGTAGAACCCCGATAATTCGGACTCCGTTAATCCGGATCTCCGGATAATCCAGATCGATTTGATATTTTTTTTTTTTCACGTTTGAGGAGCGATTAGCTAATTTCCATAATATTAACTTATTTCATCGTCGTATTCTGAATAAAAAAAACTTTTTCTGAAATCATTTCGGAAGAATACTTTAAGCTTTCTTATTTAAAATCGTATTTAAACTACACTCAATGAATTACTTATGCTCAAGTGGATGCGTGACCGTACGGCTCGCAAAAGATATAGAAAACTGGCACAGCAGAAAATTACAAACTTTTTTATTACAAAGTAAATATGTTTACTGTTTGCAAATATTTAATAAGTTTAACATAAAAATGACTTTCTGTAAGTATGTCTTATTTTATTTCACTTTTTTCTAATTCTCCGGATAATCCGGATTGGGTCTGGTTCCAATTAGTCCGAATTATCGGGGTTTTACTGTACTTATATAATCTCTAAAGTACGTTAGTTCAATGCTTTAAATATTTTATTCCTTTATTGCAGGTTCGAAAAAGAAGTTCGAAAATTGTGATACGTGAACCAAGATCAGTTAAATAAAAAAAGAGGTAATAAATGCTGCATCTAAAGTAAATATTGCGAAGCTACTCACGTGATAGCCGTCGTATGTCCAAGATCCAAATTTCATCAGGCAGGACTGTCGATCGAAAGGGAAATATTCCACGTCCATTTGGCACGAACTCTTGTAGATGGCTGGAGGGTTCCAGACAACGCGACCAGTGTTGTGGATTATGGCTTTTGTCATGATCGTCACTTCATAATTACCATCAGCACTATAATAGAAATATATATAAATACATATATATATATATATATATATATATATATATATATATATATATATATATATATATATATATATATATATATACATATATATATATATATATATATACATATATATATATATATATATACATATATATATATATATATATATATATATATATATATATACTTTTATAAATATAACCATAGTAATTCAGATAATACCATTCAATAAACCAATGAAACCAGTATTTTTACAATCATCTTACTGAAAACAGTTGAAGTTTGAAGTGAAGTAGAAGTCAGATTACTAAAATAATAAAAGATAAATGGATAAATGGACATTAGAAGGCTTTTTCAATAAACTACTCATCAGGGGTGCATAATTTAATGAAAAAGCAAAATCATCCAGCCAGTTTCTGTTATGGGACGTGCTAAAAGCTAAGAAATTCGTCCGACATGGACCCGACTGGTTGGAAGTTATTTACTGTTACAAATTAGGAAAAAAAATATTCCTTGAAGAAAATAAAAACAATATAACATAATAACAATAATAACAATAATATAATATTTCTTAAAAAAAGTATACAGGGTGATTCATAAAAGATGGGCAGAACTTTAAGGGGTTATAGTACACTTAAAGACAAATAATATTAAATAGGAGACTAAGGGTCCCAGACGTATTCCCAAGGAGATAGGAGGCATTAAAGTTTAGGGTCCGAAATTTCAAATGATTATAAAAAATGGAAAAATTGGTCGATTCGTTTGCGGTTTTTGCAAAAAATTTTCTTTATGCCAGTATTTTCTTGAAATAAAATTTTAAAGTTCAATTTCAAAAAATGCCGATAGGGGGCGCTTTAGACTTTGCAGTAACAAGCAACTATTTTTTAACGTTATTTTTTGTATTTCTTTAAATGATTTCGAAAGCTTAGACTTAAACTTAAATTTTGATCTAAAAATCTGAGTCCTAACGAGTAGTTAAGTAGCGTAAACTGAAATTTGAAATTTGAACCCCTTCTCCCCCCCAGAACAAAAATTAGTTATTCCCGATCTTTGTGTCGTAGATTAGGCTCTAACTACTGCCGCGTTTTGCTAAAATTATTCTTTATGTCAGTATTTTCTTAAAAATAAATTTTAAAGAAAATTTTCAAAAAATTCCGATAGAGGGCGCTTTAGACTTTGGAGTAACGAACAACTATTTTATACCGTTATTTTTTGTGTCTCATTAAATGCTTTCTAAAGCTTAGACTTAAATTTTCAGCCCAAAATCTGAATCGTTAGACGTGGTTAAGTTTCTGGGGAGAGGGGTTTGAAATTTCTACTCCTGAGCACAGTTCAGTTTACCATGTCCACACATTGTGTGCTGTGATACGAGGTAAAAAGGCACAAATTAGGATTATGTTACCAAAGCATATTTATTAACATGTAATTACAATAAATGTTCAAAATTGTGACCACCAGAGGTTATGCACGCAGAACAACGGCGAAGAATGGAACGGCGAACATTCGCGAAAACATCAGGCTTTTCGAGCATTTCCCCTACAGCGGCGGAAAGTCTGGCGACCAGTTCCTCGGGGGATTCAATGGGTGTCTCATACATAAGAGCCTTCAATTGTCCCCAAAAAAAGAAATCGAGGGGTGAAAGATCTGGCGAGCGAGCAGGCCAAGCAACAGGACCACCTCGACCAATCCATCTGTTCGGAAATGTGATGTCCAGATAGTTGCGGACGTCTCGTACGTAATGGGCTGGCGCTCCATCGTGCTGGAACCACATGACCCGCCGGATGCGTGGAGGAACAACGTTTAACAGGTCTGGCAGCACATGTTGCAGAAATGTGAGGTATGTTTTACCGTTGAGGCGTTCAGGAAGAAGGTACGGTCCGATTAGGTGGTCTCCGAGGATTCCTGCCCAAACATTGATGGAAAAGCGTCTCTGATGAGCATGTGGATACGTAGCATGTGGATTGACATCCGCCCATACATGTGCATTGTGTGTGTTAAATGTACCTTCACGTGTGAAGGTACATTCATCGGTGAAAAGCACAGTTCGTCCAAAATGTGGATTTAGCGCGTTCTGCTGCAGAAACCAGCAGGCGAATTCAATACGATTTGGATAATACCCTGCAGACAGTTTCTGGACTCGTTGCACATGAAACGGGAGCAAATGTTCATCCTTCAGTACCCTCCAAGTCATGGACTGTGAGGTATCCACCTGCCTAGCCACTGTTCGTGTACTTGTACTTGGCTGCGCCGCTACTACATCCAGAATGGCTTCTGCAACAACTACTGATTCGTCCTTTTTTGCACGACCTGCATTCGACCGGGAAGCGAGAAATGATCCCGTCTCACACAACTGTCTGTGCAAGCGCTCGAAAGTTTTGCGGTTAGGCAACCGCCTGTTGGGAAATCGCTCTCCGTACATTCGTTGTGCCTCTGCACCATTTCCATCTGCCGCTCCGTAAATTAAATGCATCTCAGCCTTTTCCTTATTCGTGAAGGGCACCATCTTCCGATTCATTACTACAGCGACTTACACTTGACTCACCGTTCAGTGGTTTTTATGCCTGAATCGTGTCGAAATTTTGCATACGTGTTCTTCTTCTTCCCCATTTGACATTTGCATACTTTCTGTCTCCTTCTTCACACGGTGACTAGCGTCAGGAATGGAGCTTTAACGTTTGCATGAGCGACGTTTCCAACTGTGCCAGTGCCTTTATGAGTGAATTAAGACTTTGCAGTCCTTGACGAAAGTTGTATTTTTGCCTCGTATCACAGCACAGAATCGTTGGGCATGGTTAAGTAGTGCAAACTGAACTATGTTCAGAAGTTGAAATTTGAACCCCCTCCCCTCGTTACTGAACCACACTCAGCGATTCAGATTTTGAGCTAAAAATTTAAGTTTAAGTCTAAGCTTTAGAAAGCATTTAATGAGACACAAAAAATAACGGTATAAAATAGTTGTTCGTTACTCCAAAGTCTAAAGCGCCCTCTATCGGAATTTTTTGAAACTTTTCTTTAAAATTTATTTTCAAGAAAATACTGACATAAAGAATAATTTTAGCAAAACGCGGCAGTAGTTAGAGCCTAATCTACGACACAAAGATCGGGAATAACTGATTTTTGTTCTGGGGGGAGAAGGGTTTCAAATTTCAAATTTCAGTTTACGCTACTTAACTACTCGTTAGGACTCAGATTTTTAGATCAAAATTTAAGTTTAAGTCTAAGCTTTCGAAATCATTTAAAGAAATACAAAAAATAACGTTAAAAAATAGTTGTTTGTTACTCCAAAGTCTAAAGCGCCCCCTATCGGCATTTTTTGAAATTGAACTTTAAAATTTTATTTCAAGAAAATACTGTCATAAAGAAAATTTTTTGCAAAAACCGCAAACGAATCGACCAATTTTTCCATTTTTTATAATCATTTGAAATTTCGGACCCTAAACTTTAATGCCCCCTATCTCCTTGGGAATACGTCTGGGACCCTTAGTCTCCTACTTAATATTATTTGTCTTTTAGTGTACTATAACCCCTTAAAGTTCTGCCCATCTTTTATGAATCACCCTGTATATATACTAAAATATTTACCATACCTATATCCTAGCATGATGTGTAGTTCAAGTGATATATATGTATGATTAAATAATTATGCTAAAAAAATATTATACATATATCTGTAGATTTCACCCATAACTAATGTTAGTGGTCTCAGAGACCGCTGAGTTTTTCAGGTTTCACAGTCTAACTCATAATTTTTGGTTTAACTATAGATACTGGCATACATGCCAACCTCCGGCTTTTTAAAAATCAAAAAATTATATTTCAAACCAGAAATTTATTCATTTAACCTATTTAAATAATTTTCAGACGACTAACTCATCCAATCCCAAACAATTCTAATTAAACTATTTTCCTGGTTCAATGTATGTATTCTTAATTTTTAAAAAGCCGGAGGTTGGCAACTCTGTACTGGTCAAATTTTGTTTCGTTTGGAGCATTATTACTACTTCTAGAAACTTTTGAATAGGCGAATTTTACATGTAATAGTCTGGTATATAAAGTTTAATACTTAAATAATATTCCGAGAGTTAATGTTACATTTTATTCATCTTTAAATTAAGCGGTCTGACACAGTAGTTATATGACAAATTTTGTCACAGCAGTTAAGGATTAATTTTTTTTTTAATTATCGTTTATCTCAATCATGACACGTTTGAGCAACAAATTAGCTCTCTGGTATTTATTTATTATCTATAATTGATCGCATGAGACATCAAAACAAAATTCATTGAAAACGAGCGTACTGAATCTAGACTTTGAAAATTAGAAAGGATGAATCTCTTATTTTTCTACAGTCATGAATCATAGATCCAAAATTGCCCTCATCGCATGCGTGGTTTCAGTGACGTCACAATGAAGTCACTGTGAGTCACTGTGGTCACATCACATCTGTAACCAAAATGCCACCACTCAGTGACGTCACATTGTGACTGAGATGTGACTTTCTTAAAAATCTTTAGAAAATTACAAAAATTCTTCAAAACATGTTATTTACTTTAAAAAACACTTTTGTCGCAACGTCGCTTTCTTCACAGGTTCGTCACGATGTTAATGCCAAAGTAGTCACAAATGACACAATTTACAAAAATATGTCACACCGTGACTTCACAAAGTGGTCACAATGTGACGTCACAAACAAGTTCCAGAGCTGCCAACTACTACGCCTGATTAAATCACATAAACAGCTTTCGAACCACAATTTTTTTTTAGTAAAAAGGATGCAAAATGTATTCAATGTTATGTATTTCAATTCATATGATTAATTATTTGCTAAAATTTGTTTCTAATATGTTTATTTGACTTTAAATAGGCGTAGAAGTTGGCAGCCATGAAGTTCTAAAACGGCCATAACGACTCCGCATTTTAGTCACTGTGGCTTCACTTCGACGTCACAGGACGTCACATCGACAATCGATGGTCACAAAGTCATAGCATGATTTCACATCGACGTCGCAGTGACGTCACCATGCCTTACGGGTGGCCGAAAAACTATTTTCTGTAGTAGACATAATTGGAATGTTCTACAAATATCATATAAAGAGAGTTTTTTGAGTGTAAATCCTCATGCATTTGAAAAAGTAATTTATAATGCATTTAAAAATTAAGCTTTCTACAAAGGATTAAATTCAAGTTTGTATTATTTCAGCATGCTGTATTTATTTAAATACATCGATTAATTAATGTTTCACACATCACGCACTTGCTATATATATATGTGTGTGTGTGTGTATGTGTGTGTAATATATACAGGATGAGTGTAAAAATAATATATGAAACTTTTGATCGTTAAAGGGTTAACGGTAGACGGCAGCACAGACAATCACCTCATGGAGCTCACGGTTAAAAACCTTGTATTAGTGAAATCCTAATTCTCATGTTATTACGCAATCGGTCGGCCAGATTATAACTTGGTGGAAAAGATCTAAAATGTCGATTTCAGTAGTTTACTCATAGGTTTAAAATTATGTTTTCCTGCTCTCAATCCTCCATGTTTTCATACGTGTGAAGGAATGTGGAGGAGAAGGATGTGAAGGAAAGCACAATGATAAACCTACGAGTGAATCAATGAAATCGGGTGTTTAGATGTTTTCCACCAAGATATGAGTTAGCAGACCAATTGCGTTTTAATATGCGAATAGAGATTTAACTAATTCTTGATTTTCATCCGTGAACTCGATCAGGTGATTGTTTGAGCTTCCGCCTCCCGCTCTACAACGGCGAGAGGAACTTGACGTCTGGTGATATCGTTTCCAGTCAGATGCAATTTGTGGATTAAAAGCATTGTACTTTAAATTTCAGATATACCCACAGCCAGAAATACTTGGAGTGATATCTATATTTTTATAATCTTCCGGTGTATCAAATTTACCAGTAAATTCTTTCACATACCGTAATTTCGGATGTATAAGCCGCGGGTCAAACAATTCTTTTTCGACCCAGAATTTTTTAAGAAATAAGTGTAACTATTTAGATCGCCGTAAATATTTGTCTTCAATTACTAAATAAGATTTCTGGGTCCAAAAAGAATTGTTTGATCCGCGGCTTATACACCCGAAATTACGGTAATTATTATTGAAAGTTTCACCAATCACGCGTGTGTTCATTTTGTCTGAATTTATCATTTCATTTATATTATTGCTCTTCTAAATTAATTGAAATAACAGTGTTTCATGTCATTATAAAGTGATTAGCGGCCGTATAAAAATGGCTAGTGACAGAGTTAATTTTTTTTTCATTTTGTACGAATTATAACAAGGCAGATAATCTAAAATATTGGGCCGAAATTTAGTAAACCACTTTGGTAGAAATGCAGTTTCGGAAAAAAAGTGAAAAAGATGGTTGAAAATATCTGAAGCAGGTGATTTTGACTTTAATGATAATCTACGATTTGGGAATATGGCTTCGATGACGATATTGTCTATACGATAATAGAGCAAGAGCTTTTTTTTAGAACAGTGGTGATTGGTGAATAGCTTAATTCCGCTCAACAAACCATTTCGGAACCTAATCGGAAGTGTGAAAAATGAATTATTTTCTTTCACTTTGGAAGGGTTGCTACAAGCGACTATTTTTTTAAAATTCTAACTGGCACCACTTTTAAAAAACAGAAATCTTTAACACTTTCCGACACGGACAAATCCTGTCAGAAAAACGTGAAATTATCGACTGACACCAGAATTGACTTACGATTTTTATTAGAAACTAAGTGTCCCTAAATCAAAGTTTTATTAAAATATAACTGGTTCCATTTTAAAGTTTAGAATTCAATTAGCTGTTCCCGGACGGGGAGCACTATGCCAAATGGGTTGTCGGATTCGCTAGTAGCACATGCAAGAGAGGTATACTTCAAAATCTGTATTTTAAAATGCTGGTACGAAAGGAATAGAAAAACTAGTCGTTGGGGGCCACCGTAATACTTACCCATCATGGATATGTATATGAAAATAAAACATCGTACTGCGTAAAAGAAACATCCTTATAACTCCAAAAATAATAATTATATTAACTAACAATTAACTGCGTCGGATTAAGCGTCTCATTTCCAATTAAAATATACCTCTGAATTGAAATTTGAATGAAATACAGGGTCATGAAAAATCGAAGAATGTGGAAAACAGGATTACAAATATTTCAGCAAATAATAATCCGATCGACTTTGTTCTATATGCAAAATGTGTGATATTTTATTTCCTTTTACGTTCATTCCTTAGAACAAAAAAATTCGAAAATTTTTATATACCTTTCATCAGAAAGAATTTTTCGAGAGCCCGAAAAAAATAGTTCCGGTTAATCGAGGTTGCTGATATTAAATAGGCTTCGTCCCATTCTTACATACTAACTACATACAAAATTTCAAGTCTCTATCTCAATTTGTTGGGGAGATAGAGCGTTTACAGACAGACAGACAGACAGACGGACGGCAAAAAAAAATTTCTAAAAATATGTTTTTCGGAATTTCCACTATCTAAAACGTGTAAATCCGTCAAAAAAAATTTCGATTTTCAAAACGATTGCAAGACTTACCCTATGCTACGTATGACGGGTAAAACAGTGAGTTTCCCGATCCAGAGCCGAGTGGCTCCATGCGGTCCACGCAGGGAGGTCACGAGACCCCCAATGAGGAGGAACCAAGTGACGTCCGGCCTCACGACAGCGCCCGCTGCCGGCCAGGAAGACAAGCGAGGACACCCGGCCCACGGACATGGACTCACCATCCGCAGCCACCACTCGACGCCGCCCGCGCCCAACACGCCGATTGGAGCAACCAAGCAGGCATCGTAGCACAAGCCGCCTGAACAACCGCCGATCCAGAGACCCAGCCTTCCGGGAGGACTTACAGGAAAGCGACTCGAATTCTCGTTACGTACAAGGGAAACCTGGAAAACCTTGTATAGTCGCTTCGTCCGAATCGCGCCTACTAGAGGCCTCGGACTCCTCTAAATCGAGTGTTGCGTTCGAATGATCTGGAAAATCATCAAGCGTTCGAAGACTTCGCTCGAGACGGTCGAAAGCTCAATTGGCCCGACGACCAACCCGGTCCAATGTCCTTGTCAAAAGGTCGCCAACAATGTCGACAATACCTTTCCTGCTGTAATTGTCAAGGACGAGCTCGGTCAGCGTTCGAGTGTGGAAGTTAGACGGGAAACACTTTTCCCTGATGGACTTCCACAGGGGGAACTCATAGACGCAGTGTCTAATCGTACTCACCCCATTCCCGCAAAAGCACGCAGGGTTGCCTTTAAAGAAGCGGGCTTGATGGTCGCCAAAGGCACCATGCCCCGTCAGGACCTGGTTGAGGAAGAAATCACCCTGTATTCTCCGAGTGGAGACCTTCGGGAAGATCGCATACGTCGACCGGCCGTCCTCAGATCGGTCCCACCATTGCTGCCAATCCAAAAGAACCTCACCAAGGAGCTTCCTCTTGACTTGACGTCCTGAGAGAGGAACAAGTATGTCGACCGACGGTCGACACGCAGCTTCCTTCGCAAGGGAATCGGCCAGCTCGTTAAAGGCGTACCCGACATGAGCCTTAATCCAGTGCATATGGACCCTGACTCCTGTATTTTCAACCAAGTTCCTGATCTCAGCTACGGCTTTGTGCCGAGGCACTAAAGCGTAAAGAGCTTGAAGCGCCGATCTCGAATCAGAGTAGATATCGAGTTCACTGAGACCCCTCCGAAGGGCGTCCGCAATCGCTTCCTTGATCGCATGGACCTCAGCCGCGAAAACAGTCGACTCATCAGAGAGACGGAACCTTCCCTCCGCAACAACGCCATCCCTAGTGGCGAGGTGGTAGGCACAACGCACCCTCTCACCCACCAGCTTGGAACCGTCCGTATAGTAAGTATACGGAGACTTCCGGCTGAGTTCCGGCGTCCAAGGTATTCGTGCCGGATAGGGCCGTTGGGGTCGGTACTTCCAGACCTCTACCATTTCTGGTGAGAGGTTTGGACTATCAACGCTTTCGCCCCATCTCGTGAGGGCCTCGAAGTCGCGTTCGATACGAGCACGGAGGTCCAGGGGAATCACCCCGGACAAGACATTCAACGCAGCGGTTGACACCATACTGTAGCACTTGGTGACGCACAGCAAGAGACCACGCTGAATGCTCAGCAGTCTCTGACGAAGAGCCACTTTGCCGGAGTACCAGATAGGGGCCGCATACAAGACTATGCGCTCGGCCACCACCGAGTACACTGCCTTTCGAACATCGGGCTTGAGCCCCCACGTAGCTGTCGCCAATCTGGTGAGCTTGTACTGGACTCTGGTCGCCTTCTCTCGGACGAGGTCCAAGTGAGGCATCCAGCTGTAGTCCCTATCTATGACCACGCCTAGGTACTTGATTTGGTTAGAAAACTTCACCCTATGCTCACCCATCCGGATGCGCAATGAGGGTTCGTAGTCCATCTTTCCCTTAGGTGGTATGATAGTGTACAAGCACTTGTCGTAGCTGAACTCCAGGCTGCATCCTACAGCCCACGCGAGAATCTCTGCGAGAACTCGCCGGACTATGTCAGCGAACCTGTAGACAGCCACAGAACGTGCAAGGATGAGTATGTCGTCGGCGAAGACAAGTACGGTCCAAGCCTCCTCAATCCCAAGCCGTTTCAACAAGCTATTGATTAACACCAGCCACAGGACCGGCCCGAGACACGAACCCTGCGGGACTCCAACGTTGAAGTAATGCTCTTCTGCGTTCGAAATGACCGATCTATTGCAAAGAAAAGAATCGATCAAGCCCAGGAGCTCCGGAGGGACTCCGTACTCCACCAGAAGGCGAAGCAAGTCATCCCGCCGAGCACTGTTAACAGGCATTCTTGATGTCGAGGCTGACGAGACAGGTGTAGTGGCCTGTCCTCTTACTCTGCGAAATGTACTTGACCACCTCATGGAGCGCATCAATGGTCGACCGATTTCGTCTGAAACCGTATTGTCTACCATCAAGTACGCCGTTAGACTCGAGGAACGCCATCAGTCGAGTAGCGCACAGCTTGTCCAAGATCTTCCCGACGACGGGAAGTAAACAGATAGGACGGTAGGAAGCCGGATCGCTCTTACTTCTACCCTCCTTGGGAAAGTAGATGGCGACTGCCCGCTTCCAACTTCTCGGAAACACGGACTCTCTAAGGCAGTGATTAAACAAGCCGAGCAACCACTGAGGGTGCCAGCGAAAGACCTCACGGATGATTCCCAGACTGAATCCATCGTGGCCTGGCGCCTTATCGAGCGCCATCGAGTCGATAGCCAACTCTAGCTCCCCGATGTCAAACAAGTCCGGGTCATCAGGCCTCTCAATCGCTGTCTGCACTACCGCATCGACCTGTCTGAAGTGGTGTCTCGCAAGGGCTGCCTGGATGTCATCCCATGTGGATGCCACCACCCCGTCGGGAAGCTCCAGAATAGCTGGAGCTTCAGGACGCCACCTGCCTCGCACCACTGCACAGACCTGACCGATTTTGTCGGTAGAAAGCTTGTCCGAAAGGAAATTTCGGAACGAACGACGCTTAGCTTGCAGAATCGCTCGCTTGTACTCCGCCCGCGTACGCTTAAAGAGAGCCTCACGTCTCTCTCTCTGAGTCGGGTCAAGCGTCCGCTTGTACCACCTCCTCAGTGCACGCACTCTAGACCTCTGAGCCTCCAACTCAGGGGTCCACCAACACGTCTCCTTGCCTGCGGCAGGACGACGCTTTCGGTGCTTCAAGCACAGATCAACCAGGACTGAATCAAGATGTTCAACTCCCGAGTCTGGTGCGTTCGAATCATAAACGTCCAAATCTGCACTCTGCAGATCCTGGAGGAAATCGTCCCAGGCAAGGTCCTTGGGTTTCCACCGACGGCGGACTCCGCTAAGATTTCGAGCCCTTGGCCTGCCTTGGTAGGTCCAGGTCATGGCGTTATGATCGCTGGTTGTCACCCCGTCTTGAACAGTCCAGTCAGTTATGCGATCTGCGCACTTACGGACCAGAAGTAAATCGATCCAGCTTTGACCTTGATGGCTATCAAAGGTCGCCGCACTGTCTGGACTGTTGACGATTTCCAGATCGTAACCAAGGGCGAAGAAGATAACTTCCTCACCCCTGTCGTCCGTTGGCCTATCCCCCCAAATGTACGAATTTGCGTTGAAGTCCCCGACAACCTGAACATTGTCCTGAGGGAACTCCAGTAGCAAGTCGCCCATCCGAGTAAGGATCGGGACAATGTCCTCAGACGGAGAGCAATAGCATGACACTATCAACACATTCTCTCCCGAAATAGTGCATCGAATCGCCACTATGTCGTCAGTATTCAGAACCACGCAGTATTTCAGTCGCGAACTTATCCAGAAGGCGGCTCGGCTGCGCTCCGAAGAGATGACTTCGGAAAAACCCTCGGGTAATCCGATGGTCTTTCCCTCCTTTACACGCTGCTCATTCAAGGAGATCACGTCAATGCTCGGCGAGAGCACTGTCTTCTGCAACTGGTACAAAGCCGCCGTACTGCGGTTGACGTTGAGGTGAAGAAACTTTGGACTATCGGCCATTGTTTCGTTTCTCAGTCAAAGCCAGTTCTTTGCGGAAGATGCTACACTCCTGCGAATTCGCCGCGTGATTGGTAGGGAGAGCCTCACCCGCCAAGTTCAATGAGTTGACCTTCATACAATTAACGCACGCAGGTTCACTGGTGCAATCGCTGAGTATGTGGTCCTGACTACCACACTTCCCACAGCAGCTCTTGCCGTGGCAATCTCTTGCCATGAGGCCGAATTTCCAGCACTTATAACATTGGAGAGGACGCCGTCTTCGTGAGAAGAACAGAGTGTCCCAGCCAACGTTCAGCTTCCTCATTCGCCCAAGTCGCCTGTACGACTCTGGATCCAGAGAGACCACGCCATTTCGCCCCTTCTTCCCCTCAAAAAACTTTTTGAAGGAAATGTCAGCGTCACGCAACGCTGTATTCTGGTTTTTCAGGGCTGCAATGATCCCGTCTCCCGTCGAATCCTCGCCGACGCCGAAGATTACAATCTCCGGATTGCGCCTGGTCGGTTTGGAAGCCGAGTGACTATTCACCAGGTCCGATTTCTCCACTTCCGCCACCAGCTTCTCGAGGTCCGCAGCGCTGTCCGCGAAGACCAGCACCCCTCCCTTGGAGGTGTTCCGCATTCCTCTCAAAGCCAGCCCTGCTTTCATTGGATTTATCGTGCTGGCTACTAACTTGCGAGTGTCATCGGAGGAGACAGTATCGTCGTTTGGAAGGATTCGAAGAACGTGTCGTTCCTGGCAGCGTAGAGGCGCAGCTGAGCCGGCCCCCTTAGCGCCAACGGCGCCACCGCTTCCAGGTCCGCTTCGGGCCGCAGGCTGAGTTCCTGCCGCTGCCACACGTCCCTTCCTCAACCGTTTCCTCCTTGTACTCTTACTGGTGACAGTCTGCCATTCCTCTGTCGCACCACCGGCGACGTTGGAATAGGACCTGTCTGGTGGTACCACCTCCTTCGGGGTGTCATCCGGCCTCGAGGCGTCCTTCCGCTTTTCAGCCTTGGACGCCTTCTTGCCAGTGGTAGAGCTTCCCCTCTGTGAGGCTTTCCCATAGAGCAGAACGAACCAAGCGTGCTGTCGGACTATGAAACCTTCTATCCGAGATATAGATTCCCCGTATGACGGGTAAGTAAAAACTAGTCATTGGGGGCCACCGTAATACTTACCCATCATGGATATGTATATGAAAATAAAACATGTGAAAACTATTTATACAATGCATTGCAATTCATAAACAAAATTTAAATATTGTTAATATACATAGTAATGCTATATTAAAGAACTGCTGATGTACCAATTTCGACAAATTATATAAAACGCCAAACTACTCAAGTAGTACCGAACTGCGTAAAAGAAACATCCTTATAACTCCAAAAATAATAATTCTATTGACTAACAATTAACTGCGTCGGATTAAGCGTCTCATTTCCAATTAAAATATACTTTTGAATTGAAATTTTCATGAAATACAGGGTCATGAAAAATCGAAGAATGTGGAAAACAGAATTACAAATATCTCGGCAACTAATAATCCGATCGACTTCGTTCTATATGCAAAATGTGTGTTATTTTATTGCCTTTTACGTCCATTCCTTAGAACAAAAGAATTCGCAAATTTTTATATACCTTTCATCAGAACGAACTTTTTGAGAGTCCGAAAAAAATAGTTCCGGATAATCGAGGTTGCTGATATTAAATAGGCTTCGTCCCATTCTTACATACTAACTACATACAAAATTTCAAGTTTCTATCTCAATTTGTTCAGGAGATAGAGCGTTTACAGACAGACAGACAGACAGACGGCAATTTTTTTTTTAAATATGTTTTTCGGGACCTCCAGTATCTAAAACGTGTAAATCCGTCAAAATTTTTTTTTCGATTTTCAAAACGATTGCAAGACTTACCCTATACTACGTATGATGGGTAAGTAATAGTCGCTTATGGCAGCCGTTGGATGAGATTTCTCCGCTTTTTTTAACACCGTATAGTCTTAGAGAAAATCTTATTTTATTTCGTTAGAATATACTTCTATTTAACAGAATAATATTTGCTCTAATGTTATACTGGTATGTCTGGTATACAAAAAGGCAGAGAAATCTCATCCCTGTATTATAAAGTCAATATTTCACATAATGCAATTTTATTCTGATATTCTTATCGTATATTTATTATTACTTTTACAGATTTGAAAATGATATATAAACATACGCAATACATATGTGAAGTTGATGTTTTACAAACATTTCATCTTTTTTATTTGTCATGATAAGTTGAAGATGTTTTTCTTTACAGAGACCAAATAAAACGCTTTTTAAGAAAAGATAAAACATTTATCGTCTGAACGAAACTCAATTTTTCAGCTTTTACAGCAGCTGTTACCATGTCGTTGAATTGACACATATTGAGTTCCTTATTTACTCCCGACGCTTGATGGTAACTAAATTAATCTTCAACGAAACTGACACCAGAAAAAAAAGAAGAGAAACTTCAGTAAAATATTTTGTTCTAAAAGGACTAGAAAAATATATCCAATTGTAGTGCAGTTCCAAGAGGGAAAATAAGAAGTATGAATATCTGAGCGATTTTTAATTGCTGTGTAACATGATCGATTTCGAATTAATTTCGATTGCTGTGACTGTGAAAAACCTTTTCTTGACAAGTAACATGCTATAATGCTCAATTTTATAATTAATTTCATTTGTAAATGATGTTTTTCATATAAATATAATTTCGTGAATTATAAATGATTAATACTTAAATAAATTATTAAAAAAAGAAGATAATTTATTTAATGAATCCTAATTAAATAAACATAGAAAATTTTGCTTTTGGGAAAGGGCTTCAAATAAAGCATCAAATGACCAAAAAATATTGCTTTTAGAACAACTATAAAAGAAATCGATTCAATACAATAGTTATAAAACCAAAATGAAATTCTCTGCAGATAAAAAATAGTTATATTGGATCGTTCAGAAAGACGTGTCCGTTTGGGAAAATCAATTCGCACCGGAAAATTCTACCCATTAATTAAAAAAAAAAAAATCCGATATAGGAAAATATACCTAATAATTAAATGATAGAATTTTTGGTACAAATAAATTTTTTCAAACGAACACGACTTTTCGAACGACCCAAAAATACCAAGATAAAATTGTCTCTGCATAATAACGAATCTTATGAAGAAAAAGAAAACCATCCTCAGGAAAATATCTTTTCAGACTTACAAAAATAAATAAATAAATATATATATTGTATATTATAAGAGCATTTTTATGTCAATTTAATTAACCCTTTAACTGGCACTTTCTTTTCCGTTCAATAAATTGAAGATAACGGATTCTCACCACAAGTTTTTAAATAAAATATTCTAAACATTTAGTATAAACATCTCCACCTTTAAATAATATGAAATTATTATTTTTTTAATTGTGGTGTCAAAAAGCTTTAACCCCTTGAGGGGCAAAGCACTTATGTTCCTAAAATGTTCAAATGATTGATTGACACCGGGATTCACAAACAAATTTATATGATAGAAAGTAAAAGCTGTTTTTCGCGTATATTGTAAAAAGCAAACTTTAATACTAAAATTCCGGTGCCAATGTGGCATAAGGGAATTAAAATTAAGTGGTATATATAATATACCGGTGCTCTTCAAGGTGTTAAATGATGAATTAAGCAAACTCGTCTTTCCCGAACGGCGTAAGGGCACATCAGTTAACCCTTTAACGTTCATTGGTTTCGCCACGAAACCACAAAAATTCAATTCGATATGCAACACTGACACCGGTATTTTTATCTAAAAATATCCCTTTTATTATGTATGTGAAAAATCACGTTTTCTTATGTACAAATATATTTGTTCTTAATTACCGGTGTCATTCATGTATTTCGACATCTTAGCAATGAAAATGCTTTGATCGTTAAAGGGTTAAGGGGTTATTACTTCAGAAATTTTGCAGGACTTTTATAATGAACTTAACCCCTTGGAGACGAGCGACACGTATACGTGCCGCAGAAAAGCTTAAGAATCCTTATTTATCGCCACCAGTAAATTTATACTGGAAAATGTCCCTTATTCAATCGGAGTTTTTTCTAGATTTAATAAGGCACGAATTTCTGTTTTTAAAAACCAGTGGCAAAACAATAAAAATTTCGTAAAAGGCTCCCGTCGCGAAGGGTTTGGGAACATTTTGGGAACGATCATCTTTTACGGAATTTTTAATCTTTCGTCGCAGGTTTTTCAAAACAGAAATTTTTGCCTTATTAAATCAGAAAAATGCTCAGATTAAGTAACGCAAAATTTACAATAAAAATTTCCTGGTCAGAATAATCAGGGATTCTGAATACTTCATGCGGCACGTATACCAGTCGCTCCTCCCCAAAAAGTATCCAAGAATAATTTTTTAATTCTTTAAAAGTGAAATAGTATATGAACAAGTTCGAATTTAATTCCATTCAGTGTACTTGAGAATTTCTCTTTATTTCACTGCTATTTATAAACGTACAAAAGAAAACTTTTGGAAAGAACAGATATATATTATACTCTGTTCTTTCTAAATCTAAGGAAAAGAGTTAATAGAGTTGTTTGAAAGGGCAGAAGGGATTTTTTAAGGCACTGACCAGTTTCGTCAATATTGTTATAGGGGGTATGCCTTCAAAGAGAACTGCAGAAAAATAAAAACCCATAAATTATCGGGTTTTTTTTCTCCCAGGAAAAATTGTAATTCTTTATTCGGTCAACCTATAATGGCCACACTAGTATCGTACTTCAAAGTTCTGGAGCCAATAAAAGAAGGAGTAGCGATATATATGTCTTCTACAGTGGAGAACTTTGGAGACTAAAAACGAGTTCTTCATTCTTCTGTGTCCGCCTGTTGAGATTTTGACTGTTTGCAATCCAATCAGCAGCGTCCAGTGCAGGATGTTGCTAGATATGGCAGACGCGGGAGGCAAGTAGTAACGGATTCGATTAACGTGACTTATGACTGAAGTGAAAAATTATCTTTATCCCCTTAATCCTTTAGCGTTCATTGGGTTCTCTATGAAACCACAAATATTTAATTACGATTGATACAACGACACAGGAATTTTAATTTTTAAAAAATCCATTATATTACGTATGTGAAAAATCACGTTTTCTTATTTACAAATATATTTGTCCGCAATTACCGGTGTCAAACATTTAATTCAACATCTTAACAATGAAAATGCTTCGTCTGTTAAAGGGTTAACTGGTTCTTTCTTTTTCGTTCAATAAATAATGGGTTCACACCGCTATCTTTTAAATAAAATATTTGTAACACTTAGTCCAAACATTCCCGTCTTTAAATTGTCGGAAATTATTCTTTAAAAAAATAGTGGTGTCAAAAAGCTTTAACCCCTTTAACGATCAAAGCATTTTCATTGCTAAGATATCGAAATAAATGAATGACACCGGTAATTAAGAACAAATATATTTCTAAACAAGAAAACGTGATTTTTCTCATACATAATAAAAGGGATATTTTTAGATAAAAACATCGGTGTCAGTGTTGCATATCGGAATTAAAATTTTGTGGTTTCGTAATGAAACCAATGAATGTTAAAGGGTTAAATGATGAATTAAGCAAATTCGTCTTGCCCGAACGGCGTACGGGCAAGTCAGTTAAGGGGTTAAAACACCATAAAATAAATTGCGCATGGCTTTTCGAAAGAACTTTTTTCGTCTTTTTTCGTCAGGCGCAAAAAGACGTGCGTCTATTATGGTTTATTTTGATGAGCAGATTTGAAAGTAAGCTGAGAAGGCCAAAATTTATTTTCAATATCACAGAAATTATGGCGATTTTTACCGAGAAACAAATGAAGTTCATAAAGTTCTTCTTCACTTTTGGAGAGAGAATGCCGAACATCCTGAATGCAAGCTCTCAAATTGCAAGTTTAATCTAGATCATGTTTAAATCTAGATTTTAATTGTAGAAAATAGACAACAACTTATGTTATCATACGAAGTGATTATTTCCAACTGAGCGAAAAATTGCCCAGGCCGGGAATCGAACCCGGATACTTGGCTTACATATAACTTACATGGCATACATGGTTAAAAATAATAGAACAATTAATGTTACTAAAATTTATCTTTCGTATTAGGGAAAAATATAAATTTAAGTATTAAAACAAAATTGTAAATGAATAAGTTAATTACTGCATAATTTAAAAAGAAATGCATTGATGTTTGTATTGGTTTTATTGTTTTACCTTTTATAATTGTTATTTCCAAATCCATTTAAAGTTAAGTAAATAAATTCAGTTTTTGATAAAGTGAGAACAAATAATGACGATTTCACTACTTTATTTCTTTGAGATTTCCTGACAGAATAAAGCAAGGAACTTTATTGACAACCATTCTCAATTTGTCATCTGAGTTAAAGTCATTGTCTAACAAACTACAAAAGGGTTTAAATACTTAAAAGTTAAGGGAAAAAACATTAGCTAAATTTAGTTTAGAAATTTGATGAATAATCTGTTATCCGGATTTTTTTTAATAAAACTTTCTTCAAGCAATCAATAAAAAACGGAATTTATTGATTTACCTTTTTTTTCAAAGAAATTGGTCGGTTAAGGAGGGAACTCAACTGGGATGGCTCTGAATGGAGATAAAATTTGGATTGATCTTGTGGGATTACATTTCGTTCCATGAAAAAAATGATCGTTCAGAAAAGTGGCTGCACACGGAGGTTTCACTGTAATTAAATTACATCAGCATTTATAAATAAATTTATTCGTAAGTACGAATTTGGTTATAGTCTTTAAAAAAGTACAACGCCTTCGAAAATGTTTACAGGACAAACAATTATCAATCAAAATTGAATACTTTGAGAAAAAGAAAGCAAAAATAATTTTTTTTCAGCATGCGTTTTTAGCACTTCAGTTCCCTCGATTACCTAGTCACTAAGACAACAGAATGAAATACATCAGCTCCACTTAACAATCTAATATCTCAGACCGCTTTATCAACAGTCCAATCACGTGATTAACACATTTCTGATACTGAACACGGAAAGCCAAAAAAATTTTAATTTATACTTTATTTTTAGTATGTATGTTCCGGTGTAAGTTTTGAAATATAACTTATTTTCGAAGGTAATATGTAATAAATTAACAAATACGTATTTTGCAATTGATATATCAATTTATCACACTTATTCAACATATTTTATTTTCCAAGTAGTTGCTCTACAACATTCAGTAATGTATATTTTTAAAAATCAATTAACTTCGTTTCTAAACCCTAAAAACTTTATTTTCTGTAAGATACATTTTCCAGTCCTTATAAAAAATGTATTAGATTATCTTATGTATAAAAACGATAGACTAACATAAAAAATATGTCCACGAGTTTACGTACATTATAAAATATAATTTAAAAATGATTCGCTCAGGCTAAAACTTTATCTCACTCAGTCTGTAGTGTCAATGGGCTACTTTCTTAAAATTCAGATTTCTTCACAGACACCAATTTTTGAAATGGTAAGATTTCATTTCTTTCCCCCTTGTTTGGGATGTCATTAATTAAGGCGAATCTCACCTTTACAAAAAAGTGGTGTCAAACAAGAAATCATAATTTAGAATGCTTTTCGCGCATTTTCACGGCTGAAATTCGATTTTTTTTAAACCTGTTCTTAGCGTGCATTTATATCAAGTGCCGTAATTTCCGCCGTATAATCCGTGGATCAAAGAATTATTTCTGGCCCCAGGGATCTTATTTAGTAATTGAAGGCAAATGTTTACTTCGGTCTTAAAAGTTAAATTTTTCTTGAATATTTTCTGGGTCGAAAAATGATTGTTTGACCCGCGAATATATACACTGGAAATAACGATAACCCTAATAGCATGCATGGTCACAGTGACGTCATTGTGAGTCACTTTGGTCACATCACATCTGTGACCAAAATGCCACCACTCAGTGACGTCACATTGTGACTGAGATGTAACTTTCTTAAAAATCTTCAGAAATTTATAAATATCCTTTAAAACATGTTATTTACTTTTAAAAATATGTTTCTCGCAATTTAAATATCGTCGCTTTTGTCACAGTTTCGTCACAGTGTTAATGTCAAATTAGTCACAAATGACACATTTTTCACAAATTTGTCACATTTTGACCACTTTGTGAAACGTTACAAAAGAGCTCTAAAACGGCCATAAGGGCTTCACATTTTAGTCACTGTGACTTCACATCGACGTCACGTGACGTCACATAGGAAATCGATGGTCACAAAGTCACAATGTGACTTCACAACGATGTTGCAATGACGTCACCATGCTTTACGGGAAGTTACTACCATACCAATTTTTTTTATTTCTATCCCCTAAGTATCAAAAATGTTTTTAGAATGTTTTTTATTTATTATCCGGCAACCCATTAGATGTAAAGGCATAGACAAAACATGTAGCCAAAGTCGGAACAGGTAACGTTTCCGTCATTTCGCTATCATTAATTTTGAAATCAGTTCTGTAGTTTCAGGGATTACCTGCTACAAATTAACCCTTTGAGCTCTGGTAGGGAAATATCTTCAAAATTCCAGACGTCACTTTGGCATCAGTATTTTAAAAAGAAAAAAAAAGGTTAACGATATACACGGGGGGGGGGGAATGCATTAAACCTTTTTCAAGTAAATTTGTTTGAATTTTCTGGTGCCATTGTGACATTTCGGAATTACATTATGTGATAGAAAATTCTACCATCAGAGCTCAAAGGGTTAACCGCAAACAAACACACAAAATTTACTTTTTTACTAGGAAACTCAGTGACTTTGACAGTTGAAATATGCCAAGTGATATTTGCATGTCTCTCTCTCTCTCTCTCATTTTTATAACAAAAAATCCTACTTTTAGCCTTTCTACCCTGAATGGGTCTAATCGACCCATAACTGTAATTTGCTTTATACGATTCGAGCGAGAACTTTTTTCATAAAGAAAGTTAAATAATAGATTCAGAGAAATAAGTCAATTATATATATTAAAATATTTAAAATAACAATTCTGGTGCGATATGTTTTCATCACGACTGAGTAAAATTTGAACAGGGTAGGAAGGTTGGGAATAATACAAAATTTCAAAAAACCAATTTTTCTATAATTTTTAACATTCAAAAATTATGTTATTCAGAAAATCCGACTTAACCCTTTCCGGCGCAGAGAAATTCTGTTCGTAAAATGAGAAATTGTTGACTGACACCGGAATTTACAAAAGACTTTTTTAGAAATTAAGAACTCCCTAGTTTAAACTGTCATTGTAAAAGTAAAATTTTACTAAAATATTATTGGTGCCGTTTGTAAGTTTGGAATTAAAATTAGGTGTTGCCGGAGTGGTAACACTGCGCCGGAAAGGGTTAACGCCAGAAAGTTTCAATGGCTAATTTCGGTTTACTTAAATACGGAATGTCTTTTATGAATTAAAGCCATTATTGCTATTTTAATTTTCTGGTGGGAATTAAGGCATACGAATTAAAATACTTCAAAATATCTCGGGCGATGTCCGGTGGTTTGGGATCTAGAGGGTTAAGCAGAAATGAGACATAAACTAACCTTCCTACCCTGTTGAAAAGTACTCAAACATGATAAAAACATTCGACACAAGAATTTTTATTTAAAGCTATTTTACCTATTTGCTTAACTTAGTTCTCTGTAGCTTTTATTTAAGTTAGTGTATAAAAAAATGTCTGGTTCAAATCGAATAAAATATATAACACAAACGGGTCGATCCGACCCATTCGGGTTAGGAAGGTTAATAAGAACTGTAACTAATTCTAAATACATAAAAACTTAGTAAGTACAGTCGAGTCTCTATATAACGAAATCCACCGCACCAGTAAAAAATTCATTATATAGAGAAATTCGATGTATAGAGAATGCTGTTAAAAATCGTATTTAATGTGTGAAATTTGAACAAATATTATTTTTGATTTTTTGAATTAAGAATTTGAAATGTTTAAAAGTAAAAATTAACCTAACATTTTATTTCTTAATTATTTAATCTGTTTCGAAAAAGAGAACAGTCCCCTTTTCGCATGATTACATTAAAAACAGTCACTGTATAGCAAAATATCTAACTCCATATAACGAATTTTTTTATAAATTGGTCTTAATTTATTCAGTTTTAAAAGGCTTCGAAATCACATGGAATCAATTTTCCATCACCTATTTTTAATTTATCGTCACTGCTGAGTTTTTTTTTTTTTTACATTATTGAGTATATTATAACATTTTTTACATCCTTGTTCTTTTAATCCAACGAATTCATCCCACCTCCCACACGTTAACATTTTCCTCCATTTGAAGGCCTCTCTTATGTGCCTCTCATTGATTCCTCTCTTACATGTGTATCAATCCAACTGACACTCTTTTGAGAAGGATGTGGGAAGGTGTGTGGGAGGTGGGATGAATTCGTTGGATTAAAAGAACAAGGATGTAAAAAATGTTATAATATACTCAATAATGTAAAAAAAAAAAAAACTCAGCAGTGACGATAAATTAAAAATAGGTGATGGAAAATTGATTCCATGTGATTTCGAAGCCTTTTAAAACTGAATAAATTAAGACCAATTTATGAAAAAATTCGTTATATGGAGTTAGATATTTTGTTATACAGAGACTGTTTTTAATGTAATCATGCGAAAAGGGGACCGTTCCTACTAAAAATTCGTTATATAGAGAAATTCGATGTATGGAGTTTCGTTATAGAGAGACTCAACTGTATTTTGAAGATTTTATGCTCACTTCATACTCCAGTATTCATTTGAAGTATGGAACTTTTTAGAAACCATTTTCTTAGTCGCACTTACATCTTAAAATTAAACATCATATCAAATACCAAATAGTTCTCATCTAATCCTCAATCACTTTTCTGGTGGTTATTGCACCAATATAAAATGCCTGCGTTAAAACAGTAACTGTAACCATCAATTAGCGAAGATTAATTTTCAAAGTACGTAGCTACATACATAATGTTAAAAAACCAATTGGCGAGGATTAAGCCTAGGTGGGCTAAACAAAATAACACTTATTTTGTTATTGTGCTTTTTCATTGAGTTATGCGTTATATCAAAATGGCTGGTCGCAAAAATGTACAAAATATACGTGAAATCGTAAGTAATTTTACGGTGCGTTTAGATATCTATAACGATTATTTCGTTATATATTGGTTATTTTCTTAAATTATTCCTTTGCACACCCCTTCCCTTTTCAATTCAAAATTAGTTTTAGGTTGTCCTTCATTCCTTTTCCATTTTCCTTGCTTATTAATTCTCTAACCGAAAATCTGCAGCTGCCCAAGATTATCTGTGAGAAATACACCCACATTTTAATCAACCGTTAAAAACAATTTCCAGATGTCGGCTAATTCTGATCGAATCAATTATGCATTACCTTATAAGGAGATCTTCTCTGTATCGCGGTTAAAATTTATGCTTACGCTCCTTTTTCCTTTCTTGACAAAATCCTAAAAAAGAATTTAACATCTGCGCATTAAAATCTTTTGCCCCCTTCGGTGTGCTTCGTTGTTAGACTTAACAACACGTGTAACATTTATCGTTTGGCAACCTTTCCTTTCCCATCCCAGCTGGGCAACCAAATTGAATTCTGATCTTGCCGGCTGCATTTCAACTGTTATTTGGCGTATACTATCCATTGTGCATGGGCGAACTTGTGTATGTTGGCGATTGTCCTTCACACCAAAAAGTGGGGTTATCTCCTTGGGGATGCGAAACACGTATACGTGCCGCAAAAAGGCTTAACAATATTCGTTTATTTTCACAGTGAAATTTCACTGCAACATTTGCCTTATTTATTCGGAGCATTTTCTAGATTTAATAAGGCTCAAATTTTTGTTTTTAAGATCCGGTGACAAAACATTAAAAATTTCGTTAACCCCTTCGAACGGGAGGATTTTACGAAATTTTCAATGTTTTGTCACCAGTTTTTAAAAACAGAAGTTTGTCCCTTATTGAATCGAGAAACAGCTCTAATTCAATAAATCAAATTTTACAGTAAAATTTTAATGGTGGGGATAAACAAGGATTCTTAAGCCTTTTTGCGGCACATATACGTGTCGCTCGTCCCCAAGGGTTAAAAAGGTCCCGTCGCGAAGGTGTTAATCCTTTGCGGAATGGTGGTATATCTAAGAAACTATTTAATTTTAATTCCCAAACTCCGCATTGTCACCGGAATTTTGGTAAAATAATTTGCGGATCATTGAATGCGTGGGATGTACACCTCCCCCCCCCTTTTTTTTCTTATTTACAAATAAAGTTGTTTTCAAATTCCGGTGTCAGTCATTAATTTCAACACTTAAGGAATGAATTTGCTCTGTGCCACAAAGGATTAACTAAAAACTTACTATAAATTATTTCGATTCTAAATCATTTAAGTTTAACCGTCGTCACATATACGTAACATTCCCCAATTCTGATTTCCAAACTGTAGATTTGAATCGAAATGCAGTTTCACATTTTTTTATTTTTATATATTAAACGTTGGAGCAGGGATTGCCATAATAAATTTGCCACCATTATTTTTGAAATCGGTTGCATAGTTCCAGAGATCACCCCATACGATCACGCAAACAAATAAAAGTTACATCTTTATAATATTAGTATAGTTATAAGAAATAAGTAATTCTCGGAACTTAATCCTTCCGGCTAATAAGACTGTATTTATTAAAATACAACTCATTGCTCAGTGGTGCACAAAACAACAATTTTAATGTACACTTGTACAATTAAAATAAAATAAAAATATCAACGTTTCGCGCCGTCTTCTGCGGGCATCTTCAAAAAAATACGATAATGGAAGGACTAAGTTTGCATCTTGATCGAGAGATAATATTTCTAATAAATTAAAATCGAAATGAATTAAAAGTTTAAAAATGTTGTCACTTACACGTGAGTAAAAATTAAATTATTGTAACGAAATAAAAATTTTAAGATTTAATGATGTTATGCCATATTTTTGGTATATTGTAGGATAAATTATCATTACATGGTTTATTTTCTCGTGAAATGATTTCGATAGATTCTCTTATTTTACCTTGAACTGGGCTATTGCACGGAACTATGATTTTGGCATGATTTGATTTGAATGTATTTTAATAAATACATTCTTATTAGTTAAATTTTATGGTGCAACTGTCCTGTATATATTTATTAATCTTTCCGGTTTCGAATTTTTTTCCATTTTGGGAACTAAAATTATTTTTACTTTAATAATGTTAATCGTCACTATTCAAATAAACTGGCTGATGTTTAAAAATTATCTCATGATCTGAGTAACAACGAATGTACATATTTTGGGTAGTATTCAATTCATATTTATATAATAATAGGTTGGTTAAGGAAGAGTTTTTGGAAACGTTTGGAAAATATCGTATAAATATCGCATAAACGTTCCGCTTTTCTGGCCCGGAAAAATTATATAGTTAATTTTACCATTTCAAATCGCCATAATCTGCCAAGTAGCCAATAAGAAAAAAAATTCTATAAAATTTTTCCGCGCGAAAAAATTAGAAATGTTGGAAGGCGTGGTTTAACCCTTTAACGATCATAGCATTTTCATTGCTAAGAGTCGAAATAAATGAATGACACCGGTAATTAAGAACAAATATATTTCTAAATAAGAAAACGTGATTTTTCACATACAAAATAAAAGGGATATTTTTAGATAAAAATACCGGTGTCAGTGTTGCGTATCGGAATTAAAATTTTGTGGTTTCGTGGCGTAACTAATAAACGTTAAAGGGTTAACCCTTTCCGGCACGAGCAAAATCTGTTAGTAATATGAGAAATTATCGACTGACACAGGAATTCACAAACGAATTTTTCAGATATTTTGAAATCTTTAATTTAAGCTTTTAATGTAGAAGCAAAATTTTAGTAAAATAATGTTAGTGCCGTTTGAAAGTTTCGAAATTAAAATTAGGTATCCCAGACCGGGCACAGTCTGCCGGAAAGGATTAATAGATATTAAAAATTTCTGACGTTTATTGCGTTTTATAGCACACGATTCTTTCAGAAAAGTAACCTACATTTTAAATTTAAAGGGTGACATATGCGTATAAAATAAAAGAATCACTAACGGTGCAAAGAGGAGTGAGTAAAATTTTATTATTATAGTTATTTTTAAATGTCAAAAAATAAATGAAGTGACAATAAAAATGGCATTGACATATACAGTAAAACGTCTAAATAACGGACACCTTGGGAGCGCAGAAATTGTCCGCTATTGGGAAAACCTCAGCGAAAGAAAAATTGCTAATGAATGCTTAATGTTTCATTAGTCGATTTAAAAATGTCCTAAAACCTATATCACATGATTAAACCAGAAAATAAAATAATTTTTAAAGCAATTAAACTGAAATAAAATTGTGCATACCTTTATCCTTTGCTTATTACATTCTTACAAAAAAAAAAAAAAAAAAAAAAAAAAAAGTTATAAAAGTATGCTTTTATTTGCGATTACATGTAATTTATTTTTCAATGTGAAATTTTAACACTGTCAGTAGTTTTAATCCTTTTAAATCATCATTTTCTAAAAAAAAAGTATAATTATTTATTGTATTTTTTTGCTTCTTAAAAGCATACAATCTCAAATCATCCGAGGCTGTATGTGTGTGTGTGGGGGGGGGGGGAATGTAGGGGATAAATGTAGGGGGGGAGAGGGGGATTTTCTCTCGCTCATCTCCACATTTATCTGTGATCACAAAATTTGCGATACATTGCCCTGATAAATTTAGAGGATTTTTATTTTTTTTTTCCTCGTTAAAAAATAATTTTTTATTATTTTTTGCCAAAATTGCTGTCCGCTATTTGGAATGTCTGTTATTCAGAGGCTAACCATACAAAATTTAAAGTTTTTGTAGTGGGAATTTGAAAACTGTCCGTTAAATAACGATGTCCACTATTCGGGAGTGTCCGTTATGGAGGTTTTACTGTACTATTATTTCTACATGTAGAAAGTAACAAAATAATTGTTAAGACATAATAATATTAGATGAAATAAGACCAGAACTGAAAGGGTTAAATCACTAGATTCGAAAAGATAGATCGATTGAAATTTACAGACAATGCTATATAAAAAATAACAAAAAACATTCTCAAAATTCTGCAAAAGTAAACAGTGTTGCAATCAGGTCTAACGTAATTCTGTTATATGCAGTCGGCAGAAATATATATATATATATATATATTTTTTTTGCTTTTATCGGATACCCTAGGGCTACAATTCGGATTCTTTTTAGAACTAGTGCCAAAAAATATCCATGAAAGAAGACATTCGTTCAATTTAATACTTCCTGTCTGTATTAAAAGAAGAGAATATTGAATTGTTTTCTACAGAAATCAGAAAAGAAAAATATATAAAGTTTTTTTTTCAGATTAAAGAATTTCTTAATTTTAACCACTTAATGGTCGCAATAAATTACGGTTTAAAAATTGAAGGTCATAATTGTCACCACTTTTTTGAAAATAAAAATTATTCACCTGATTTAGTGACATGTGAACCGATACCAGAATAAAACAAATTGCACTATTTTAAAAAATTGGTGGGAATCAAACAGTTCTGAATAAAAGCTGTGAATCTTGCAGCTTGTGAATGTCTCGGGCGCGACGATGAAGGTGGTTAAGAATAAGGAATGTAATGTCATATACAATGAAACCTCTCTGTACGACCATCCTGTTGTGTAACCACCTACCTGAACGACCGTTTTTTCATGGAATGACATTTATTTAGGTCCAATACTAATTTTACGTCCATTTAGAGACCATCCCAGTTGAACTCCCTCCATGAGCGACCAATTTCTTTGAAGAAAATGAAAAAAAAATCTGTTTTTACCTAGTCGCTTGAAGAAGGTTTTATTAGAAAAATATTCTCTATTTTCTTTTAACCCTTAAATGCATATTGTATCATTTTCGATACCATAAGTGTTCCCGATTTATTGGAGGTTTTATTAACATATTCCGTATTCTCACCAGAAATTTATAAGAGCAATTTTCACTTTACTTAATGACAGCCCATTCGTAATTAAATAAAGAAAAATTTACTATTTAGATTTTTCTGGTATGAATTCTGATTCTTTAAATTGCGCATTATTCGGAACGCATTCTAACCTATGCATTTAAGGATTAAACTAAGTTTAGGTAATTTTTAATATTATTCTGGTAATTTTTAAGTGCTTAAGCACCATTTTGCTTTTTTTTTTACAATGAATTTAAATCTGGTGACAAAATAAGAATGGCGGACAATAAACTTACCTGTCCTATTCTATCAAGAAACTGTCGAAGAAATAGATAAATTAATGAAGTCATCATTATTTGCTCACGTTAAAAAATGCACTTATTTACTGAATTTCGAAAAGATTTGGAAATAAATTATAAAAGATAAAATCGTAAAATCAAAGTAATCATCAATGTATTCATTTTTAAATTCTAGAGTAATTAACTTATGCAATTAACTTTTGTTTTGATACTTAAATTTATATACTTTTTCCTAAGGTGAAAAATAAATTGTAGTAACATTAATTGTTACCTTTTTTTAACAATTAAAATCTAGATTTAAACATGGCCTCCATTAAGAGATCATCTCTCGTCGTGACTAGTTTTTATTGAAACGGAACGTGGTTGCTTTAGGGAGGTTTCATTGTATAGAATTTATTTTTCTACATATAATTTACATAACCTTTTAATGCATGATTTGTTATTTAATATGTAAAACATTATGTTCAAGTCTATTTTTCTTAATCATCCACAATAATGTACCTTATATTCCTCGAGCTCTTTTTTAAACATAGTCAGAAAAATATAAATTGAGATGAACTGTGTATTTCATACTACAGCTGAAAATCTGGTATTTGAATAATCTCAAAATTTGGCTGTTATACTATTGCTTTTGCTTTGTTTATTTATTCTTAGAATTGTATTATAAATTGTTAGTGAAACAGAACTGTTCTAATTGGCTTAGAAGCAGTAAATTTAGCGTGGTAGTTACTTATGAGGTATAAATGACCTCTAAAAACATTTCCACAAAAGTTAAAAATCAAAAAAATGTAAAAATGTGCGAAAAGTTCTTAAAAACGTTCTAAATGGCGATTTGTAAGCAATCTTTCCAAGTTGGCGTAACTTTTCGCTAATAACGTTAGTCGCCGCATTTGGCGATTTATCGCCAACTTTGCGACAAACTAGGCTACATTTGACGTCAGAACTGGCTCCCTTCGATGATACCCCCTTGCGGTTTCGCGTATTTCTGCTGATTTTCATTGTTCCATTTCTAAATCGTTTGGCTCATTTCCAAATCTTTGCTTTTGTTTATCTATATCTATACCTATAAAAGGCAAAGTATGTTTTTGTGGAGGGTAATCTCCTGAACTGTCGAACCAGTTTCAAAAATCATGGTACCAAAATGATAGTATTCGCCCCGAATCAAACATAGGCAATATCTTATGCCGATGCCACTAGTCCAAAGGGTTCGCAAGAGCAAGAAACGTTCTAAAAAGGCGAATTTTTGTGTTACTGAAGAACCTAGAAATATTAAATTTGGTATGTGAAATACTTATAAGGTAAAAATTCGCACAAAGCGTTCTAAAAACGTTCTAAATCGCGATTTTTAAACAATCTGTGGAATTAACGACACGATTAAAAAATAAATATCAAAATGATTGTAACAGTCCTTGCTCCAACATAGGCTATAACTTATATCGATGTGACAATCCCAAACGTTATGCAGAAGCAAAAACGCTCTAAAAATGCGATGTGTCCTGACTGTTAAAAATATGCAGGGTTTTGTTGCATCATCACTCCACCGCTTTGATAAAAAGTGGTTACTTGACTAGATAATGAAGCATTCTCATTGGTCAGAATAAAGATAAACTATAAAAGAGGTGGAGTGACGATGCAGCAAATGCTGGAGACTTTTAATAATGTGAAAACGGCCTAAATGGCGATTTGTAAGCAATCTGAGCACGTATTAACCCTTTGCGGGGCGCTGGTTTCATAGATATACCACTTAATTTCAATTTCCAAACTCCACATTGGCACCAGAATGTTACAGAAAATTACGTTTATTGAATACGTGAAACACAGCGTTTTCTTATTTACAAATACAGTTGTTTTCAAATTCCGGTGTCAGTCATTTATTTCAATACTTAAGCAATGAATTTACCTTGTCCCGCAAAGGGTTAAACAAATTTCAAAAGTAAATTGATGGTGATAGAAGTCGTTAAAATATACCAAACGTAAACTACATTTTACGTCAGTAACAGTATCAATAGAAGGTTGCAGAAGCCAAAATTAATCAAAATGGTGATTTCTATTTTACTAAAGAGTATAGAATCATTAAATAAGGCATGGTATTTACTTATAAAATATAAATGTCATCTAAGAACAGATGGAAGCAAATTTGAAATTAAAAAGTTGTGAAGATAAGAGACGAAGCAAAAAGCGTTCTAAAAACTACTAAATTACTTTTCTATTCAATTTATGGAGGTAATAAACCGATTATAAAAGTAATGGTTTCGAATCAATGGTGACACTCTGATCTAACGTAGTCTATATTCTATGTTGGTGTCACTACCACCTGGAGTAAGCAGGAACAAAAATCTTGTAAAAGCCTTTAAAAAACTTTCTAAATTACGTTTCTATGGAATATTAGGAAATACCAAACCGATTTGAAAATTAACATTTGCAAATTAATGGTGACAGCCCTTTTTTCAACATAGGCATTTTATGGTAGTGCCACCCCCTAGAGAGATGACAGACCCTTAGTGACATGATGATTACTTTTAAGATGTTAAATGCATACGAAGATTGTTTCTAAAAAAGCGAATATTTCAGGTGAATTCTAATAAAAAAGTATGAATTGAGTATAAAAGTTTCAAAATATTTTCTAAATTATCAATTATTTATAGTTATTTTTAGTTCTTATTATTTTAAGTATTATTTTGGAATAATGCATGTAATAATGGAATTTAGTCAAACTGTGGCTCAAATGTAATTTTTTTTATTTTTCATTTATATATTAATGTTTCTAATCAAAATCAGGCATACAAACATCACTTGACATATTTGTACTATTACGCGAGCAAAGCCGCGGGTTTTGCTAGTATGCATATAAAATAACACAAAAAATAAAATGTATTTTAAAACACAACGCATATGCTTATATTTATACATAGTAAAACAAAAAAATGTATGCAGGAATTAAGCAAGTGATACACATTTGAAAAAAAAATATTCAGGAAACTTATAATTTCGAGATACCCTGCAAGGCATTAACTCTGCACGAATAATTGACAAGCAAGGGGAAATGAATTATGAAAAGTTTCAAATTCTTACTTCGATTTGATGATAACAGGCATTGATTGCAGAATAAATATCTAAAAATAAATCTTAAAATTTGAAAAAATAAGTATGTTGCATTCAGTTCTACTGTAATTCCTTTTTTATGGATTTGACGGAAATATTTTTTTATCAGATGCCTTCGGGTAACGATTCGGAATTGTTTGGAACTAGTGCCAGGCAATATCTAAGGAATGGTAAAATTCGATTAATGGCTAGTTCCATGGATTTTGTAGTGTAAGTCACATTACCTTATAATTGCTATGCTTGTTTGCCACCGTTATTTTCGAAAATTCTGCTTGGCCTTATTCAATTAATGAGAATGTGCCGATAAAATAAATCAAATTTTTTCCGTACTAAAATATTGGTAGCCAAAAATCTTAGCCTGTGACTTACACTACAAGTACTCATGGAAATAGCCTAATCTAATACTTCTTATTCTGTATTGAAGACGTCAGAATATCGATTTTTTTTAAATAAAAGCCACAAAAGTAAAAATGAGAAAAATAAATTCATAAAGCTGTATGACACCTTCTATTTGTATTGTAGCTGTTATTTGAGATTATAAAATTTGTATATTTTAATTAAACGTTTTCAAATATGAGATATAAAATGTAAGCAAGGTGTTCTCGAAATGTTTAAAAGTCAGATTTCAGTGTTAGAAATGATATCATGTTCTTTTTTCGATTTTGGATAATGAAAATACTCAATAAAATATTAATAATAACATTTAAAAATTTGTTTAAAGATTAATTTTCTAATTTTAAAATCTCTTGCTCAAAATTAAATATAAACCTTTACTACTCGATCACGACAACCTTAATTCTCAATTTTTTAATGTCCCGAAAAATTTGTTTCAAATGATAAATTGGTTACATATACCCCTACACTAGCAGAAATATGCACGAGTCACAATTTTTATTCTTTGAAAATATCGTTATTAAGCAAGAGTTATATTCTCCAGATGTTCTTAAAAAGGACTTCAAACAAAAAGTGGGGATAGAAAAGGATTATCCCACGGCTTCTTTATATTATCAATACAGATTATACCATGGCATCAGAATCAGATAAAATATTTTTCTTTATATCTCATCAATTTAAATTCAATTTACCTTCAAAATAATTTAAAAGTATTTCAAATCACTTTAAGAAACTTACAGCATTCTTATTTTTTTAATTAGTAAGTTTTTAATTTTCTTATTTCAGTTTGTGAATAAATAATATTTCATTTTGAGAGCAAAAAGAAATACTGGAGTAAAAACCGAGACTGCGCCCGTCTCATCTCTAGTTCTTACACTGATTAGAAAGAAATTTTAAATACTTAACCGATCACTATTTTTCAAAAAAAAAAAAAAAAAAAAAAAAAAAATTCAAATGGTGTCTATTTTTTTTTTTTTTTTTTTTTTCATGTCTTCTACAGAATTTTTAATCTTTTATCACCGGGTTTTAAAAACAGAAATTTTTGCCTAATCGAATGAGAAAATTGCTCTATGCTCCAGTGAAATTTATAATAAAGTTTTACTGGTGAGATTTATGAAATATGATTGGAGTACGTATGCCAGTACGTGGACAAAGTACGGACAGGTACGGACAAATCATGATTGGGAAAAATACTTTGCCCGTAACATGTACGGGCAAAACAGGGAAACGGTTAAGTAAATGAATTGTGCGGTTAACCCTTAAGCCGAATACACTTATCCAATTAAAACTAGAGCGTGTATCCTTTCATACAGAATCCTGATTTTAGTAAAAATTGAATTTTACCGAAGTCATTAACAAACCTAATTTCATTTGAAGAATAATCACATCACTAAAAAACTGAAGGATAAAGACATTATGGATTTTATTACATTAACCCCTTAACCTTTCAGCGGCAAGGCATTTCTGCTCCAAAAATGCTCAAATAATTAATTCACACGGCAAATTACAAATAAATTTATTTGAAAACAATCAACAGCACTTTTTCATGTATATTAACCCTTTTCGGCGCAGACAAATTCTGATCGCAAAATGAGAAATTGTTGACTGACACCAGAATTTACATAAGAGTTTTTTTTAGAAATGAAGAATTCCCTGATTTAAGCTGTCATTGTAAAAGTAAAATTTTACTAAAATATTTTTGGTGCCGTTTGTAAGTTTGGAATTAAAACTAGGTGTTGCCGGAGTGGTAATACTGCGCCGGAAAGGGTTAACAGATCGAAATAGTGCTAAAAATTTACTGGCAACATTTAGTAATTTGATCATTAAAACTAACCGTTTACAGACTGCAAACGGCGCCCCTCCAAGGGTTAACTGATTAATACTTTTCCGTTCAATAAATTGAAAATAGTGAACTCACACCACTATTATTTAAATAAAATATTCGTAAAATTTAGTCTAAACATTTCTACCCTCCAATAGTATGAAAATTTCCTTAGAAATACATAATAGTGGTGTCAAAAGGCTTTAAATGATGAAATAAGTAAATTCGTCTTGCCCGAACGGCGTTCGGGCAAACGAGTTAAAGGGTTAAACGAACCAACACAATCATTTCACGAAGATTAATCCTCTCATCACAAAATTATTATAAAATTAGAGAAAAAAATCTTTCCGATTTTTAATATTTTTAAACAACTATTATAAATCATGTGGAAAAAGATTTTTTATTTGTTTTGTTGTTTTATTTATTTTATTTATTTATTTATTTATTTATTTATTTTTGTAGCTTTATATGAGGCTCAAAACACTTTTTAAGCAATTTAATATGTTCATTTTTTTTTCAAAGCATGCATTTATTAAGGAAAGGTTAAAGAATAATAACATGTTTTTTAACTCGTAAAAAAATTAAGCAACTCAAAAATTAAGTAGCTCAAAAAAGTAGTTCATTTCACTTTTAAAACAATAAAGGCACAATTTTAAAAAATGCTAGAAATTATCTAATACTGACATCTAAGTAAGATTAATGCGATTATTTAGAAGCCTTGCCTTCCATGTATTCTACATTATTTATCCCCTCAACAGGTTCCTTTTTTTCGTTCAATAAATTGAAAATAACGGATCCACGCCACTATTATTTAAATAAAATATTCGTAAAATTTAGTCTAAACATTTTCGCCTTTCAATAGTGTGAAAATTTTCTTAAAAATAATAGTGTTGTCAAACAGTTTTAAATGATGAATTAAGCAAATTCGTCTTGCCCGAACGGCATATGGGCAAATCAGTCAAAGTGTTAACACTAGAACGCCGAAAAGGTGCCAATTCGACACCGATCACTGGACTAATTGTTGATTCGAATTAGAAAAATCTTCAAGAAATAATTTATATATAGTAAGTTGCGATGAAACGAGCGAAACAAATAAACTAAAAATTTTCAAATTATTTTTCTGGTTATGTATATTCTTTGTAAGACTTATGTAAAATTTCCCGGCGTTCTAGTGTTAATGGTTTTACTAAACAAAGAAGTCGGAAATTGCACGTCAGACGTAGCAAATCAGTGCGTTCCTACTATAACAACATTTTTAAATATACAGTACTTTCGATGCAATACAGTATCCTAAATCTTTTGCGAGTGCCGGAAAATAATAAACGTTTTCTAATATACTGGAAATATTTTGTAAGAAACCTCAGCAATGTATATCAATTTCATTAAATGTGAAATTGTTTAATATAATTAACCCTTTCCGGCACACTGTGCCCGGTCTGGGATACATAATTTTAATTCCAAACTTGCAAACGGCACCAGTAATATTTTAGTAAAATTTTGCTTTTACAGTATTCCCTTAACACTAGAACGCCGGGAAATTTTACGCAAGTTTTATAAAATACGTTTAAAACCAGAAAAATAATTTAATATTAGTTGGTTTATTTGTTCAGTCCAATTGATTGCAACTGGTATATGACTTATTTCTTTAAAATTTTTCTGGTTCGAATCAACGATTGGTCCAGTGATCGGTGTCAAATTGACACCTTCCCGGCGTTCTAGTGTTAAGTTAAGGACCACAAAATATTTAAAAAATTCGTTTGTGAATTCCGGTGTCAGTCGGTAATTTCTCATTTTAGACAGATTTTGCCCGTGCCGGAAAGGGTTAAGACACACCCCAAACAATGTTTCCCCCTAAACCATTACGTAATAGCATATTTGTTTGGCCCTGTATATTAATAAAAAACATTCTTTGCAGCCACAGAACTTTCAAATAATGGTTATTTTTTTCATGTATTTTATAGATTTTTTAATTTTTAAAACGATTTTTTAAAACAGACATTTTTGCCTAATTGAATCAGAAAAATTTTCAGATTAAGTAATGCAAAATTTACAATAAGAATTTACCGGTGAGAATAATAAATCATGATTGGAATATGGATACGTGAAACGGGCAAATCATGATTGGCAAAAACACGTTGCCCGTATGACGTACGGGCAAATCAGGGAAGCAGTTAAAATGCTGGTTGCTGTATCCTTGATAGATAGTTCCCTGTTAAATAAGGAAAATGTTACTTTAGAAAAAAATCTGGTTAAAATTCTTTGAAGTTTGCTATTCCTGATCTACTGTTAAAAAATAACGTTACTTGAAAGAACAACAACAACAAAAATAGATAAATAATAATAATAATATGTACAACAATGAGAGAAAAAGTTTGTCTATCTTCTTTAATCAAAAATATAGTGCTGTGTATGTGAAGGGATGGGGAGAAAAAAATCGAACAAAAACGGTTTAGTCAACAAAAAGATCTGAGAGTGTTGTTTGTAAATCAAATTTCCTTTCGCACGAAATTTGAATGCATTTATTCTACATTGATTCAAACACTGAAACGTCTTCAGCTTTTGGAGCTAACACAAACAACAGTCAATAACTACAGAGATAATCCTGAAGCATACAGCACATTTTCTCAGTTTGAGCATTCTGTATATATACAATGAAAAATGCGACAAAAATATTTCATAACCCATAGTCTAAAAGCAAGTGAAAGAAACAGTTCTAGTCTTAGTTTGTTATTTTAGTCAACAAAAAAGTGAAAATGTTTGCGTTTTGTATATAAAAACCAATAACGCAAAATAAGAACATTTTTTAAATTCTAAATCTCCCAGAAAAGAATTTTCAACTATTTTGTGTACCAGAAAAACCAGATTTCATGACTTTTAAATTTAAGAATCATAAGCAATTTGTTTAAATTATTTGTTTTAAGAATACTAGAAAAGTTTATTAATTTATTTTAAATCACAGATACAGTCATGCAACTTAAAGTTTTTTTTAAGCAAGACTGTCCTATTCAATGCATTTTTTTAAGTAGTGTTATTCAAAGTATATATGTTAAAAGATATGCAACATTGTTTTAAAATTTAAGTTATTTTAAAATACTAAAATCTAGGACAGGAACTTGCACAAATATTAGTCATTCAGGGTACGTTTGAACCAGGGAGTGTAACTTTGCACCAAGTCATAATTTTCAGTACTTTTGATTCTAAAGACTAAATAAACTACGGAACTGTGCTCTGGTGGCAATGCTGTAAACTAGCATTTCTACTATTTATTTTAGAAAACAAATTATTAACATTATGCGCAATTAGTTGCATCATCCAAAAATTTTTGTGAAGTACTGTTTACAAGTTCATTTTAATGTTGTTTTGAAGTTGCTGTAATCCAATTAAATTTTCATAGCATGTAACAATATACTCATTTATTAGATAGGGGAAGATGGGGATACTTGAGCCATTTTTTAAATTTTAATTTTTTAAAATTTTTTAGAATTTCTTAGAACAAAATAAAATATTGAAAATGAAAATTTGATATTTTTTCTTCATTTGAAAACCACTTTCAATTAATTTTGAACTATTTTTCTATGTCTAATAAATTTTTACTTTTTCTTTTACATTGTGGCTCAAGTATCCCCATGGAGGGGTGCCATGAGCCAGATGTCACATTCGCACCAGTATTTTGCAAAGAAAAAAACCGATTTACAATATATGCGAAAAAATGCATTAAACCTTTTTCAAATAAATTTGGTCGAATTTTCTGGTGTCGTTGTGACATTTCAGAATTAAAATTTTGTGGTAGAAAATTCTACCAGCAGAGCTCAAAGAGTTAATCACCATACTTTAAAAATGGTACCAAGGTATATGATTTCTTTTTTACATGTTCAGAACTATAAATATGTTACCATGTTGCCAGTTTTAGAAAGAAAAATTGAACAACTGTAGAGATAAAGGGGGTGGCTCAAGTATCCCCTATGCTCAAGTATCCCCACTCTCCCCTATATTACTATCTAAATGTTGTGACTGTTTATACACCGTGACATTACATTGTGATTGTTTATTTAATAATCGTTACAAAAATGTAAAATAAGGAGGCACTACCATTGTACCGTAATTTCAGGATAACTTTGAGCTGGCTCAAAGTTATACTGGTGTATATAATTTACTGATTATAGATGCTACAGTCCAAAATTCCCCACATTTGCACGTATATTTTACATAAATGCTGAAAAGATACATCAGATGCATAACTGCCAACTTTTACGCATTTTTACTACCGCTAAAACTGTTCAGAGATTTTCCATTTATTTAATTATAAGATTTCTACGATTAAATAAGACAATATTTACTATAAATTTTTTGTGGTAGGAAAAATGCGTAAAATTTGGCAGCTATGTAGAAATAACATGTAAATATTTTCACAAATATGTATAAAATACATAAAATTCATTTAAAAGCATTGGTATTACTGTAACTATGGATATATTATTGAGTTAAAACATTGAAAATTGTTTTTCACTGCATTTTATTATTATATGAACAATAAACAGTTCTTTTTTTATTTCTAAATATTCATGGTTATATTTTTCCTTTTTCTTATGCATAATATTTGTTGTACTATCATAAATTATACAAATCTTGTGATGTTGGGAAATGTAAATTAGGCGTCTTTACATATCTGAAAACATTTTTTTTTTTTTTTTTTTTTTGGGGGGGGGGGGGTTCAAAATTGTTCTAACTATAATACTTTTTTAATAATAAATTATTCTATATGACATTTATAATGTGGTGTAAAGTTACACTAAATAGCTGGGTAACTTTGATAAAGAATAAAAGTTCGTTTTTTATAGTTTTTCTCACTGTTATTCCTTAATTTTCCATAGTCATACAATAATTTTAGCACCATTTCTTCTGTTTTATGCCCCTATTAGTTGCAATAATATCGTTAAGATAAGAGTGTGCAAAAAAAAAAAAAAAAAAAAAAAGAGAGAAAATGCAGATCAAAATTACTCTGAATAAATATAGCTGTAAGTTACCTGGTGATCTAAAAGTTAGAAACTTGATTTAAAATAAAATCGTCTGAATCCGACACCTTCATAACCTTACTTAATCATAGTTGCCGCCACATCCCGATTTTTTTAACAGCAGTAAATTCTTCCAAAAAGTTTGCTTGTTTTTATGATTAAGGCATGCTTTTATTTCAAAGTCGAATTTCTCAAAAGAATGAATTTGGTTATTCCGCACATGATTTCTAAGAAAAAAAAATGGCTGATAGAATTTTCAAAATTTTAATAGATCATGTTTCGTACGCGTACCGTTATTTTCCAGGCGAAATACCAGAATTTTTTTAATAGAAAAATAAACCTACTTTAGATGCTCGAAATTTCATCATTTTAAGCAGAGATTTTCCATACGAAAATACATGGAACTAAAAATTTCTTGGCATGAAAATTCCAAGACCATTACGAATCCTCATGAAAATATAAACCCAAGAAATGCATATTCGAAAAATTCAGCTTATCAGCCATCAAGTTTGGTGATAACGCCAAAATTTAATCATAAACATGTCTACCCCGAACTGTGTCTGGAATTTTATGAAAATCCGTACATTAGTTTCTTAAATTGAGCTATTGCGGAAATCGCAAAAAAATCTATTTAGCAGAACCACCTGCTGGCAATTTTCACCAAAACTAATTGGACAACTTTTTCCCCAAGAGTTGTTCATAACTGAACCTGAAACTTCTTGAAAATCCATGCATTAGTTCTTGGGATACAGCTATTGCGGAAATCTTGAAAAATACAGCATACTTTAAACAAATTTGCATTTGAAATAGCATAATTAAATTGCTATTTAAAATTGTGTTTAAGAAATATCTGAATGATGTCAGATTTTGATGTTTCTAAATAATCACTTAACACAAAATTTAAATGAGATTCTTCTTTAACCCTTTAACGTTCATTGGTTTCTCTACGAAACCACAAAATTTCAATTCCGATATGCAACAAAGACACCGGAATTTTAATAAAGAAAAAATCATTTTATTATACATGTGAAAAATCACTTTTTCTTATTTACAAAAATATTTGTACGCAGTTACCAGTGTCAATCATTTATTTCAATATCTTAGCAATTAAAATGGTCTGAACGTTAAAGGGTTAAATAGCTCGTTTATTGTTGTTTTATGCCTCATTTATGTTAGTCTTTGCTGTGTGAGTTTAAATGTATTTTAATCAGTTCAGTTGCTGCCATCTAAATATTACTCAAAGCCAGTGAACACAAGGTGCGATGCAATGACTAATCGACCAATTTTACACCAGTGTTGGAATTCACCCCGCAAAAAAATTGAGTTTTATTTTCATTTATTTGTGAAATATCTGTCATGTTATAAAAAAAAATGAAATAAAAAATTCCTACCAGTTCGGCTTACAGTTGGAGATAGATTTTGAAGTTAAGTACTAATTTCACTAATAAAAGCTAAATCAAGATTTGAGGTAAGCCCAGTTTCTTCATTAAGAACGATCTCTAGTGACCTAAACTTTTGTGGAAATTCTAATATACAGGTATACAGACCCATGTTTATGGAATAGTTTTTAAAATTCAGAGAACCTCAAAATGTTAAAATATGCCAATAATTCCATAGTTGGGTTTTTATGGTGTTTCAATATTGTTTTTTCATATTCACGTGACGTTACATATTCAGCTGGTGACATCTATTATATTTACAAAATGACGTAATAGTCTCATTTTTTTAAATTTTTCAAACTATTTTATTTTCCGTTTTCATTTGGAAATCTTACTATAAAAAAGTCATCATGAAATATTATTTTTTTTAATTCATGAAACTATTCATTTCATTTTTGCATTGAAATCTTGCAATAGAAAAGTAATTGTTATAATAAATTTATTGCGTGTTTTTTTATATATTTGGCGACTGCTATGACGAAAAATGTTTATTTTTTTTCCTGTCATCTGCTTTTGTCATAGCCTTATTAAGGCAGTATTGAAATTTTTGAACCCTTTCGGTAGCCACACTCTTGGGCCGATTTTTTCCATTTGCAATATCACCTGAGATGTTGACGATTTCAATGTATTTGGCGAGTTTGAAGACTTTCTGTGATAATTACGACTTTTATCGTGCGGACAAAATTTAATACATACATACTAATATATATATATATATATATATATATATATATATATATATATACCGGGTATCCCAAAAATGACTGAGGGATTTTAAAATTCAATAACTTGCAAACGGTGACAGCTATTTAAAAATTTTTTGCAGGAGGGTTATGTATAATGTCAGGAGTTTTTTTACCGTAATTTTTTATTTTAGTTCGCATCTCAAACAATAGGTCTCGCTGACGGCGATTGCAGGCCAGGTTGACGTTTCACTCAGCACTGATTATCTGGCCTTCAATCGCCGTCAGCGCCACCTATTGTTTGAGATGCGAACTAAAATAAACAATTACGGTAAAAAAAAACTCCTGACATTGTACATAACCCTCCTGCAAAAAATTTTTAAATAGCTGTCACTGTTTGCAATTATTGAATTTTAAAATCCATCAGTCATTTTTGGGACACACGGTATATATATATATATGTAATAAAATAAAAAAAAATTTCGCCATTTTTTTTTGTTCTCTCTTAGCTTCAATTCTAAATTTGTGGAACATATTTCAATCTTAGTTTCGTAACTTGTAACAGCTAAAATTCTTTTTCTTACTTTAGTTATTAATAAATTATTTCTTGCTTCTCAAAAAGGCGGGAGGTATTTCGTAAGCTTTTTACTTTCTGGAATATTCCTGGGATTTTAACTTTATTTTTTATTTTTAACATCGCGTGACAGGTGTTACTACGCGTAGCTAAAGGGTTTGTTCTTCCGAGGAAAAAATATAGTTCTTGCCAAGGACCGCCTGCTACGACTAATTAGAATTGATCATTTTTGTCCGTTTGAGGCTCGAGTTCATCCTAATTGGTTTTTTAAAATGATTGACGCGGAGTAGGAGGGCGCTAGTTTTGTCGTGAAAATGATTTTTTCATTTGGTCTTTTAGGAGGTTAGAATGCATCTCTCCTTTAAACTACTCGGAAGCCATGTCATTATTTCCGAGAATGCGATTGACTTTTAAAATATTAGGATGCTGTTTCTTTTTCCCCGAAAAATTCTAATATCTTGGAATGCAGCTTAATCACGAAGTTTTGGAATATTTGATGATCAGGCCAAGGTGAATGTGGGGAAGAACTTATGTAGTTTATGAGTTAATAAATAAAGGAATTGAAAGACTCATGGATTTTGTTTTTATAATGGGGAAATTCCCCAATGCAACTCTTCCACTGCTTGCCAACTGCCGGAGCGACTACTCTGCTCGTGCTGCTGCTGATTCTTAGAAGTAACATTCTTGGAAGTTTACGGAACATAGCCTTCGTCGAATTATTATTAGACTGAAAGCCGGCAGGATTTATGAGCCGGCGTGCATCTCTGGGAAAATATTAAACTAGTATGGTTTGCCAACTGCAGACTGTTCCTGTCAGAGAAACCTACAGCGATGAGTGTGTGCTCGCCATGTTCTAGGAAGAAATGTGTTTGTCTTACACTTCCCGTTCCAACTACATCAAGAGAACTGCACGCGCCATTTTCGCCGAATACGCCGATTCTTCATGTGCATAAATGATAAACCCTTCAGCTGGGAAACGGATCGTCTTATGAAGTTTTGTGTGACTATGTCTAGCATCTGCAAATTTTTAAGTGTGAGATATGCCTGCAGTATTTTTTTTTTCTTGACAGCGATGAAAAACGTATGCTGATTATTTAATCTAAAGAACACCTGCACGACAAATTTCAACATCATTTACTTTTATTTATTTATTACTGTATTTTCTAGGTAAAAGTGCAGAAATATTATGATAAATTTTCATTTCATAATAAATGAACACTTCATCACGATTGCGAAACCACGGTTGATACCATCGGTAATATAAGCTAATTGAAATTTGCACCTGTGAGTCGTATCTACGAAGTGCTTTATTTTTGTTTATTTTAATAAATTTTAGGTATTTGAACAAGGCCACATCGAGGTGTCTGTAAGTTATTATTTATTATTTTATTTGTTTATTGATTAAGAAATTTTAATAATAATTTCTTTGTTTAAATTCTTGACTTTTTCTTTCTCTTTTATTACAGATATTAAAAAATAAATTTGTTCTTAATTTATAATTAATTGAAATTTTCTGCTCATAGAAATTTTATTTAGTTTTAAAGGTGTTTTTTAAATCAAAAGATGGATTATTTTGTTCTTAAAAAATACTCTGTTGCTAAATTTATTTTCAATACGTAAAGAAAAGTATTTTTGTTTTTAAAATTTTTGTTATTTCCCATGTATGGAAAACCGATATTTATTATTTTATTATTTTATTACTTATTTATTTATTATTTATTTATTTCACATGAATTCAAACAGAATTGATTTATTTATTATTTATTATTTTTATTGTTATTTATTGAAGTATTTGAAGTATAGTAATTGAATTTTAATAATTGAAGTATAGCATTTAAATTTTTTCCATATGAATTATCCTTCTTTCATGTATTAAGATCCGGATTAGTAAAGTAAGAGAAAATGTCAGAAAATAAACTTGATATTGTCCCTTTTGACTTTGAGTCAGGCATGGACATTTTTAAGTGGTTTAAACACTTTGATAATGAATGTTCTGGAGAAAAAAAAGATGATGAGTGGAAAAAACAAAATCTTTCACAATATTTAAAGGGGGAAGCGCTAAAAGCTTATATAAATGATTGTTTGGATTGTGCTACTTATGAGGAAATTCATTAAGGTTAGAGTTCCAAAATTTTCTGAATTTACTTCCTTAAAGTTAAATGATCTAAGTGATTTGGATTCTTATTTTAGAAAGAAAGTTGAGATTGCAAGGCAACTTCAGCTTGGGGAAAATTTAATTATACAGGGATTAACTGATGGACTTCAGCCGGAGATCAAAATTGTTTGATGGTTAACCCTCCTTCCAATACTCGTGAATGGTTTCGCATTGCTAAACAATTAGCAGCGATTCCAGATCATACCTCTAATAACAGCAATAGAAATTTTCAACAAACTAGACCTATGCACAATCCCACCTATGCACAGCCCAGACATTGGACTCGACCTACTCCAAACAATCCATCCCAAATTTTTAATCCTAGGTTTTTCACTCCTAGAATGCCTGCAACTCATTATCAAAACAACTACCCTAGTCGTCCGTGCAGAATATGTTTAAACAGAGGCATAGAAAATGCATATCATTGGGAGAGGAGTTGTATATTTAACACAAATTCCTTCAATCTCAAACTCCTGCTCATATTCAACCACCCCCTACTAATAATATTTGACAATTATTTATCCCTGGATATGTGGGCAAAAACAAAGTGTATTGTGTGGTGGATAGTGGATCAACTGTCTCAATTTTACCCCTCAAATTTGTTCGATATTTAAATGGTAGTTTACATAATGTTACCCCTATTACTATTAGACAGGCACAAGGAACTCTTACAATTAATAGATCTTGTCGATTATGTATTAAATTTGGTAATATAAAGAGATATGTTAATTTTTTAGTAAATAAGCTTGATTTGGACTATGCTATTTTAGGTTTACCTGATTGTGCCAAATTTAAATTGAAAATTGATTGTGCAAAAAGCCAGGTGTTACAAGACAATATTTCGTTAAACCAATATGTCAACATATCCAGTGATAACTTAGAATTGCTTCATTTTGATATTATAAAAAATGATACTACTGTGCAACCCGATTATGGAAATACCATAACTCCTCAATCCTTGCCGCGAACTAATAATGATGATTATAATCTATTGGGGAGTCTGAGTGCTATTCAAAATAAAAATGTAAGGGAACTTTTAAGGGATTATTTAGATATTTTTGCAAAAAATAAATATGATGTAGGGAGAATTAATATTGAACCTCAGCGTATTTATCTTAAATCTGACCTACCAATATCTTTGAGGCCTTATCGTACACCCAATGCTGATGAAAAAGAAATATCTCAGCAAATCCAATCCTTATTAGCTGCTGGGTTAATTAAAGAAAGTTATAGCCCATATTCTTCTCCAGTTACGTTAGTAAATAAACGAGATGAAGGCAAAAAAACCCGAATGTGTGTTGATTACCGAAAATTAAATTCTATTATGAAAAATGACGCTGAACCTTTGCCCCGAATAGATGAAATTTTAGACAAATTAAGTGGTGCCCAATATTTCTCTACACTAGATTTTGCCTCAGGCTATTGGCACATACCTATTCACCCAGCCGATTCCGAAAAGTTAGCCTTTACTACTAATTGTGGGCTCTGGGAATGGAATGTTCTCCCCTTTGGTGTAAAGGTAGGCCCCCAATTTTCAACAGGACAATTAGAAGAATTCTTACAAAATATAAAATAGACTTTGCTTGTTATTATTTTGATGATATAATTATTTTTTCTAAATCAATAGATGAACATATACAGCATCTCATCCAAATTTTTCATTTATGCCGAATAGAAAATATTAAATTAAAATTATCTAAATGTACTTTTGCTCAAAAACAAATCAATTTTCTAGGGTATGAAATCCAAAATGGAACTTTAACTCCAGCTAATACTAATATAGAAACAATTAAAAAATTAAAACCTCCTACTAATACTAAAGAATTACAAAGATTTCTTGGTTCTATAAATGTGTATCATAAATTTATTGACAAATATGCTGAAATTAGACACCCCCTAAATAAATTACTTAAGAAAGATACTATTTGGGAATGGAATACTGAATGTCAAAACTCTTTTCAAAAATTAAAAGATGCCCTCATTGCTAAACCAATTTTAAAGATTTATGACCCAAAATTACCCCTACACATGTTTGTTGACGCTTATCAGGTGGCGGTAGGTGCAGTTCTTAAACAACCCGACCATAATAACTTTTTACATCCAATTGCTTATTTTTCTAGAGGATTGAGAAGTTATGAGAAAAATTATTTCATTACCGAACTAGAGTGTCTTGCTATCATTGATACTTTAGATAAATTTTATCATTACTTTCACGGTGTACAATTTACCATCCATACTGATCATGCATCTCTTGTTTGGTTAAAAAATGTCAAACATTTAAGAGGTCGATTATTTAGGTGGTCATTGAAGTTAAGTATGTTCGATTACAAAATAGAGTACTTAAAGGGATCTACAAATGTCGAAGCCGACATGTTGTCCCGAAACCCTATTTCTCATTTTTGTAAACCCCTTACTTTTCTTCTTGACGTTAAAGAGATTATTGAGATGCAAGAAAAAGAAAATGTGTGTGGATCAAATTATATTGATGACAATGGACTGATTATAGTTAAAAGAAAAGGTTTTCGTAAAGTGGTAGTTCCCATGTCCCTAAGAAAAAAATTGCTTAGTGTTGCTCATGAACAGTTTGGTCACCCTGGTGTTCAAAAAATGCAAAATTTAATTTCTCCTAACTATTATTGACCAGATATGACCCAAGACATTACTAACTTTGTTAAATACTGTGATATTTGCCAGAAAAATAAAAAACCTAGACAGAAAAAATTTGGCTTATTACAAGCTAAGTCCACTACAGATCAACCTTTTGACTGTCCGTCTGTTGATATTGTAGGAGGGTTCAATTATTATAATTCTACAAAAAAATATCTCCATATTATAATAGACCATGCCACAAGATATGTTTGGGCATTTCCTTTCAAAAGTGTCACTACAGAAACTTATACAAATTGTCTGAAACAAAGCTTCAATATCAAAATCCCTCAACAATTATTCTGTTTTAGTAAGATTTCAAGTGTACAGTCCCTTCAAAAAATACTTAGTGACAGGAATACTGCTTTTACTTCTTCAAGATTCAAAAAGTTCCTGCGAAATCATAATATTAAACAACGTTTGACCACTGCCCATCATCCACAAACGAATGGGAAATGTGAAAGAGTAAATCAGACAATAGTAACTAGATTAAAATGTAAACTCCACTACCTCTAAAATTCCCTGGACTAAGCTTTTAACTGAGGTAATTAATGAATATAATAATACACCCCATTCTATTACTAAATTTCCACCTGCTTACTTGCTTTTTGGCCAATTACCCTATGACTCCCCCTTATAACAAAATTATTATCCCCCTGTTCATGAAGCACTTAAAATTGCTAAAGCAAGAACTGATGAATTTCATTTAAAAAATAAAAGATATTATGATAAAGATTATATTGAACCAAAATTTAAAATAGGAGATCTAGTTATCTATGAAGAATTTCAGTACCCTAATACTAGAAAGTTATCACGAGTATTTAGTGGCCCTTATAAAATTCTTAACAAATTATCCGAAGTAAATTTTGAAATTGATAGGCAAAACCAGTTCAAAAGTTCAGAAACAGTACATGTATCTAAATTAAGGCCTTATTATTCCCCTGCTAAATTTAAATTAAGTCATGAGCAACAACCCCCTAATCATCAACAACAAACTCAAGTAAAAACTGTAGCTTAGACTATATCTCTAGTTTATCATTTTATAATTTTTTTTCTCTTAAACAGTAAATTTCTTTCCATATTTTAATTCAGATAATATCTTGTAATTCTTACAGAATGGCAATGATATCTTTTGACTGCAGCAAGAGTGTCACTTGTCTGGAAATTTTTATATTTGTTTGTTTATGCCGGCGTAGACGAACAAAATGGAAATTTCTTATTCTGTACTGAATTACCCTACTTAGAATAATATAATAACAAATAAATATTTAAAAATATATATTTTTCAACTGAACCTATTTGTAATATTAAATTTAATCTATCAATTAATAAATTAATTATTTGCCAAGTAACAAAATTTTTATCACTTTATTTTAATTTTTTTTATTTCTCTCTTTCTTTGCTTCTGCATTCCAGTCCAAGTACATGTCAATTAGAATTTAATTTTGTTTCTTTTTCTCTTTCCTACTTTCCTATTGCATCTTGCAATGTTTTATCACACCCACACCGAGAGAATATTTATTGCATAATTATTTGACATGAATTGACATTAATAATCTTGTCTTTTATTTTTATTATTTATTAATATTTTTTTTAAGAGTCTTAGTAGTTTGAAGGTCACGTGCATTCTCGAACATGAACAAAATTTTTATTTATCTTTATTTTATTTTAATTTATCATATTATATTTACATTTTTTTTTGTACATATTCCTACTTAATCCTGTACTCGATTTACAAGATTAAGTAAATGATTAAATAATTGCTTATATTCTTTATTCTATTCCACTTCTCTCTATATTTCATCCCAAATGCCTGAGATGAGATAAACAAGATTAAGTATTTAAAGAATGTCTTTTGTGATATTTATTATTACTTATTAAGAGATTTACTTATACCCATTATGAGATTTACTTATACTTATGATATTTATTATTATTGATATTTTTCCTTATTATGTTTCTTACTTATATTGTTTATTATTTACATTGTTAAAGTTTATTATTACTATATTATAAAATGTCTTACTATATTGAATTTGGACAATTAATAACGATATAATTAGACCTCCTTGAAAAGAGGCAATGGACTATACCACTCCAAATATGACACTTGGACAATTAATAAGATATAATTAGACTTCCTTGAAAAGAGATCATGAATACTCCAAATATGACTCTTAAATGGATTTTTGAAACAAACTTTCAACATTGATTTCAAGAAAGTTCTATTAAATTCCTTCATTTCTAGATTTGACATTGTTAAAAAAGAATTCAACGTTATTGTTTTTCATTTTTATGTTTCATTTTTATGTTATTACTATGGGTAATTGCTTATATTTTCAAATTACTTTATGATGTGTAGTTTAAACAAGATTATATCTTGTATTTGTACTGATGCCTATTTTATTGTATTTAAATTTAAAGTTTTTCCACGCATCACCTTAGTGTTCTTAAATTTGAATTCTATATTTATATAAAAAAGAGAAATTAATTTAAAATTTTTTTATTTAGTATCTAATTATTATTACTTATATCAACAACTTCGTGAGCTAAGTCTGCATCATCTCCCTTTCTGTGAAATTGCAGGTCTCAGACCTACTTTTTCACCCGTCTTTCTGGGAGGGGGGATTTGTAATAAAAAAAAAAAAATCGCCATTTTTTTTTTGTTCTCTCTTAGCTTCAATTCTAAATTTGTGGAACATATTTCAATCTTAGTTTCGTAACTTGTAACAGCTAAAATTCTTTTTCTTACTTTAGTTATTAATAAATTATTTCTTGCTTCTCAAAAAGGCGGGAGGTATTTCGTAAGCTTTTTACTTTCTGGAATATTCCTGGGATTTTAATTTTATTTTTTATTTTTAACATCGCGTGACAGGTGTTACTACGCGTAGCTAAAGGGTTTGTTCTTCAGAGGAAAAAATATAGTTCTTGCCAAGGACCGCCTGCTACGACCAATTAGAATTGATCATTTTTGTCCGTTTGAGGCTCGAGTTCATCCTAATTGGTTTTTTAAAATGATTGACGCGGAGTAGGAGGGCGCTAGTTTTGTCGTGAAAATGATTTTTTCATTTGGTCTTTTAGGAGGTTAGAATGCATCTCTCCTTTAAACTACTCGGAAGCCATGTCATTATTTCCGAGAATGCGATTGACTTTTAAAATATTAGGATGCTGTTTCTTTTTCCCGGAAAAATTCTAATATCTTGGAATGCAGCTTAATCACGAAGTTTTGGAATATTTGATGATCAGGCCAAGGTGAATGTGGGGAAGAACTTACGTAGTTTATGAGTTAATAAATAAAGGAATTGAAAGACTCATGGATTTTGTTTTTATAATGGGGAAATTCCCAATGCAACTCTTCCACTGCTTGCCAACTGCCGGAGCGACTACTCTGCTCGTGCTGCTGCTGATTCTTAGAAGTAACATTGTTGGAAATTTACGGAACATAGCCTTCGTCGAATTATTATTACATATATATAAACATTTTTGATGGCGGTGGTTTTGGGTTCCTGGGGGACATATAAGGAAAAGCAATGGAGAATTTTTTCAAAAGCCGTGCCCTGGTAACGACTGCAACAGGTAGTATTTCTCACGAAATCTACCTAAAAATACTAGTTATTTAAATTTACTCATGAGAATTCGGAATCCTGCGATAAAAACTTCAGCTAAATGCTTAAACTTTTTATCATTCCATAAGTGGCTGAATTTTACTTTGGAACTCCGAATTCTCACCAGTGATCTGGACAATTAGTGATGGTGTCACACCTCATGCCATCTAGCCTTGAGTATTTTGTAGGCAGCGGCTCAATCGATCACGATATAGACGCTTTCAGTCGTGACGTCAGTTATGATGGGGGTTTTTTTGGATACTGAATCCAAACAAACCGTTCCTATGCTGTGTTTTCTATTTTATAGCTATATCTTACAGTTGTATCTGACAGATCTATGTTATAATACTTATAAGCAATGGTAACATTTTCTACGATTTATATTTAATAAGATACGAATCATAGCGACCGTTTCTTTGGAGTCAATTTCCAAGCAAAACGTCATGACTGACATCACACTGAAAGCATCTGTACAAATACTAAGAGATTGAGAAGTAGGTTGTTGTCAGGGCCTGATTACTAACGGGGCACTCTCCCACCAGGAAAAAGAAATAAAGAATTTTTCCTTATTCATGCCAGTAATCTTGTATGAAAAGAGCGTTTAAAGAAGACGAAAATTTCTATAATTTTTTTCTGGTGAGAGAGTGCCCCGTTAGTAATCAGGCTCTGGATGTTGTGCAAATTAATTTGACTTTCCCGTCCGAGGAATGTGTAAGCAGCGATGTAACCAAGGTGGGTGCCCGTGTGCTCTAAATACTGATTATTTCTAAAGTTCTGTTCGCCTTAGTTAACTAAAAAAAATTTCTGCTAGAAATCAAGTAGAAGAAAACCTTACGATATTACTGGTTTTTGGGCACTTATTCTGGTTACATCACTGATAAGGCACATGCTTTCTCTATCAGATTGGCTGATGTAATCTACCTAATTTACCAAACCAGATCTTTGTTTTTAGAGAGTAACTAAAAAAAAATATGACACAAAGTTTACTTTCTTTTCTTTCGTTTAAAAAAAGCAATAAAAATGTGATACCAGAAAAAATGCAAAGATGCACTGAATAAATAATATAAAATGTTGGCTGACGTGAAACCCTTTCTTCATTTACTTCCAAAATCATGATACCAGTCTGTCCAATGAACCGATTGGGGAAATCAAAATATATTAGTCTTTTCATTTCGTGAATGTAGGTAGTCAAATTTATAGTCCAGTTACGGTCGCCAGTTTGGCCTCTGTTTTTATCCAGAAATTTAAAGATTTCATCAAACATAAAGACTAATATTTCGTGCTTTATTTAATAAGATGATAAATAATCAATAATTAATTTAACGATAATTATTATTTAGTGATCAAATAAAGTAAAAATTCTTCATAAATTTCCGGTATGAATTTGAAATTTCGTATTAAAATTAGAGGCCATACTGGCAACAATGAGTTCAGTTATAAATTAGAATGGCAAATTGCACATATGTAATATCAAACAGCCCTCTTCCGCTAATAGTAATTTATATTTATTTTAAGCCAAGCGAGTCAAAAATATGTTATTGAAAAAACCCAATAATTCCAGTTTTAGTAATCCCAGGCCTGGAAAATAAGTGTATTGAAACGCAGCTTTCAGTACACTTATCTTTCATGTCCGCAAAAATTTCACGATGTTACACACCGTGATGTTACGCACCAAATTTTTAAAATAACTTTCTTGAGTAAAATTTAGTTTTTGCTTTAATCCATTAACACCCAACTTTTTTTTTACATTTCTTGTAATTCTGCAACATCAGTTTTTTCATGTAGTAATTTTGAGTTATTTAATTGCTCAAAATTTAATATTAGATAATGAAAAAATCTCCATACTTAAATAAAGGTGTTCAAATTAAAAAAAAAATTTCGGTTGCAAGTGATCGATAAATAGATCGCTTTGCTGTAACTGATTAAGGAATTTAAAATGATTACGGGATATCTTGAATTATAGTTTACTTTTTAAAACAATATTTAAACAATTGTTTTCACACTTTATGTGAGGGGAAATAGTTGATTTACATGTACACAAAAGAAAAGTGCAATAAAAGTTCATTATCAAACAATAAAATTGCTATGTTAATCTAAATTAAGCACAACTGTTTTTCTAATTTACAAGTGAGTTACAGACAAGTTACAAGTTACAGAAAATTCCAATATTACCAAAAAATTGTTAAAAATTAAGAAATTGTACATTAGGTTTTAAGCAGTGGTTTAGCCGTAAAAAAATGGAGATTGTACACTCTAAGATGTTGCTATACAATTAAGGCGGGGGGTATGCCCTAGAGTGTAGATACTATAGTATTTTGGGGGGGGGAAGAGAGGGTGGTCCTTTAAAAAACCCTGAAAGTATACAGCATATGGCGCTGTATACACTCAATTACATTCCTGATTTTAAGTTTGACAAAATACAAGTAAAAGGCAAAGCTTAGTAACAACGTTTAGCATAATAATAGTAAGCATAAATATTACTAGTAAGCATAAATAATACAATAATGTAATAAATTTATTTGAAAATTTCAAAAATTGATTCTTAAAGTTTATGTGCATCGCAATGTATGCAACACAAAGCTTGGTGCTCACCAAGGAATGTTTAGTATATCATGTTTACAATGATCAGTACAATATTTGGTAGTTAACTCTTTCCGGCGCAGTGTGTCCACTCCGGGCACGCCTAATTTTAATTCCAAACTTACAAACGGCACCAATAATATTTTAGTAAAATTTTACATTTACAAGGACAGTTTAAACCAGGGAGCTCTTAATTTCTAAAAAAGTATTTTCTAAATTCCGGTGTCAGTCAACAATTTCTCACTTTACGAGCAGAATTTGTCTGCGCCGGAAAGGGTGAACAAAATAAAATTCATCAAAAATGGATTTATCACAAAAATAAACAGTCTCCTTGTTTTTATGTTTTTTTTTTTTGTTGTTGTTGTTATTTTCAAGTATACAGTCGAGTCTCTATATAACAAAATCCATTGTTCGAGTAAAAAATTCGTTATATATAGAAATTCGTTGTATAGAGCATGATGTTAAAATTTTTATTTAATGTGTAAATTTTGGACAATTGTAATTTTATATGTATTTAATTAAGAATTTGAAATTGTTCATAACTCTGCTTAAAATATCACTATCAGAAAGTACTGTATCAGTACTGTGCAACAGTGCGATTGTAATCCACTTCGAAGAAAAATCAGAGAGATATTATGAACATCTCCACATTCCTTAATTGAATTCCATTTATCTTTTTATGTCTGCACAAGTTGCATCCTCACCGTCCTCAGAATCCACATTATCCTCTAGTATACAAAATTCGGCCTTTTTGGAGCAATTGTAAATTGTTTTTTCTTCAATTACCCCAATTGATCCTGTTCTTACATATATAACTATCTAAGTGACACTGTTTTGAGAAGGATGTTGAAAGGTGTGTGGGTGGAGGGGGGGGGGGGAGAGGATGAATTCGTTGGACTTAAAGAACAAGGAGATTCAAGCAGAGAAGTAATATAAAAAAATTCAGCACTGAACGATAAATTAGAAATAAGTGATGGAAAATTGATTTCATGTGATTTCGAAGTTTTTTACAACTGAATAAAGAACAATTTATGAAATTATTCGTTAGATGGAGATAGATATTTTGCTATATAGAGACTGTTTTTAATATAATCATGGGAAAAGAGGAACGTTCCTATTAAAAATTCGTTATATAGAGAAATTCAATGAATGGAGTTTTGTTATAAAGAGACTCGACTGTATATTTTTTAAAACGTTGTTAAAGTTTATGTTAAGGATTTGTATTTTGAGAAAGTGTTGCTAGTTAGTATAACAAAAATAGTCGTCTATGGCAGCCTTGGTACGCATCCCTGCTTGCATTAGGGCAACCGGAACGTTCTATCATGAAATGTTATTTCACGCCTACTTTTTAAAAATTCTTAATTCATTTGCTTCACTATTTTGAAATGTTAACTTCCGCATAGTTTTCACGTTTTACATTAAAGTGAAAACGGATATACACTTATATTGGAAGAGGATGATTGAGTTTCCATCAACCCTCATTTAACACTAGAACCGCCATTAGTGGTCATTTTGACCCTTTGCCAAAATTGGTAATAGTCAATCTGAACTAGAAATTTTTTATGAGATGTGTTAGAAGTGTGTAGAACATATCTAGGCTAATTAAATAAGTTAAATTATTTTAAATAATAATTCTGGCTTAAAACTCTTTTTTTAAATACATGAATAAAAACAGCCGGCGGTTCTAGTGTTAACCCTTTAACGATCATAGCATTTTCATCGCTAAGATGTCGAAGTAAATGAATGACACCGGTAATTAAGAACAAATATATTTCTAAATTAGAAAATTGTTTTTATAATATATTAATATATAATATAATATATAATATTAGTAAGAAAATTTTGTATATGATTTTTCATATACAAAATAAAAGGGATATTTTTAGATAAAAATACCGGTGTCAGTGTTGCGTATTGGAATTAAAATTTTGTGGTTTCATTGCGAAACCAATGAACGTTAAAGGGTTAAACTTTCTCTCTGTTTTTGTCAAAAAAAAAAAAAAACTATACTGCTAGTTTTTTTGAGCAATATTAGTTATGCTATCTCTTAAATGTATGGTCTCAGTAAAGAGTCTTTTTTTATGTTGGGGCGGCTCTCCCCGGTAGCTTTAATCTTCATGCCCTTATAGAAATAATGGAAAAATTTTCTTTTTTAACTGCTTTTCTTATTGTAATTTTTTTAAACTCTCTGTTCTTCCTTTTTTTTTTTTTTTTTTTTTTTTTTTTTTTTTTTTTTGTAAATTTCTTTTTTTTTATGTTTAAATTATACTTTATTTTTTAATTTATGTTAGCTAATTTTATTCTTAACTGTGGCTTACAGCCACGTCTATTCATTTCTTTCTTTCTTTTTATGGTTCTCTAATGCCCATGCAATACGGCATATATATTTTTTAAAATAGAAGTCACAAAAATAAAAACGTGAAAAATAAATCCATAAAGCTGAATGATAGCTTCTATTTGTATTTTAGCTGTTATTTGAGATTATAAATTTTGCATATTTTAAATAATCCTTTATCATCTACCGACGGTACTTATAAGTACCATTAAATTCAATTGCAAATTGGTGCATTTTAAATTACCTGAATATTTAAGATTATTTATCATATGTCCGCATATTTGTTTTTGTAAAATACTTGAGAAGAATTCACATTTATCTATAAAATTTATAACAAGATGTTGATGCAATCATTATAACTAATTAAAAGTTAGTGAAATTTTTTCTTCTACGGATAACAAGAATCATTTGAAGATTCTGATCTTTTTGGATTTTAAGTTGTCATTATTCCCTATCGAAACATATTTATCTTTTTTTTTACCACTTTTCGATTATTCCTATTTGACTGCCATGTATTATCAGATTTTTAAATTTAAATTGCAAATGTTTTATATTTATTTCTTGCGTAGGAAGTACTGCACTAAAGCTACAAATATTTATTATTTACACATTGCCTTTTCTAATGCTCTTTAAAATTTAAAATATTTTTTAAAGTTTGTAGCACCTCATTTAGATATTACAAATATATTTTAGGTTAAATATGTTCAAGACAGTAAAATTTAGATATAAACTAAAGTAGTTTAATTAAAAAAAAATTTATAATACTCACAAAATACAGCGAAGCAAATAGAAATATATAGCTTCATAAATTTAAAAAAATCCAAAAAGTTTATAAAAATTGTAAAACAGAATATTAGCCAAACGAATTATAAATTAAACCCTTTCACGGGCAAATTATGATGAAAAAAATGAGAAAATATGGACTGGCACCGGAATTCACAAAACGACTTTTTTACAAATAAAATTTTTTATTTCAAAACGAGGCAAAGCAACCTTCAGCTATTTTTCAGCAAAGTTATAAAATTAAATTTTTTTAGGACAAATTTAAATTAGGTAGGATGTAATATATCCCACTGCTACTCAAAGAGTCAGATGTTTTAATTTTTGTTATGGTTACAGTTGTTGTTGTGTCTTTTAAACTCCTTTTGTAATGGAATTTCCGGTGCGGACCGAAATATATCTATTTAGTAGTACAAGTCAAAACTAATATTCGCCGCCATTCACCAGGGTTTGTACGCATCAAAGGATTAGGGGGATTTAGATGTTTTTATAGCACTTGAAATTTCCTAACCGCTTAACTGATCAATACTTTTGAAAATACTTTTAAATAATGCCTATTTTTTGTGCTTTTTAAACTACTTTTGTAATGAAATTTCCGGTGCGAACCGAAATATATCTATTTAGTACTACAAGTCAAAACTAATATTCGCCGTCATTCACCAGAGTTTGTACGCATCAGAGGATTAGGGAGATTTAGGTGTTTTTATAGCACTTGAAATTTCCTAACCGCTTAACTGATCAATACTTTTGAAAATACTTTTAAATAATGTCTATTTTTTTATTCTTTTACAGAATTTTAAATTTTTATTACTTTTTTTAAAAAACAGAATACTTTACCTAATTGAATCAGAAAAATATTCGGATTAAATAATGCAAAATTTACCAAAGAGAATAATAAATCATGATTGTCAAAAACCCGTTGCCCGTATGATATACGGGAAAATCAGGGAAGCCGCTAACGTGGTTTGCCGCTGTATCTGTTGATAGATTTTTTTTCCCCATTAAATAAGGCCAATGTAACTTTAGAATAATTCCGGTAAAACCCCCTTGAAAGTCCTTGAACACTGTTCTACTGTTAAAAAATAACGCATTTGAAAGAACAACAACAACAAAATAAAAAAAAATAATAATAAACAACAAAGAGAGAAAAAGTTTGTCTATATTTTGTAAGCAACTATATAGTGCTGTGTATCTGGAGAAGGGGGGGGGGGAGGGAGAAAGGTTCGAATATATACAGTCTAGTCAGCAAAAAGAATCCAAGAGTGAAGTTTGTAGATAAAATTTCCTTTTGCACAAAATTTGAATGTATTTATTCTACATTGCTTCAAACACTGAAACGTTTTCAGCTTTCGGAGCCAACATAAAGAACAGTCAATAAATACAGAGATAATCCAGATGCATACAGCACATTTTCTCAATTTTAACATCCTGTATATACACAATGGAAAGCGCAAAAAAAATGTTTCATAACTTATTGTCTACAAAGATAGCAGACTAAAAAAAAGGATGAAAGAAACAACTCTGATCTCAAATTGTTTGAGGCAACAAAAAAGTGAAAATGTTTGAGTTACGAATATAAAAACCAATAGCGCAAAATAAGAACATTTTTGAAATTCTAAATCTCCCACAAAAGAATTTTCAACGACTTTGTGTACTAGAAAAATCAGATTTCATGATTTCTAAATTTAAAAATCGTAAGCAGTTTGTTTTAAAATTTTTGTTTTAAAAATACAAGAAAATGTTATTAATTTATATTAAATGACTGGGAAATCCATGCAATTTAAAGCTTATATATATATATATGCTATGCTTATATCTATACATATACATAAACATTTTTGGTGACGGTGGTTTTGGGTTCCTGGTTTTTCAAAAGCTGTGCCCTGGTAACGACTGAAATAGATAGTATTCATTACGAAATCGACCTAAAAATACTAACTATTTAAATTTACGGGTGAGAATTCTGAATCCTGCGATAAAAATAAGCTAAATTCTTCAACTTTTTGTCATTCCACAAGTGGCTGAATTTTACTTTGGAATTCCGAATTCTCAACAGTAAGCTGGTCAATTAGTGATGGCGTCACACCTCATGTCTTCTATCCTTTAGTATTTTTTAGGCAGCGACTCAATCGATTACGATATAGACGCTTTCAGTCGTGACGTCAGATATGATTTTTTTTTTATTAACTCCAAACAAACCGTTGCTATGCTGTTTTTTCTATTTTTATTATATTTTATAGCTATATCTTACAGCTGAATCTGACAGATGTATGTCATAATACTTCTAAACAATAGTAACATTTTCTACGATTTATATTTAATAACGATATGAATCATAGCAACCGTTTGTTTGGAGTCAATTTCCAAGCAAAACGTCATGACTGACGTCACAATGAAAGCGTCTATACAAACACCAAGAGATTAAAAAGTAGGTTATTCAGCAAATTAATTTGACTTACCGTCCAAGGAGAGTATAACCACTTAACCGGCGAAGGGTATGGGGAAATAGTGCTTTTATCCCCGATTTATCTCGGGGCAGACGGTTAAGTGGATAAACAGTGACATAACCAGGGTGGGTGTTCAAGTTCTCTGAATACGGGTATTATTTTAAAGTTCTGTTCGCTTTATCTAACTAAAAAGAATTCTGCTATGAATCGAGCAGAAGAAAATCATACAATATTAATGGTTTTGGGTACCCATCCTGGTTACGCCACTGATAAGGCACGTGGTTTCTCTTGCAGATTGACTGAAGTAACCTATCTAAAGTATTGAACCAGTTATTTGTTTTTAGAGAGTAACTAAAAAAACATGACACAAAGTTTACTTTCTTTTATCTCGTTTAGAAAAAGGTACTAAAAATTTGCTACCAGAAAAAATGTAAAAGTACACTAAATAAATGATGTAAAATCTTTAAAAACATGAAATCCTTCTCCTCTTACTATTAAAATCACCATACCAGTCTGGCCAATGCGCCGATTGGGGTAGTCAAAATGTTATGCAAGTATTTCCATTTCGTGAATGTAGACAATGCACATGGATAGTCAAATTTATAGTTCAGTCCGGTCGTCAGTTTCGACTTCGTTTTTATCCAGAAAGGAGTTTTCTTCAAAAATAAAGACTAATATTTTATGCTTTATTTAATAAGATGATTAATAATTAATGTAACGATAATTATCAATTTAGCGATCAAATAAAGTAAAAATTCTTCTTCATAAATTCCTGGTATGAATTTGAAATTTCGGATTAAAATTGGAGGCCACCCTGGCGACAATGTAAATTAGAAAATTTGTAAATTAGAATGGCAAATTGCACAGATGCGATATCAAACAGCCCTCTTGCCTCTAATGGTATTGATATTTATTTTAAGCCAAACGAGTCAAAAATATATCATTGAAAAAATACAATAATTCCAGTTTCAATAATGCCAGGCACAAAAATTAAGTGTATTGAAATGCAGCTTTTAATACACTTATATTTCGTGCCCGCAAAATTTATTCAAATTCTGAGTTAGTTAATTATGAAACTAGCTATAATAAAGCATTCACCATCGAAAATGCAAACAGGATTATCTCGAAATACTTAAAAGTCAGGTATCTGTTTTAAAAATGAAGTTGGGTTTTTTGGAAGGTCTGGATAAGGAAAATAATAATCTTTAATTTGAATATCATTTTATCTAAACCTTCGATTGTCATTGATTCTGCTTCAGTAAATAGAAAATATTAAATTGTTGTTGCATTACCTTATCTATCTATATTATAAAGGCCAAACGTATCTGTGCGTAACGCATACGTCATTTTGCCAATGGCAACACTTTCAAATTTTAAATGAATTTCTGTATTGCAATTTTTGCTACTAAAAGTTTTTAAACTTCTAAACACCGCTTATTTTAAATTTTTACACCATTGTGTAAGAAAAAAATGTACTTTTAAATGAAATTTGTTCGAAAGCTGTATCTTAATTTGTTTTTTAAATATTAATTTTTTTGTAGATTTTAATACCTCTTTTCTAATCCTGGCAGCAGGAGTACTCCATTTCTATTAAAAGCAAAGGAAAAAAATTGATTACTGTATCTTTGTGTTGCCATTTTCTCATTAAAAGGGAAATAATTGAAATTTAAATAGCTTCTGTTATAAACCCGGTGAAATTTGATTTCATTTACAAAATTTGATTTACACATAAAAAAATATCAACAATTTAATATCTGTTTCAGCTAATAGCATTGAGACTTGAAGTTTTGAATCAAAATGATCAAATTAAAATGCCAATTTTTCTTTTAACGGAATACAGATGTGAAATGTGCATTTGTAAAATTTGATATGGTGAAAATGATGCCGGGTTTAGATTTCACGGGAAAAAAAATTCTATGATTGAGTCAAAGTTAAATAAATCTTCCTTTTTTTTCATTTTGGTATACTAGCATAAGAACCTGAATTGATAACTTTATCATAATAACATATCATAATTTTCTTTTACCGCTTACATATACGATTAAAGTTTAATTTTAACAATTTCTACAACTGCGTTTTATAGAAATAGCATTTTGTTAATTTAACGATAAATACCGTGTGTTTAAGAGTTAGACTTACCAATATAAAATGCATTTTTTACTATAACTAATTTTGTAGGTTTATTATAAGTCAATGAAACAGTTCCTTCTTAAATGTTTTCTTTCGTCAAAATTTGACGGGTTCTACCTTGTTTTCATAAAGTCAGTACGCAAGTTTCTGGGATTCTCAATAGATTTAGTTTCAAGGTTGTTTTCTCTGCAACCAATAAAGTTACTTTTTCTAATCTCAAAGATCCGATCTACAAACACAATAACTAGGGCATTTCCATAATTTTTTTTTCAGTGTGGCCTCTTTTACATTAGGCAGACGAAGCGTACACTTAGAATTAGACTTAACCCGGCAGCGCGCGCGCAGGGCCTAAAAGGCCCGCAGGTACGAAACATTACCAATCCTATCACCCCTTTTCGACTGAAATAGGCGCGGTCCGGTGTAGCTGTATTGAAGGTCACCCTCTTTCGAAGGAAAAACATTCCTTCAGTCTAGTGGATTCTACTGTAGGAGAAATTCAGTCGACGGGCCTTTAAGACCCTGCGCGCGTCGTGGTGTAATTTTTATGGCGTGCAAATTTTAAAAATATCAGCGTCAAAATGCTTCGTCAATTGATGAAATGAAACGTTTAGAAACTTTATTAGCTGAAGTATCTACTGGGGAATCGTCATTAAGTGAGGAAAGTGAAGAGTTAAGCGATTATGAAGATTTCAGTCCCCATGAAACTTCTTCTGAAGAAGATTTAGAATCAGAAGATATAGAATCAGAAGATTTATCCGATAATTCGGACGAAGAGTACTTTTTAGGGAAAGATAAATGTACAAAGTGGTATAAAAAGAAATATCGTCAGAATGTTGGAACTCCCGTTAGTAATGTTATATCGAAGTTACCGGGAAATATAGGGGAAGCTAAAAGTGTCAACTCCAGTTGATTCGTTACTAATGCTAATCGATGAAAATATGTTGTCCAATATAGTAAATTATGCAAATATTTATATCGAAAAAATAGCTGAAAAGTTTCAGAAAGTTCGCGATGCTAAAAGAACTACAGTAATTAAAGTAAAAGCACTTATAGGTTTTCTATATTTACTTACTAGCGACCATCCTATTCCAACATGTACTTCATGTTATTAAAATGTAAGTATTCCTTATATTTTGTTTTGATTGAATACATTAAATCTTAAATACATTTTAGAAAATGAATTTCTTGTTTTTACAGAAATGTCAGTGCTTTAACTCACGAAAAATATTCTCGGGCCTTTTCGACCCTGCGCGCGTCCTCCTGTTACTAAAATAAGCGCGCGTCCTGGCGGGTTAAAGAATATCAGAATTATGTTTTGATACAGCAACGTGAGACATCTAAATAAGCTAAACATTGTTGGAATTTCAACCATCTCTTTAATTATAAAGAAGCTAAATTAATTCAGAAATGTTAAAGAGTTCAACAAACACTTATTGAAAAATGGTAAAATTCTCCTTATTAAATAACATTAGGGATGAGATTTCAGCGTTTTTTCACACCAGTATTATCTTAGATAAAATATTGTTGAGTTAAATCGCAAAAATGTTCAAATTAAATGAAATAATATTTTCTCTAACAAAATACCGGTGTCCAAAAACGCGGAAATCTCATCCCTAAATAACATATTAATCCTTTAACGGACAAAGCATTTTCATTGATGAGTTGAAATAAACAAATGTCAATGGTAATTGGGAATAATTATATATGTAAATAAGAAAAGGTGATTTTTCACATACATAAAAAGGATTTTTTTTTATAAATATTCCAGTGTCGCTGTTGCATAATGAAATTAAAATTTTATGGTCTCGTAGAGAAACCGTTCTCACCAGTAAATTTTTATTTGAAATTTTGTATTATTTAATCCGAACATTTTTCTGATTTCAGTAGGCAAAAATTTCTTTTTTGAAAAACCAGGGATAAAAATTATAAACTGTGTAATTGACATGAAAAAATAGGCATTATTTGAAAGATTTTTTTCAAAAATATTGATGAGTTAACCTTTTAACGTTCATTGGTTTAGCCACGAAACCACAAAATTTTAATTCCGATACGCAACACTGACACCGGTATTTTTATCTAAGAATATCCCTTTTATTTTGTATGTGAAAAATCACGTTTTCTTATTTAGAAATATATTTGTTCTTAATTACCGGTGTCATTCATTTATTTCGACATCTTAGCAATGAAAATGCTATGCTCGTTAAAGGGTTAAGTGGTTAAATTTCACGATGTTACGCACCAAATTTTTAAAATAACTTTCTTGACTAAAATTTAGTTTATGCTTTAACACATTAACGCCCAACATTATTTTACATTTCTTTTAATAATGGTACATCAGTTTCTTTCTTGTAGTAATTTTGAGTTTCTTACTTGCCCAATATTTAATATTAGATAATGAAAAAATCTCCGTACTCAAATACTGGTAATGAAATTTAAAAATTTTGTTCGGTTGCAGGTGATCTATTAATAGATCTCTTGGCGGTAACTGGTTAAGGAATTTAAACTCATTACGGGATATTTTGAATTTTAGTCTACTTTAAAAAAAATATTTTAAACATTTGTTTTCACACTTTATGTGATGGAAAACAATTGATTTATATGTACACAAAAGAAAAGTGCAATAAAAGTTTATTATCAAACAATAAAATAGCTAAACTAAGTGAAGCTTCTTTTCTAATTTACAAGTTGTTTAAGAATTCTGATATTACCAAAAAATTGTTAAAAATTAAGAAATTGTACAGTAGATTTTAAGCCGTATACAGTAAAACCTCCATAACGGACACTCTCGAATAGCGGACACCTCTATTTAACGGACAATTTTCCAATCCCGACTCCTAAAACCAACATTTTTGTATGCATTACCTCTGAATAACAAACATTCCGAATAGCGGACACTTTATCCGGCGATAAACAATGAAAAAGTATTTTTTAAAGAGAAAAAAAAAAAGGAAAAATAGCAAAAAAGCCTCTGAATTTATCAAGACAATGTATCACAAATTTTGTAATCACAGATAAATGAAGATAAAGAGTTGGGGAAAATTCCCCCTCCACCCCCCTGTTCAGTGCTAAATTCAGGGGATTGCACGAGAGGAATATTTCCCAGAGCATTGAAATGTCATCCAAGAATATTTTGAGATTTTATGCTTTTAGAGGTCAAAAAGCGCAATCCCCGCCTGGAACTCTGTAATGCAAAATAACGTCACATTGAAAAAAAAATTACATGTAATCGCAAGTAAAAGTAAACTTTTGTGATAGATTTTTTTCACGAGAATATAATAAACAGTGGATAAAAGTGAGCACAATTTTATTGCTTAAAAATAATTTTAATTTGTGATAATTATATAATAGAGATTTTAGGACATATAAAAGTAAATTAATAAAACATTAAGCATTTCATAATGATTTTTGAATCTCTGAGGTTTTCCCAATAGCGGACACCTCCGAATAGCGGACAATTTCTACGTTCCCGAGGTGTCCGTTATTTAGAGGTTTTACTGTAGTCGTAAAAAATAGCGATTGTACACTCTAAGCAGTTGTTATACATATCGAAAAAAGTATAGTTTCCAAGTATCTCTTGATTTTTAGATTGTTACAAAGCACAAATAATACAATAATATAATAAACATATTTTTAAATTCCAAAACTGATTCTTAAAGTTTATGTATGCATCGCAATGTATGTAACACAAAGCTTAGTGCTCTCTGGGAATGTTTAGAATATCATGCTTACAATGATCAGTACAATATTTGGTAGTTAACAAAATAAAATTAATCAAAAATGTATTTTTCACAAAAATAAACAGTCTCCGTGTTTTTATGTTTTTTGTTGTTATTGTTATTGTTTATTTTAAGCGTGTATGTAAAATCAGCTGATTTTTCAAATAACCATACGTTATACTTCAGATTCAACTAAAGATTAAATAAGTACTTTAGATTAAGCTAAAGTCAGATCTTAGCTTCGCCTACTTTAGAATATGCAAGTGAAATTTGTTAATTAACCATGTCAAAGCTACCAGAGACGACTATTTTTTTATTCTATTCGCACCAATTATTTAGTAATCAGAATTTTGAAGTATATTTCTCTTGAAAATGTTGTCAAAGTTTGTGTGAAAAATTTATATTATGAAAAACTGTTGGCAGTTAGAATGACAAAAATAGTCGTGTGTGGCTACCCTGATATGTAGCCCGGCTTGTATTAGGTCAACCGGAACGTTCTATCGTGAAAAGTTTTTTCACGTCTACTTTTTAAAAAATTTTAATATTTCATTAGCCCAACTATCTTGAAATGTTAAAATTCGCTTTGTTTTCACGTGAAAACGATGGGTTTTTTTTTTATTTCAAAAAAGTGGCGCCAATGAAGAAATCAGAATTTTAAAAAATAGGCGTGAAAATAACATTATAAGACAGAAAGTGTTCTCACTGACATTTGATCAACGTTAATAATTTGGCTAATTAAAAATAAAAAACATTCACCAAATGAAAATAGTACTAGCAAAATAGATTCGCCGTGTAGCACAAAAACATTACCCTTAATCCTTTAATGTACCTCCTTTTTACAATACGTTCTAATTTAACCTAAGTTTTTATAACTGCGAGAATGATTCGTATTAATCTAATTTCAACTATCCGCTCCAAATATATTAAAAATATGTACATATTAAAAATGTGTATGTATGCATATGTATGAAAAATAAAAAAGAAAAAGCAAAAATTGAGCACTAGCAATTTGGCGAATCTAATAGCTCGTTTACTCGCCAAATGAGGAATTTAATCGCAATTTGGCGCAATGGCGAGCGACAGCGAGAACAATGACGACAGAACTTTCTGATTAACGTAATATATTTCACTTAAGTCCGGCATCTGTTGTCAATAACACATTCTGCAAATGGGAGCCGAGTTATAAGCACCATTTGATGCTATCATGCTTACACACGAAGAAACAAACAAACGATCACACATACAAACAAACAAAGAATCACACATATAATATTTTCCTTCCTTATATTCCTTAGAGTGTGTGTTCAAAAAGTACAAAAGAACCGAAACTCTGAAAGATATTTTTAAAAAAATTTCTAGGATGCTATAAAAGATCTTTTTAAAAAATCTCTAGGATGCTTTCAACATGCATTCAAAAATAGTTTTACTCAAGCCCTGTTTCCATCCGTTTAAAGAAACAAAGAAATGCAGGACATGTAAAATTCAAATCAATGAGATTTAGTTTGTTTAAATCAGTCTTTCTTTTAAAATTTAACTAGATCGATTGTTAAAGTAGATAAATCCTAAAATACGAGAAAAAAGGAAAAAAGGGATACGAATAAAATATTTATAGAAAATAAAAGTATGAGAATCCATGCAAATTTGAATAATGGTTTATCTTCATGAAATGAGATTACTTGATTTTAATAAATCTGAAATTGATTTATTTAGTTTTACTTTTATGTAAGTTATATTCATAAAAAAGTATTTTGTACCAGTTTTAAACTCTTTTAAAACTTTTAAATAACGGTAAAAAATTGTGTTACATACATCACTTATTGCCGTAAGTAGAGAGCACAAAAAACAATTGCTTAAAAATAAAGTGAAAATTAAATATTTGCTAGGTGCTGAGGTGGCTATTTCAATTATTATAGTTACATAGTGTAATGTTATCAAACATGTTTCGAAAAGTACTGTAACATTTTATTAATTTTAAAATTTACTTATATTTAATCTGAAAGGTTAGCAATTTTTAAATAAAATTTAATGCATCAATTGAAAGAAATTATAGTAAAGGCATGCTTTTCATTAATATTTTTTGAAACTTTCATAATAAATATATTGTCATCACGACTGTTATTATCGAATATAAATAAAATATTCTTCGAGTAAATTTTTCTTATAATAAATACGCGGATATTTAATTATATTTTAATTAAAACTATACAAAATAAAAAAATTAAAGAAGAAGTGCAGAAATATTTTTAAAAACATTTTTTTTCTGCTTTTTATATTACAAGGTGTTTTAAGCCTTTCAGAGTCATAATGGTTCTGTTTCTGAAATGTTAAAATTATCGACTGATAAATGTAATTATAAAATCATTTAACCCCCTACGCGATGGGAGCACTTTTAAGAAATTTTTTCTGTTTTGTCACCGATTTTTAAAAGCAGAAATTTGTGTCTTTCCAAATTGAGAAAATGTCCGAATAAATAAGGCAAATTTTATCGTAAAAGGTAGAGATAAACAAGTATTCTTAAGCCTTTTTGCGGTATGTATACGTATCGCAAAAAGGCTTAAGAATGCTTATTTATTCCCACCGGTAAAATTATACAGTAAAATTTGGCTTATTCAATCGGAGCATTTTCTGGATTTAACAGAAGCAAATTTCTGTTATTCAAAACCGGTGAATAAACATTAAAAATTTCGCAAAAGGCTCTCGTCGCGAAGGGGTTAACCCTTTGTGGGGCAGACCGCTTTCATTACAAAAGTGTTGAAATTAATGATTGACACCGGAATTTAAAAACAACTTTATTTGTTAATAAGAAAAAGCTATGATTCAAGCTTCTAATAAGCAAAAAAAAAAAAAAAAAAAAAAAAAAAAAAAAAAATTCCGAAAATTCTGGTTTCAGTGTAGTATTTGGGAATTAAATTTAAGTGGTTTCATAGGCATACCACCGCCCTTCGAGTGGTTAATGCAAAAGTAAATAAAAGATTTTTTCTTTCTTTCTTTCTTTCTTTTCTTTCTTTCTTTCTTTTTTTTTTTTTTTTTTTTTTGTTTTGTTTTGTTTACATTATATAAGGCAAAATTCTAATTCTAAATACTGGAGCCAATGTGACATTTGGGATTTGGGAATGAAAATTAAGTGATATATATAATATACCGATGAGCTTCAAGGTGTTAAATCCATAGCTGCAATTTTTACGCATTTTTCCTACCATAAAAATTCTACAGAGATTTTCCATGTTTAGGCATTAGATTTCGACGATTAACTACGACAATATATACTATAAAATTTTTGTGGTAGGAAAAATGCGCAAAAATTGGCAGTTATGTAAATCTAGAAATCTGGAATTGTTAGTCAAGTTTTATATGAATATTTTATACCTGGAATTTGATTTTGAACATTTTACTTTTTATTTAACGTTTTCCTTTTTTTGTATCTTTTGAATTTATTGTATAATTAAATTTCTGGTTTAAACCGAAATATATTCATATACTAATGGTCAAAATGATCGATTGCGGCCGTTCTACTGTTAAAAAACATTATAGTCATCTATTAAATTTAAATTTTATTTAAATTAGAGCTTATGAGTTTGAAAAAAAATTTAAATCTCAAATGCACTATAGAATGTTTGTTGTTGAAGATGAAGCGCATAACATTAAAGTTCGGTTTCAGATACCCACAAAATAATTCTGTTACATTATATACTACTTAGAAAATCTTTTGCAGTGAATTTTAATTATTTTATGCTTTTTCAAATACAACGAAATTGAAAATCATTTCTGGGGCGCTCTAAAACATTGTGTCTACAAAATATGACATGCAAAGTATTTATAGGGTCCCACATAATAATTTCATAACATAATGTATGTGGATAAAATTGTTTGGAAAGACATCAAATGATATAACTCTAAATCAAAATATACAAAAAAAAATAAATAAATAAAAAAATAAAAAAAATACTTAAAAGGTGTTGTAAAAATATAGATATTATTTATTTACTGTTTTACCTAAGAGATCTTTCGAATGCCCACGCATTCGTTTTCAAAGGAATATAAAACAAGATAATTGATTAGATAATTATTTTAGAAAATTTGATTATTTGTATAGTTTGATTGAATAAAAATCTGTAAATTTCCATCAAATACACTGATATTAATACAGTGGTTTGAATCATTAATGTAATTCTATTTTAAACAGAATGAAATTGATAATATCTATTACTGTAGACCTGATTCCTTTAACACTTTCCGGCATGGGCAAATTTTGTAATAAAATGAGTAATTATCGATTGCCACCGGAATTTAAAAACGATTTTTTTAGATATTATGAATTCCGTAATTTAAGCTTTCTTTGTAAAAGAAAAATTTTTATTAAAATTTTATTGGTGCCGCTCGCAAGTTTGGAATTAAGATTAAGTACCACAGACCGGGCACCGGAAAGTGTTAACCCTTTTCGGCGCAGTGTGTCCGGTCTGGACACACCCAATTTTAATTCCAAACTTGCAATTGGCACCAATAATATTTTACTAAAACTTTGCTTTTACAATAAAAGCTTACTCAAAGGAGTTCTTTATTTCTTAAAAAGTCGCTTGTAAATTCAGGTGTCAGTCGATAATTACTCATTTTACTTACAGAATTTGTCCGCGTCGGAAAGGGTTAAAGCCTAAATTATTAATTGTTAACGTGCTCACACACGCACGTGCGCAAAAAGAAAAAAATTGCTGACTATGAGTATTTACCTGTGCTATGTGTTTTCTTTCTGAGCTAAATTATAGCAGTATATATAGCTCCAAGTCAAAAACTTAGAGTAATTCATTTCAAATGTATTTGGAAGTGCAATTAGCTTTATTTCAGTGTAATACAATTGAAAAAAAAAAACGATTGTTGGTTCAAAAAATCTATATGTAACTAAAGGAAATTAAAACTGCAAAATATTAAAATATGAATGAATAGCGAATTTTTTTTCTCATTATTCAAAATGTTAAAATGCTAAAATACACGTATCAATAAATTTAGAATATTTATGAATTCTGCTGATTGTTTCAGAATTCAACATGAATGGAAATGCGATTTTCGCGTCTTTTGCATACCAGTATTTTGTTAGAGAAAATGTTGTTCGCTCAAATCGCAAAAATATTTCACTCAAATGAAATAATATTTTTTTCTAATAAAAATAGTGGTGAGCAATGAAGCAGAAATCTCATCCCTACATAAAATTAGCTTCTATAATTCTATAAAATTAGCTTCTGTAATTCTATTTTAAACAGAATGAAATTGATAATATCTATTACTGCAGACCTGATTTCTTTAACACTTTCCGGCATGGGCAAATTTTGTAATAAAATGAGTAATTATCGATTGCCACCGGAATTTAAAAACGATTTTTTTAGATATTATGAATTCCGTAATTTAAGCTTTCTTTGTAAAAGAAAAAAATTTATTAAAATTTTATTGGTGCCGCTCGCAAGTTTGGAATTAAGATTAAGTACCACAGACCGGGCACCGGAAAGTGTTAACCCTTTCCGGCGCAGTGTGTCCGGTCTGGAAACACCCAAATTTAATTCCAAACTTGCAATTGGCACTAATAATATTTTAATAAAAACTTGCTTTTACAATAAAAGCTTAAATTAAGGAGTTCTTTATTTCTTGAAAAGTCGCTTGTAAATTCAGCTGTCAGTCGATAATTACTCATTTTACTAACAGAATTTATCCGCGCCGGAAAGAGTTAAAGCCTAAATTATTAATTTTTAACGTGCACACATACGCGCGCGCGCAAAAAGAAAAAATAACTGCTGATTATGAGTATTTACTTGTGCTACGTGTTTTCTTTCTGAGCTAAATTATAGAATACTGAGCAGTATATATAGCTCCAAGTCAAAAACTTAGAGTAATTCATTTCAAATGTATTTGGAAGTGCAATTAGCTTTATTTCAGTGTAATACAATTGAAAATAAGTAATGTGAGTAAATCTACAGTATTAAGTTCTTGGGGCAGTATTAAGTTCTTGGCGTACACATGACGCAAAAATGCCTAAGAATCGTTGTTTACCCCCACCAGTCTTAAAAATAATAGTGGTGTCAAAAAGCTTTAAATGATGCAATAAGCAAATTCGTCTTGACCGAACGCAGTTCAGGAAAACCAGTTAACCCCTTGCGACGCGATGGTACATCTATGAAACCACTTAATTTCAATTCTCAAACACCACATTGGCATCGGAATTTTGGTTTAAAAAAATTAATCTTTTTTGAATGCGTGAAATACAGCTTTTTCTTATTTACAAATAAATTTGTTTTTGAATTCCTGTGTCATTCATTATTATTAACTCTTAAGCAATGAATTTGCTCTGCGCCGCAAAGGGTTAAGGGGTTAAAAATGCTAATTTAATTTTAATTCATACTTTCATCTTATTAAACAGTGAAAATCCGTTATAATAGGAAGAGTTAGAAAAGGTTTCATAATCTATGCTTTACGCTTGATTTTTTCTTTTCTTATGTTGTTTTTATGTATGTTTGTTGGCTTTCTTATCGAATAAATACATTTATCATTATTTTCAGAAATGCTTGGAAAGTACATTTCAAGCAAAGTGTCCTATTTAGTCTCCTGATTTATTCTGAAATTCAAAATGTATGACAGCAATTCTAAAACATTTTTTCGCCTTTTAGACACAGCTTTCAACTTTTACGCTTTTTTCATATCAATATATTGTAAAGAAAAATCTACTTCATGTAATTCTTCAACGATTAGAAAAGGCAAACTTTCTTTAGAATTAAATTTGTGATTTCTTAACTCCTTGGGAACGAGCGACACATATACGCGTCGCTAAAATATTTAAGAATCCTTGTTTATACCCACCAGTAAAATTTTACTGAAAACTTTGCCTTATCGGAGCATTTTCTGGATTTAATAAGGCTCAAATTTCTGTTTTTAAAAACTGGTGACAAAGCATTAAAAAGTTCTTAAAAGGCTCCCGTCGAAGGGGTTAATAATAAAAAAAAAGAATGTAGACTGAAAACCTCGCTTTGGAATACATTTTAGCTAATGCACAAACGTGTATTGACTTGACAGTTGAATAAGTATTTTTATATTTATTTCCAAAAATGTTTAAAGAGCGCATAATTATTTTTTAAAAATGCGTAAGAAGTTTCCGCCGTGAAGGGGTTACCTTCACGGCTCTTACGAAATTTTCTTACGAAATTTTTAATGTTTTATTACCGATTTTTAAAAACAGAAATCTGTGCCTTTCTAAATCAAGATAATACTCCAATTAAAAAAGGCAAATTTTGCAGTAAAATCTTACTGCAACAGGAATTCTTAAGCCTTTTTTCAGCACACATACGTGTCACTCATCCCCAAGGGGTTAAATCATGGCTGTTCATTTGGTCTCCTGTTTTATCAACTTAATCGTAGCGCACGAGACATTCACGGGCTGCAAGCTTCACGGCATTTATTCAGAATTGTTTGATTCCCACCAGTTTTATAAAATAGTGTAATTAGTTTTGTTTTGGTATCATTTTACTTGTCCATTAAATAACATGAATATTTTTTTCAAAATATTGTGGTGGCAATTATGAATTTGAATTTTTAAACTGTAATTTAACCCTTTAACGTTCATTGGTTTCGCCACGAAACCACAAAATTTTAATTCCGATACGCAACACTGACACCGGTATTTTTATCTAGAAATATCCCTTTTATTTTGTATGTGAAAAATCACGTTTTCTGATTTAGAAATATATCTGTTCTTAATTACCGGTGTCATTCATATATTTTGACATCTTAGCAATGAAAATGCTATGATCGTGAAAGGGTTAATGTAACCATTGAGGGTCATTCAGAAATTGAAATTTTATGTCAGAAAATTTAAAAGATTTTTTTTTTCTTACTTTAGCTAATCACTGAGTGGCCGTCCTTACAAAAAGCAAAAATTACTGTTTCAAATTTTTGGTATTAACTCGGAATTTCAAGATTAAATAAATAAATAAATAAAAGTTAAACGTATCGTAACCGGCCTCCATAGAAGTTTTATTCATTTTACACCACTTATTTTTAAAAAGCTAACTTTATTTACATAATCACGAAAGTGTATTAATTTAATATAGCAAATGTTAAATTTCATTATTACTTTTGCCAAAAAGATATTCTTGATGTGTTATTTAAAGGTGTATGTATGCACTCACGGTCCTTAACGGGTTAAACTCGCAATCCTACTTAGAACTACATCTACGCATACGAAAGTATTATATTCTTCGGTACTACTTGGTTATCCCGTAGACCAAAAAATTATCGCCAAACTATTAGATTAAGTGCCAATAATGGATGATCGTGAATGTCACATCCAATGACATTAAATGTGATACACGTGTTTAAAACGTCATTAAGTGATTTTTCTTTCGACTTTTTACTTGTATTTTTATTAATATTCTATTAAATATTTGTTTTTTCATTATTTAAAATAAAAATTATGTCAATATGTATAATTTGGCTATTAGTTTGGCAATATGTATAATTTGGCGAAATTGGTCGACGGGATAGCCAAGTAATACCTATTTTTCTTACATTAAACCCTTAATTGTGTTGACCGAACTTGATTCAGTCAAGAACACTTTGCTTGTATCATTACAAAAACTTTTTCATGCCACTAACTTGTAACTGTAAATTTATCTTTAATATTTGGCAGATATTTTTCGTTTAACCCTTTAACGTTCAGAGCATTTTAATTGCTAAGATATTGAAATAAATGTTTGACACCGGTGACTGCGTACAAATATTTTTGTAAATAAGAAAAAAGGGATTTTTCACATGTATAATAAAATGAATTTTTTTTTTATTAACCCATTAGTGTCTAGCGTCCCTTTTTAGGGACGCTTCAAAAGGTGCATGTAGCACTGTTTTTGACACCGGTAAAAAAGAGCAGCAATCTTTATTTTATTTATTTGAAACATTTTCGTAATTAATGAACTAAACGTAATTATTTTAAAAAATAGTGGTGCCAACCGAATAAAATTCGCGCAAAAGGTCTTGAGCACGAATGGGTTAAAATTCCGGTGTCGTTATTGCGTATCGGAATTGAAATTTTGTGGTTTCGTAGCAATGAACGTTAAAGGGTTAAATAAGACAAATATTTTAATATGGAAAAAGTGGTACTTAGCTACTTTTCTTTAATCTATGGTCTCAAGAAAAATATAAGTTATGGGATTTAGAAAACATGGCAAAATATGCTTTTTCATTGAAGGTAAATATATTTTTACTGAAAAAACGCGTATATGTATTTAATTCATCTTATATTAAAAATACGACAGGAAATATATTTTCTTTCTGTTAAATAAACTTTTACTACTTAATAAAAGTCCTTGAATAACATTATTGTGAAAAAAAATGTGTGTGCATTATAGTATTTTATTAAACACGTAAAACAAATATATAAAAAAAAACCACGGAAATTATTCTATGAAATATTTCTTTGAGGTTTTTTTATGTTATTAAAATGTCTTCTTCTACTTTTACAATGGATTAAACTAAAATAATTTATTAATATAAAGCGCATATGTAGTAAGCATTAAAAACTGTTAATTTTTGTTTCTTTTTAAAACAACTAAAAAATATATTTAAATATATTTTTTGGTTCCAAACTTTATTTAAGTTTAAATAATGAAGTACATTTGAAACAAATATTTGAAGAGTAAAATTACAATACCCAATAACAAAAAAAGTGCAAATAAATATATAATAAAATCCCATCTTTATTTTTTTATTTAACATTTTTAAGCATCAAATATTTGTTTTCATTTCTCGTTTTGTTAGACAACCGTATAAAAGAATTTAAAGGAAATATACTTTTTTTTTCTGTGAATGGTGTTAAGTTCACTATTAATTGTTCAGTAATGTAAAAAAATAAAGACTAATATTGTTTTAAGAAACAGTTTTCCTGCATTTTTTTTTCAGATTGAGTTGTGTAGAAATGAAAAAATGAAAAACTAAAAAGATAAAAAAAGGATTCCCGTCAACAGTAATTTTTGGAGCTACTATGCTGTAAACCTGTAATAAAAGTGAAAAAATATGGTATAAATAACCCTTTCAGGGCCATAGTACATGTGTTACTAAGATGTTTAACCCTTTAACGTTCATTGATTTCGCCACGAAACCACAAAATTTTAATTCCGATACGCAACACTGACACCGGTATTTTTATCTAAAAATATCTCTTTTATTTTGTATGTGAAAAATCACCTTATTTAGAAATATATTTGTTCTTAATTACCGGTGTCATTCATTTATTTCGACATCTTAGCAATGAAAATGCTATGATCGTTAAACGGTTAAATAGTTAAGTGACACCGGAATTTACGTACAACTTTTTATGAGAATGAGTAAAATATTTTCTTTAAGCACTATAAAACAAAACAAAAACAAAAAAAAATCCTTTGCTAAGGAGGCATTTCAGACATTGTGGCCAGTGGTCTACTTTTTTTTTCATTAAGATTTCTCTATTGACACCACTTTTTTAAAAACAGCAAAATTTCCTTAGCTTTCGCTTTAATTAATGCGTCAGCCTATAAGGCACATTTTACCATTTCAAAGAAAGTGGTCCCATTCAAGAATCTGAATTTAAACAAATCGGATACTGCACGTTAAGCGTAGCAAATGAGGTGCGTTATAACGAAGTTTTAAAAATATTTCGATCTTTATGTACAAACATACCATGCTTAGATCTGAAGAAATTTGTGCGAGAACACAACAAAAACGAGCCTTTATTGACAAAGATGTTTTCTTGCTCTTTCAAAAAGCTACAAACGCTCAGGTATTAAAATCTGAGTATCTGTTGAAATTTACACAAGCCGTCGAAAGGGCAAACTTTCACCAATAACCGACGAGAGCCTTTACATTATTTTCAATTTTTTACCACCGTATTTTGAAACAGAAAATTTTCTGTAAATAAATCGCGAAAATGGTCTGATTAAATAAGATAAACTTTATGATATAAAAAAATTGGTGAGAATAATTATGCGTTCTGAGCACATGGTGTTACACTTGTACTGATTGCTCATCCTTAAGAGATTCCTCAAGAAAACCGTTAACCCTTTGCGGGGCAGGGCAAATTCATTGCTTGAGTATTGAAATGAATGACTGACACCGGAATTTGAACACAACTTTATTTTTAAATAGGAAAAATCTATTTCACACATTCAATAAACCGTAATTTTCTTTAACAAAATTCTGGTGCCAATGTGACGTTTGTGAATTAAAATTAAGTGATACGTCTATGAAACCAGCGCCCCGCAAAGGGTTAACTGGTTTGCCCTAACGCCGTTCGGGCAAGACGAATTTGCTTATTGCATCATTTAAAGCTTTTTGACACCACTATTATTTTAAAGAAAATTTTCATACTATTGAAAGGCAAAATTGCTTAGATTAAGTTTTACGAATATTTTATTTAAATAATAGTGGTGTGAATCCGCTATTTTCAATTTAATGAATGGAAAAGAATTAACCAGTTAAGGGGTTAAGAAAGGAGACCAAAATGTAAAAAAATCAAACAGTTTATAATTTATGATGAAAAGAATAGAAGTAAACATATGGGGACATAGGTAGTCAAGAGGATCCAAACGTAATCATCTGAATAATGATGGCTAATATTTTATTCAAGAAAATGGCATAGGAAATTCTATTCAATAACGTATTGTTTTAGAACTACGAGTATACTCGTAATCAGTCAACAACAATTTAACATACTCAAATATTGTTTTTGTTTAGCATTACATTCTATTTCGGAAATAAAAATAATTTTTCACTTCTTTAAAAACCATTTTTATTCTTAAACTCTTAACAGGTTCTTTCTTTTCGTTCAATAAATTGCAAATAACGGATTCACACCATAATTTTTTAAATAAAATATTCGTAACATTTAGTCTAATAGATTTCGCCTGCAAATAGTATGAAATTATTTTTTAGAAAAATAGTGGTGTCAAAAAGCTTTAAATGACGAATTAAGCAAATTTGTCTTGCCCGAAAGGCGTACGGGCAAATCAGTTAAGGAGTTAATTAGTAATATACATATAAACAAACAGTTACAATTATTTGTCAATAGTTATTTACGAATAATGACTCTCATCTTATTTAATCACAGCTTTCTGGGTTTAAATAAAGCAAAAAATTACACTTTGGAAAATATTAGCGACAAAAAATATCATAACATTGTTCTTTTAGCCACACTTTCGTCGCGCCCGAGACATTCACGGGTTGCAAGCTTCACGGCTTTTATTCACGATTGTTTGATTCCCATAAGTTTTATAAAATAGTGTAATTGGTTTTACTCTGGTACCATTTTTACTTGTCGTTAAATAAGATGATTATTTTTTTTTTCAAAAAAGTGGGGGTTATAATGAATTTGAATTTTTAACCTTCCTACCCTGTTCAAATTTTACTTAATCTTGATTAAAAACATTTCACACCAGAATTATTATTTAAAATATTTAAATATATTTAATTGATTTATTTCACTGAATCTATTATTTAACTTTCTTTATGAAAAAAGTTCTGGTTCGAATCGTATAAAACAAATTACAGTTATGGGTCGATTAGACCCATTCAGGGTAGGAAGGTTAAACTGAAATTTAATGCGACCATTTAGTGGCTAAAAAATCCAGAGGGTATACGGCATATGCCCCCGTATACCCTCTGCTATATCCTTGATCACAATATTTACTTCTTTAACTTTATGAGGGACAAAGCAATTTGCTACAGTGTTGAAATTAATGTTCGGTATCGGAATTTTAAAAAAAATTTATTTGTAAATATAAAAAAAGGGGGGGGACTATATTTCAAATATTGCAATAAACCGAAGATTCTCTACTGAAATTCTGGTGCCATTGTGTCATTTGGGAATTTAAATTAAGCGTTTCTTAAACATACAGTCGCTTTCCAAATAAATAAATTAAAAAATACTATTTTTATTTTCTGAATCGAATTCGGATTTTCTGAATAAAAATGGACGTCAAACTGTCAACACTAATCAGGGTATCCTACTATAGCCCGCCGAATACCGCTATTTTTTTAAAGAAAAAAATCGACTTATTGAATGCAAAAAATGAATCACTAAAATCGGTGATTAAGGGTGTATTCGAAAAAATGATTTTGCATCTTCAACAGCTCGAAATTTTCAGATACAATTTTGGACACATTTTTAAAAGTAGAAGCACGAAACTTGCTGAGGGGATTTTTGAAGTGACGTACAAGGTGCCGTGTGATGTAATTTTTCGCTGATTTAATTAGAATTTGATTTATAAGCAATTATTTTCTCCACGTGACCCTTTTTTTCGTTCGCAGACCTCCCGCTTCGGAAAATTTGGTCCAGAACGCCGTTTCTGACAGCATTTTTTGCAACATTTTCTGCATTTATCAAGGAATTGATAATCACGGCACCTTGTATACTTTCCAAATAAGAGCAGCCAAATAAGGCGCAGCATGTCCCCAAAGGGACCTTGCGCCATAAAACCCATATAACCAAACTAACCAAATAAGAGAATTCGAAAGTTTGGTGCATTTGAGAGCAAAAATGAATCTAAAAATAAATCTGAAAAAAAGGCAGTTTGGATCGGAATACACCCTTAAATAAGCAATGATTAGGACTACTGAGTCTCCGTCAAGGGCAAGTAACTGTGATTCCGTAATGCTTAACCCCTTCGCGACGGGAGCCTTTTATGAAATTTTTAATGTGTTGTCACCGGATTTTAAAAACAAAAATTTGAGTCTTTTCGAATCGATAAAATGCTCCGATTAAATAAAGCAAACCTTACAGTAAAATTTTACATGTGGGGATAAACAAGGATTCTTAAGCCATTTTGCGGCATGTATACGTGTCACCCGTCCCTACGGGGTTAATTCCTACCTGAACATTCGAAAAATTTTGTTTTAAATTGCACAGTAACGTCATACCGCTCTATTGGCAAAAGTTATAAAAGTGAAATTTAATTAAAAGTTTCTGGTGCGAGGTTTAAATAAAATTAAATAGGATATTTTATATAAGTCACCACCCTTCAAAGAGTTTATATAAAGTTTTATTGATATCTGGCAAGTCACAGTTTGACACCCCTGCTTTAAATAGAACACACAGCAATTATTAAAAAAATGCTTTACATTTCCTTTCGCAATTCCATACAATCCTCAAAGTTTCTTTCTTTTCTTTAATTTATGTGCAATTTACACATTCAAAGCACATACTAGCGATTCAAAAAATAGACTAAAATCTTTAGAAAAAAGGGAAAAAGCAATATGCTTTAAGAATATAACTGAATAAATAGTTTCGGAATGTGAAAAACTTTGGAGCTTTTCTTCTAAGCTTTTTTCCCTTTATAAGATGCAATTTCGAAGTCGGTATAGAGATTCCCAGTCCTAAGTCAATAGGAAAGAAGAAAACTTTTCAATTTAATGTCGATACTTTATCGATTTCTAGAAAAAAAAAATCGAAGAAGGAAAAATAACGTTTCGGAATCAATATACCGTGAAGTGTAAAAGTTGACATATTAAATATGAACAAGAATTTTGACTTGGTTTTTAATAGCGTAACAAACTATGCAGGAAATTAGGGATTTAGTGAAAAAAATAATTACTTTATTTTTTTAAGAAAAGGAAAACTTAAATTGCATTATTAATTACACTGATAAACAAATTTTAACGAATTTTCGATTTCGCTATATATGTTGGGTGTTTCTTATAGATTTCAAGCTGCTCAAAACGAATATGTTTGTAAAAATTTTCTATCACCCTCCAATTTTGAGAAATTTTATTAATACGGTTTGGAGTATGTAGGCATCATATAGGCATTATAATTATATTATATTATTCTCTTTCATGTATTTGATTCACACAAACATTCCTTTTTCTTATTACAACGATAGAAGATACAGCAAGAGAGTAGAAACAGATGTCCCCCTAATAAATTTTATTTTAGCGACCTTGAACAGACAGCTCTAGCCACGCCCACAGTATTTGACTTTAACGCAAATTCCTGACAGTGGAAACTTATTTTTCGAGGCAAATATATTACTATTTCTTTGTTCTGTAAGACTTTTTAATTAAATTTTGATTATAATTATCGTATTTTCCTCTAAAATATGTAAAACATGTCTAGAGGGTGCGTTAATGAACCCGATTCTTTTTGCTGTGTTTGCGGGGAGCTACTTTGAAAAAGCATCGATGCGCCTATCATATGTACTTTGGATGTGAGCGAGATAAGAAATGGGCATCTCGTTCTTGTTATACACAATGTGCTACAAACCTCCGGACGTGGATGAAAGATACAAAAAAGTGTATGTCCTTTGCTAGACCCATGATATGGCAAATGCCGAAGGATCAAATAACTGACTGCTACTAATGTATTACAAAAAATAAAGGATTCTTTGCAAGAAGTAAACATAAAATTAAGTACACGAACTTAGATTCAGCAATGTGACCACCATTACATAATGATGATTTACAAATACCGAAACCTCCAGAGAATTTTACTTATGATGATGTAGCAGTAGAAATGGAAATCGCTGAAACTGAAACTTCCTCTACATCTGATATGAACTATTCTCCTGGCATAAATGAAGAACCACACCAAATTACTCAAAAAGAATTAAATGATTTTGTGAGAGACTTAAATTTATCAAAGAAAAACTCAGAATTACTTGATCAAGATTGCAAGGTTGGAATCTCCTGAAAAACAATACAAAGATATCTATTTATCGAGATTGATATAAGAAATATTCAACATTTTTTTAAAAGAAAAGATGATTTATGCTATTGTAATGATATAAGTGGCTTAATATCTGCTTTAACCTCCTCAGTCCTGAGACAAATTTTATGTTGCACTACAAAAACCAGTTTAAAATTATTGTAGAACACCTCCAAATGCGCATTATTTTATGCATCGATGCTTCTAACATGCACACATCTATTTAAAAAGTCTAGATGTAATTTTAACAATTCTAGAAGAAATTAAATTAATTTAAAGGGTGATTTTTAGTGTCGCCTCCAGGCGACATCAGGACTGAGGAGGTTAAATTGTCCATATAACTCGGAACAATGACCTATAAGAGAGCACCTACAGATAAGACATTTACCGCTACATAAAGTATGAAATTTCTTAATAATATCATTTCTTTTTACAAAAAATCTATATTTTTCTGAAACTTTATAAACAATGCATACTTTCAGTGTTTTAAATATTAATTTTTAGCTTTATAAATGTTTATTTAAAAGTTTGTCATTACTAAAATACCAAATGATAAACTTCATAAGGTGTATGTGTTGAATAAATACTACAAAATTGAGATTTTCAGGATTTTGAATTTTTTAAAAATCTGTGGGTGATGGAAAATTTTTAATGGCATATTCTTTCACAGCACCACCTAAAATATAAAAGTAGCCACATACCTAGTTAGAAACAGAAACCTTGTTTATCAGTGTTATTAAGAGATTGATTCTATCCAAATAGGCCCTTTTCATCATGGTGATGGGCAAAAAATAAATCATGTCAGAAGTTTTTAATCTGTTTAAAAAGACACTGAAAGAGAAAGCCAACCGGAATATTCGAAAAATTTTGTTTTAAAATAAGCAGAAACGTTGTTACTTCTTATTTTCACTAATATTTTGCGAGTATAATTTAATTAAAAATTTCTGGTGCAAAATTTAATTAAAATTAGATAAAATATGCATATATCACCACCCTTCAAAGGGTTAAAATAAAGTTTTATTGTTATCCGACAGGTCAGTTTGACACCCCTGCTTAATACAGAAAAATAAATACACAAAATCACGGAAAAAAGTTTTACATTTCATTTCGCAATTCCATACAATCCTCAAAAATTCTTTCTTTTCTTTTATTTATGTGCAATTCACACATCCAAAGCACATACTAGCGATTCAAAAAATAGACTAAAATCTTTAGAAAAAAAGGGAAAAAGCAATATGCTTTAAGAACATAACTGAATAAACAGTTTTGGAATGTGAAAAACTTTGGACTTTTCTTGTAAGCTTTTTTCCCCTTTATAAGATGCAATTTCGAAGTCGGTATACAGATTTCCTGTCCTAAGTCAACAAAAAGAAGAAATCTTTTTCAGTTTAATCTCGACACTTTATCGATTTCTAGAAAAAAAAATCAAATAAGGAAAAATAACGTTTCGGAATCAATATATCCTGAAGAGTAAAAGTTTACATATTGAATATGAACAAGAAATTTGACTTGGTTGTTGATAGCGTAACAAATTAGGCAGAGAATTGAGGATTTAGAGAGAAAATTCATTTCTTTATTTTTTTTTAAGAAAAGAAAATCGGAAATAACATCGTTAATTATTAAGAGAGTGATTTTATGCAAATAGACTTTTTACATCATAGTGATGAAGGAAAAAAAAATCATATCAGAAATTTCTTATTTTATTTTATTTTATTTTATTTTATTTTATTTATTTATTTAACGTGAAGAGAAATTGATTTGAAAAAAAAAGCTGTCTGACTTAATATTAAAATTTTTTATAATTATACATTTTAACACTGGAATCGTCAGAAATTGCACTCAAGTTTTTGTTTCTTTAACCCTTCAACGTTCATTGGTTTCTCCACGAAACCACAAATTTTTAATTCCGATACGCAACACTGACACCGAAATTTTTATCTAAAAATATCCCTTTTATTTAGCATGTGAAAAATCACGTTTTCTTATTTAGAAATATATTTGTTCTTTATTACCGGTGTCAATAATTTATTTCGACATCTTAGCAATGAAAATGCTATAATCGTTAAAGGGTTAAATAAGTGTGCATCGGATTTCTTATTCAATGCTTTAAAGTTGTTTTTTTAACTTATTATCTCGCTATATATACAGGGTTAGCGAAATTAAATTTTCGCTAATTAACGGGCCCTTGAGGCCTTTATGCTGGTCCAAAGAGAAAAATATTTCGAAAACAGAAACTTAAAAGGATGCTCTCGAGATTTCTAAAATAAATAAACATTTCTATTACAAATTCACCATTAGATAGCGGTACGAGTAAAGAGAAGAAGCAAACTGAGATCCCGAAATTTTGAAGAACCAGTGTTCTTATTCAAAAAGAGTACGATAAAGATAGCGTAATTAGAATTTTGCATTTGCAATTTATTGCAACAAAAATGTTCTAAAGACATTATTAACAAGGAAGGTCACCATAGGGCTTACCAAGAAAAATCTGAAAAAAAAAATCAGAATGTTCTTCTCACATAGATAAATTTGTTCATGAAAGAATTTTTGGTGGAACCTCGATAAAGTTTCCGTAAAAAGAAATGAAATTTTCGCTTATTTGTTGATTCATCGCCAGCTGACAATGAAACAGAATTTCAAAAAATACGCTTTTTTTTTTGGAAGACTTTTTAACCTCTTCGCGACGAGAGTCGTTTGCTTAATTTTTAATCTTTTATCACCAGTTTTTCAAAACTGAAAAAATATTGGAATTGAATCACGAAAATGTTCTGATTAGATAAGACAAATTTTACAATAAAATATATGGGAAATAACTGATGGGAATAATGAAAAAATTCTGAACGACATTTAACAAGCCATGTTCAGATGCATTCGAAGAGTTTGTTTTTGGCGAGGAAAAATCCTGCTCGACAAATCTCGTGTCGCTTTCATATTTTCGCGCCAAATATTTGAAAATATTTTATTTTTTTTAGAGACTTTCTACTGAAATTCCGCCGGTAAATTTAACTGGTCCTAATGAAGAATACTGAGCGACATTTAACAAGCAATTTTCAGATATATTAAAATCGTTTGCTTTTGGCTAGGAAAAAATCTGCTGACCAAATCGAGTGTCGCTTTCATACTTTCACGCCAAATATTCGAAATAAATAACTTAATATGGTTTTTTTTTCTTTACAGACTTTCGACTGAATTTCCGCCGCTAAATTTAATTGATCTTTTATTAGATACGCATGTAGTACAACAAGCATTTTTTTTCTCAATATATTCTGAATATGCCCAGCAAGGAGAGCTTCCTTGTAAGTATGCAAATCAATGCTTTAAAATTTGTTGAATATGCGAATCATTATGTTCGACAACGCACTCCATTCTGATACTTGCGCTTTCTACCACTGAACGGAGAAAGTCAGCATACATGTTCTAGGGATGAGAATTCCGCTTTTTTGGACACCAGTATAATCTTAGAGAAAATGTTGTTCTGTTAAATCACATAAATATTCCGATTAAATAATATAGCATTTTCTCTAAGATTTTACTGGTGTGCAAAAAAGCGGAAATCTCATCTCTGATGTTCTAAAAATGGCGACGAAAACTATTCTTCAAATCTCTCAGAATTGTCAAACGGTCCTAGTAGAGTTTGTTTTTCACATATCAGCATAACCAGAAGTCGCAAGGCATTAAATCGGTCGATCGTGGTGGCCAAGCTGTTAGGAAACATCGTCTGATCACATGTGCTTCTGTAAATGTTCACCTTAATAACTGGTGGACTCGTATTGCAATATGCGGTGAAACTCCATCTTGCATGAATAAGGTTTATTTATGGGCAGGCTCGTTGCTAGAGAGAAGGAATTTACGTAGGCCTGTAGCATGTCATGATACAGTTGTGCATTAACCGTTTACAAGCCAAATTCTGACCCAGTCATATTTTAGATTATTTTTTGCACATAATGCCTTTTAATGCTTTAATTAGGGATATTATTCTTTAACCCTTTAACGTTCAGAGCATTTTAATTGCTAAGATATTGAAATAAATGAATGACACCGGTAACTGCGTACAAATATTTTTGTAAATAAGAAAAAGTGATTTTTCACATGTATCATAAAATGAATTTTTCTTTATTAAAATTCCGGTGTCGTTGTTGCATATCGGAATTAAAATTTTGTGGTTTTGTAGAGAAACCAATGAACGTTTAAGGGTTAAACCTTCGTACTACCGTTCCGTACTTCGTTTAGTTAACATTCGGAGTCCGGTGCCTCTTACACAATTTTTATTCGATTAGCATCCCTTTTTTAAAAGAACTATCCTTGAAGCAGAGAATTTCGAAAATTATCTGATTAAATAAGGAAAAATTTATTTTCCTTTATAACTGGTGTAAGAGTCGCGGAACATTGCGGACAACTTTACTGCCCTGAACTGACTCTGTCATGAACATGCCCGGCTGTGGAGAAACTCTATTGCCTAGGACAGATCCGATTACTTTTCATGAACGGTCGCGGACAGAGTTTCTTGCTAAATTTAAGCTTCTTTGGAGTTCGTAAAAATGGCAACGGCAGAACTGAAGATTTTGATTCTTGAACTTTCGAGGACATTAAGTGTGGACAGTAAACTGTAATGTATAGAATGTAGATATGCAGGGGTGCAAAAATCTAGGCGCCAGAGGGTAGTCTCTCACCACTAAAATTTTAAAGTTTTTTTCGCTCAAAATTTAACAGCATTCTAGCAGGAATTTTACACGAAATATCAGACGAAGAAAAACGTAATAAATTTTGTGGTGAGAAACTGCCTGCTGGCGCCTAAATTTTTGCACTCCTCTAGATATGCAAAAGTGATGTTTCTTTTTTTAGTGAAAGTACGCGATTATTTTATGAATTGTGTCGTGATAAAATAAATGTGGAAAATGTATAGTGGTTCTTTTCATTCAAGACCTTAGGTGTGTTTATTGGTGTGTTTTAAGCGAACTAATTTATGAACTTATGCAGAGTAAAGTTTATTACTGGTGATAAAAACAAATTTTGGAAAGAAAGATGATGCCATCGCAGCGGCAACAACGGAGTTCCAACGGTTAAATGAAAAAAAGTTTATTATGGTGGAAAAAAATCTGTATATATAATTTTCAGAAGGTTCCCAATTGGGAACATTGGTCAAGTCCGGGGGTCATTTTCCAGTGATAATTGGTCATTTTTATGATTTTTTGTACATATCCCCATAAATGATAGGAATGTAACTTCTATTTCAAAAAATCATCTTATGTAATTCGAAAAATCTATTTAAAAAAATCCTTTTTATGACTGATCATTTTCCAGTGATCATTGGTCATTTTTATGATTTTTCGTACATATCCCCATAAATGATAGGAATGTAACTTCTATTTCAAAAAATCATCTTATGTAATTCGAAAAATCTATTTAAAAAATCCTTTTTATGACTGATCATTTTCCAGTGATCATTGGTCATTTTTATGATTTTTCGTACATATCCCCATAAATGATAGGAATGTAACTTCTATTTCAAAAAATCATCTTATGTAATTCGAAAAATCTATTTAAAAAATCCTTTTTATGACTGATCATTTTCCAGTGATCATTGGTCATTTTTATGATTTTTCGTACATATCCCCATAAATGATAGGAATGTAACTTCTATTTCAAAAAATCATCTTATGTAATTCGAAAAATCTATTTAAAAAAAATCCTTTTTATGACTGATCATTTTCCAGTGATCATTGGTCATTTTTATGATTTTTCGTACATATCCCCATAAATGATAGGAATGTAACTTCTATTTCAAAAAATCATCTTATGTAATTCGAAAAATCTATTTAAAAAAATCCTTTTAATGACTGATCATTTTCCAGTGGTCATCGGTCATTTTTATGATTTTCTGTACATTTCTTCATAAATGATAGGGATGTAACTTCTGTTTCTAAAAATCAAGTCATCTTTTTACTATTTCTGCTAATTTTTTCAAGTCAATTTTGATTAATTTAATTTTAAATAAATTTTTAAAATTATGTTCCCAATTGGGAACATTGGCCTAAAAAAAGGTTAAAAACCTTTCCGGCACGGACAAAATCTGTACTAAAATGAGAAATTATCGGCTGACACCGGAATTCACAAACGAGTTCTAACATCTTGAATTCCTTAATTTACGTTTTTAATGTACGAGCAAAATTTTACTAAAATATTACTGGTGCCGTTTGCAAGTTTGGAATTAAAATTAGGTATCCCAGACCGGGCACAGTGTGCCGGAAAGGGTTGAGGGAACAGATGGTAGTCCTTCGAGGAGTCGCTTCTTCAAAAATATGGTCTGATAATGAATGCAGGGGTGAACCCGCACCATACGATCACTTTTGAATAATGCAAAAGATTGGCGTGGGGGTTTTTCAAATGTGACATTTATTGTTATTATTTGTCCTTTTAGGATGGAAGTACAGTGTTGCCAGATGGGCTACTTTTTTAAAATTCATATTCTTAATTGGCACCACTTTTTACAAATGATAAAATGTGCCTTATTCAATAACACGATAATTGAGGTAAAAACAAAAGGTAATTTACCATTTCAAAAAAGTGGTGCCGATCGAGAAATCTGAATTTTAAAAAAGTAGCCCACTGGCAACACTGTGGAAGTGGGCTCCGTCCGTTCATAGAAATTTCTATGGCCAGGAAACATCAACCTCCATTCTCGTGGGAAATTATAGCGATGTTTTGAGAGTGTATAGATTGTGCCTTTCCGTTTTGCTAAACTGCTTGAATCTTATATGGATAGGTTAGTTCAGAATTCTACGCATGATATATCGGACTGTAGAGTAGGCATATCAAGGATATGTGAAATAGTCGGTACACTAAGAAAATTGTGAGGCATTTCAGTCCTTGATTCCTCGAACGCTGTAGCAATATTCTTTACGCTGGAGAGACCGTAGTAGAGACCCTTTTTCCCGGAAAAACGCCTATTTGGCCTGTTCGCTCGAATTTTACCATCATGTCTCTAACAAAATAAATATAAATATCAGAATGAAATTATACGTGTTATAATTTTGAGTGGTTATAGTTTCATGTGAGTGAATGATATTTTATAAGTTTAACATCTTATTTTAAATGCATGTTTTAAGTAATGCTTCGATTTTATAAGCTAATATAATAAAACTACATGTTTAAAAAATGATGCATTAGGTTTTTCTCTTGAAAAAAATTAAATATCGTCCAGTTTTATCATTGTGGTCTATTTGCGTAGAATCACAGAGGGAATTAAATCTATTATTTTATTCTGTTTGTACTTTTTTCATCTTGAACAGGTGAACTGGTGACATTTGGTTGGGATTTTTGACAGTGCGATAACAAAGTTTAACATACATCATGCTAATGTGAAAGAAAAATTAAAATAGTACGATAAAACAGTAACTTTAAAGAAGAATAAATAGTTTACACTGTCCATAACCTATCGTCACCGGGTGCTATCTTCTCCCTGAAATCAACTCTGAAACTTTCAATGCAAACAACTATTTTAACATGCTAGAACATTTTACGTTAGAATATTCAACACGAAGCCGTTCCAATGAATAGCTTAACCCTTTGCGGCACAGGGCAAATGCATTGCTTAAGTGTTAAAATTAATGAGTGACACCTGACACCGGAATTCAAAAAACAACTTTATTTGTAAATAAGAAAAACCTGTGTTTCACGCATTCAATAAACTGTAATTTTTTTTAACCAAAATTCCGGTGCCAATGTTGTGTTTGGGAATTAAAATTAAATGGTTTCATAGATATACCACCTGCGCCGCAAGGAGTTAACATGTTCACGCCAGCGCGTACCACGGGTGGCCCGCAAAAAGGCTTAAGAAAAGGCCTATTTACCCCCACGAGTAATATTTTACTGAAAAATTTGCCTTACTTAATAAGAGCATTATCTTAATTCAATAAGGCACAAATTTCTGTTTTTAAAAACCGGTGGCAAAACATTAAAAATTCCGTAAAAGGGTCCCGTCGCGAAGGGATTAAAAATTATAAAGGCATAAAATTTTGAACTCCTAATGTTAAATTGATTACCAATAGCCCCGCCCAAAACAAACTACAGTGCCTATAGGTATATACAGGGTGATTCTGAATTCATCATCAATATTTGGTGGGGAGGTAGGGAATAGGAAAAGAACACTATTTCACATAGGAAACCAAGGGTCCCAAAGTCTTCCGAAGGAGATAGGCGCCATTAAAGTTTAGGGTCCAAAAATTCAAATGATTATAAAAAACAGAAAAATTGATCGATTCGTTTGCGGTTTTCACTAAAATTATTCTTTATGTCAGTATTGTCTTGAAAATAAATTATAAAGAAAAATTTCAAAAAATGACGATAGAGGGCGTTTTAGACTTTAGAGTAACGAACAACTATTTTTTACCGTTATTTTTTTGCATCTCATTAAAGGTTTCGTAAGCGTAGACTTAAACTTAAATTTTGAGCTCAAAATCTGAATAGTTGGAAGCAGTTAAGTAGCACAAACTTAACTGTGTTCAGAAGGTTTTAAATTCAAATGATTATAAAAAACGGAAAAATTGGTCGATTGATTTGTGATTTTCACTAAAACTATTCTTTATGTCGGTATTTTATTGAAAATGAATTATAAAGATAAATTTCAAAAAATGCCGATAGAGGGCGCTTTAGACTTTGGAGTAACGTACAACTACATTTTACCATTATTTTTCGATTCTCATAAATTTTTTTTAGAAGATTACACATGAACTTAAATTTCGAGATGAAAATCTGAATCGTTGGGAGTGGTTAAGTAGCGCAAACTGAACTGTGTTCAATGGGGGTGGGGAGGTTCAAATTTCAAATGATTATAAAAAACGGAAAAATTCTTCGATTCGTTTGCCGGTTTCGCTAAAACTATTCTTTATGTCAATATTTCCTTGAAAATAAATTTTAAAGATTAATTTTAAAAAATACCGTTAGAGGGCGCCTTAAACTTTGGAGTAACCAACAACTATTTTTAACCATTATTTTTTGTATTTAATTAAATGCTTGTAAAAGTTCGAGCTTAAATTTTGAGCTCAAAATCTGCATCGTTTTGAGTAATTAAGTGCGAAAATTTGAAACGTGTTCGAGGGGTGGGGAGGGTAACATTTTAAATCCTGAACACTGTTCAGTTTCCGCTTCTTAACCCCTCCATCGATTTAGAATTTGAGCTCAAAATTTAAATCTAAGCATTTGCAAGCATTTAATTAGATACAAAAAATAGCGCTTAAAAATAGTTGTTGGTTACTCTAAAGTTTAAGGCGCCCTCTATCGGTATTTTTTGAAATTAATCTTTAAAATTTATTTTCAAGGAAATATTGACATAAAGAATAGTTTTAGTGAAAATCGCAAATCAATCGACCAATTTTTCCGTTTTTTATAATCATTTGAATTTAAAACCCTCTGAACACAGTTAAGTTTGTGCTACTTAACTGCTTCCAACTATTCAGATTTTGAGCTCAAAATTTAAGTTTAAGTCTACGCTTACGAAACCTTTAATGAGATGCAAAAAATAACGGTAAAAAATAGTTGTTCGTTACTCTAAAGTCTAAAGCGCCCTCTATCGTCATTTTTTGAAATTTATCTTTATAATTTATTTTCAAGACAATACTGACATAAAGAATAATTTTAGTGAAAACCGCAAACGAATCGATCAATTTTTCTGTTTTTTATAATCATTTGAATTTTTGGACCCTAAACTTTAATGGCGCCTATCTCCTTCGGAAGACTTTGGGACCCATGGTTTCCTACGTGAAATAGTGTTCTTTTCCTATTCCCTACCTTCCCACCAAATATTGATGATGAATTCAGAATCACCCTGTATATATTAAGCAAATCTCAAACACTACGAAGAGGAATAAAGTTATATTTTAGATTAACATATTTGAAGATTCTTGAAATCGATTTCCATTAACACTAGAACGCCGGAAATTTTTATGCAAGTTTTATAAAATATTTTTAAAACCAGAAAAATAATTTGAAATTATCTAATTAGTTTGGATCATTTCACTGCTACCAATATATAACTTATTTCTTGAAGATTTTTCTGGTTTCAATCGACAATTAATCCAGTAATTGGTGTCAAATTGACACCGTAACGGCGTTCTAGTGTTAAAAAGAATTCATATTCTACAATGCATCTTTTTCGAGAATTTATTTCAAAATTGCATTTTTAAATAAATTTTTGAAAAAAATGTAATTGTAACCTATATTTTTTAAACAGAAATCGATTTTAGAGAGAGGCTACAAATAAGCAAATCTAAAATGATAATTCATCCCGACAAGTAGTTTTTGATTTATGATTAAAATACTACCCTCAATGAAATGTGTTTTGAATATGTTACAAATAAATTTAAAATTAGATGGTCAAAATTTTTTAATCTTTATCATTCCCCAATCATTTAACCGCTAGTTCTCGTTGACTCAGCTGTAAAATTAAATGCGTATGCTTAAATTTTCCATCAAGCCACCACTACTTTTGAATTGAAAAAATTGTCTTATTTGAATACAGAAACTTTTATCACTAACCCCTTAACTGGTTTGCCCGAACGGCGTTCGGGCAAGACGAATTTGCTTAATTCATCATTTAAAACTTTTCGACACCACTATTATTTAAAAAAAAATTCATACTATTAAAAGGAGGAAATGTTTAGACCAAATTTTTTCAAATATTTTATTTAAATAATAGTGGTGTGACTCCGCTGTTTTCAATTTATTAAACGGAAAAGAATTAACCAATTAAGGGGTTAAATAAAGTAAAGGTTTTCTTTCAAAATTTGTAATTACACAAGTCTTTTTGTAAAAAAGTTAAAGAACCCTATGTTGCAGTTTCGGCGGATATTGGGTTAATTCAACAAGTAAGAAACTTGTGATTGCAAAAGGGCCAGATTACCGACAGGAAAATCTCTTACCAGTAAATTTTAATAGAAATTTTCGTCTTATAAAACGTCATATTTATGGAAAATTACTTTTACGAATAAGATATTTTTTCTGTCTTTTTTTACTGGTTAAAATTCGTCCCGTTTGTAATCTGGCTTTTCTTTCCTTTTATCTTCCTTTTTGTAATGACATGTTTTATTATTGATGGCCTGGTACTTGACGGAATGACCTCCCATTTAGTATTCTGTGGTGAAAGTAACCAAAAATGTCAAATATGATGTCAAAATTTTAGGTTCGATTTAAAACTTTCAGAGCTTTGTACAATTTCAGTATGAAAATGCCAAAAACTAAAAAAAAAAAGGAAAGAAAGAAAGAAAATGAAAGAAGAAATAATTTCTAGTCGTACCCCTATTTTCTTCTTTTCCCTTTTTTGTGATAATTTGGAGATTAAAGTGGATTGGATGTTTAAAAGAAAAAACGACTGCACATGGTTTATTTATGTACATGGTTCACTTACCTTATATAACGAAAATAAAAAGAAGGATCCAAGTGTATCTATGAATAAACTAAAATTATTTAAAATCATATTAACTGGTTAACCCTTTAACGATCATAGCATTTTCATTGCTAAGATGTCGAAATAAATGATTGACACCGGTAATTAAGAACAAATATATATCTAAGAAAACGTGATTTTTCACATACATAATAAAAGGGATATTTTTAGATAAAAATACCTGTGTCAGTGTTGCGTATCGGAATTAAAATTTTGTGCTTTCGTGGCGAAACCAATGAACGTTAAGGGTTAACATCGTAGTTCCAAAACTTTATTTTAGTTGGTTTTAGTTGGCATTTTATCAATTTAGTTGGTTTAGATTACGCATATTAGGAGAAGAAAACTTCGATTCCGATACAATACGACGCTCATGAATGAAACTAAGTTTAATATTTTATTTATTTACTTATTTTGTACGGAAAAAAATTAAACTAGACACCGGAAAATATATAAAAGAAAAAATATTAACATATAAAATATAACTAACATGTTCGCATCTTATTTAGTCAAAATGTTAATCTAGAAACCTAACTATGCTTTTCGGCTGTTAGGAATATCGCAATTAAATTTAAAACAAAAATGACATGAGTTTTTTTAACCCTTTAACTGATCGGGAATATACATATGTCTAGCTCAAATAAATCCATATTTCTAAAATTAATTATCGAACAACCACTTTTTTTGAATTAAAAATTTTGCTTTATTAATGAAAAGGAATTTTTACCCATTAAATAAAAAAAAAAGATTATTTTCCAAAATTTCTGGTGGCAAATTTTCTTTTAGCAAAAAAGTTGAAGATTCTTTTCTGAAAGCTTCGGCGGTTAAGAGTTAAGTTAAGACAAGATTTCGTAATAAATTTAATGTACACAGTGATTGAAAATTAGAAATAGATGTTTTTATAAAACTTTTATTCCGCTTTTAATAAATTATATTGTATTACTAGCTGATCAGCCTGGCGTTGTCACCGTGATATTAATGGTAAATGAACCTGAAATTTGTAGTATTTTATCTCGAACTCGAAATACGTGGAAATACGTGTTGTGCTAAAGCCAATTGGTAGGCCTCTCCACTTGGCCGAACCTGTATGAAATACGTGGCCGCTGACTGCGTGAAAATACGGTACATATATATATATGTATGTATATGAAAAGCACATTATATTTAGCGGTAAAAATACTCAAAATGACTGATATGGAAAACGGGGAAAGGAATATGTGTCCAACGATTGCGTGATTTCTGTGCTGAAATTTTGATATTTATCGTAGAAACCACTGTTAACCCTTTAACGATCAAAGCATTTTCATTGCTAAGATGTCGAAATAAATGAATGACACCGGTAATTAAGAACGAATATATTTCTAATTAAGAAAACGTGATTTTTCACATACATAATAAAACTGATATTTTTAGATAAAAATACCGGTGTCATTGTTGCATATCGGAATTAAAATTTTGTGGTTTCGTGGCGAAACCAACGAACTTTAAAGGGTTAAGTCACGTAATTACACGGCGAACTGCTGCACGCTTCACCAAATAGAACGCAAGCTGGCATGCTCTGTAAAATATATTAATTCCACTTTTCACCTCCAGGAGCGCACTCATTTCTTAACAAACCTATATCCGAAAGAAACTCCTTTATCAAACCTATTCGTAGATATATTAGTCGAAAGGGTGGGAAAATAAAATAAGAATTTAATATATTTAATAAAACTATTGTTCCAAAATAATCATAAATTATAAATTAAGGGAGAAATATTTTCTGTACTAATATTCGAAACAGATTCCAACTATCTGCGGCACTGTATAACAGGAGTGCTTTAAATTCGGAACAGTTTCTTGTATTTAAAAAGCAAAGAAACAGCAATGAAAAAAACGTATAAACATGTCTTTAAAAACTATAAAAACGCTGCTGAAATTTTTTAAAAATATATCATTAATAATATCAAAAATGAGAATTTAAATTATTTTTAAAATGCTGTCATTCGCTAAAGAAGAGAAGGCATTCGAATGCACGGAATTATTTTTGCCGATTTCTAATTTCATGTGGTAAAAGAGCCAATAAAAATTGTACTGATCTTTTTTACGTAACATTTTAAAAACATCTTGCTATTTGAATAAATCAGTTTCAAATCTGCGCCTTCAATTTTCCCCACCCTAATAAAAATATGTAGTTTTTGCTGAATAGTCACTCCATTGAATTCAAGGAAAAAGCGTACTTGACTATATTATGAAATATTCTCATTGGTCATAACAGAGATATTCTATCAAAGTAATGGAGTGGGTTCTGCGGCAAAACTTTCAGATTTTTAAAATTGCAAACTAACCGAAATCGCCGATATTTTAGCAGAAGTCATTGCTCAACCAGTCAAAGTACAGTAAAAAATGGAAAGCGTTGACCGAAAAGATCGAAATTGAACTAAAAATTGACTGTTGCCAGTTCGCAATTGCAACAGTAAAATTAATCATTTGCAGACTGCAACCTGCGCCAATGAAAGGGCTAAATTCTGGTGGGTGAATTTCTTCAAAATACCTAAATACATAACTGCCAACTTTTACGCATTTTTCCTACCATAAAAATTTTATAGTAAATATTGTCTTATTTAATCGTCGAGATCTTATGATTAACCAAATGGAAAATCTCTGTATGGCAGCAAAAATGCGTAAAAGTTGGCAGCTATGCTAAATACCACATTGACACCAGTATTTTCAAACAGGACATTCACCTTATTTTACCATGAAAATTAACAATGTTTCTTCAGACAATTTGGTCGAATATACACCTGCTGAAAACATTTGGAAACTACAATTAAATAGGAACGCAAACAGTGTTGCCAGTGGGCTACTTTTTTTCAATTCAGAGTTCGTAACTGGCACCACATTTTTGAAACAGTAAAATTCCCCTTCCTTACTCTGTGATTAGTAAGTCATTATATATGGCGCATTTTACTGTTTCAAAAAAGTGGTATAAATCAAGAATTTGAATTAAAAAAAAGTAGCCCATCTGGCAACACTGCATCTGAATATTTTATAGTAATTGTGCAAGTGGTGTTATTTTCGTCGACTTTTCCTTATAATCGTGCTGAGCATATCTGATTTAGGGTTTTAACGGAATCCGAGACACAGAAATCTTCAGATTTCTAAAAATTTTTTAATTGTATTAAAAATTTCTCTGTTTTTTTTTTATTCTTAAAATGATGTTTAAATCATACTTCTATCTTAATTATAAGACGAAATATTCATTATTCCGTTTTGGATTGTTTCCGAATTCTAGCTTTCAATCAAAGGTTGCCATGAAATGACCGCTTGTGAAAATAAATTTTTCTTCGTGACGATATTTTTTTTCACAATTTCTCGGATTTATATTGTTCTAACTCAGTTAAAGGTAAATGCTTCAAATTTGGAACATGCCTTTTTTGTTATTTTACTTTAACCTTGATTCAGAATATTTGAAAATATGATTTTCTTTTGAAAATATGTTTTTTTAATAAAAGTATAATTTTTATTTCAAATGCCTATTTTAACTGTTTTTAATTTTTGAAAAATCATATTTTTAAAAATGCTGAATCAAAACTAAAATTTGGATATTTCTGTTTATTTAAATGCAAAAAAATTGAAATTCTACATATAATATTTTGAGTTATCATGATTTTAAATTACCCCACTTTTTTTCTGTGGAGTTTTGATTTTCTTTACAAATGATATGATTTACCATCACAAAAGAATTCAAAATTTTAACTTAGTAAATAAAAATTATTTTAAAACGTGTCCTTGAGCCCCTTAATCTTAGTACCGTCAATTTGTAATATACATTGTTAAATTATTATAGTAAACATGACGACAAGCATTCGACTTTGAATAAAATTCTACAATACAAACAAAAAATGCTGCAAGAATATAGACGAAGTTTGTAATTAAATAAATTTTGAATTCCTATTTCATTAAATCAAGTTGAACTAAATTTATGGTTTGAACTAAATTTATTATTTTTTTTTTCTGTGGAGTTTTGATTTTCTTTACAAATGATATGATTTACCATCACAAAAGAATTCAAAATTTTAACTTAGTAAATAAAAATTATTTTAAAACGTGTCCTTGAGCCCCTTAATCTTAGTACCGTCAATTTGTAATATACGTTGTTAAATTATTATAGTAAACATGACGACAAGCATTTGACTTTGTATAAAATTCTACAATACAAACAAAAAATGCTGCAAGAATATAGACGAAGTTTGTAATTAAATAAATTTTGAATTCCTATTTCATTAAATCAAGTTGAACTAAATTTATAAATATATAATAACATAACATTGACATATTGATTTTATTTTCTCAAAAAATATATAAATTCTACCGAAATGCACTTCTAAAACTGCTTCGCAGAAATATATATGCGAAGAAAAAAATCCCTTATTTTCCCAATGAAACTAATAGATCTTGGAGACCTGGAAACAAGTACCATGAAGGGAATTCAAAGTAATCCCTTTTTTCGTCATCGATTTACTGGTAAAAGAATCGAAATCAAATCTCTCAAATACTCCAACGTTCGAAGGAAAATAATAAAGGCATCATATTGATATGGAAATTAAATGGAACTGGCTATTCAAGTTTCAGTTGATAAAAAGAATTCTGAAAGGGTTCCTTTGGTATTTTTGTTAAAGTGGGTTTTATTATTACGAAATCGTCTTACATTATAAATGTACAAAATTTTCGCAGGGTTTTTTTTTTTTTTTGTTACTTTACTTTTTCAAATGACTTTAGAAATGCTTCTAGAAAGTTTTTGAGCGAAAATTCGTTATTTTAGTTTGTAAGTTGTTGTTTGTATTAAGTTTGTTGTTGTTGTAAGTTGTTGTTGTTATTAAGTTTGTATATTAAGTTTACCTCAAAATTAATTAAAAAAATTTTTTTCCTTAATATCAAATGAAATCTGGTTTAATTGTGAATATTTCGAGACTCCCCCCCATTTTACCTATAAGGCATTACCGATATAATGCAATTTTTTTATTGCGCCCTTTACAATTATTTACACAAATGAAAACTTTAACCCCCCTTTGCGATGTGAGCATTTTGCTTGATTTTAATCTTTTACCATTGGTTTTTTAAAACAGAATTTTCTTTTATAATCAAATCGCAAAAATGCTTTAATTGGTAAAATTCACACACACACACACAAAAAAAAAAAAAAAAAAAAAAAAAATGGTGAGAATAACGTAGGATTTTGAGCACCTTAAGTGGCACTTATACCGATCGTTTGTCCACAATGGTTTAAATGGCTTTTTCTATATGTTCATATTTTAATCACTTTCATCTTTTTGATTTTATTGAAAATCAAAATTTAATTTTAAAAGGCTGAATCAAAATTAAATTTAGATGTTTCTGTTTTTTTAAATGCAAAAAAATTGAAATTCTACACATAACATTATGAATTATCGTGATTTTAAATTACCACGCTTTTTTAATAAATTTTATTTTATTTTATTTTATTTTATTATTATTATTATTCTGTGAAATTTTATTGTGTGACTTTGCTTACAAATTGTATGATTAACCATCACAAAAAATCTAAATTTTAACTTAATAAATAAAAATAATTTTAAAACGTATCCTTGACCCCCTTTATCTTACAAGGAAGGTCTCCATACGGGCATACTCAGAAAAATCTGAAAAAATTACAGAATGTTCTTCTCATATAGTTATATATGTTTATAAAAAAAAATTTCGGCGGAACCTCCTTATAACGTACGTAAAAAATAATAAAAATTTCGTTTATTTGGCGATTTATCTCCGGTTGGCGAAAAAACGAAATTTTGAAAAATACACTTTTACAGTTCGAATACTTTTTAAAGAAAAAACTTTCTATGTTCAATTTATTTAAATAAGTTTAGTTTAAGTAATTTTAATTTTGCATTTTTACTTTACTTTAAGTGTAATTTTGTCATATACGTTTATATGTACTTATAACAAAATGAAATTAATATATTTTATCATTTAAAACACAATTTAAATTGATTAAAAATGTTCCAAATTGAAAAATACACTGTTAAAAATCTGCTGCATTTTGTTGCAACGCACTCCCTTGCTTGTATAGAAAACGGTTACTTGGCCGTGAAATGGAGCTTTCTCATTGGTTGGAATAGAGATATTATATACAAGCGGTGGAGTGCGTTGCAACAAAATGCAGCAGATTTTTAACAGTGTATGACACGGTCAATTCACCGTGCTATGGAGCATTCTCATTGGTCAGAAGAGAGATATTCTATAAAAGTAGTGGAGTGACGTTGCAGTAAATGCTGCAGATTTTTAACAGTGAAGTCAATTAAAATCAATTTTCAGATTCGTTAAAATCGTCTGCTTTTGGCGAAGAAATGCACTGCTCGCCAAATCCCGCGTCGCTTTCAACTTTTCACGCCAATTATTCCAAACTATTTTATTTTTTTACATACCTAATAATGTAATTCCGCCGCTAATTTTCACTGATCCTTTATTACCTACATGAGTAGTTTAATTCATATTTTTTTCAAAAAATTCTGAGTATGCCCCCAATGGAGACCTTCCTTATTAGTACCGTCAATTTGTAATAGATATTGTTTGTTAACCCTTCGCGGCGCAGAGCAAATTCATTGCTTAAGTATTGAAATTAACAAAATGATAATTTGAAATTAATGTTAATTAATGTTAATTAATATTAATTTGAAAAAGCTATGTTTCACTAATTCAATAAACTGTAAGTTTTTTTAGAAAAAAATCTGGTGCCAATGTGGCGTTTGGAAATTAAAATTAAGTGGTTTCATAAATACACCAGCGCGCCGCAAGGGGTTAAATTATAATAACAAACATGACTACAAGCATTCGACATTAAATAAAATTCTACAATACAAAGAAAAACAAACGCTGCAAAAATATAAGGATCTTAACGAAGATTGATATTAAATATTTTAAATTCCTATTTCATTAATTTAAATTGAACTGAAATTCATAAATATAGAATAACATAACATTATGCTTTTATTTTCTCAAAAAATATATAAATTCTACCGAAATGCACTTATAAAACTACTTCGCAGAAATATAATGTAGAGGGGAAAAAATTCCCTTATTTTCCCAACGAAACTAATAAATCTTGAAGACCAGGAACAAGTACCATGAAGGGAATTCAAAGTAATCCCTTTTTTCGTCATCGATTTACTGGCAAAAGAATCGAAATCAAATCTCTCAAATACTCGAACGTTCGAAGGAAAATAATAAAGGCATCATATTGATATGGAAATTAAATGGAACTGGCTATTCAAGTTTTCAGCTGACAATAAGAATTCTGAAGGGGTTCCTTTGGTATTTTTCCAAAATGAGTTTTATTATTATGAAACCTTCTTACATAGTAAATGTACAAAGTTTTCGGTTTTTTTTTTTTTTTTTTTTTTTTTTTTCGTTTAATTTTACAAATAAATGACTTTAGAAATGCTTCTGAAAGTGTTTGAGCAAAAGTTCGCTATTTTATTTTAAGTTTTTACATTAAGTTTATCTCAAAATTGATCAAAAAATAATTTTTCTCTATTGAATATTAAATTGAATCTTGTTTAATTGTGACTATTTTGAGAAATCTTTTAACATACGGCATTAGTGAGTCAATACAAGTTTTATTAATGCACCCAGGATATTACCAGAAAAAAAGAAAACTTTAAATTGTTTTTTCTCCATGGTGTGATTTTCTTCATTTTCAAGTTTTTGATTTTATTAAATTAATTATTATTCTATTGATAATTTATAAAATTAAAAAAACGTTCTGAATATCTATTTAGTTGATTCGATTTCATAAAATTTGAAATGATTCGACAATATTCTGCAACGATATTATATATTTAATTTCAAATCTTTTGTTGGCTAGTTTTTGCACTGTTACTTGCGGACAGACAGATTAAGATTCAACGTTTAGCCGTTCATGCGATGACAAAGCAATATTGATAAAAAATCAAAACGATTGTATCTTAACCCATTAGTGCTTAGCATCCCTTTTTAGGGACGATTATAAAAAAGGCTATAAAACACTTTTCATACCAGTAAATAGAAAGAAAGTAATATTTTTCACGAGACAAATTCCTCAATAAATTAAGATAAAAGTTATTCTTTTTTTTTTAAATGGTGGGAAACCCAGAATTTCATTTTTAATGAAGAAAATAATTTGGGCATTAATGGGTTAAGCGAACAACAATAAGACATAGGTACCGTGCGTCGTATTTTAGCTTAATTACTTTGAGCAAATACTAAGCTAGTTCAGTGTGTTTTATTAGTCTAATTCTGCTTTTAAAGGTGTCCGGTATTAATTTACCATTTTTTCCCATTCCTTCAGAGAGCTGGTTTTTAGATTCTATCGAACTGGTGTTCGCTAAAAAGCTGGATATTCGAGTCGAATGTAGGATCGCGGACGAAAATTGGCCACTTTCGAAGCGGTTGATCCACCCGCCTACAAGACTAATAATAAGCGAGACATAGATACGGTCTTTCGGTAGTTTATTGGATTCCGCTAGACAGTCGAATATTCGAGCCTAATGTAGGGTCGTGGAGGAAAACTGGAAAAAATTCAATATTAAGAAAAGTATAATGATAATTAATATAATTAATAATATTAATCAATATTAAGAAAGAATATGAGCTTCAAATCTTTCAAGGATGGTGGTACGTTTATGAAACCACTTAATTTTGATTCCCAAATGACATAATTGCACCAGAATTTTGTGTACAAATCATTTGTTACGCAAACAAAATACAGTATTTTTTTTTCATATATATCTGTTTATAAATTTCGTTGTCATTCATTCATTTCAACAATAAAAGTGTCTTACCTTTGAAAGGGCAAAAGCCTAGGGTATAGTACACTTAAAGGAGTCCGGGACATAAAAATCTCTCCATTATCTGAAAATAAGTTACTGCATTAAAAATTCCCTTTTTTAATTTTTTTTTCCAATGGTGTTTAAATGACATTTCTATCTTAATTGGAACAGGTAAAGTTAATTTTTTCGTTTTGATTTGTTTTCAAAATTTAATTTTCAAGCAGCGGTTCATGTGGAAACGACTTCTTGTGAAAATGTGATTTTCTTCATGATGGATTTTTTCATCATTTCTCCTATTTAAAAAGCATAGCTGCCAACATCTTCCGCTTTTTCAGCCCGGAAAAATTTTACAGTAAATTTTACTATTTCAAATCACCGTAATCTGCTGATTAAACAAGGCAAAAATTTCTGTTAAATTTTTCCGGGTCCAAAAATCAGAAGAGTTGGCAGCTATGCAAAAAGTTATAATTTGAGAACCGTTAAAGGACAAATGCTTCAAACTTGGATCTTGTCTTTTTCAATTGTTTTACTTTAATTTTGAGTCAGCAAATTTGAATAAAACATTTGCTTTTCAAAATGTGATGTAAAAAAACAGTTACATATTTTTTTTTTTTTTTTTTTTTTTAAATATCTTTATTTGTATTTAAATTAATATTATTAAAAATGATAAATTTAAATTAAAGCTTAAATAATTATGTTTATTTAAATGAAAAAAATATGCAAATAATATTTCGAGTTAAAATGATTTTAAATTACCTTACTGATCTAATAAATTTTAAATTTTAATTAAAAAATCTTGAGAAGTTTCATCATGCAATTTTGTTTACAAATAACATTTTCAATCATCAAAATAATTTCAAAATTTTAATTCATAAAAAATTATTTTAAAATGTGCCCCTTAACCCCTTCGGGACGAGAGACATGTATACTTCAAGGGTGCACAACCTTTGGCCCGAGGGCCACAATAATACCACAATTTTTATGCAAAATAATTTTGCTTATAGTAATGACAGAAACTTTGCTATTAAAGAAAAGAAACAACACTTTTCAAATATTCCGGTGGCAAACGATTTTCTGGTAAAAAGGTTGTGCATCACTGGTATAGGTACTACAAAAAGGCTCAAGAATTCTTGTTACCCCCCCCCCCCCCCAATAAAATTTTACTGTAAAATTTGCCTTATTTAATCGAAGCATTTTCGCGATTTAATAAATCCCAAATTTCTGTTTTTAAAAACCGGTGACAAATTATTAAAAATTTCACAAAAGACTCTCGTCGCGAAGGGGTTAAAGGACATAGGTATGCATTCTAAAAAGGACTCCGCGAGTCAAAAAGTTTGTTAACCACTGATCCAGATAACGTAGACTATTTATTATTATTATTATTATTATTATTATTATTATTATTATTATTATTATTATTATTTTGTCATTAATTTTTATCCAGGATTCTCTTTCTAGCGCCTTCAATATGAAACTAGGCGCATGTGGCAATCCCAAAATTTCTTCAGTTCCATACACATTAATACTTCCAGAAAAATGAAACATAGCAGCGTCACCGATTAGTTAATTTATGCCAAAATCTAATCTGCAACAATTTATTTCATGTTCTAACTGAATCTGAAGTTTGTTGAAAATCCCTGCAATATTTCCCAAAAATCATGAATAATGTCGTATAGCAGCGCCACCTGTTGAGCGATAAACATCATAATGAAGAAAATGTCAAATCATGTCACGGACTAACTGAGTCTGAAGTTTGATGAAAATCCGTGCATGTATTCTTAAGATAGACCTATTGCGATAATAACGAATAATGCACGAATAGTTTTTGAGGTATTGTTATTGTGGAAATTGTGAATAATGCAGCATAGCAGTGCCACTTGTTGAGTGATATACACCAAACACTAATCAGACCTAGTTTATAACAAGGTTTAACCCATTAGTGCCTAGCGTCCCATTTTTGAGACAGTTTTAAAAAACTCAAGTAAGAGCATTTCACACCAGTAAAAAGGAAAATAAAAAATGCGTTCTTTCGCGAGACAAAATCCTCGATAAATTAAGATAACAGTTATTCTTGCTTTAAAAGTGGTGAGAAAATGCAAAATTTGAATTTTAACGAAGAAAATAGTTCAGGAATTAATGGGTAAACAGAATCTAAAATTTTGTGTAATTCTAGGCATTTGTTCTTGAGATAAAGCGCTCACAAAATTTTTATCACATACAGATAGACTAACAAACTCACAGACTCATAGACTGACATTATTTAAAAACATACTTTTCGAGTTCTCTGACTCCTGAAACGCGTAAATCCGTCGAAAATCGAAAATCGAAAATTTTCACGAATCCAATATTTTCTTCTTGTAAATGTAGAAAAAAAAAAATAAAAATCATTGGAATCGTCTGCGATGTATGAAGTTATTTGAATTTAAGCATGATTTTATTTTATTTCGATTTGTTTACTCTCCATACTATAAGTGCAAATTGCACGGTTATTATGCTGTTATGGTAGATAGAATATTATTACGTGGGGAAAAATGAATAATAAATTATCAAAAGAAATTGAATTAAGCCACAATTTCTTGAAAAATTTATCAAAAATTACAAAATCTTCAAAATAGCACTTATCAAATATCACAAGTACTCCTAATATATATATATATATGTATAAACATAAATAGGAGGCGATAGACAGTGTAATGTAATCAGGTTGAGAACCGTGTAACTCCTGATTTTGTCACAAGATGGCGACTGTCGTTTATTTATAACCACTGAGCTCGACAATAATTATATATGGAGCTCAGTCTTTATATCGGATTTGGAAGGCCTAATTAACGTCGGAACGAAATTTTCCCTTGTAAAACAATGGAAATTTTTGCTTATTTGTGACAGAAATTATGCCTCTATAAGGCAAAATTTTTTATTAATATTTACTAGTGGAGGTTTATCCCGGCAGTAATGCAATATACTGACATTAATCCTTTGTAACTAAACAACTCATATTTGCAAAATATTTACTCAGATGCTAGGGGGTGAACATCATAAAATGTCAGATTCGTTCTGAAATACTGAAAGTATTCATTGAAAATAATTCAAAATTTCAAGAGGTAAATTTATTTTCCAACAGAAAGTAAAATATTTTCCATGTAAAATTGCTAAATTTTGAAAAACTAAAGGTGGCTCAGGGGTTGAAAACTTCAAAAAATTGATTTTTTTATGGTCTAATTTGATTATTCATTTAATTCTTAACTCAATGCAAAAAACCACATAAAAATATTTGCACTTTTAACGGAGTTATAAGCATTTATGTATCAACACTTTCATAGCCGCATCCATATAATTTCAACTTTAAGTCGCGTTTTCTCAAAACTTGATTTTTGATGACTAACATCAAGATTAAAAAAAAACTATTTGATGGAATTGCTTAATTTTTTTTTTTTTTTTTTTTTTTTTTTTTTTTTTTTTTTTTGCATGTATATAATATTATTATCTATAGAAAGAATTAATATATTTTAGATAGTTTAATATTTTGAGTATTTTTAATGAAAAAAAAAGTTGCATTTTTTAGGGGTTTTTTTCAATTTTCAAATTTGTGAGATTTTTTTAACAATGTTTTTTTGTTAAGTGATAGTTATATCCGTAATTCATTCTATAGATAATGATGTTATATGCTTGCAAAAAAAAAAAAAAAAAAAAAAAAAAAAAATTAAGCCAGTCTATCAAATAGTTTTTTTTTTAATCTTTGTGTTAGTCGCAAAAATCAAGTTTTGAGAAAACGCGGCTTAAAGTTGAAATTATATGGGTGCGGCTGTGAAAGTGATGATACTTAAATGCTTATAACTCCGTTAAAATGCAAATATTTTTATGCGGTTTTTTGCATTTAGTTAAGAATTAATTGAATAATCAAACTAGATCATAAAAAATCGATTTTTTGAAAAGTTTTCAACCTTTAAATAATAAGTTAATTTTTAAGTAATTTCATGTCATTTCTTGGTATATGTATACCAGAATAATGACAATTTCATTTTAAAACTTTTTTTACATTCTTGTTTTTTTTTTCAACTTTTAGGTCTAACATTTTAATTTTGCTCAAATTATTATGTTTTCAATTTAGTAGCTCAAATTTAAAGTAACGTTCAGTTTTATTAGTTAATTTATGGAAATCAGAAAAATGACATATTAAAAGGCTACTCACTTTTTACAAAGACATTAATCACATTATTTTTAAAGAAATATCTAAAAAAATCTTGCTGGTAGTTATGATTTGACTTAGTAACAGTTTAACGGAGGCCATGGGAATTTATTTAGAGCAAAAGAAAAAAAAACAAAATTCACTAACAGAATGCGGAATGGCGCTGTATGCAATATTTTTAAACAAAATAAAACATGAAGACATGGATTTAAAGTGTGTTTAATCGTTTCTGAAACATGTTACAAACATGTTCAATGTGGTATCCACCATAGTGATTTGCGATCGCAAATTTTGTGATCGCTAAATGGTGATTTGAAGTTTTAATAACACGAACGGATTTTATTACACGTATGGAGCAATCGGCTTTTATCACCTTTAATGCCTTTAAAGGATAATTTTGTTGATCAATGTTTCTTAAGGGTACAACAAATGCTAAAACCGTGTAACAAAAGGGATAAGTTGGATTCCGAACTTTATTTCGTTTAATAATACTGCATACAGCGTCAACCCCCCCCCCCCCCCACTGGTGGTGAGTATCTGAAAATCTTTTTTTGGCGGGAACTAAATTCCAATAACCTCTTTTAAACTATTACCAAGTTATATAACATTTCCTCCAATAGTTTTCCATTTATGAACATTTGAAAGTGGAACTTTAATTATAAACACTCGGTACATCCGAAAACCTTAGCAGGGTTAAAAAAAAAATTTAATATCAACTTTAATTTCTTTCTTTCTTATCGTAATCGTATTCATATCTATACAACAAAAATATTAAAGAGGCATTTTTATTTCTTCCATAAAATAATTCAATCAAAATGCACTTTAGAAGCTGCTCCTGTAAATATATCTGGAAAAAAAATCGCTTATTTCGACAATGGAACTAATATATCTTTGAGACCAAGAACAAGTACCATGAAGGGAATTCTGAGTAATCCCCATTTCCATCATCGATTGACCAGAGAAAGAATCGAAAATAAATACTGTAACTTTCGGAGAAAAATAACAAAAGCATCATATTGATATGGAAATTAAATGGAACTGGGTATTCAACTTTCAGCTGGCAATAAGAAAGGCGAAGAGGCCTCTTTGGAAAAATCATAGTGAAAATAAAAAGTTTTCTTTTTTCATTTTTGGAAATGTCTTTTAGAAGTTACATGAAATGTGTTTTGTTGCATTTTTGAATATATGTTCTTTTCAGTTTTAGATTTCGTGTATTAACCCTTTCCGGCACGGGCAAAATCTGTTAGTAAAAGGAGAAATTATCTACTGACACCGGATTTCACAAACGAATTCCTTAGATATTTTAAAAATCCTTAATTTAAGCTTTTATTGTAACAGCATAATTTCACTAAAATATTATTGGTGCCATTTGCAAGTTTGGAATAAAAATTAAGTATCCCAGACCGGGCACAGTGTTCCGGAAAGGGTTAAATTTTGTGAATTTTTCCCCCTTACCATGGCTTACAGTTTGTTACATGATTTAGATGAAAATTACTTTAGGATAATATTTTCTTTTTCAGGTGCGTTCGTAATTATATAAATACTTAACATTTATAATCGCCATTCAGCTCGTCCATCTGTCTGTCTGTAGGTCCGCATATAACAACGCAAAAACTAACCAACCAAATTTTTTAAATTTTAAAATATATAATTGTTGCATAGTTTTATGAGTCATTTCAAATTTTATCATAATCGCATTCATATACACAACAAAAACATTACAGTGGCGTTTTTATTTATTAAAAAAGTAATAAATAAATAAATAAATAAATAAATAAATAAATAAATAATTCAATCGAAATGCACTTTAGAAACTGCTCCTGTAAATATAGCTGAAAAATAAAAATCGCTTATTTCGCCAATGGAACTAATAAATCTTTGAGACCAAGAACAAGTACCATGAAGGGAATTCTCAGTAATCCCCATTTCCATCATCGATTGACCAGAGAAAGAATCGAAAATAAATACTGTAACGTTCGGAGAAAAATAATAAAAGAATCATATTGATATGGAAATTAAATGGAACTGGGTACTGAAGTTTCAGCTGGCAATAAGAAATGTGAAGAGGCCTCTTTGGAAAAATCATAGTGACAATAAAAAGTTTTCTTTTTTCATTTTTGGAAATGTCTTTTAGAAGTTACATGAAATGTGTTTTGTTGCATTTTTGAATATATGTTCTTTTCAATTTTAGATTTCGTGTATTAAATTTTGTGAATTTTTCCCCCTTATCATGGCTTACAGTTTGTTACATGATTTAGATGAAAATTACTTTTGGATAATATTTTCTTTTTCAGGTGCGTTCGTAATTATATAAATACTTAACATTTATAATCGTCGTTCAGCTCGTCCATCTGTCTGTCTGTAGGTCCGCATATAACAACGCAAAAACTAACCAACCGAATTATTTAAATTTTAAAATATATAATTGTTGCATAGTTTTATGAGTCATTTCAAATTTTATCATTATCGCATTCATATACGCAAGAAAAACATTACGGTGGCGTTTTTATTTATTAAAAAAGTAATAATAAATAAATAAATAAATAAATAAATAAATCGAAATGCACTTTAGAAACTGCTCCTGTAAATATAGCTGAAAAATAAAAATCGCTTATTTCGTCAATGGAACTAATAAATCTTTGAGACCAGGAACATTTACCATGAAGGGAATTCCAAGTAATCTCCATTTCCATCATCGATTAACCAGAGAAAGAATCGAAAATAAATACTGTAACGTTCGGAGAAAAATAATAAAAGCATCATATTGATATGGAAATTAAATGGAACTGGGTATTGAAGTTTCAGCTGGCAATAAGAAATGTGAAGAGGCCTCTTTGGAAAAATTATTGTGAAAATAAAAGTTCTCTTTTTTTTATTTTTGGAAATGTCGTTTAGAAGTTATATGAAATGTGTTTTGTTGCATTTTGGCATAGCTGCCAACTTTCAACAAATTTCCGTAATACCTCGATTAGTTTGATCCAGGTTAATGTCATTTCAAACCAGAAAATATATTTCATGAATCTTTATTTATTTAATTTCAGGATTGTTAGTGGAACACGCTTAACTCTTAAAGGCATATTGTATCATTTTCGATACCATAAGTGTTCCCTATTTATTGGGGGTTTTACTCACATATTCCGTATTCCCACCAGATATATAAAAGAGCAATTTTCACTTTACTTAATGACGCACCATTCGTAATTAAATAAAGAAAAATTTACTATTTAGATTTTTCTGGTATGAATTCGGATTCTTTGAATTGCGTACTTTTTGGAACGCGTTCTATCCTGTGCATTTAAGGGTTAATTTCATTTCTTTGAAAAAATTCTGGTTCGAAACTCATTAAACCTGGGTCAAATTAACGCTCTCATTACGGATAATCTATGTCAAAATGGCACCTATGTTTTGGTGTATATTTTCTTATTAGTTTTACATTTTGTGTATTAAATTTTGAGAAAAAATTTCTTTTACTTATATATCCTCACAGTTTGTGACATGATTTACATGAAAATTACTTTCGGACAATATTTTCTATCTTTTATTTCATCTTTGTCTAGATACCTTAAATCAGGTTCAGGGGAAAGGGCAGAGTTTATGGAGACTCAAACCATACAATACTAAATCAGTAACATTTGTTTTATGGAAAATTCATATCAGTAGTCTCTCAGACTGTTTTTCTATTTTAACCCTTTCCGGCACAAAGTGCCTGGTCCTGGGATACCTAATTTTAATTCCAAACTTGTTAAAGGCACCAATAATATTTTAGTGAAATTTTGCTTTTACAACCAAAACTGAAATTAAGTAATTTAAAATATCTAAAAAAATGAATTGTGAATTCCCATGTTAGTCGATATTTTCTCATTTTACTAACGGTTTTGCCCGCGCCGGAAAGGGTTAACCCATTACCTGCTAGTGAAGATTTTGTGCAACAGTGTAGTGTTATTTTCACACTACAGTAAAAATAAATGCGCATGATGAAATTAACTATCAAGCGACCAGTATTTTTAAACTAAAAAATTTGCTTTTTTTAATAACGGAAACTTTTACAATTGAAAAAAAAGGGCTTATCTTTGAAATTTTGTGGTGGCAAACGTTTTTCTGCAAAATAAAAGTAGAAGATCATTATCTTATAATTGTGGTGGTTTATCCTTTTGCGGCACAGGGCAAATTCGTTGCTTAAGTGTTGAAATGAATGACTGACACCGGAATTTGAAAACAACTTTATTTGTAAACACGAAACAAAAGGGCTATATTTCGCGCGTTCACTAAATCGTATTTTTTTTTCTTTTACCAAAATTCCGGTGTCAATGTGACGTTTGGGAATTAAACTTAAGTGGTTTCTCAGCTATACCACCGCGCCGCAAGGGCTTAACCCTTTCAGCTCTGGTGAGTATATTTCTTCAAAATTCCAAATCTCAAATTTGCACCAGTATTTTGCAAAGAAAAAAATCGTTTTACGATAAACACGAAAAACTGCATTAAACATATTTCAAATAAATTTGGCCAAATATTCCGGTGCCATTGTGACATTTCGGAATTAAAATTGAATGGTAAAAAATTCATCCATCAGATCTCAAAGGTTTAAGGGGATTCTTCAATGACTTGAAAACACTCACTCCGAAATGGTAATCATATGAACAAGTTGTGTTTGATTTTCTCTATAATTTTGAATACTTTTAAACATTTTTTGGCATAATAAAGCTGAGCTTGGTCTCTAATATAGCTATTTTTTACTTTTTCGATTTAGGTTGCAGGTTTTGAAATAAACGTACTTTCACTTTCAAAACCGGTTTCGAAAGTGAAAATACCTTTATTTAAAAAATCTGAGACCGAAGTCAGATGTGCAATGCAAAATAAATAAAGGATAAAATAAAATAAAAAAATAACAGAATTGTAATTTAACAAATTATAACGAGTGTTTGAAAAATGATATTTTTAAAAACTCAATTTTAAAAACGTATAAATAAATTCTATATTTAAATTAATAAGATTAATAAACATCATTTTTAGAATGATTATAACGAGTCATATGTTACGTACGCCGTGCATTAAACATCAATATCCCTAGACCAATGTTAAAAAAAAAAAAAAATAGTAGATTAAATATAGACAACTTTAATTATTGAAAATGGGCATTTTTATTTGATGGAGTTAATCAGACTGACTTCTGAATGCGTACGACATGGATTAAGCATTAATATTCCTTAACCTTCACAAAAAAATTTTAAATTAAATTTCCATTTCGCAATTTTCAGACCTACAAATTTTTCAACTTCTAAATAGCGTACATTTTAAAGTTTTACACCGTTGCGTAGAGAAAAAAATGCACTTTTTCATGAAATTTGTTTCCAATTTCCAATTTGTTTTTAAATTATAAAAATGTTTTTGAAGCTATCACAGTTTGTTTTTAAATTACTAATTTTTTAAAAAGTTTTTATTACTCTTTTTGTCCTTGTGGCAGCAAGAATATTCCATTTTTGGACATTAAAATTGGACCAATCAGAAAACGAATAAAATAAAAAACAGAAGTATTCCATTTTTGGACATTAAACTTGGACCAATCAGGAAACGAATAAAATTAAATAAGTTGCGGAATTCTACCGATAAAAAGATTCAGATATACTTAAGATTTCCCAGTTCTCTATTGAGAACAGCAACTATTTTTTCCAAATAGTTAATAAAAAAATTCAAAATTAATCGAGAAATTCGAAAACAACCTGCCCATAGGATTAACATTACGAAATGCATGTTTTCAAGTCAGTGAAGACTCCCCTTAACCCTTTCAGGTTTAAGGGGAATTGGAATTGGTAATTGGTAAATGGTTGTAAGATACTTTGGAGTTTTCAAAATATAGCTTTAATTATTGAGATTAGTTTATTTATATCCTTCAACACTATTTAACATAATGCATCACATTTATTATTACAGCATCGTTATTATTATTACTATTATTACTGTTATTGAGTCGTTCGGAAAGTCATGTCCGTTTCGAAAAATGAATTAGCACCGGAAAAGTTTGCCCATTAATTACTAAACGTTAGCTATCGTAAACAATATCTTATAATTAAATGGTAGAATTTTTCGGTACGAATAATTTTTCCAAATGGACACGAATTTACGGATGACACAATATTGTATTAACCCCTGGGGGACGAGCGACACGTATGCGTGCCGCAAAAAGGCTTAAGAAACCTCGTTTATCACCACCAGTAAAATTTTACTGTGAAATCTGCCTTATTTAATTGGAACATTTTCTCAATTCAATAAGGCACAAATTTCTGTTTTTAAAAACCAGTGACAAAACATTAAAAAATTCGTAAAAGGCTCCCGTCGCGAAGCGGTATAGTCCTTGGGAACGACCGACCGGTATACACGCCGCATAAAGCTCTCAGAATCCTTGATTCTTCTTACCAGTAAAACTTTATTGTAAATTTTGTCTTACTTGATCCGCGCATTTCCCCGATTCTATTAGACAAAAATTTTTCTGTTTTAAAAAAACGGTAATAAAATATTAAAAAATTCTACTTGTCTCGAATTGGTTAAATCTTAGCTTTTAAATCATTAACTTTTAAATCTTTTATTGCAAAGAAAATAATCATAGTTTTTAAAAATATATGTTTGATTTTTTTTTCTCAATACATTTCAACAAAGTTGAAGGGTGTTTTTAAATTCTGCTTGTCTATACCTGCCTGACTCTTTGCCTGACTACTGAAAATGGAATGTATGTCCCATTTACGTTTCATTTATAGAGTCATCAAAAGAATTCCGTTAGATTACAACAATCTTTGCCATGAAATTGTCAGATGTGACAGAGTATCATTAAGGTTTGTTTGGTATCGAATATGAAATGTACAGCATTCATGGTTCAGCATTCTAATTTACAGAGACACTCAAAGGAACTCCGTTAGATGACGATTTTTAAGGTTAAATCGTTTGCAGCATATTTTAACCCCTTGAAAACGAGCGGCACGTATACGTACCGCGAAAAGGCTTAAGAATCCTTCTTTAGTCTCAGCGGTAAAATTTTACTGTAAATATTGCCTTTTTTAATTACACCATTTTCCCGATTCAAAAAGGCAAAATTTTCTGATTTTTAAAACCGGTGACAAAACATTAAAAATTTTGCAAAAGATTCCCGTTGCGAAGCAGTTACTAGTATTACACTATTTTAAACATATTGAAATTTATTTATATCACTGAGGTATAAGACACAGCACTTACAATAAAATAGTGTGTGTATAGAATTTATCTTTCATTTATAGTGATACACAAAAAAAATTGTTTATAGAGGCTATAAAAAAGAAATGAAAGTTAAGTCTACAGAAAATAATTGCTAGAATTGCATTTTAAGTTGCGTTGCGCGTTTTAAAACTAAACAATTTTTTTAAATATTACTTGATGTGTATAAATTCCATAGATCATATAAAGGGACTGCACAAAAGTTCTTAGGTTTGCCCGTATATTTAGAGAAATTGCTGCATGGAAATTTTCAGTTGTACTATTCGTTTAATTATTTCCGGCACGGATAAATTCTGTTAATCAAATGAGAAATTATCGACTGTCACTTGAATTTACAAATGAGTTTTTTAGAAATTAAAAATTTATAAATTTAAGCTTTCATAGTAAAAGCAAAATTTTATTAAAATATTATTGGTGCCGTTTGAAAGTTTGGAATTAAAATTAGTATCCTGTAGATAGGGTTAACCCCTTCCGGCACAGCCGAATTCTGTTAGTAAAGTGAGAAATTATTGATTGTCATCGCAATTTACAGGAGACTTTTTTGGAAATTATAAACACTTAATTTATAAGCTTTTATTGTAAGAACAAAATTTTATTAAAATGTTATTGGTGCCTTTTGCAAGTTTGGAATTAAAATTAGATATCCCGCGGAAAATGTTAACCTTTTTTGGCACAGTCGAATTCTGTTAGTTAAGTGAGAAATTATTGATTGTCATCGCAATTTAAAAAAGACTTTTTCAGAAATTAAAAACATTTTAATTTAAGCTTTTATTGTAAAAGCGAAATTTTATTAAAATATTATTAGTGCCTTTTGCAAGCTTGGAATTAAAACTAGGTGTGCCCGGGAGTGGAACTACCTGTGCCGTAAAGGGTTAAGTGAAATGACATTTAGCATATTATATAGTATACATACAAATCCATAGATCACAAAATGAAGAGAAAAAAAGAAAAAGAAACTAACATTTTTCATGCTGTTCATTGTAATAACAGAATTTGCTTAATTCATCATTTAAATCTTTTTCACACCACTATTTTGATTAAAAATAAGTTTAAAGGCCGAAATGTTTTGACAAATGTTACGAATTTTTATTTAAATAATTCTGGTGTAAATCCGTTATTTTCAATTTATTGAACGGAAAAGAAAGAATTCGTTTATGGGTTAAAATAGTTAGATTCTCTTTATATACATTTTATCTTCCTTCTTTTTATTTAAAGATTGACACTAATAGTAAGCGAAACTATAGAATATGTTAGAAAGTCAAAAAACAATAATTTCTCTAAAATCAAAATTTAAATGCAATTTTTGTTTAACTAAATTTGTTAGTATAAATGCTTTAAAAAATGTTCCTCAAATAAACTTCCCCAAAATTGCTAAATGAATGCCGATGTGAATAACAACTTGTTAATTTTAAAATGCATTTATGTTCTTTAAAATTTTGCCATTTCAATTTTGTTTCAAAGAATAGGGAAATGTTGTTCTCACTTCTTTAGAATTTTCGGCGCTCACGCTTTAGAAATTTGGAGAACTGGAAAAAAGAACAATTTGTCATGTTTGTTAAACATTGGAAGATTTAATTTCACTTTCAGAATTATACAAGCGTTAAACATTGGACTCACAGTTCACGGTTTTTCGTTAAAGGTATAATTTTTACCTCAGTTAAAAGTTCTTAAAGCAATGTAATTTAAGTTATTCATTTTAATGAAAAATTAATGTTGCAATAATTTATAATGAAGAATACGATTTGTTAATCAGGTAAATTTCATTTTTATTGTTTAAGTGACTTGCAATGTTTAATAGTCAGTGTGAGCATCGTTCTTCCAGACGATATCATTTGCATTTTTCAACTTATTTAACCGAAAAATACAATCACAAATTCTACGGTAGACTACAGTGATTATAAATTCTGTGATTTAAAGATTAAATAGAAAAATTCTAATATACCGTAATTTCGGGTGTATAAGCCGCAGATCAAACAATTCTTTTTCGACCCAGAATTTTTTAAGAAATAAGTGTAACTACTTAGATCGCCGTAAATATTTGTCTTCAATCACTAAATAAGATTTCTGGGTCCAAAAAGAATTGTTTGATCCGCGGCTTATACACCCGAAATTACGGTAAAATAGCGTTATTACATTCCTTGGATATTTCAAGAAAATTTTCCGTCATGAATTGTTATGTAATTAACAGCTTCCCTGATATGACATGTTTTTGCCAATCATAATTTGCCCGTATAACGTAGAGGCATCCATATTCCAATCCTGATTTTTTATTCTCACCAGAAAATTTTTATTGTAAATTTTTCAGTGTTTAATCCAAGCATTTTTCTGATTCAATTAGACAAAAATTTCTGTTTTGAGAAACCGGTGAAAACAGATTAAAAATTCTGTAAAAGACATTTAAAAATAGACATTATTTGAAAGATTTTTTTTTCAAAAATATTGTTTATTAATCTTAGAATCATGTCTATGTTTTCTGGAGGAAGAATAGAGATGACGATTGAAATTGTCATTGCCTTTATTACAATGTATGGTAATAAATGACATTTAAGGAGCTACTTCAGTCAAATGAAAAGACCCATTCACTAATGCTAATTCTATGGAAGAAATTTATACAGATATTTCGGTTGCATTTCAATATTTTTAAATGATTTTTTGGCATTGGATATCTGAGATCGATCTGTATGCATGCCGTTAGTTACTTTTTTCATTTTGTTTACTGTTATTTTTTACGAGGACGCTTTCATTTTCGGAACCGGTTTGGAAATCGAAAGCAACCCCATAAAAAATACCTGCAACCAAAACCGAAAAGCTAAAAAACGACCTTAATTCAGATCAGTCTGAGTTATCTAGTGCAAAAAGAATCATCTAAAAATATTAAACTGCAACCGAGATATCTTTATAAATTTCTCCCAAAGGATTAGCATTAGCAAACAGGTCTTTTCATTTGAGTGAAGTAGCCTGTTAACCGTTGGAGGGATAAATAATTGTGATTTTGCAATGTTGGAATTAAATCGGAAATTTAGAAAATTTTGATTTTAAAATAAGATAAAGCAATTTCACAACTTCCTTCTACCACAGATATCAAATAAAAGTATAATAAAAAAGAATATTTTTAATTTCATACTGAAAATAAATTTCTCGTGGAAATCTTAGTTAAAATTAGTTGGGGTATAATGTATCCCTCCGGCTTTCATAGGATTATAAACTATTTCATATTAAATTTTTCTTTTGCTCATGCTCTTCCATTATAAACTGGGTGTTTTAATAAATTTGATCTCATTTTTAAAATGAGAAAAACAGGACTGAAAGTAATAAGTAATGTAACAGTTATAAATTTCAAAGTGCATGAAAAAAGTCATGGCCATGATTGGAACCAGAAATATTGTGGCTGCAAACACATATGCTCCACCGACTGAACCATCGCTGACGCCCGGACATTCTTTATTTTGAATTTGTTTTTCGTTATTTCAAATTGCATTTTTATTTTTATATATATACAAATACATTAACATATTGTCTTTATTTATTAACCCCTTAACCCTTTGCGGCGCAGGGCAAATTAATTCCTTAAGTTTTGAAATTAATGGCTGACACCGGAATTTGAAAACAACTTTATTTGTAAATAAGAAAACGCTGTATTTCACGCATTCAATAAACCGTAATTTTTTTAAACAAAATTCCGGTGCGAATGTGGCGTTTGGGAATTAAAATTAAGTGGTTTATCTACTAAACCACTGCGCCGGAAAGGGTTAACTGTGTTGCCCGAACTAACTTCAGGCAGGAACTCATTGCACGCTTCGTTACTTAAAGCTTTTTGACACTACTATTATTTTAAAGAAAATTTTCATACTATTGAAGGGCAGAAATGTTTAGACTAAATTTTATGAATATTTTATTTAAATAATAGTGGTGTGAATCCGTTATTTTCAATTTATTGAACGGAAAAGAATTACATAGTTAAGGGGTTAAAATAATAATAATAATTCCTAGAAAATGTACTTAGAATCTGCAAGAAGAAATAAATATGTGTGGGAAAGAATGTTAGTTCATATATTTTCTCAACGGAATTAATTTTCTCTATTTTGAATTTCCATTTCATTATTTCAAATATATACATACGCAAAAACATTACGATAATTTATTTATTTGTTCAGAAATATAATAATACTTTCACACTTTAGAAATTGCATTTAAAAATACAAATGGAAAATAAAAATCGCTTATTTACCCAATGGAACTAATAAATCTTTCAGACTAGGAACAAGTACTACCATGAAGGGAGTTCATAGTAATCTCTTTTTTAGGTGCATTCTTAATTATGTAAATACTTAGCACCTATTGCTGTCGTTCAGTCCGTCCGTCTGTCTGTCCGTCCGTCCGCATATAACAACGCAAAAACTACCCAACTGAATCGTTTGAAATTTAAAATACATAATTATTACATAATTTTGTCGAGTCATTTCAAATTTTATGAAAATCGGATGCATAGATCAATTACAGGGACAATCAAAAGGATTCCATTACATTACGGTCAATGGGGCAAAAAGTTTCAAATGCATTTTAATCATTTGAAATTTGAAATACATAATTATTACACAATTTTGTCGAGCTATTTCAAATTTTATCAAAATCGGATGCATAGTTCAATTACAGGGGCAATCAAAAGTATTCCGTTACATTACGGTTAATGGGGAAAAATGTTTCAAATGTATTTTAATGGTGTTACACTCATTCGAACGTAATAAAATTGATATGCATCTATAAAGTACATATTATAATATACAATTTGCATAATCTGTGGTGCAAAGAATATTTGTTATTGATTTACAAGGCCACACAAAAGTATGCCATTGCATAATTGTATATGGAGAACATTGTTTGGTGCGCATTTTAATTGTAATTATTTACAATTTTAAGAGATTGATATATGAGAGTGATATTTTTAAAGCTACGTTATCGTACGAACGCACCTCATTTGCTACGCTTCACGTGCAATTTCCAACTTGTTTCTATATCGATTGGAAAATAAAAATATTGAAATCAAATCGGAAAACCTCAACTTTCAGAGAAAAATATTATAAGAATATGGTATTGATAAGAAAATTAAATGAAACCTTCAAGTTTCAGTTGTCAAGAAGAATTCTAAATGCTTCCCTGAAAATTTTACAAAATGAGTTTCATTAATACGAATATTTTTTCAAAGTTTTATTTTATTTTTCTTTTAGAAAAGATTTTGAAAGTATTAGAAAATGTATTTTCTTGCGATTTTTGAATAAAAATTCTTCTTGATTTCCTCTCTCTCTCTCTCTCTCTCTTTTTTTTTTTTTTTTTTTTTTTTTTACAATCGTGATTTAAATTTATACGTATACTAAAACGTATACTAATATTATATTACGTATTTTTATATATTATATTTACTTATTTATATATTTTTTTATATATTATATTATATTTACGTATATTATATTTACGTATTATATTATATTACGTAATTACGTATAATAATACGTAACTTATCATCTTTATTTACTCAAAATTTTAACAATTCCTTGAAAATATACTTAGAAATTGTCTTGAAGAAATACGTGCTCTAAAAAACGTTCGCATATTTTCTCAACGAAAATAATATTCTCTGTTTTGAATTTCCATTTCATTCTTTCAAATTGAATTCAAATTTATGCATACACTGATGTGCAAAAATTAAGGACGAAAGGGATTTTCGAATGTAACGTCGCCCAGAAGTTTTCCACATTGACCAAAATCATAACATAAGATCTTCAAGATGTGAAAATATGGGACAAGTATTAAAAACATCTAAACAAAGAATCAGAAGGTTACATAAGCACTTTATTGTAAAGGTCACTTGGAGTGCAAATGAAAAGAAGATAGAAGGGTCTTTCTTACAGTCACCTGGCATGAAACATGTAGTCTCTAATGAGGGATATGGTCACACCGGACTGCGATGAAGGATTTACAACGACTGTCCATGCTGAGATCGAGGTTGTCTGCAAAGCATCGAGTCTAATTCCTTTTGCAACGCCAATTTCAGCTCCGCAATCGTTGCCGGTGCCTGGTTACGTGATGCCAAGCGTATACAAAAAAGTTTTCACATGTGTTCTATAGAATTCAAGCCTGGAGATGTTGCAGGCCAAGCCACACGTTGAATATCTTCACTCTCCAAGAGTTCTTCAATAACCGCTGTACGATTATGAAGAGTGTTGTCGTCCGTGAAGAGGAAGTCAGAACCCACAACACCTCTAAAAGAGGCACGTTGAGGTAAGAGAATCTCGGCGCAATAGCGGGCGTGTCTTTGGAAGACGTGGAGGTTCGTGGAGGAGGACGTGGATCCTTTACAATAGAGGTGCACAACCTGTGGCCCGCGGGCCAAACTCATACCACTAATTTTATGCAGAATAATTTTCCTTATGATAGTGACGGAAACTTTGCTATTAAAGAAAACAAATGCCACTTTTCAAATATTCTGGTGGCAAACGATTTTCTAGCAAAAAGGTTGTGCATCACTACTTTACAAGCATGATACCACCAAAAACAAGAATTTCGGCACACCCAAAATGGTACCTTTCGATAATGTTTCAGTGGGGGTTAGGTGTACCCTGCTCTCTCCAGATGTGTAAACATCCAGAACCGCTCGTCATACTAAATCGGCTCCCATCCGTGAAAAGTATTCGAGCGCACTCCTGTTGTGTCTATTTTTTGTGTTTCTGGCACCATAGAAAATGGCGTCTCCGATGAGCAGGCGTTAATGGTACACACCGTACTGGACGTCGTGCATATAGACCATTTTTGTACATACTTTTAACCATGGTAAAACGGGATATCCGACGTCCAGTAGTTTGTTTAATCTGCTTTGCGATTTCTACAGCTGCTTGCCGTTTGTTTATTTTCGCCTGTAGGACAATATAACGGTCATCTGCTGTTGTTGTTGTTCGTGGGCGACCACTGCTGAATTTTCTGAAGCTGATCCCCTCGTTTGAAATGTACTCCAGGCTCGTAAAACGATGTTATGAGCGATAATGAACTTTTGTGCCACACTTGTCAAAATTCGAAATTCTTAGAACTTCAAAATGATTCGAACTCGTGTAAAATCATCCATCTCCTGGATTGCCTCTTGTCTATATCACACAATAGTAGCAAAACAACGTCGTTGAAATCACTTTACACAGCGCAAAAGATTCCACTAAATTTCTGAACGGTCACCACCTCTGTGCTTTATCCCCCTTAACATCTCCTCCTTTTATACCATATGCAATATATGGACATATCCAACTGCATTTGTTTCAGATCTATTTCCTGATTGGCCTTTCATTTCGTTCAGTTGTCATTTTTTCAGCTTTTAGGCTAATTTCTTTTCCGTCCTTAATTTTGCACCTTAAGGGTATACTAAAACATTACGAAAATTTATTTATTTACTCAAAAAAATTAAATAACTCCTTAAAAGTATAATTAGAAACTGTCTCGAAAAAATATAAAGTCAAACCTCGTTAACACGAACACGCTTAACGTGAATTACTTTTAACATGAATTGTTTTCACAGTCCCCTATAAAGAAGAATACAAAGATTTGATACTGATAACATGAATTACTGTTAACATGAACAACATTTTGATTCCCCTTGAGGTTCATGTTAACGAGGTTCGACTGTATGAGACAAAGGAAATTCACATAGTTTCTCAACGGAATTAGTTTTCTCTATTTTGAGTTTCCATTTCTTATTTCAAATTGAATTCAAATTTATACATATACAAAAACATCAGGCAAGGTTCGCACACTCCTTGGAATTTCCAAGGACTCTGGCACCACTATTAAAAATAAGAAAATTTACAGTTAATTTTTAAACCACAACATTCGTAACCCCCACCTTCATTCACAGATTTTATATTTTTCTGCAGAGAAAGACTTCGAAAATATTCTTAAAATTTAGTGGTAGAACTGTGCGAACCCTGTTAGGATAATTTCTTTATTTATTCAAAAATATAATAATATATTCGTAATGCACTTTACAAATTGCCTTGCAAAAATACAAATGAAAAATAAAAATCGCTTATTTACCCAATGGAAATAGTAAATCTTTGAGACTAGGGACAAGTACTATCATGAAGGGAATTCAAAATTATCGTTTTTTCTAGACCGATTGCCCCTTAACCCTTTAACGTTCATTGGTTTCTCTACGAAACCACAAAATTTTAATTCCGATATGCAACAACGACACCGGAATTTTAATAAAGAAAATTCATTTTATGATACATGTGAAAAATCACTTTTTCTTATTTACAAAAATATTTGTAGGCAGTTACGGTGTCAATCATTTATTTCAATATCTTAGCAATTAAAATGATCTGAACGTTAAAGGGTTAAAAGTATCGTAATCAAATCTACAATACCTTAACTTTCGAAGAAAAACTTTATAAGCATATCGGATTGATATGGAAATTAAATGAAACTTTCAAGTTTCAATCGTCAAGAAATATTCTAACTGGGTTTTCTGGAAATTTTTCAAAATGAGTTTCAGTATTACAAATACTTCTTACAAAGTTTTATTTTATTTTTACATTTAGAAAAGGCTTTGAAAGTGTTAGGAAAGGTGTTTTCTTGGTTCTTTTGAGTAAAAGTTCGTCTTGATTTTCTTTCTTTCTTTAGCTAGTTCCTATATTAACCCCTTGGGAACGAGCGACACGTATACGTGCCGCAAAAAAAAGGCTTAAGAATCGTTGTTTATCCCCACCAATAAAATTTTACTCTAAAATTTGTCTTATTTAATCGGAGGATTTTCTCGATTTAATAAGGCCCAAATTTCTGTTTTAACCCTTTCCGGCACGGGCAAAATCTGTACTAAAATGAGAAATTATCGACTGACACCGGAATTCATAAACGAATTTTTGTAAATATTTTGAATCTTTTAGTTTAATCTTCAATTCTAAAAGCAAAATTTTACTAAAATATTACTGGTGCCGTTTGCGAGTTTTGAATTAAAATGAGGTATCCCAGACCGGGCACAGTGTGCAGGAAAGGGTTAAAAAACCGGTGACAAAACATTAAAAATTTCGTAAAAGGCTTCCGTCGCGAAGGGGTTAAACGTTATGATTTAAATTTATAGATATACAAAAACCTTAACGTATTGTCTTCATTTACTCAAAAAAAGTAATAATTCCTTGAAAATTACTAAGAAACGTGCTTCGAAGAAATATATGTTGTAAAGAAAGTTTGCATATTTTTTCAACAGAATACATTTTCTCTGTTTTGAATTTCAATTTCATTATTTCAAATTTTTACATATATTAAAACATTACAATAATTTCTTTATTTACTCAAAAAAAAGTAATAATTTATCGAAAATGCATTTAGAAATTGTCTCGAAGAAATACATGAGGTAAAGAAAGTTCGCATATTTTCTCAACGGAATTAATTTTCTCTATTTTGACTTTGCATTTCATTATTTCAAATTTATACACACACAAAAACATTACGATAATTTCTTTATTTATTCAAAAACATAATAGTTATACCTTCAAAATGCAATTTAGAAATTGCCTCTAAAAATATACAAATGGAAAATAAAAATCGCTTATTTACCTAATGGAACTAATAAATGTTTGAGAGCAGGGACAAGTAATTACCATGAAAATCATTTTGAAAAATTTCTAGGGAATCCATTTAAAATTCTTCTTGACAACTGAAACGTGAAAGTTTCATTTAATTTCTATATCAATCCGATATGCTTATAACATTTTTCTCCGAAAGTTGAGGTATTTCAGATTTGATTTCGGTATTTTTACTGGCCAATTTATCTAGAAAAAAGAGATTATTTTGATCTCTTCAGTAAATCAGTAAAAATATGGAAATCAAATCTGAAATTCCTCAACTTTTGGAAAAAAATATTATAAGCATATCGGATTGATATGGAAATTAAATTAATCTTTCAAGTTTCAGTTGTCAAGAAATATTCTACATGGGTTCCCTAGAAATTTTTCAAAATGAGTTTAATTATTACGAATACTTCTTACAAAGTTTTATTTTATTTTTACTTTTAGAAAAGACGTTGAAAGTGTTAAAAGAAGTGTTTTCTTGCGTCTTTTAAGTTAAAATTCGTCTTGATTTTTTTTTCTTTTTTAGCTGTTCTAATATTAATTTTTGCGAAAATTTCTTTCAAATGCATATGCACGTCTTTGTTTTATACTGTAGAACTTACATCAAAATTTATCCTTTAGTCTATGTTTTTTCCCGTTTTCAAATGATTATTTAGTTTTATCTAACAATAATAAAGCTAAAAGAAACAGGATTTATGTTTGTTTGTTTTAAATAGATTCCGTAAGAAATACTTCTGTAATGAGTTAGCACTCTTTAAATTATCGCCCAAGAGGATGATAGCGTAGAATGCCGCTCGGCAATAATCAAGGCAAAGTTATATTATAGAGAACTTTTATATTAATCTGAAGAAACATAAAATATCCTCTGAAGAATATTATTTACAGCATTTAATTATTTAATAAAGCTCGTAGACTTCTTTTCCACCAGCTTCGACCTCAATCCTTTCAGAGTTCCATGAATCAAAAGTTCGCAAATTGTCTTCATGTTCACTAAGTGATTGTTTGCATATTTACAATGCGGAAGATAGGTCTTCCTCTATCAAGCTATTTCCTGCTTGATAATCTCAGATAATCGCGTTCTCTAATCTCTCATGAAGAGAGCAAACAGTGACTCTACTGGCGAGAGTCCTCTCATCAAATTTTACGTAGGCTTCCGCTAACCGGACCAGCCTCCAAGATCCTGCACAGAGATCTACCTTTAGCTCACTAACTGAGCCCCTCACTCTTTCCGAGAGAACTTCAGAACTGCTCCCGGACTCTCTCTTTTCGTCCGATTCTGGTTTGTCCCTAGACCTCCCCTTAGAGATCACAAAAAATCACGATTATTAATGACTTCTTTCTCATTAATGAGTTGTTAAGTCGTACCCCTATTAGTACGTGTGCGTCATTCAGGACCGCCTCGTTATCGGCGCCACAAACTCTGGTCGGCCTACTGTCTAGTAATTTCACTTTGAGTCGGTGTTTCATCAAAGGGACATCCCAGATTGTCGTCTTATTCATCCGACTGTCACCGACCTGTTAGTTTCGTTGATGGATTGTGATATAGCGATTTCTTTATATTTTTGCCGCTAGTTTCACTTTGCGCCTCGTTATCGGCGCCACAAAGTCTGGCCTGCCTACTGTCTAGTAATTTCACTTTGAGTCGGTGTTTCATCAAAGGACATCCCAGGTGGTCGTCTTATTTATCCGACTGTCACCGACCTGTTAGTTTCATTGATAGATAGTGATATAGCGATTTCTTTATATTTTTGCCGCTAGTTTCACTTTGAGAATAGTGTCACTCTAAATTTACAGTTTTTATGGCGAAGCCTAACTCAGAAATAAATGCATATTTCTACTGTTTTGCTCTAAAAACTTGTGATAATTCTGATTTCTTACACTACATATTACATTCCTAACCACACTATAAAAACAAAATACCTAAACTGGGTTGTAAGATTTTTGGGTACAGCAGAGTTCCGATTTGGAAAGTTCAGTTTGTAGCCAAAATTGGTTTTAAAAAACGTCAGATTCTTAATAACATTAAAACAATCAAAATATCTTAGATAGTATGTACATTATGTCTCAGAACTTTTTATTAATTTAATGTTATTAAGTATCTGCTTCGTTTTGAACCATTTTGGGTTATCTATTTTGGGAACACTACTCTACCATTTTGAAATCCTTACTGTAACTTTTTAGGAACATTACTATACCCAGAAATCTTACAACTCAATTTGGGTCTTTAATTTTACACAGCATGGTGCGAGTTTTTAAAAATTCCTTCATAACCTTTGATTATTCTAGGCACCGAAACCACCCCATCTAAAAAATTTATATCTAAATATATATGTATGCATGTATGTTTTAAATTTTGTCCGCACGATAAAAATCGCAATAGTGCACGTATTGTCATCAAACTCGCTAAAAACATTGATAATGTTAATATCTCTTCGGAGATTGCAAATGAGCAAAATCGACCCAACAGAGTGGAGATGGGAAGGATTAAAATTTTTAAACAGCTCTTTCAGAGAAAGAAAATAAAAAAAACCTCGTCTAAAACAGCCAGTCACACTATGCATCATTTAAGCATTGGAAATTCCAATTTTCACAGTTTTCTATTTAATCCATTTAGAAATGTCATCAAAATCTCACTGCTTAATAAAGTTTTACTCAGAGCATTGCAAGAAAGCAAAGTAAAATAGTTCTTATAGACGCACTAACTGATAAGGATCGCTTTCCGATCTTTGTCAGCCAGTCCATAGGTCTCTTGGGACTGTTTCCTTGTCTTCGTGCCAAAACCCTTCAACAAATCACTTGCGGAAAATCGAAATAGAAGGTGGAATAGAGAATGAAAAGAGAAATTACACCTGAAGATTTTGTCAGCTTATTGATATTTGCTCAGATGTTGATAACAGCGACATTAGCAATTGGTTGGAAGCAGAAAATATTGACGATTATGCCTCGCTTACAGATGAATTAATAATCGCTTTGTGCACAACCGAAGAAAATATAGAGGATGCAGACGAAAAACATTATCAATGATGATCAACCAGAAGTTATAAACTATAATGAAGCAACTTCTCATTTTGAACAATTAATGATTTATTTTGAACGTCCTGTGGCGACTACATCCAACGAACTACTTGTGTCAAGGGAATATGTGACCATGGGGCCCGCAAAAGTGGCACTGCAGCTTATCACAAATTTTATAATTACAAAGTAAACATTTTAATGTCTGTAAATATTGAATATCTTCAGTATAAAGGTGTTTTTCTGTGAGTATGTTTTATTTTATTTCATTGTTCACATTCTCCAGATAATCCGGATTTTCGACAATCCGGATTGGGCTTGGTCCCAATTAATCCGAATTATCGGGGTTCTACCGTATATACATATTTAAAAGTAGCATCTGAGGTCTTCACTTTTTTTTAAGATTATCTTTTTCACGAAAAGAATTTCATATTTTCCCCCAGAAATTGCTGCACTTTGCTTCTTAGTAGCAATTTTTATTAAAAGGATATTCCGTATTAAATTGAGCTTATTTGATTTATATCAGCTTCTTGAACAACCAATCTTGGCTTTGATTTCCCCGTATTTTTTTTTTTTTTAAAATTAGCGTTATTTGGAAATCATAACTACTAAAAGAATTAATATACACAATATGCAAGCAAAGACTTTACTTTTGTAAATCATGATTCTTTTTAGACAGATTAGTAAAGTTTCTTAACAACATTTACTTAAAAATATTAATCACTTTGATTTACATAAAATTTTTGAATTTAAGAGGTTTGTCGTATAGACTACAGAATATGAAAATGTCCTTTTAAACAACACAGAATAGGAAATTTACATGAGATGAACGGCATGTAGTAACCAAGCGTATACATTTTTGCAAATTTTTCTAATGAAAATTATAGTCAAAATTACACACCAGAAAAAATAATAGAATAAAATTAATAGGTTAATATAAATGCACAGTTTCTGCTACGTTTTCACCAGTGATGGTAACTCGTGGGAATTTTCCCTTTTTGTGGGGAAAACAGAAGTCTGTGGGAAAAAGGGAATTTTTGTAGTTTTGTGGGAAATTTCGATGTTTTTAAGGTTTTTCTTCCAGAGCTTTTGTCTCTGCAAACTTTCCGTACGAAATAAGCAGCATAACAGCTCTGCTGGTGAAATTACTGTACATAACTCTTAATTTTTCATAATATGAAGGGTAGGATAATCATTGTCATAGCAAGGGTGGGTAGGTCGGGCAAATAGAGCTAACCCATATTACCTCTTACCCATCCCCGACCTGTACACTTTGCTGACCCAGTCACAGCAGAAGAAGAAATCTGAATTGGACAGTTGCATTACATAATGGGTAATGTTAACTGCAGGAGGATGAAACAGATCTATTGTATTCTCTTAATATCTTAAGTATTAACTGCTACTTGCTGCAATGCACTTAATCTCTCGAATCTATTTTTTTTATGCTAAATGCGATCTTTTACAAAGGATGGAGGTAATGAAATAAACGTAAAATATTCTCTTTGTTATTCTGCATCCACTTTTAAAAAGCCATAGAATCTGACCAAAAGTAATTTCAAAAAAGAAAAAAAAAAGACTTGCATTACCTATGCACTTGTAACATACACTGTGAAATCACTTTTCGCTGTTTAAAAGTGAATCCATGAAGAAAGAACTATTATTTTCTAAGCAGAAATACATATTATACGACATTTTAAAAATGCTGTGTTAACTGATGTAACACGTGTTACAAGAGGTATGTACTTTTGCTAAAAACATCGAAATAATTCTTAATTAAATCCCTTATTAAAATTTTTCATTCATAAATCTAATTTCCTTTTTTTTTTTTCAATTTGTTATAAAATTACACAATAAAAAATAAAGTAACCTTATTATTAATTTTCAAATTTTTCTTAAAATTATATTAAATTTGTTTAAAAATCAAATATATTTCAATCTGTTATTGATCGATGAAGCAATGTGCTTAGTTTAAATACACCAACTTACTGATTTTTTTTCCCCATATGTTAATTCTCTGGGTTTTTTTCTTTAAACAAAAGATTTAAAAATCTTTGAAAAGTTTTCAGTTTTTTAACTTTTACAATATATTATCTTGAACGTATTTTTGAAATATTCAAAATCGTAAAAGAGGAAGGCGAGGTTAATATAGGAAATAATGTAGTTAGGACTTTTCCAACAGAGGGCAGCACCATCAGACTTAATTGTGAGGGGAAAATCAGGCTGCTGTGGGAATTTTTGGGGGAAAATCAGGCTGACGAAGTTACCATCACTGATTTTCACACTGGTATTGTAATCTTGATTCCTGATTGTCCATATCGGACGGTTAGATCGAGAGAGTTTAATGAGGTAGTTAAATGGTTCTTTATGCGCATCAAATACAGTAAAAACCTCCATAACGGACACTCCCCAATAGCGGACACCTCTATTTAACGGACAGTTTTCGAATCCCCACTCCCAAAACTTAATTTTTTATATGTTTAACCTCTGAATAACGGACATTCCGAATAGCGGACAGTAATTTTGGCAAAAAAGAATGAAAAATTATTTTTTAACGAGAAAAATAAAATAAAAATCCTTTAAATTTATCAGGGCCATGTGTAAAAAATTTTGTGATCACAGATACATATGGGGATGAACTGGAGACACCTCTCTCCCTACACCTATCTGTGATCATAACCCCCCCTCCCCTTCCTCCCTCGGATGATTTGAGATTGTATGCTTTCAAGAAGCAGAAAAATACAAGAAACAATTATGCTTTTTAGCTCACAGGCTATCATAGACTGAGAGCTTATGTGCCCGTCCGTTCTGTATGTATGTGCGTAACGCGATAACTCATGATAAAAATATCCGATCCACTTAAAATTTTGTATGTAGGTATATTCTGACAAGGCGCTTCCCTGATTAGTTTTTGGAGTTCATTCGATATGTATAAGAGGGGGAACGGGGGGCTCATGCCCCCCGTTAGTTGATATAAATGGGATTTTCATGCAGAATTAAGTTTTCAAAATTTAGATTAGGATCATTCTGATGAGGCGATTCAGTGACTGTTATTAGGTGTTCATTGAATAAGTATAAATAGGGGGAACAGGGGTTCTAATGCTCCCCCTCCCCGTTAGTTGATATAAATGGGATTTTCATGCAGAATTAAGTTTTCAAAATTTAGATTAGGATCATTCTGATGAGGCGATTCAGTGACTGTTATTAGGTGTTCATTGAATAAGTATAAATAGGGGGAACAGGGGCTCTAATGCCCCCCTCCCCCCGTTAGTTGATATAAATGGGATTTTCATGCAGAATTAAGTTTTCAAAATTTAGATTAGGATCATTCTGATGAGGCGATTCCGTGACTGTTATTAGGTGTTCATTGAATAAGTATAAATAGGGGGAACAGGGGTTCTAATGCCCCCCCCCCGTTAGTTGATATAAATGGGATTTTCATGCAGAATTAAGTTTTCGTTCAAAATTTAGATTAGGATCATTCTGATGAGGCGATTCCGTGACTGTTATTAGGTGTTCATTGAATAAGTATAAATAGGGGGAACAGGGGTTCTAATGCCCCCCCCCCCCGTTAGTTGATATAAATGGAATTTACATGCAGAATTAAGTTTTCGTTCAAAATTTAGATTAGGATCATTCTGATGAGGCGATTCCGTGACTGTTATTAGGTGTTCATTGAATAAGTATAAATAGGGGGAACAGGGGTTCTAATGCCCCCCCCCCGTTAGTTGATATAAATGGGATTTTCATGCAGAATTCCGTTTTCGTTCAAAATTTAGATTAGGATCATTCTGATGAGGCGATTCCGTGACTGTCATTAGGTGTTCATTGAATAATTATAAATAGGGGGAACAGGGGTTCTAATCCCCCCCCCCCGTTAGTTGATATAAATGGGATTTTCATGCAGAATTAAGTTTTCGTTCAAAATTTAGATTAGGATCATTCTAATGAGGCGATTCCGTGACTGTTATTAGATGTTCATTGAATAAGTATAAATAGAGGGAACAGGGGTTCTAATCCCCCTCCCCCCCCCCGCGTTAGTTGATATAAATGGAATTTTCATGCAGAATTAAGTTTTCGTTCAAAATTTAGATTAGGATCATTCTGATGAGGCGATTCCGTGACTGTTATTAGGTGTTCATTGAATAAGTATAAATAGGGGGAACAGGGGTTCTAATCCCCCCCCCCGTTAGTTGATATAAATGGGATTTTCATGCAGAATTAAGTTTTCGTTCAAAATTTAGATTAGGATCATTCTGATGAGGCGATTCCGTGACTGTTATTAGGTGTTCATTGAATAAGTATAAATAGGGGGAACAGGGGTTCTAATGCCCCCCCCCCCGTTAGTTGATATAAATGGGATTTTCATGCAGAATTCCGTTTTCGTTCAAAATTTAGATTAGGATCATTCTGATGAGGCGATTCCGTGACTGTCATTAGGTGTTCATTGAATAAGTATAAATAGGGGGAACAGGGGTTGTAATGCCCCCCCCCCTCGTTAGTTGATATAAATCGGATTTTCATGCAGAATTAAGTTTTCGTTCAAAATTTACATTAGAATAATTCTGATGAGGCGATTCCGTGACTGTTATTAGGTGTTCATTGAATAAGTATAAATAGGGGGAACAGGGGTTCTAATCCCCCCCCGTTAGTTAATATAAATGGGATTTTCATGCAGAATTAAGTTTTCGTTCAAAATTTAGATTAGGATCATTCTGATGAGGTGATTCCGTGACTGTTATTAGGTGTTCATTGAATAAGTATAAATAGGGGGAACAGGGGTTCTAATCCCCCCCCGTTAGTTAATATAAATGGGATTTTCATGCAGAATTAAGTTTTCGTTCAAAATTTAGATTAGGATCATTCTGATGAGACGATTCCGTGACTGTTATTAGGTGTTCATTGAATAAGTATAAATAGGGGGAACAGGGGTTCTAACTCCCCCCCCCCGTTAGTTGATATAAATGGGATTTTCATGCAGAATTAAGTTTTCGTTCAAAATTTAGATTAGGATCATTCTGATGAGGTGATTCCGTGACTGTTATTAGGTGTTCATTGAATAAATATAAATAGGGGGAACAGGGGTTCTAATCCCCCCCCCGTTAGTTGATATAAATGGGATTTTCATGCAGAATTAAGTTTTCGTTCAAAATTTAGATTAGGATCATTCTGATGAGACGATTCCGTGACTGTTATTAGGTGTTCATTGAATAAGTATAAATAGGGGGAACAGGGGTTCTAATGCCCTCCCCCCGTTAGTTGATATAAATGGGATTTTCATGCAGAATTAAGTTTTCGTTCAAAATTTAGATTAGGATCATTCTGATGAGGCGATTCCGTGACTGTTATTAGGTGTTCATTGAATAAGTATAAATAGGGGGAACAGGGGTTCTAATGCCCCCTCCCTTAATTTATATAAATGGGTTTTTCAAGCAGAATTTTCTGATTTCGTTGAAATCTCTGAATAGTTTTGGAAGTTTAATGGTTAAGTATAAAAGAGGGGGATAACTCCTTTTAAATTACATAAATGCTAAATGGGTTTTTATTAAGAATTATCTAATTTGCTCTGAGTTTTGGATATAGATTTTTTATATGATAAAGCATGTCTTTGATAGTATAGGAGGTTCAATGATTAAGTATAAAAAAGGGGAAAGGGGAGAGCTGTTTCCTCTTCTTAATTTTTTTTTCGAACGGAATTAACCCTTGAAAATATAAGGCTTTAATGTACAATTAGTATTTGTAGCCTGTGAGCTCAATGCCATCAGTTTAACTGGGCAGTATTCTTTATTTATTTATTTTTTTTTTTAGAAAAAGGTGATTTAAAAGGATTAAAACTACTGACAGAGTTAAAACTTCACATTGTAAAACAAATTACATGTAATCGCAAATAGAAGCAAACTTTTGTAAAAACAATTTTTGTAAGACTGTAATAAACAAAGGATAAAGGTATGCACAATTTTATTTCAGTTTTATTGCTTTAAAAATTATTTTAATTTCTGGTTAATCATATAATAGAGGTTTTAGGACATATTAAAATCGACTAAAGAAACATTAAGCATTCATTAGCAATTTTTCTATCTCTGAGGTTTTCCCAATAGCGGACACCTCCGAATAGCGGACAATTTCTGCGCTCCCAAGGTTCCGTTATTTAGAGGTTTTACTGTAGCATTATACTTTAATTATTGGCTAAACATAAATCTCGTCTACTGTTGCAGTAGAAGACACGATGAATATTTACTTAAATCCTGTTTCGAAGAGCATACACTCGAACACTGTTATAACGAACCCGATATATTACGATCTTACGGATATAGCGAACGAAAATTTTGGCCACGCTGTTTTCATATATTGTTTAACACTAATTTATCCCTTCATAACGAAAATCCAAAATCTTAAGAATCGGTTATAACGAACATTTTTTCCAGTCGACCATGATTTTTTATTTTTCATTTTTGCAGTTGTAAAAACAGGATTTCAACTTTATTTTCATAAGAAAATGTATGCCGGCTAATGAAATAGTGCAAATTAACGACAAGACTTTTTATTAGAGGGTAGAAACTACTGCATTTTATGGCATCCAATCTGCAAGTAATCACACCCACCCGCCGTCATTTTCCATTACTCTTAATACAGCTATTTCGTGACATATTCAACTAACGTTTTTAAGGATAATTCGAGATACAGAAATATTGAAAAGAAACAAACAATAATCGAAAGGTGTTTTGCTTAAACTATTATTTCTGGAGTTCAGAAGATGATTAAAAAATAATTAAATGATAAAAAAGTAAACAACAATCACAAAACAAAAAAATAAAATTGAACGATTTTTAAACACGCCAACAATAACTGGTGCAAGTATTCCTAAACCTGGTTAAAGGGTAAAGGTTTTTGAATAATCGGGAACATCTCTTAAATTGTCTGCTCATTTAACCTAACTTTTGCTTATCCGAACTGGAGTCAGTCCCGACTTGTTCGGATAATCGGCACTGTACTGTATTTCTTCTTATCTTCATTTTTAGTTAATTTATTTGGCATCGTGTCAGTTTAATTTAATTGATTTTAATCAATTTAATTCATTAATGATCATATTTAACAGATTTTATGTTTTTTTTTCAAATACATCATTATTGAATATACAAGTAGCTGCTAATGATACACACATTTTGTGAACACTAACATTTTTTTAACGGTTCAGATATAGCGAACCACTGGATGTAGCGAACAAAATCTTATGTCCCTTGAAGTTCGTTATAACGGGAACCGACTGTACATCTTTTATGAATTTTTAAATCATATATGCATAAAGGGTTAAATTGAATCTAAATTGCCATTTCATAGTTTGAAATAGAATTACAATTTATAAACGTACAACAAAACATAAAAATAAAATTTCCATTTACTCAAAAAAAAAAAAAAGAAAAAGAAAAATAAACATCCAAAATGCCACGAAAAAATGCCTATGGAAAAGTAAAATCGGCCACTTCATTATTGGAAATAATAATTGTTAGAAACCAGGAACAGCAAATAGCACTAAAGGAAGGCTAAGTAATAATCTACTAATTCCGCCATCGATTGTCAGATTGTAAAAAAGATACAAATCTGTTAAATAATCGGAATTAAATTACAAAGATAAAACACATACTGATAAATGAAGTATTGCGTTAAAAAATGTTGAAATTACACTAAAAGCATACAACTCAACCGTTTCAATCTTTTCTCTGGGACCATCATCAGGATTTAACCCTTTAACGCTCATTGGTTTCTCTATTTAACCACAAAATTTTAATTCCAATATGAAACAACGACACCGGAGTCTTAATTTTAAAAAATACTTTTTATTATGTACGTGAAAAATCACTTTTTCATATCTACAAATATACTTATTCGCAATTACCGGTGTAATTCATTTATTTCAACATCTTAGCAATGAAAATGCTTTGTCCGTTAAAGGGTTAAAATCAGAAAAAATTGCGGTTTTAATCCTTTAAGAGAGAAGGTATTTCTGCTCCAAATATATCAAAATAATGAATTCACACCGTAATTTTTGAATAAATTTATTTGGAAATAATCAAAAGCTCATTTTCTGGTATATTACTTATAACTTATAGTAGAACTTTTTCTGCAGTTAGACTTTAATCAGGCTTACTCGTAATGTGCCTGACAGCAGCTCATAGACAGGGCGTGGAGTTGCTCCACAGCTAGGAATCCCCTGAAATTCCTGTTCATGTTCATTTTCACGTATGTTATAAAATGGAAATTGTATCAAACAATTACCGGTGCCAATTGGCACTCTGGACATTATAATTAACTGTTTGCAGATTGGAAACGGCACCCCTAGAAGGGTTAAAGATTTTTTGACATCAATATGTCCGATAATTCAAAGCAAGAACATTGCTGAAGTTAAACTGAAGAGTGATTGAACAACAAACTCAATCTATTGGTATAAACTGTTACTTCAATAAATTTAATAAATTCCCAGAAATGTTATACAACATAAAATAATTATATAGTTCCCCACCTCGCCCCTTCGGTAAGATTTTGATGGAAGATTTTACTAAACTTCTTTGCATTATACACTATATTGCCATTGATTATGGGACACTTGCGATTTTAGACATTTTACTAAATATCTAGAAAAATACATGAGGAATCATCTCGAAACTCTTAGTGTATAAATATAATAGTATACGTCATATATCTCCGTGAAGATTTTTTACCGAAAATCCAAAGGGGACCGTCAACAAATTAAAAAAGAATGAATATCTTTTGAATAACCCTGTCAAAACTAATGTAGCAAAAGCGCTCAAACTGTAGATTATGATTGAATGCCTTATTGTAATACACTGTGTTCATTTTTATGCAAATAGCATGCATACTTGCAGAGTAATTAAGGTTTTTATAAAAATGGCCCCAAATTTTTCCCTTATAATTTTCAGAGTTCTTAATATAAAATAACATTTTTTTCAGGAAATATGACAAACAACATTGCACACAGTACCCTGTAGTCAGAATTAAAAAAAAATAAAAATTGTATGAAAAATGAGTAGGTTTACAAAATAATTTTTTATTGCGCATGCGCCAAAGATATCAAAATTTCATTTGCATATTATGTTAACTAAATGTATAAAGCAACTTTTGTAAAAGTTTCAAAATTATAGCTTGAAAATTCTGAAAGTAATCGTCTATAGAAAAAGGACAAAATCCGTTGTTTCCAAAATGAAGCAAAAAAATGAGGGTTTTTATCCAAAAGTAGTCGTAACAGCCCGTATTGTGTATTCTATATTGACACTAATCAATGAATATATGGATACAACCCCTCTTGTTTTTGCTTCATTTTGAGAATAACGGATTTTCAACTTATTCAATTGACGATTATTTTCAGAATTTTCAAGTTATGATTTTGTGATTTTCACAAAAGTTGCTCTATACATTTAGATAACATAATATGCAAATGAAATTTTGATATGGTTGACGCATGCGCAGTAAAAAATTATTTAGTAAACCAACTCATTTTGTATACAATTTTCATTATTTTTTAATTCTGATTACAGGGTACTGTGTGCAATGTTGTTTGTCATATTTTCTGAAAAAAATATTATTTTATATTAAGAACTCTGAAAATTATAAGGAAAAAACTTGGAAAAATTTGGGACCATTTTTACACAAACCTTAATTACTCTGCGAGTATGCATGCTATTTGCATAAAAATGAACACGGTGTATTACAATAAGGCATTCAATCATAATCTAGAGTTTGAGCGCTTTTGCTACATTAGTTTTGACAGGGTTATTCAAAAGATATTCATTCTTTTTTAATTTGTTGACGGTCCCCTATGGAGTTTCGGTAAAAAATCTTCACGGAGATGTATGACGTATACTATTATATTTATACAATAAGAGTTTCGAGATGATTCCTCATGTATTTTTCTAGATATTTAGTAAAATGTCTAAAATCGCAAGTGTCCAATAATCAATGGCAATATAGTGTATTATATTGTGCAATAATTGTGCAATAATATTAGTGCTTTCAAAATCAAATATGGAGTCAATAATAGTCATATAAAATCTAGATAGAGTTGTAAATTGTTTATGATATTTGATATTAATACAATATTTTTTAAGGTATTTTGTGAATTTACTCTTTGTTATACAATATAAAATTTCCTGGAGCCTTTATTCAGACGAATGGAAATCTCATACATTCCTGAAACGCATTCGGAGGGTGTTAGGTCTAAGTGAGCTGTAAGTGTGTTTAATAAATTTGGAGGTAGATCTACAATTATGTGGATATCAAATTTGATTAAATACAGTCGGCTCTCGTTAATTCGAAATCGGATAAATCGAATATTCGCTTAATTCGAAATAAGCACGAAGTCCCGAAATTTTTAATGACAGAATAACTTTAAAATTTTTCGTTTATTCGAACACATTTTCTCTTGACTTCGTTTAATTTAAACTGCGAAGAATTCGGATTTTTCCTTTTTCTTTTTTCCTTACTTTCTCATGAATTTCAAGAATCTTGAAATAACTTCTTTTCTTTCATTTTTATCAGAATTGTTCTGAACTAATATACATATAATTTTATTAATCTTATATTTGCTTTCTTAGACCTCGTTTGTCCATCAATGACGCCTTCACTTTTTCTTCCATTTTTCTTGTTCCTAATCTCTGAATTAATTCATGTATTTATATATTTTAATTTAATATTAAGTATCTTATAATGGCAACAGCCGGAATAGATTTAAGGTAATTCTAGGTTATCCCGTCGACCAATTTCGCCAAATTATACAAATCGCCAAACTAATAGTTAAATTATACATGTTGACATAATTTTTATTTTAAATTACGGAAAAACAAATAATTAGTAGAATATCAATAAAAATATTAATAAAAAGTCGAAATAAAAATCGCTTAATGACATTTTAAACACGTAAATCGCATTTAATGTCATTGAATGTGACATTCACGATCATCCATTATTGGCATTTAATCTTATAGTTTGGCGATAATTTTTTGGTCGACGGGATAACCTAGAAGTACCAGATTTTAAAAATACTATAACATTAAGTCTTTTGCTATAGTATCCCTTTGAACATGTTTTCCTATAATGCTTTCCATAATTCGAACTCTGGATAGTTCGAACATTTCTTCTGGTCTCGACGAGTTCGAATTAACGAGAGTCGACTGCACTTCTTAAGAGCCCACAATAGTCACAGAAAAATTACTCAAAAAGACCCGGATGACCATGTAAAGTCTATGGAAGCGTTCTTTTCTAATATCTCGCTCAAATTTTAATATTTTTGCATGATTTTTTTGCACAAGATAGCTGAGGGCAATCCACAACCGGGCTAGTTTAAACTTTTTCAATTTTTGTTTCAGATTTTCTTTAAAAAATTACTTTAACTTTCGAAACCGGTTTAAACCGGTTCTGAAAGTGAAACTATCGTAATATAAAAAATATATAACCAAAATTGAAAAAGTAAAAACTAGCCCGGTTGTGGATTGTCCTCAGCTATCTTGTGCAAAAAAATCATGCAAAAATATTAAAATTTGAGCGAGATATTAGAAAAGAACGCTCCCATAGACTTTACATGATCATCCGGGTCTTTTTGTGTAATTTTTCTGTGACTATTGTGAGCTCTTAAGCCTCTCAAAAATGCACCATCCCTTCAAAACAGTGTTGGTCGAACCAGCAGACATTCGCAATCTCAAGCCAGGGTCGCCAGTTTTTTCTGCTTTTAGTTCTGAAATTTTACGTTCCAACCAAAATCTATGTATTGCGGAGGTTTTTTTTCTTTATCTAATGACAGATATATCCTTATTCATAAAGTGAAAAATTTTCTTTTGACATTTCTGAAATGAAATAGAAGTTTATAAATTGAAAATGTAGGCCAAACTGGCAACTCAATCTCAAGCGATTAGTGGTATGGGGCTGTGCAAATATAACGTTATCAGCTTTTTGGTAATTTTGGGCCTCCTCCCCCCCTTTCGATATCATACGTTATTATCCGTAGATCCGGTACCATATCCGGTACTGATGTCGTTATCCAAGGTTCGCACATTCCTTGGAATTTCCAAGGACTCTAACACCGCTATTAAAAATAAGAAAATTTACATTTAATTTTAAAACCACAACATTCATAATTCCCACCTTCATTCACGGATTTTACGATATTTTTCTGCAGTGAAACACTTCGAAAATATTGTTAAAATTTAGTGGTAGAACTGTGCGAACCCTGCGTTATCAATGTCCATTGTTATTTTTTTAGAATCTTTTTCTTTTATTTTTATCAATTCAAATGAAGAGAAATCAAAATATCACTTTATATCAAACAGCACTTAAAAGAAATAGTTACTATTTAAAAATATTTTATAATGGCTTTTTGTCACTTAACCCTTTAACGGACAAGGCATATTCGTTGCTAAAATGTAGCACTATATGACTGGCACTGGTAATTGCGAACAAATATATTTGTAAATAAGAAAAAGTGATTTTTCACGCAGATAATAAAATGAACTTTTTTAAATTAAAATTCCGGTGTCGTTGTTGCATATCAGAATTAAAATTTTCTAGTTTCGTAGAAAAGCCAATGAATGTTAAAGGGTTAATGCATTCAACACTAATAATGTTTTGTTGAATTTAATTCGTACAAAGGGGATAGGGTAGATAGAAATTTTACATAAATAAAACAAGTGAACAACACTCTTATTCTTTTGCTTTTATTTAATAGCAGAATCAAGCTTCATTTCAAATATACTTCACAGATGGTTTCTCAAACAGAGATTATATATGCATAGGAATATGAAGAATAGAGATTATATATGCATTGGCATAGGAATATTATACATAAAGAAGGAAAGGGATGTCAAATTATATTCCATACTTTAGAATTAAATACTTTTATAATAATTTAGATATTTTAATAATTTTGTGTTTTCATAAAAAAAGATAACGTATTATTTTGAATCGAAGACAATGTTAAAAATAAAAGGAGAAAATTTTGGTTGGATGAAAAATGATATAGATATCAAAAGACAACTCCTTTACCCCCTAGATATATCTTACGATATCATGTGTGAGACCCCCCCCTCCCCTCTAAAATGGTAACGTTATATATGCACAGCCCCTATTGTGCTTTAACTCCTTGGGGACGAGTGACACGTATACGTGCCGCAAAAAGTCTTAAGAAAACCCTTGTTTACCCCCACTAGTAAAAATTTATTGTAAAATTTGCCTTATTTAATCAGAGTTTTTTCTCGATTTAACAAAGTGAAAATTTCTGTTTTTTAAAAATTGGTGGCAAAATATTAAAAATTTCGTAAAAAGCTCCCGACGCGATGGGGTTAAACATTTAGCTATGGTGAGTCCATTGTAATAATAAAACCCGGAAAATAATTTTCAAAAAAATAATGTTAGCTAATATAGAAATAGCTGTGAACCCTATAATCTACAACAGTTTAAATATTGAACACAGAAGGGTAGTAAAAGTATTGAGCGACTGCTGTGGCAGATACAAAAGAATTTGTTCTAAATCTTTGTTCTAAACATCCCGAAGCTCGCTAATCTATTTACTTACTTACTCAAGTTTTTCCTATATTTTTTTCCGCGTCCATTTCTAAAACTATTAAATTTCCGAAACATGAGCATTTGTGGTTGTGTTAAATTATATTATTTTGAACTTTTCATCGTCGCTGATTCAGATGATAAATACAATCAATCTTAGTGAAGAAGGCGATTTTTGAGAAATTTGAGTTATATGGCTTTAGAATATTGCTAACGAAATTTGTTAAATTAAATTGCCCAGTATCCAAGGCATAAAAACAATAATTTCAGTGTAAACAATTCTTACAAAAAATTATCACACGTATTGATAAAAATTAAATATGTAACTTATAAATGCAATATTCTTAAAAAACTAGCTTGTTTTTTTTTTTTTTTTTTTTGGTTTTTTTTTTTTTTCAAAAGTTAATTTTTCTTTACAATGCTTTTTAAGTCTTTTATTATATGTAATAACGCGTATATGTTCTATATCAATCCGCCATTTCAAAGATAACAGGTAGAATGAAATAACAACTCTAGTATTTATAGAATATTATTACTACGTCTAATAATAATAATAATAAATCTATTATGGATAAAACCCTCTAAAATATTAATTTAATTATGTAAATTTCGTGATCTAAACAATATTCACCAGATTTATTGCATAAAATTTTGACGGCGAAACCATTTATAAACAATATAATTTGAAGCCATTATAATAAACCCAATTATAAAAACATTCTCTGCTTTTCTTACTATAACTCCACCCCTTACACTATAAACGGCAAACAGTCTCTATAATGTAACATAAAGCAGTAATCAAAATGCGACTTGTTTTGAAAACTCTGATGCAATTATTGCCACAAAATCGTCTGCAAGAGTTTCAATATTGAATCCCTTAGAGCCCTTAGAAACGTCGGCTGTCTGAGAGACGAACAGAATTTCTTCCAGTCTTTTCTTCAAACTATCCCAGAGCAAAGCCAGAAACTATTTATCGGGGCAAACGAGTTTATTTCATCGTGTTTCCCTGAAGTATTCTTCTTTTAAAATGTCATTTTCCAAAGCACAATCTTAAACTACATTATCTCCAAGTTTTCATCGCCGCTTCTTTCAAAAGACAATTAAAAACTAGGAAAATTTTAAAATGGAATGAATTTTAATTTACGTCTCAAAGACGTTGTTTTAGGAATGGTTAACGGATAGGGGTGTGTTTGTAAAAAGATTTAAATGTGGTGTAATAAACAGTCGCTAAATAAATGCATTATGCTAAAGCAGGGCTTCCAAATGGTTTGCCAACTGAATATCAATATGTTCTTAGAAAATTATTTTATTTTAGATTTTTCTTGACATCTGCACAGAAAACATCTTTGATGATTACCTTTTAGCCATAGGTATCAAACTGCCATTAATTTTCCGCAATAACTGTGTTAAATTGACCCTGATTTAATGAATTTCGAACCAGAATTTTTTCAAAGGCATGAAATAAAATATGTTAAGCTAACAAACCTGAAATTAATTAAATAAAGATTCAAGAAATAAATTGTCAAGTTCGAAATGAGGTTAACCTAGATCAAACTAATCCAGGCATTACGGAAAATTAGTTGAAAGTTGGCAGCTGTACCTTTAGCGCAAATTCTGTAGAAACCTACTATGAAATTTTCTGTTAAAAAATATTGGTGTTCAGTTCGCGGAACATTTGGGAGCTCAGCCAAAGAAAAAACTTGTTGATTATACAAGAAAAAAAGAAAGAAAATAAAAGAAAACGGTCATACTACTATTATATTACTGCTACTGTTAATAATAATAAATACATTACAAATACAACTACTTTGAAACTTTAATTATCTAAACTCTAGATCCAGAAGATATCTATCAGATTTATCGCATAAAATTTTGACCTCGAAACCATTTACTAAGAATATAATTTGAAGTATTTATAATAATTCCAACTATAACATAGCTGCCAACATTTTTCGCTTTTTTGTCCCGGAAAAGTTTTATAGAAAATTGTATCATTTCAAATCGCCGTAATCTGCCGATTAAATAAATAAATAAATATATAAAAATCTATTAAATTTTTCCGGACCAAAATATCGAAAAAGTTGGCATTTATGCTGTAAAAACATTTTCTATTTTTCTTACTTTTACTCCATCCCTTATACTTACACACAGTCTCTATTTTGTAACATAAAGCAATAATCAAAATGCGACTAGTTTTGAAATCTCTGACGCAGCTATTGCCACAAAATCGGCTGCAAGAGTTTCAATATTGAGTCCCTTAGGGAAGTTAGAAACGTCGACTGTCTGATAGACAAATAGAATTTGTTCCAGAATTTTCTTCTAACTACCCCAGAGCAACGCTAGAAACTATTTACTGTTGTAATCGAGTTTATTTCAACATGTTTCCCTGGCGTAAGCTTCTTTAAAAATTTCATTTACCAAAGCACAAACTTTAACTACATTAACTCCAAGTTTTTATCGCTTTTCTTTAAAAAGACAATAAAAAACCAGGAAAATTTTAGAATGGGATAATTTTGAATTTATGTCTCAAAAGTATCGTTGCGGAAATTGTTTACGGATAGGCTTGTGTTTATAAAAAGATTTAATCATGAAGTAATAAACAATAGGATAATTCTGTGAAAACGTGTCCTGTGTGCCACATACAACGATTTATGGCTACCAGTATTTTATAACAGAAAAATGTGGCTTATTTTATTGGAGATAGCTCATTAGCGGACATAACTTTTCGAAAATAACTATGGCCAACAAGCATAGCGATTTTTAGCAATGCAACAGACATGACAAGTTTTTCATGGAAATAACCAATAATTAAATAAATGCATTACCGCTAAAGAAAGGCTCCCAAAGTGTCCGCCAAATAAACATCAATATTTTCTTAGAAAAAAAATTGGTTAAGATTTTTCTTGCTATATGCACTAAAAACACCTTCGGTGATTACTTTTAACGCAAATTTTGTAGAACCTACTTCGAAATTCTCTGTTAAAAAATACTGGTGTTCAGTTTGCGAAGCACTTGGGAGCCCTGCTAAATAAAAAACTTGCTGATTATACAAGAAAAAAAGAAAAGAAAATTGCCGTACTACTGTTTTACTACTACTACTAATAATAATAATAATAATAAATAAATTACAGATAAAACGCCTTTGAAACTTTAATTTAATTATCTAGACGCTAAATCTAGAAAATATTTATCAGATTTATCTAATAAAATATTAACCACGAAACCATTTATTAACAATGTACTTTGAAGCTTTTATAATAGTCCCGACCAGAGGTGCAAAAATCTAGGCGCCAGCAGGCAGTTTCTCACCACAAAATTTATTTCGTTTTTCTTCGTCTAACATTTCGTGTAAAATTCCTGCTAGAATGCTATTAAATTTTCAGCGAAAAAACTTTAAAATTTTAGTGGTGAGAGACTACCCTCTGGCGCCTAGATTTTTGCACCCCTGGCCACAACTATAAAAAACGTTTCTGCTTTTCTTACTTTAAAGCCCCCCCCCCCCCACACACACACACTTATACTATAACCGACAAACAATCTCTATTTTGTAACATAAAGCAGTAATCAAAATGCGACCTGTGTTGAAAACTCTGATGCAGCTATTGCCACAAACTCGTCTGCAAGAGTTTCAATATTGAGTCCCTTAGGGCCGTTAGAAACGTCGGCTGTCTGAGAGACGAACAGAAATTGTTCCGGACTTTTCTTCTAACTACCCCAGAGCAACGCTAGAAACTATTTACTGGGGTAATCTAGTTTATTTCAACATGTTTCCCTGGCGTATACTTCTTTTAAAAATTTTATTTTCCAAAGCACAACATTATCTCCAAGTTTTCATCGCCATTTCTTTAAAAAAAAAAAAAAAAAAAACAATAAAGAAAATCATGAAAATGTGAAAATTTTCAGTTTATGTCTCAAAAATACTGTTGTAGTTAATTTTTTTACAGATTAGCTTATGTTTATAAAAAGATTTAAGTATAGTGTAATAGAACAATAGCTAAATAAATTTATTACGCTAAAGAAAACACTTGTTGACTTCGAAAAAAGAAAGAAAGAAACTGTCATACGTAACGACAGGAAATGTCATTTATTTTACACACATAATCTATATTTATTATCTAAATACATGGACGAAATAACAGAACAATAGAGTTTTTCAATTGTGATGTGTCTGTTAAAATAACGGATGTGCGTATACATGCAGATTATTTCTGTAAAAATAACAATATTTTACTAGCATTCTAGCTGACAAATTTCATTGGCGTGTGTGTGTAAAAACAACAGATTTTTTTACTGTGTTATTATATAAATATATATATTTTTTAATTATATACGATTTCAAAAGCTTAAATCGAAGTTTGAATAACGATCATTAAATTATTGTGGAAAATTATGCAAATACAGGGTTCGCACAGTTTTACCAGTAAATTTTAAGTGCATTTTCAAAGTATTTTACTGCAGACTAACAATGCGAAACTCGAGAATAGAGGCATTAGCTGGACAAACTATTTCTTGAAAATTAAAAATAAATTTTCTTTTAATTAATAGTGGTGTCAGAATCCTTAAAAAATATAAGGAGTGCGCAATCTCTGAATTAGCTTTGTATGTGATTCTATGTTTTTTTTCATAAAATTGGTGCTAATCAAATTTTAAAAAATACCCCATTTGGAAATACTGATGTTGTGCATATAGATTTGGCAACACTAATGTCGGACTTGTATATTTTTCCAGTTCTGATTGCTAATATGTTCTCCGTAAAATTGTCCTTTTTTTTTTTTTTTTTTTTTTTTTTTTTAACAGGGTATTTTACCCGCAACTGGTAGATTCTGCACTATATGTCTCGCCGTCTTTATTCATAACTCCATCCTTTTATTTCAAATTTTATTTAAACGTCAAATAGTCTCTTATTTAACCCTTTCAGGGGCATGGCATTTCTGATACAAGAGTGTTCAAATAATTAATTCACACCGCAATTGTTGAACAGATTTATTTGATAATAATCTAAAGCTCTTTTTCACCCATACTATCAGATTTATATTGTAGTAAAAACCTACTGGTGCCATTTGGGAATTTGGTATTAAAATTAACCGTTTGCGCCAATAAAGGGATTAAGCAAAAGCAATAATAAAAACAATTTTTTTTTATCTGCACCATAAAACACTGACGCAACAATTATTACAAAATATTCTTCTTTCAAAGGTAAATATGAAAAATTTGATTATTCAGTCTTGTAAAGCAATTATAAACGGTCGCTATACCTGACAGACAAAAATAATTTGTGTCAGATCAGAACACCTCTGAGCAACACTATAATCTTATTTACTGGGTTAATCGAGTTTATTTCTGCATCTTTCCCTTGTGTTCACTTCTCAAAAATTGAATTTAAGAAAACCTCTCCTTTTGCGGCTGCATTAATTAATATTATTTTCGAGTTTTCATCACCGTTGCTTTTAAAAGATGATAAGGGAAATCAAATGCAGAGATGGAACTTTATTAATAATTCTCGTTTTATGGCTTTTGGAGTATTGTTGAGATAAATTTGTTACGATACTCTAATAAGACATAAGGAGTTTTAAACTATACAATTATACATAACATATGCAATTAATCAGTATATTTTTCTAAAATAAAATTCTATTAATTTAAAATTAATAGATTTCAATTAATAGATATTATTAGTTTTCAAGAATTAATTATAGATACATGTACAAGTCGAGAGATAAAAAGTAAACACCCCTACTACCCCTCAACAAATTATTGTAAAAGAAAGTTACTAGTACCGAATGATTGGAAATAAAGTCTACTATTAATTGATACATATAGGATTTGCTTACGGGGGGGGGGGGGGGCATTTATGTTTTAAAACAATTTCGAAATTCCTTTTTTTTCAATGGCAATACCAAATTTTCACAAGAAATTTCAAATCTTCAGTTCAAATTGTGCCTAGACACCAAATTTCAAGTTATTCCAATTATAAGTTTTTGAATTATAAACATTCAAAATTAAGTGCATCTAATGTTCAATTACATTTTCATATTTTTATTAATATTTCCTGCAATCAAACTGATAATTTTCCCTTTTTTATGTAGCAATAATACTAAAATAACGTAATACTTAGTCGTTATATCGTAATACGTAGAATTTGCAATATTTATAATTTATGATATGAATTATGAAATTATTTTTCGAAAAAAAAATGTGAGTTACAACATATATTTTTGTGGATTTTCATTAACACTAGAACGCCGGGAAGGTGTCAATTTGACACCGACCACAGGTCTAATTGTTTATTCGAACCAGAAAAATCTTCAAGAAATAAATTATATATCAGTTGCAATGAAAATAGCTAAACAGATAAACTAAATAATTTCAAATTATTTTTCTGGTTTTAAATATATTTTATAAAACTTGTGTAAAATTTCCGGGCGTTCTAGTGTTAAGTCTTTATAGTCCAGTCATTTTAGCACATTTTTTTACAAATAGCGGAAAAAATTAGAACAAAGCTGGATTTTTGCATAGGTGCTAGTTAGGGTATGTAATTTAACATACTGAAAGTCCCCATCGATCCGATGTGAGCTTTCGCCGCCAGAGGGCGTTAATGAGCTTGAAAATCGGTTTTTTGTGAATATCTCACGAACAATGGCATTTAGAAAAAAAAGTTCAATTACAAAGATCTAGATAATTTAATTTCCTACAAAAAGTGTCATTAACATTTTTTTTTTTTGTCACACCAATCCTTCCCTGCCAAAAATTAAAATAAATTAAACGTTATTGAAAAAATGCAGAAGCACAATCATAACGCGGTGAAGAGGCAGAACAAATACGGAACAACTTTGGATCCTCTCCCCCCCAAATCTCCCCCATTGTCTGTATGCCGTTTTCGTGCGCTTGTGTAATAGTAATTGCCCAATACCCTATCTCTCTTTGCATTTGTGGAAATGTACCACGTGCAGGTACCTTTCCAATATTTAATTTTCATTTGGTGCTCATTTCGCTAGTATGAAATCACCCTAATACTGAACAAAGTATTCTTTATGAGATCAGTGCCGTACGAAAGGGCGGAGGGCGAAGGGGGCGGTCGCCACCGGCGCGGATATTTAGGGGGCGCCAAATTTATACTACCAACTAATTTTTGGCCTGTCACATAAAAAAGTTGGGGGCGCCAAATTGAAGCTTTGCCCCGGACGCAGTTTTCTCTACACACGCCCCTGTGCGAGATTTTAGGAAGGGAATAATTTTATTTTCAACGCATGTTATAGAAATTGTTAAATAGTTATGACAGTTTAAAATGACTCTCTCTTAATTGCTGATTGTGAGCGAAAAATGGAGATTGACTGAATAGTAAGTCTTGTATGCGGTGAGGATTGCGTTTCGGAAGATTATGTAAAAAAAGAAAAGAAAAAAGGGACTAAAGTTCCTTGTGACAGCAAATTCGGAAAGAGGTGACCATAAGTAAAAATATTTGAAGAAATGGCTAAAAACAATAGTAAATGTTCAGTTCACACAAAGTGTAGAAAAATTATACAGGAAAGAATTCTATTAAATCATACAATAAATCTATTGAGAAAAACCATCAATGTCCGCATAAATTACTCCTTTGAAGGAAAAATTGAGAAATGACAGTCCGTTGTTTGAATTTAAGGAAAAATGTTTGTTATGTTCTGATACATTAGACGAAGCTTTTATATAGAAGAAAAAAAAAGCTCTAAAGTATCGCAAAACAGAATTTTTTTTAATCTAATATTTAAAATAAGACACGCCTCATATCTATGCTTATGAAGAGATTTATTGAGAATGGTTTTGAAGCGAAATAATCAGAAGATGATGCATACATACTAATTGTTAAAACAGCTATTGAAATAGAAAAGTCTGGTGCGCTTACTGCTGTTGTTGGCGATGATGTTGACTTGCTCATATTGTTGACTGCTTTGTGCAGCTAGCTTGCTATTGTTGACTTACAACGATAGAGATATTTTTTATTAATCCAGGAAGAGGACGAATTGCAACCACCCTGTATTCATCGCACAGTCTTAACAATGATGCTGTTCTGAAAGAACTGTTATTTTCCTGCACGTTTTTTCAGGTTGTGACTCGACATCAACAATCTTTGGAAAAGGTAAAACATCATTAGCAATTTTTTTGAAAAAGGAAGAAGATCATAACATACAAGCTGCCAGCATTTTAAAAAGTGATCAAGTATCCCAATTTGATGTTTCCGAGGCAGGAGAAACTATTTTTCTTGCTTTATACGGTGGTAAAGCAGAAATTTCTCTGAATAAGCACCGTTATGTATGTTTCAAGAAAAAAGCTGCTGTTGGTAAAAAAAGCCTTTCATCGTTGCCACCTACGAAGTTGCAGCTAAATTGCACACTTTACGTGTTTATCATAATAGTACATGATAAACACGAGTATTACATTCGTATAATACCGGTTGGGCAGTAAATTACATCCTGAGAACTGGTGCTGGCAAAATGCACCTAATTTGTCTCCAATTCCAGCTACCTTACAGCCTGCACCAAAAAATATTATTGAATCAATTTTTTGTACTTGCTCCAAAGGATGTGAAAAAGCATGTGGATGCCAATAATTTGGATTGAAATGTTCTGATATTTGGATAAATTGCTGCGGAGTTTCATGTCATAATGCAAGTAAAATTGAATTTGAAGACCAGGAAGATATCGACATGTATCCTGGCCTTTGCAAGGGAGGAGGGAAGCACTACTTTTGAATTCAGTGATGATATCGTAAGGCAAACAAAAATACAAATAGCAGCACAAAAACGAAAGAAAGAAATACAGATAGTGACGAATCTGAATCGTGTGTAGAAATTGAAGTTGAGCAAAGAACTACTAAAGCAGTTAAACGACTGAAATTAGATTAAACCAGTCACTATAGGTGGAATATGCCTACGGGAGAAACCACAATAAAGAAAACGCGCTAAATTCTTTTCCTCAAGAGTAATGTGCAGAGCCTGATTACTAACGGGGCACTCTCTCACCAGAAAAAAATTATAGAAATTTTCGTCTTCTTTAAACGCCCTTTTCATACAAGATTACTGTCATGAATAAGGAAAAATTCTTTATTTCTTTTTCCATGGTGGGAGAGTGCAGAGTGCCCCGTTAGTAATCAGGCCCTGGTAATGTGAAAATAAGCATAAATGTATATTATATAATCACTTTCCTTTTTCAAAGGTGAGAATTTTAGATCTGTTTACATATTTTTTTTTAAAGTAGCAGCAGATTTTTCGAATTTTTATAATTTTACTTTCAAATATGTTCACTTTTTTACATTTTTGACAGGGAAGCGTTTATGTGACAAACAAATGTTAATGACACTTTTTATAGGAAATTAAATTATCTACAACTTTGTAATTGAACTTTTTTCCCTAAATGCTATTGTTCGTGAGATATTCACAAAAAAAAACGATTTTTAAGCTGTTTAGCGCCCTCTGGCGGCGAAAGCTTACATCGGATCGATAGGGACTTTTAGTATGTTTAACTACACAACCTAATTAGTACCTACGCAAAAATCCAGCTTTGTTCTAATTTTTTCCCCTATTTCTGCTAAAATGTCTGGGCTATTATAGAAATTTAAAAAAATAATTTACCTTCAAGTAGTTTCAAATTTTGCTTTGAAAATTGGAAAATAATAGTTAGAGAGTCTGTCTACGATAGAAGTCATAGGTATTTTGAAACTTCTTATGCTATTCTGTAATAGAGTGGTCTTCAATGACTTTTTTAGGGGCACCAAAGATGCCTTGATCAAGAAGGAGGCTCTCTAGGTCAATAATCGAGGACATAACTTCTATTTGGACTACAGCCCCTAGAATCTGCTCGTTTTCAAATAATTCATTTCACAAAAACTTATCTTAAATGAAAATCTGCTTTTGGGCTAATTGAAGGTTGTAGGGTAACCTTTATGGTGTCAAAATTGCCTACTGCTATCAAAAAAAAAAATGTTAGGGTGGTTCATTTTAATATGTAGATGGCCCCTTAAGCAAATTTTATATAAATCATTAAAAGTAGACTTTACTTTCTTCATTTGGATTTAGTAACTTTCTGCGACAGTTTTTACAGTGTTAGTAGAGGTTGTTTACTTTTTCTTACCACGACCGTATATTGCATTTTTATATATTTTTGACGTATGTATTCACTTACGTAAAATGAAGATTTTAAAAAACATAGTTCGAAACGAATATAAACTGTGTTGATTTATATCTCTATTATAAAGACTAAACGTATCTGTGCGTAACGCATACGTCATTTTGAGAATGGCAACACTTTCTCATGTAATTTCGATTTTGCAATTTTCGCTACTGCAAATTTTACACTTCTAATCATCGCACATTTTGAATTTTTACATCGTCGTATAGGGGGAAAATGTACTTTTAGATGCAATTTGTTTGAAAGCTGTATGTCAATTTTGTTTTTGAGATATCAATTTTTTTTTATAGTTTTTAGTACCATTTTTGTAATTTTGGCAACAGAGTCGCTGCATTTTCTCTTAAAATTGAAAAAAAAAAAGTAATAATAATAAAATGCGTATACTTTGACAAAGTATCGTCTGTTATAAAATTCGGTGATTTCGGTTTTATTTCGTTTTTATTCATCAATTAAATGGCCTTCAAATTTTGAGTAAAAGAGATTTTAAAATACTATTTTTTAAAACATTGTGAACACGGATATGAGAAGTGCGTGTGTAAATTTTGAGAAGATGAAAATGATGACGGGTTTTGATTATGCGTGAAATTCTATGACGTGTCTATTTGAAATAAATTTTGTTTTTTTCATTCGCACTTCTACCAAACATAAGAGCCTTAATTGATAACTTCATCATTTTAACTGATCTTTATTATATTTTCCTGATTACATATGCGGATTAAAGTTTAATTTTAAAAATATGGAAATTGACTTTTATAATATTTTGTTAATTTTAGCTTACAATAATATTTGTTTGAGAGTTAGCCTGATAAATATAAGATGTATTTTTACTGTAATTAATTCTGCAGATTTATTATTGATCAAATGATATTGATCCTTCTTAAGCGTTTTCTTCCGTCGAATTTCGACGGGTTCCACCTCTTAATGATAATAATGATAATGATGGGGATAATGATGATTCTTTAAGTCTAGCAGTTAATTTATGCAAAAGAATTTCTCAAGTTTTTTCATTGTATCGTTTATTAACCCCCTGGGAGTCAATGGGGGTCCAGCTTTGAAATCTTAAATTATAACGCCAATTTTTTATTGCAGATTCTGAATCTACAGACAAAAATACGTAACTTTTGTATTTAATGTTCAATTCAAATCCTGCTTGATCACGGTATAATCGGGCATATTCGACAGATACATATTTCGGTTTTCCCAACCGTCTTTCGTTTTCTCGAAGCCTGATTGGCTAGGACTTTTGACGTCAAATTCCCCGAGTTTTGCAGGAATACCGTTTCTAGAAAACAGCGAGTAGCGATTATTTCGATGGTGCTATAGTCTTTTATATAATTCTCTCTACAAAAAGTCATTAAAATATATTATATTAGTTTTCTATTCCAATTTTTATTTTTTCCTGACAAACATTTCTAACTAAAAACTTGCGTATTTCGAACTTTTAACGTATAAATAAGCACCTCCCCTCCTGAGTTGAAACGGGATAATCTTCATTACTTGGGGGCGGGAAGTGTGTATATTATGCTTTTCAATGGATTCTGCTGTTTTAAAAAAATCATCTAATACGGCTGATAAGGGTGTATTTTTTTTATTACTTTAAAAAAATGCAGTAAAACCTCTAAATAACGGACACCTCGGGAACGCAGAAATTGTCCGCTGTTCGGAGGTGTCCGCTATTGAGAAATCCTCAGAGATTCAAAAACCGCTAAGAAATGCCTAACATTTCATTGATTTTTATATGTCCTAAAACCTCAGTTATATGATTAATCAGAAATTAAAATTATTTATTAAGCAATGGGACTGAAATAAAATTGCACACACCTTTATCCACTATTTATTACATTCTTATGAAAAAAACCTGCTACAAAAGTTAACTTTTGCTTGCGATTGCATGTAATTTGTATTTCAAAGTGACATTATGGATTTTATATAGTTTCGGGAGAGGAGGGGGATTCCACTTTTAGACTGTTAAAAGATCAAAATATCAAAAATTTCTGTGGGGATATTTCAATGCTCTGGAAGATGTCCCTCCTTGGTAACTCCTTCAATTCAACACTGAACGTGGGGTGGGGAGGGAGATCTTCCCCAGCCCATTTAACTGTGATCACAAAATTCCCTGAAAATTTAGAGGCCTTTTTACTTTTTTTTCATTTTTTTTCTTCTTAAAAAAGTACTTTATAGCCGTAAATAGTGTCCGCTATTCGGAATGTCCGTTATTCAGAGGTCAAACATACAAAAATTTAGGTTTTGGGAGTGGGGATTGGAAAAATGTCCGTTTAATAGAGGTGTCCGCTATTCGGGAGTGTCCGTTATGGAGGTTTTACTGTATAAGAAAAAATATTAAAAAATAAAATATGAAATCTTTTTATGCTGGCTGTGTAACGAATGAAGGAGTATCGTAAATTCAGTGTAAGGTCCCGTTATTTCCCAAATGAAATATCAGTATTTTTTTTTATAAAATAAATAAAGCTTTTTCAAACACTCGCATTTTTCCCTTTTTAACCAGTGATTTTCAACAAGAAAAATTTTCTGTTCTAGAAATTCCAGAATACGTACGAGCCCTTAAATTTCCGGTGGGGGTGGGATTAAAGGTTTTCATGATTGATTAATTGCTGCAACTTCAAAATAACAAGTAGGGCAGAAAATTTTTCAATAGCTCTTAGAGATATATCATATTTTTTAGTAAATTAATGTATTCTTCTACATTTTAAATTGTTTTTCATAAATTTAACCACTTTAATGATCAATATTTTAGCAAAAGCTTTCAAATAATGTCTATTTGTTTCATGTCTTTTACAGAATTTTTAATCTTTTATCACCGGTATTTCGAAAAAGAAATTTTTGGCAAATTGAATCAGAATAATGTTCAGATTAAATAGCACAAAATTTACTGGTGAGAATAATAAATTATGAATGGAATATGGATGCCCGTACGTGATATGGGCAGATCATGATTGACAAAAACACGTTGCTCTTATGAGGTACGTCCAAATCAGGGAAACGATTAATTAATAGAAAACAATTGGTATTTTAATCTTTTTAATCTAAAATATATCTTAATTGCATAGTGCTTTCGGGACTTGTGGTGCATATGTGCATCATCAAAAGGCGATCGCACCATTATTATTATTATTACTAGAAGACAGCCCATCAAAATGACGTGTTTGCATTTTTAAAGGATGATAAAAAATTACAACAATTGTAGTCAATCATAGCCACTTTAGGCTGAAACAATTTTGATAAATACAGCGATTAAACTTGGAGAGGGAAAAATCAAACAAAAAAAATTTCAACAGAAATTTGCATTTAAAACTATAGCAAAACTATCTGGTAGATGGGGGTGGGGATTATAATGAAATTTAAAACGCACCCGCGGTTTGCTTAAATGAAAAGTTTTAACTAAATATTGTTTTTGAAATCGTGAAAAGATTTCAAAGCGAAGTAAAATGTAGTGACGTCATTTACAGCTCTCACTGTGAATCTGACCAATGAGAACGCTCCATTACGACTATGGAACGGTTTCATTGGTCAGAAAATAGATTGCCTTTAAAATCGGAGGTAACTTTTCACAATGTTTTTTATAGATTTGAAATTCTCAAGAGTCATTCACGGCTGTAAAGGAAAAAAAATTAAAGAAACCCGAATATAAAAATTTTAACAATATTGCATTTAAAACGCACCTTCGCTTTCCTTTAATAAAAAGTTTTAATTAAATATACTTTTTGAAATCGTGGAAAGATTTCAAAGCGAAGTAAAATGTAGTGACGTCATTTACAACTCCCTCTGTAAATCTGACCAATGAGAACGCTCCATTACGACTATGAAACGTTTTCATTGGTGATTGAGTTTATTTTTCTCGTGGATAGGTTGACCCCGGAATTTTTATACATGGAAGGGTTTTATATATATAATTATTATTATTATTTTAATACTTTTTTAATACTACTTTTTTTTTCGTTTTTCAATCTATGTATTTCGCGAATTATTCGACCGTTTCCCGATTTTTCGTTCAGTCTGTATTTTGTCATATTTGTAATTTTATCGCTATAATGAATAAATAAATAATTTTCTACACTAACGTCATGCTATAAAAACTCATCGGTCTTCTACGTCAACAAATAATCATTTCGTCTAAAGTTTTCTGAGACCGCATCATTTACACATTTTTTTTTTTTTTTTTTTTTTTTTTTGAATGCAGCTTTTTTTTAACAGTTTCTTTTACTTGTGAATTACTAACAAATATTCTAATAATAAAATAAAATCTGCTAATAATTTTTATTTATTAATGGAGCCAAAAATAAATTACACATGCTCCTTTTGATGATGCACATATGAACCACAAGTCCCGAAAGTACTAAGGGATTAAAATATATTTTAGATTAATTGAATATAATACCAAATGTTTTCTATTGATTAATCGTTTCCCTGACTTGGGCGTACCTCATAAGAGCAACGTATTTTTGTCCATCATGATCTGCCCATATTACGTACGGGCATTCATATTTCATTCATAATTTATTATTCTTATCAGTAAATTTTGTGCTATTTAATTCAAACATTATTCTGATTCAATTTAGTAAAAATTTCTGTTTCGAAATACCGGTGATAAAAGATTAAAAATTCTGTAAAAGGCATGAAAAAAATAGGAATTATTTGAAAGCTTTTGCTAAAATATTGATCAGTAAAGTGGTTAAATTTATGAAAAACAAATTAAAATTTAAAAGAATATATTTATTTACTAAAAATTATGATATATCTCTAAGAACTATTGAAAAATTTTCTGCCCTACTTATTATCTTGAAGTTGCAGCAATTAATTAATTATGGAAACCCTTAATCCCACACCCACTTGAAATTTAAGGTTTCATACGTATCCTGGAATTTCTAAAACAGGAAAATTTTCTTGTTGAAAATCACTGGTTAAAATGGAAAAAATACGAGTGTTTGAAGTATCTTTATTTATTTGATAAAAAAAAATACTGATGTTTCGCTTGGAAAAAAAAATGGGACCTATAAGTGCCCTAAATTTACGATACTCTTACATTCGTTGCATAGCCAGCATAAAAAGATTTCATATGTTTATTTTTTTATATTTTGTCTTATATTTTCCTATAGTAATAATTTAAAAAAATACACCCTTATCAGCCGTATTATATGATTTTTTTAAAACAGCAGAATCCATTGAAACGCATAACATACACACATCCCGCCCCCAAATAATGAAGATTATCGTTTTTCAATTCAGAAGGGGAGGTGCTTATTTATACGTTAAAAGTTCGAAATACGCAAGTTTTTAGTTAGAAATGTTTGTCAGGAAAATGAAAATCGGAATAGAAAACTAATATAATATATTTCAATGACTTTTTGCAGAGAAAGTCATATAAAAGACTATAGCACCATCGAAATAATCGCCTCTCGTGGTTTTCGAAAAACGGTATTCCTGCAAAAGACGGGGAATTTGACGTCAAATGATCTGGCCAATCAGGCTTCAAGAAGACGAAACACGATTGAGAAAACTGTAATATGTATCTGTCGAATATGCCCGATTACACCGTGATCAAGGAGGATTTAAAATTAACATTAAATACAAAAGTTACGTATTTTTGTCTGTCGATTCCAAATCTGCAATAAAAATGGGGGTTATAATTTAAGATTTCAAAGTTAAACCCCCTTTGACCCAAAAGGGGTCGTTGCGGTGGTGAAATTTGGTATTACTGAGTAGCTTATTTAAAAATATTTAATACGTATATTTTTGTTTTTCAATCTGATATATATTCCTCGAGTTATTCGACCGTTTCCAGACTTTTCGGACACCCTATATATATATATATATATATATATATATATATATATATATATATATTTACCAAAACCATAAAAGTAAAATTCAATTAAAATTTTCTGTTTAATATTAATTAAAATTAATATCAATTAAAATTAAATTGAATATATATCCCAATTGCTATAATGGGGTTAAATGATCTAAAAATTAATATCGTTTTTAGCGCATTTTGATCATGAATGTGCATTGAAACGTTTATTTACCGCATATAGTCTGATAAATTCCTGCATGAGACCTATAAAAACCTTTTTGTCTCTCTTATTTGTATTTCACCACTCAATCATGTCCCTTTTTTGAAGCACAAAGCAATAATAAAAACAAAGAAATTTTTACTGTTTATAAAACTCTGAAACTCAGAATATTTTCACAAAATATTCTGAAAGAGTTTAAATATTGAGCCCTGAAGAGCATTTAGAAACGACCGAAGCCAGAGAGACAAAAACAGTTTGTGCCAGACTTTTGTCCTAAATATCCCTTAGCAACGCTAGAATCTGTTTATTGGGTTAATCAAGTTTATTTCTACAGCTTTCCCTCGTGTGCATTCCTCAAAAATTGAGTTTTCGGAAACGTTTTGCGGCTGCGTTAGCTTAATATTATTGTTAGTATTTCACCACTGCTGCTTATTAAAGGTGATAAAGGTCACTTAAAAGTGGAGATAGAACTTTAGAAATGTTTTTAGCTTTATGTTTTTATATATATTATGTTTTTATAATATTGTTGGGATAAATTTGTTAGGACATAGCTGTGAAATTCTAAGCAGACATAAGAAAATTCAAATTATAAAAGTATATGCAACATATTTGACTGATATATACGAGTATGTACTATTAAAATAAAGTTCTACCTATAAAAAAACTGTAATGTAAATGTTCAAGAATTAATCATAGATACAAATAAGTTGCATTTTCTATATTTTTTAGCTCTAATTCGTTTTTAAACTGCCAATATTTAAAATCATAGATTAAAAGGAAAATCAATTCTGGTGATTTAACTAAAAATAAAAACAATAATGATGATGACGACAACGATGACGAGAATAATGATGATAAAGATTATGAATATGATAATTATAGATAATAATAATAGATAATAATGATCATAATTGATAAATGCAGTTCAATTATTTAAAATATGTTTTTTCTGATTTATCTGTTGATAGTTTTACCATTCAATCGTTTATTGACTACTAAGAGAAATTTAGAATTTCCCTTTTCTTTCTTCTACAAAACCATTTCTATAAAGGTAAAGTAGTCATTTCTATATTGTGTAATCATAACTGATCTAAAATGATAATTAAGTGATCTAAAAATTAATATCATTTCTGAGGAATATATAGTACATATATATATATATATTGTTACTATTTCACCACTGCTGCTTATTAAAGGTGATAAAGGTCACTTAAAAGTGGAGATAGAACTTTAGAAATGTTTTTAGCTTTATGTTTTTATATATATTATGTTTTTATAATATTGTTGGGATAAATTTGTTAGGACATAGCTGTGAAATTCTAAGCAGACATAAGAAAATTCAAATTATAAAAGTATATATAACATATTTGACTGATATATACGAGTATGGACTATCAAAATAAAGTTCTACTTAAAAAAAAACTGTAATGTAAATTTTCGAGAATGAATCGTAGATACAAATAAGTTGCATTTTCTATATTTTTTAGCTCTATATTCGTTTTTAAACTGCCAATATTTAAAATCATAGATTAAAAGGAAAATCAATTCTGGTGATTTAACTAAAAATAAAAACAATAATGATAATGATGATGACGACAACGATGACGAGAATAATGATGATAAAGATTATGAATATGATAATTATAGATAATAATAATAGATAATAATGATCATAATTGATAAATGCAGTACAATTATTTAAAATATGTTTTTCTGATTTATCTGTTAATAGTTTTACCATTCAATCGTTTATTAACTACTTTAACTTAGAGAAATTTAAAATTTCCCTTTTCTTTCTTCTACAAAACCATTTCTATAAAGGTAAAGTAGTCATTTCTATATTGTGCAATCATAACTGATCTAAAATTATAATTAAGTGATCTAAAAATTAATATCATTTCTGAGGAATATATAGTACATATATATATATTGATAATAAATTTGAATTGAAACTTTTATTCACCATATATCGTCGGCACCATGAGAAATTATCCAATATGGAAACAGTGTTGCCAGTAAGCTACTTTTTTTAAATTGGGATTTTATGGCTGGCACCACTTTTTTGAAACAGTAAAATTAGCCCTATTTTAACTTATAAAATAACCGATTAATTATACGAAAGTAAGGGGAATTTTACCATTTCAGGAGAGTAGTGCCGATTAATAAATCTGAATTTTAAAAAACTATTCCGCTGGCAACAATTGCTTTTATATAGGATAGTTTGACATGGTGCCGACTATAATTAACCTCTACGCTAGCAGCGTCTCGTGTACGTGAAATCTAGGCTATTTAGAATACATAATTATTTTTACAAAGTAATTCCAAAAGAAATTTAGCTTCATTTAACCCTTTCCGGCATGGACAAATTCTGTTCGTAAAATGAGAAATTGTTGACTGACCCCGGAATTTACAAAATACTTTTTTAGAAATTAAGAATTCCCTGGTTTAAGCTGTCATTGTAAAAGTAAAATTTTACTAAAATATGATTGGTGCCGTTTGTAAGTTTAGAATTAAAATTAGGTGTTGCTTTGAGTGGTAACACTGCGCCGGAAAGGATTAACCCTTTGCGGAGCAGGGCAAATTCATTGATTAAGTGTTGAAATTAATGACTGACACCGGAATTTGAAAACAACTTTATTTGCAAATAAGAAAAAGGCTATATTTCACGCAGTCAATAAACAGTAATTTTTAAAAACAAAATTCCGGTGCCAATGTGGCGTTTAGGAATTAAAATGAGGTGTTATATCTATGAAACCACTGAGACGCAAGGGGTTAACAGGCTGAGGGCCACGCAAATTATTAGGGTAATCCGCGTCAGGCCACAAGCCTTGCTTAAAAACGCTAGTATTGCACATAATCACGCATCGGTAACTAACGTGGCCTAAACGGAAAGTTTAGTATCTGTCACTGGCGACAGAAGTAACTGTCAGCATGCTGATCACAAAATCTTTCGATAGAATTGATCAAAATTTTCTCTTAAAGAGTATTGGTGTTTCAATTTTAAAAGTATATTAAAGACGTTCAAGTATTAAGGACAGTAATTAAAACTCATAATACTCAGAAAGCAACTAAAACTCATAAAGAAAAATCCTTATTTGGTTAAATATAAAACACTAAGTAGGCGCTAATAAACTGCCGATTTATCTATATTCAAAAATTCAACGATTCAATAATATCATATATTCAACAATATATTTATATTCTATCCATAATTCAATAATTCGAATTTTTATGCTCAAAATTAAAAGCAATTTAAATATACTTTATAATTCAAATTTATAAAACTTGAAGAGAAATTTTAAAAAAAATTATAATAAATATATTTCTTTCCTTCCATTTCTTCATTAAAGCTTTATCAATAATTTTCAATGCTGTCTAAAATTACTTAATTTTGAAAATACTTTCAAGAACATTTCATTAGCATTTAAAATTAAGAAAAACTTTCAAGTACATTACCATTTTAATAATATTATAAAACTGATAAATATTGCAATGTTTCAATATTTTTTTCACATTGGCTAGTTTGATATGGTTCAGAAGATATAGCCTAATACATTCCTGTATGAGACCTAGAAAATCTTTCCTGTCTTTCCTATTTTTATTTCACCACTCATATATGTCTCTTCTTTGAAACACAAAGCAATAATAAAAACAAAGACATTTTTAGAGTTTAAATAACTCTGATGTAACTGTTTCCACAAAATATTCTGCAAGAGTTTAAAAATTGAGCCCTGAAGAGCATTTCGAAGCATTCGCTGTCAGAGAGACGGAAAGAATTTGCACCAGACTTTTGTCCTAAAAGTCCCCTAGCAACGCTAGAAACTGTTTATTGGGTTAATAAATTTTATTTCTACATCTTTTCCTTTGTATGCGTTTCTCCAAAATTGAATTTTCGGAAACATTTTGCGGCTGCATTAACTTAATGTTATTGTCTGTTTTTCAAGATCGCTGCTTATTAACCCTTACCACCCCGTTGTTTCCTTTGCGGAGACATCATCCTTCCTTTCAAAATTTGTTTTTGGCACCAGTAATAAAGGAAAATAAAATTTTCCTTATTTAATCAGAGAATTTTTTTTAATCGTCTACTTCAAGGAAAGTTCTTCAAAAAAAAGTGGTGCTAATCGAATAAAATTTGAGTAAGAGGCACCAGAGTCCGAATGTTAACCCTTTAACGTTCCTTGGTTTCGCCACGAAACCACAAAATTTTAATTCCGATACGCAACACTGACACCGTTATTTTTATCTAAAAATATCCCTTTTATTATGTATGTGAAAAATCACGTTTTCTTATTTAGAAATATATTTGTTCTTAATTACCGGTGTCACTCATTTATTTCGACATCTTAGCAATGAAAATGCTATGATCGTTAAAGGGTTAAAGAGCTAATTCCATGAAAACTTGTCATGTCTGTCACATACAACGAATTTTGGCTACCAGTATTTTAGAACGGAAAAATGTGGCTCATTTTATCGGAGATATCTCATCAGATGAATAGGGCTAAGCAAACTTTTCGAAAATAACGGTGGCCAACAAGAAAATTTTTTTTAGCTCCGTGACAGACATGACAAGTTCGCATAGAAATGACCAAAGGTGATAAAAGAAATCACTGAAAAGTGGAGATGAATCATTAGGAATATTTTTAGCGTTATTTTTTAAGAATACCTTTGAAATAACTTTGTTAGGACGTACCGTAATTTCTCGTAGATAACCCGCAGATCTAACAATGCTGTTTCGGCCCAGAAATTTTCAGAAATAAATTGTAACATATTATATCTCGGTATATATTTATCTTAAATTACTGAATGAATGTTCTTGGTCGAAACAAAACTGTATGAGCTACATCCAGGTCTCGCACCGTAACTAAAACTTTCACACTTTGCTACCAGTATTTTAAATCAAAATTCTCGATCGAAAGTTTCTTTAACCCTTTCCGGCACTGGCAAAATCTGTAGTAAAAAGAGAAATTATCGACTGACACCGGAATTCACAAACGAATTTTTTAGATATTTTGAATATCTTAATTTAAGCTTTTACCGTAAAAGCAAAATTTTACTAAAATATTACTGGTGCCGATTGCAAGTTTTGAATTAAAATTAGGCATCCCAGACCGGGCACAGTATGCCGGAAAGGGTTAAAATCTACAATAGAAGTAGATAATAAATATTATCCTTTTAAAATCCTTGTAGGAATGTGTGAAACTTTTAGAAATTGTGCGAACCCTGGCTGCAGGTTATCTATGGGAAATTACGAGAACTACAAAACTCTATGCAGACGTAATAATTTTCAAATTGTAAAAGTATATATAATGTATGCGATTAATGTATTCAAGTATACATTATTAAAATATACTTTATTCATAAAAAGCTGTAATGTACGTTTTCAAAAACTAAGTGTAGATACAAATCCCAATTGAACTTCTTTCATAAGTGACCAATTTATTTGAAGAAAATGAAACAAATTCCACTTTTTCTAGATCGCTTTCAAAAGATGTTATTAGAAAAAAATTATTTCCTTAGAAGTCATTTTTCATCAAACATCTAAAGTAATATTTTTCCGGTAACTTTTAAATATCTAAACCCCTTTGTGCCTTTTTAGGCAATGAACTTAAACGCTTAACCCTTTCCGGCACACTGTGCCCGGTCTGGGATACCTAATTTTAATCCAAACTTGCAAACGACCCAGTAATATTTTAGTAAAATTTTGCTTTTACAATAAAAGCTTAAATTAAGGAATTGAAAATGTTTAAAATATTCGTTTGTAAATTCCGGTGTTAGTCGATAATTTCTCATTTTAGTACAGATTTTGTCCGTGCCGGAAAGAATTAACAGGTTCGGGCAAGACGGATTTGCTTAATTCATCATTTAAAACTTATTGACAACACTATAATTTTTACTTTCTTCTATCTTCAATAGAAGAATGTAATCGAAATTTTTTCGACTTCCGGTTTTCGACGGATTTACACGTTTTAGGGGTCAGAGATTCCAAAAAACATGTTTTTACAAAATGTCTATCTGTCCGTGTGTCTGTGTGTGTGTCTGTATGTGTGTCTGTCTGTATATCGCCATTCTACCATCAAAAAGTGTATGAAGTTATGCATAGAATTGTACCAATTTTTTTGTGAGTGTTTTTGGCTGTGGCAAGCAGGTTCTCCTTCAGTTTTGAAATATTCCACCGGAAGGGGGCGCTGCAATCGCGATTTTTGTGCCATTTTCAATATTGTACCGACCAAAAGTACATGAAGTTATGCATCGAATTGACCCAAATTTTTTGTGTATATGTATGACTATGGCTAGTTGGTCCTCCCTGAACTTGAAAAAAATCCGCCCGAAGGGGGCAGTGCAATCGTGATTTTTGTGCCATTTTCAATATTGTTCCGACCAAAAGTACATGAAGTTATGCATCGAATTGACCCAAATTTTTTGTGTATATGTATGACTATGGCTAGTTGGTGCTCCCTGAATTTGAAAAAAATCCGCCGGAAGGGGGCACTGCAATCGTGATTTTTGTGCCATTTTCAATATTGCACCGACCAAAAGTACATGAAGTTATGCATCGAATTGTAAGAAATTTTTTGTGTAAGTGTATGGCTATGGCTAGTTGGATCGCCCTGAATCTGAAAAAAATCCGCTGGAAGGGGGCGCTGCAATACCGAATTTTACGCCATTTTCAATATTGCACCACCTAAAAGTGTATGAAGTTAGTTCTAGAACTGAACTAAACATTTTGTATATGATTATTTTTTGGTAAGGCAAATAGGTTCTCCCTAAATTTGAAAAAAAAATCTGCCTATCATTCTATTGTCATCGGCTCGTGCAGACACGGAAATTCGTTTTTACTCCGATTAATTGATTCAAGCAGAAATTTAAGATGAAAATCAAAGTTGGTAGGGTATTGAATTAAAATTATTAAAGCATTAAAATGAGTAACTTTTTTCTTAAATATTAAAATGCATGTATGAGATAGAAGAAAGTCTTGGGATTGGCACATCCAACTAGTTTATTAAGTTTTCGTACTATTGGAAGGCGGAAATGTTTAGACTAAATTTTACGAATATTTTTTTTAAATAATAGTGGTGTGAATCCGCTATTTTCAATTTATTGAACCGAAAAGAATTAACCAGTTAAGGGGTTAACTCTAATGGCAAATTAAGAATGACGTTCAATAAACTCTTCTGTCCTATTCTATTAGGAAACTCTCAAAGAAATAAATAAAACAATGAAATCGAATATATTTGTTCCCGTCCAAAAAAAATGTATTTATTTGCTGAACATCGAAAGAACTTTATAATAAATTTATTGAAATTACTCGAAAATATCGTAAAATCAAAGCTAACGTCAAAGTATTCATTTTTTAAACCCTGGAGTAATTAATTTTGTAATCAACTTTTTTTTTACACTAAAATTTTTGTATTTTTTACCAACGTGGAAAATAAATTTTAATAACATTAAATGTTACTCTATTTTTCCAATTAAAATCTAGATTTAAACATGACCTCCATTGAAAGACCACCTCTCGGATCTATCAATTTTTATTGGAACGGAACGGGTTCAGTTTTACTCTATTTTCTATTTCTTTCACCACTCTATTTTTATATTTCCTATTTTTATTTCACTCTTCATATATGTCTCTTCTCTGAAACACAAAACAATAATGAAAACAAAAATATTTTTCTTTTCATAAAGCTCTGGTGCAACTATTTTCACAAAATATTCTGTCAGAGTTTAAATATTAAACCCTGAAGAGCATTTAGTAACGACTGCTGCCGGATAGACGAAAATAATTTGTTCCAGACCTTTGTCCCAAATATCCCTGAGCAACGCTCGAATCTATTTATCCAGTTAATCAAGTTTATTTCTACGACTTTCTCTCGTGTGCACGTCTCAAAAATTGAATTCTCGGAAACATATCCAATCGTGGCTGCTTTAACTAACTTTAACTTCCCAGGTTTTTATCGCTTCTGCTTTTAAAAGACGATAAATAAAAGCCTCTTAAATGCACAGATGGGGCTTTAGAAATAATTTCCGTTTTATATTTTTAGAATATTGTTAGAATAAATTTGTAAAGTCTAAAAAGGCACAAAATTCAAAATACTCAGTTGTATTGTCGAATAATCTTAGAAAACGCGTAATAAATGTACTTTTTGAATAAACTTAAACAAAAGCTTCAAGAATAAACTTGTGGGTTTTCATAAATTTATTGCAGATACGTATGACACATCCGTATTTTGAAAACAAAAGATTCGGTTTAGAATACAGTGAAAACTCTCGGTACGACCACCTCTTTCAACAGCCATTTTTCCATAACACAAAATTTATCCCAATTACTATATTCTTTCAAAGACCATACAGTGTAACTCCCACCATGAGCGACCAATTTCATTAATCAAAATGAAACAAATCCCCCTTTTTCCTGATCGCTTGAAGAAAATTTTATTACAAAAAAGTTCTTGAGAACTCATAATTCCTCCAAACTCTGACCTAAATTGAGCTTTTTTTATTATCATTCTAGTAATTTTAAATTAATTTTTGTAATCAACTTTTGTCGTGATACTTTTTTATATTTTTTTACTAATGTGGAAAATAAATTTTACTAACATTAATTGTCATTTTTTTTGCAATTAAAATCTAGATTTAAACATGGGCTCCATTAAAAGGACATCTCTCGAAGTGATCAGTTTTTATTGAACGTAACGTGGTCGCTTTAAAGAAGTTTTGTTGTATTTCCTATTTTTATTTCACTATTCATATCTGTCTCTTCTCTGAAACACAAAACAATAATAAAAACAAAAACATTTTTACTGTTCATAAAACTCTGATGCAACTACTCTCACAAAATATTCTGATAAACTTTAAATATTGAACCCCGGAGAACATTTTAAAAACGACTGCTGCCAGAGAGACGAAAAGAATTTGTTCCACACCTTTGTCCAAAATATCCCCGAGCAACGCTGGAATCTATTTACTGGGTTAATCAAGTTTATTTCTATGACTGTCCCTCGTGCGCACTTCTCAAAAATTGAATTCTCGGAAATATATCCATTCTTGGTTGCGTTAACTAATATTATTTTCAAGTTTCTATCACTGGTGCTTTTAAAAGACGATAAAGAAAACTACTTAAATGTACAGATGGAGCTTTAGAAATAATTTCCGTTTTATGTCTTAAGGGTCCTTTGGAATAAATTTGTTAAGTTTAACAAGGCATGAAATTCTAGAAACTCTGCTGAATTTCTGGTTAATCTTAGAAAACGCATAATACCATAGCTGCCAATTATTTTGACTTTATTCACCAGAAAAAATTAACTGTTCATTTTTTACTATTAATTTTTTTTAAATCTGCAGTAGTTAATTTTTGAAACCAACTTTTGTTTTGATATTTAAATTTTTATATTTTTTCCTGGTGTGGAAAGTAGATTTTAGTAACATTAATTGTAACATTTTTCTGCAATTAAAATCTAAACTTAAACATGACCTCCATTAAAAGACCACCTCTCGCGTCGCCCAATTTTTATTGGAACGAATCATGGTCGCTTTAAGTAGGTTTTACTGTATTTCCCATTTTTATTTCTCCACTCATACAAATCTCATATGTCTCTTCTTTAGAACACAAAAAATAATAAAAGCAAAAACATTTTTACTGTTCGTAAAACTCTAACGCAACTACTTTCACAAAACATTCTGATAAAGTTTAAATATTGAGCCCTGAAGAATATTTTAAAAACGATAGTTTCCAGAGACGAAAATAATTTGTTCCAGACCTTTGCCCTAAATATCTCCTAGCAACGCCAAAATCTATTTATTGGGTTAATGAAGTTTATTTCTAAGACTTTTCCTCGTGTGCACTTCTCAAAAATTGAATTGTTGGAAATATATCCATTCGCGGCTGCGTTAACTAATAATATTTTCAGGTTTTTAATACTACTGCTTTTAAAAGGCGATAAAGAAAACCACTTAAATGCACAGATGGAACTTTAGGAATAATTTTCGTTTTGTATTTTTAGAAAATTGTTGGAATAAATCTGTTAAGTCTAAGAAGGCATACAATTCTGGAAATTCATTTAACCACTTAACCCTTTAACGTTCATTGGTTTCGCCACGAAACCACAAAATTTTAATTCCGATACACAACACTGACACCGGTATTTTTATCTAAAAGTATCCCATTTATTTTGTATGCGAAAAATCACGTTTTCTTATTTAGAAATGTATTTGTTCTTAATTACCGGTGTCATTCATTTATTTCGACATCTTAGCAATGAAAATGGTTTGATCGTTAAAGGGTTAACCACTTAACTGATTTGCACGTACGCCGTTCGGGCAAGACGAATTTGTTTAATTCATCATTTAAAGCTTTTCGACACCACTAATTTTTTTTAATAGAATGGCATACTATTCAAAAGTATAAATTTTTAAACTAAATATTAAAGATATTTGACCTTAAGTGGTATAAACCAATATTTTCAATTTATTGCACGTAAAATCGAAACCAGTTAATGGGTTAAATAGCTGATTAACCACTTAATGGTCGCATTAAATTATGGTTTGAAAATTCACATTCATTATTCCCACTACTTTTTGAAAAAAAAAATACTCCTATTTAATGCCAAGTAAAATGATACCAGAATAAAACCAATTACACTATTTTATAAAACTGGTGGGAAACAAACAATTCTGAATGAAAGCAGTAAAACTTGCAGCCCGTGAATGTCTCGGGCGCGACGATTAAGTGGTTAATCTTAGAAAACGCATAATACCATAGCTGCGAAATCTTTTCACTTTAATCACCAGAAAAATCTAACTGTTTTTAAAATCTAACATTTTTTTAAAAAATCTGCAGTAATTAATTTTTGTAATCAACTTTTATTTTAATGCTTAAATTTTTATATTTTTCCTAGTGCGGAAAATAAGTTTTAGTAACATTAATTGCTTCTTTTTTTTGCAGTGTAAATCTAAATTTAAATATGACTTCCCATTTAAAGACCACCTCTTGAAGCAAGTACTTTTTAGTGGGAAGGAGCGTGGTCGCTTTAGAGAGGTTTCAGTGTATTTTCCATTTTTACTTCACCATTCATACAAACATCAGGTTCTCTTTCCTGAAACACAAAACAATAATAAAAACAAAAACATTTTTACTGTTCGTAAAACACTAACACAACTATTTTCGCAAAATATTCTGAGTTTAAATATTGGGCCCAGAAGAGCATTTAAAAACGTCTGCTGCCAGAGAGACGAAAAGAATTTGTTCCAGACCTTTGTCCTAAATATCCCCGAGCAACGCTGGAATCCATTTATTGGGTTAATCAAGTTTATTTCTACGACTTTCCCTCGTGCGCACTTCTCAAAAATTGAATTCTCGGAAACATATCCAGGGTTCGCACATCTCTACCACTAAATTTTTACAGTATTTTCAATGTATTTCACTGCAGAAAAATAATGCGAAAATTGCGAATCGAGGAGGTGGTTGCGAATTCTGTTTCTTAAAAATTAAATATGAATTTTCTTATCATTAATTGTGGTGCCAGAGTCCTTACAAAATATAAGGAGTGTGCGAACCCTGATATCCATTCGCGGCTGTGTTAACTAATTTTAATTTTAGGTTTTTATCACCGTGGCTTTTAAAAGACGATAGAGAAACCAATTAACTCTTTCCGGCACGGGCTAATTTTATTAGTAAAATGAGAAATTATCGACTGTCACCAGAATTTATAAACGAATTTTTTAGTAATTAAGAATCCCTTAATTTAAGCTTTCATTGTAAAAGCAAAATCTTATTAAAAAATTATTGCTGCTTTTCCAAGTTCGGAATTAAAATTAGGTACCCCAGACTGGACACAGTTTGCAGGACAGAGTTAACCCATTAACGCCCAAATTATTTTCTTCGCTAAAATTAAAATTTCGTATTTCCCACCACTTTTAAAATCAAATTAACTTTTATCTAAATTTATCGAGAATTCTGTCTCATAAAAGAAGGTATATATTTATCTTCCTCTTTACTGGTGGGAAAACCGCTTTCTTGCTTTTTTTGTAACCGTCCTCAAAAGAGGACGCTGGGCGTTAATGGGTTAAATGCACTGATGGAGTTATATCATTAGAATATAGTTGGAATAAATTTGTTACGTCTAAAAAGGAATAAAATTCTTAAAAACTCATTTGAATTGCTGGTTAATCTTAGAAAACGCGTAATACCAATACTACTTTTTTTTTCAACTAGAAAAAATTTATTGAAAAGTATTTCATATTTACACGACGGTGATTTGTGACGATAAAATGTACAATAAAGCATTGTCTCCATTTGGAGACGCCCTCTCGAGGTGATCAATATCAATTGAAACGAATCATGGTCGCTTTAAGGAGATTTTTACTGTATTTCCTACTTTTATTTCACTACTCATCCAAATATCAGATGTCTGTTCTTTGAGACACAAAACAATAATAAAAACAAAGACATTTTTGCTATTCACAAAACTCTGGTGCAACTATTCTCACAAAATATTCTGACACAATTTAAGTATTGAACCCTGAAGAACATTTTAACCTTCCTACCCTGTTCAAATTTTACTAAATCTTGATTAAAAACATTTCCCATTACAATTGTTATTTAAAACATTTCAATATATTTAATTGACTTATTTTTTTTGAATCAGTTGTTTAATTTTCTTTATGAAAAAAGTTTTGGTTCGAATCGTATAAAACAAATTATATTTATGGGTCGATTAGACCCATTCAGGGTAGGAAGGTTAAAACAACGACTACTGCCAGAAAAAAGAATAGGATTTGTTCCAGACCTTTGCCCTAAGTATCCCCGAGCGACACTAGAATCTATTTATTGGGTTAATGAAGTTTATGTCGACGACTTTCCCTCGTGTGCACTTCTCAAAAATTGAATTCTCGGAAACATATCCATTCGCAGCTGCGTTAACTAATGCTATTTTAAGGTTTTTATCACAACTGTTTTTAAAAGATGATAAAGAAAACCACTTAAATGCACAGATGGGGCTTTAGAAATAATTTTCGTTTTATATCCTTAGAATATTGTTGGAATAAATATGTTAAGCCTAATAAGGCATAAAATTATTGTAACTCCGTGAAACTGCTGGATAATCTTAGCAATCTCGTAATACACATACTTTTGAAATAAAATTAAACAATAGCTTCAAAAATAAACTTGTAGGTTTGCATAAATTAATACTAGAATCACCAAAAATTTTAACAAAGTGTACTAAAAAACGCAACAGATATCTTATTTACAATTTTACTAGCTTATTTATTTAACTTATTTTGATGTGATACATATTGAACTTCCTTTAGAATGACATTCTGGTATTTTGTTTCAAAGTCAAGCGCATTACTTGAATTATTTATAGTTCAAATTTGAACTCATTTGGACCAATAATCCTTTAACGTTCATTGGTTTCGCCAAGAAACCACAAAATTTTAATTCCGATACGCAACACTGACACCGGTATTTTTATCTAAAAATATTCCTTTTATTTTGTATGTGAAAAATCACATTTTCTTATTTAGAAATATATCTGTTCTCAATTACCGGTGTCAATCATTTATTTCGACATCTTAGCAATGAAAATACTATGATCGTTAAAAGGATAGAACACATTTTACATCCCTCTGAAGTAGGCAACATATTTCTTGATCTCCCAGTATAACAAAAAATGTCTCTTCTTTGAAACTCAAAGCAACAATTAAAAAAAAAATTATTACTACTCATAAAACTCTGATGCAACTATTTTCACAAAATATTCTCACAGAGATTAAATATTGAACCTTGAAGAACATTTAAAAAGGACTGCTGCCAGAGAGATGAAAGGAATTTGTTCCAGACCTTTGCCCTAAATATCCCCGAGTTAAGCTAGAATCTATTTATTGGGTTAATCAAGTTTATTTCTAAGACTTTCCCTCGTGTGCACTTCTCAAAAATTGAATTCTCGGAAAAATATCCATTCGCGGCTTCGTTAACTAATATTATTTTCAGGTTTTTATCACTGTTGCTTTTAAAAGACGATAAAGAAAACCACTTTATTGCACAGATGGGGTTTTAGAAATAATTTTCGTTTTATATCTTTGGAATATTGATGGAATAAATTTTTTAAGTCTAACAAGGCATAAAATTCTATAAATTCATTTGAATTGCTGAATAATCATAATAAATGCCTAATACCATATATTTTATTAGAAAAAAAAATAATTCGGGTGAGCACATTATTCATAAAATCTAAAAACTAAGTTTAGCTTTTCTTTGATTCTCGCAACTTTTAACATTTAACCCTTTAACTTTCATTGGTTTCGCCACGAAACCACAAAATTTTAATTCCGATGCGCAACACTGATACCGGTATTTTTATCTAGAAATATCCCTTTTATTTTGTATATGAAAAATCACGTTTTCTTATTTAGAAATATATTTGTTCTTAATTACCGGTGTCATTCATTTATTTGGACATCTTAGCCATGAAAATGCTATGATCGTTAAAGGGTTAAACTATTTTGTGCCCTTTTAGGCAATGAATTTAAATCTGGTGCCGAGTTTAGAAATTAATAAACTTTTCTGTCCCATTCTGTTAGGAAACTCCCAAAGAAATAGATAAAATAATGAAATCGTCATCCTTTGTTTCCGTTCAAAAAATAATTGCATTTATTTACTGAACTTCAAAAGAACGCGAAAATGAAATTTATGAAATGTGAAACTGTAAAAGCAAATCATACGTCAATGTATTCATTTTTTAAACTCTGCAGCAAATCACTTTTGTAATCAACTTTTGTTTTGGTTTTTAAATTTTTATGTATTTTTTACTAATTTGAAAAATAAATGTTATTAAAATAATTGTTATTGTTTTTGCAATTAAAATCTAGATTTAAACTTGGACTCCATTAAAAGGCCAGCTCTAAAAGCGATCAATTTTTATTGAACGAAACGTGGACGCTTTAAAGAAGTTTTATTGTATATCTTATTTTTATTTCACCATTCATATATGTCTCTTTGCTGAAACACAAATCAATAATAAAAACAAAAAAAAAAAATTTACTGTTCGTAAAGCTTTGAAGCAACTATTCTGACAATATATTCTGATAGTGTTTTAATATTGAACCCTGAAGAACATTCTAAAAACGACTATTGCCAGAGAGACGAAAAGAATTTGTTCCAAACCTTTGCCCTAAATATCCCCGAGCAACGCTAAAATCTATTTACTGAGTTAAACAAGTTTATTTCTACGACTTTCCCTCGTGTGCACTTCTCAAAAATTGAATTTGCGGAAACATATCCAATTGTGGCTGCGTTAACTAATATTACTTTCAGGTTTTTATCACTACTGCTTTTAAAAGACGATAAAGAAAACCACTTAAATGCACAGATGAGGCTTTAGAAATAATTTTCGTTTTATGTTTTTCGAATATTGTTGGAATAATTTTTTTAAGTCTATGAAGGCATAAAGTTCTAGAAACTCTGTTAAATTACTGATTAATTTTAGCAAACGCGTAATACATATACTTTTGAAATAAAATTAAACAAAAACTTTAAATAAACTCGTTGATTTTCATAAATTAATACTAGAATCTCCGGAAATTTTACCCAAGTGTTCTAAAAATATTACGCACCAGAAATTTTCTTTACAACTTTTTACTTATTTATTTAAATTATTTCGATGTTACACATATTGAACTTATTTTCATAGCTGCCAACTTTAAACAAATCTTCCGTAACACTTGGATTAGTTTGTCCTAGGTTAACGTCATTTCAAACCAGAAAATATGTTTCATGAATCTTTATTTATTTAATTACAGATTTGTTTCTGGAACATACTTAATTTCATTTCTTTGAAAAAATTCTGGTTCGAAACTCATTAAACCAGGGTCAAATTAACGCATGTATTACGGATAATCGATGTCAGATTGTCACGTATGTATTTTAGAAAGACATTACTGGTTTATTTTTTAATGTCATGTCCATTACTTGAATAATTTATAATTCAAATCTGAACTCATTTGGACCAATAAAAGGCATTCTATAGCCCTCTGGATTGGGCAATTTATTTCTTGATCTCCCTGTATAAAGATCAGATGGCTCTTCTTTGAAACACAAAAAATAATACAAACAAAAACATTTTTACAGTTCATAAAATTCTGATGCAACTATTTTCACAGAGTTTAAATATTGAGCACTGAAGAGCATTTAGAAACGACAATTGCCAGAGAAAATAAAATAATTTGTTCCAGATCTTTGCCCTAAATATCTCGGAGCAACGCTGGAATCCATTTATTGGGTTAATCAAGTTTATTTCTACGACTTTCCCTCGTGTGCACTTCTCAAAAATTGAATTCTCGGAAACATATCAATTCGCGGCTGCGTTACCTAATATTATTTTCAGGTTTTTACCGCTGTTGCTTTTAAAAGACGATAAAGAAAAACCACTTAAATGCACAGATGGAGCTTTAGAAATAATTTCCGTTTGATAACTTTAGAATATAGTTGAAATAAACTTGTTAAGTGCAAGAAATTTGTTAAGCAACGCGAATTATTCTAGAAATTCATTTCAACTGGTGAATAATTTTAGAGAACGCGTAATACATATGTTTGTAAAATAAAATTAAACAAAAGCTTAAAAATTAAATTGAAAAATGTAAAATAAAATTAGACAAAAGCCGGGCACACTGCTCCGGAAACGGTTAACCTGTTGGAGACGAGCGACACGTATACATGCCGCAAAAAGGCTTAAGAATCTTTGTTTATCTTCACCAGTAAAATTTTACAGTAAAATTTGCCTTATTTTATCGAAGCATTTTCTCAATTTAGTAAACTACAAATTTCTATTTTTAAAAACCGGTGACAAAACAATAAAAATTTCGTAAAAAGCTCAAGTCGCGAAGGGGTTAACCGTTGCCGGCACGGGCAAAATCTGTTAGCAAATGCGAAATTATCGATTGCCGCCGGAATTCACAAACGAATTTTTTTAGATATTTTAAACACCTTAATTTAAGCTTTTATAGTAGAAGCAAAATTTTACTAAAATATTATTGGTGCCGTTTGCAAGTTTGGAATTAAAATTAAGTATCCCAGACCGGCACAGTGTGCCGGAAAGGATTAAAAGTCACAACAGGAATTGAACACTTAGCCAATTCAGGAGGTGAGCCTTTTACGAAATTTGTAATATTTTGTCACCTGTTTTTAAAAAGTTTGTGCATTTTGAAATAGAGGAAATGCTCCAATTAAATAAGGAAAGTTTTGCAGAAAAATGTTATTGGTGGACATAAACAAGCATTTTTAAGTCCTTTTGCAGCACGTATACGTGGGTGCTTGTCCCCAAGGGGTTAAAAACTACCGGAATACAAAAAAATATTTAAATTTAGTTTAGAAATTGGATGAATAATGCGATCTCAGGAATCACTTTTCTAACAAAACCTTTTTCCAGCGACCCGAAAAAACAGAATTTACTTCATTTTCTTCAAAAAAATTGGAGGCTCATGGAGGAATTTCAACTAGGATGTTCTCTGAATGGAGGTAAATTTAATATGGAGCCTATGATAATGAAATTCGTTCCATGAAAAAATGGCTGTTGAGAGAGGTTTCACTGTATTCCCACTTACAAAACCCCTTTTTGCTTTTCTTATTGTTGCTTCACCACTCACATAAACGTCAGACAGTCACTTCTATGTAACATAAAAACAATAATCGAAATATGACATTTTTAGCTCTTTTTTTTAAGTTCTGGCGCAACTACTGCTACAAAATATCCTGCTAGTATTTAACAATTGAGTTCAACAGTGAAGATAAGACGGGCTCGAAATAGATTTCTATACTGGTCTTCAGACTCAGACTTGAGCTCGAAGTAAAAAAAAAAAAGAAAAAAAAACAAAAAAAAAAATTCAAAAATTTTACAAAGCAAACTTGACATTGAAAAAAAAAAGATAACTTAGTTTTTGAAAGTGTTTGTTGACCACCTAGAGTGGTGGTTCTAGGTGTAAGTGGTCAAATTGACCTCTATAGCGTCATTTTGACCCCACAAAAAATTTCTGATTCGAACTATTAATGTTTTTTTTTAAATAAGTTCAATATATACTACGCACAAAGTAAGTTAAATAGAAAAGTTGAAAATTTATAAATAAAAATTCTGGTGTATTGTATATATATATATTTTTTTTTTACCACTTGGGTAAAATTTCCAGTAGTTCTAGTGTTAAAAAGCAGTTTGAAACAAAATTGAAATCTTATTTAATGGAATGTATGATAAATTATCCAGTTCTGAAGATTTTGCTGGGTCAAAGCCGTGGGATATATTTTGTCTATCCTTGCTTTCAAATTAAAAGATTTTTCCAAAATGACTGGAAAGCTGAACTCATGTATTTTTACATATTTGAGCAAAGATATTTTTTAAAAATAATAATTTTAACAAATCGTGAAACTCGTCTAAAATCCCAGTTAAGTAATGTAAGAGATATTTTTCAGATACAGTTTTTAAAATTCGCATTAAACATAAAACCTTTTTTTTAACTATCTTCAGATAGATATATTCAACTATTCAAATAAGTACGAGAAATTTTTCTACCTTTCATACTTTTATTTAAAAACTTATTCAAAGTTACATCATTGAAACTATAGTCATTTCATTGAAACTTAAAATAACAATGAAAACGTCATTTTTAACTGTTCACAAAACTCTTGACGCCAATGATGCCACAAAATATTCTGCAAAAGTTTAACTATTGAGGTAAAAGTTTAAATGTTCTGCAAACGTTTAAATGCTGGCCCGAAGGGCAGTTAGAAACGGCAGCTGCCTCGGAAACAGTGGGAATTTGTTCCAGACGTTAGCACAAAATATCTCCAAGCAACATCCGTCTATTAAGTTAACGGAGTTTATTTTTACATTTTTCTCTCTCGTGCTCTACTAAAAATTACTTTTTACTTACCCATCATACGTAGTATAGGGTAAGTCTTGCAATCGTTTTGAAAATCGAAAAAAAAAATTTCGACGGATTTACACGTTTTAGATAGTGGAGATTCCGAAAAACATATTTTTAGAAAAAAAAAATTGCCGTCTATCTGTCTGTCTGTCTGTCTGTCAGTCTGTCTGTCTGTAAACGCTCTATCACCCGAACGAATTGAGATAGAGACTTGAAATTTTGTATGTAGTTAGTATGTAAGAATGGGACGAAGCCTATTTAATATCAGCAACCTCGATTATCCGGAACTATTTTTTTCGGACTCTCGAAAAATTCGTTCTGATGAAAGGTACATAAAAATTTTCGAATTTTTTTGTTCTAAGGAATGGAAGTAGAAGGCAATAAAATAACACACATTTTGCATATAGACCGAAGTCGATCGGATTGTTAGTTGCCGAGATATTTGTAATCTTGTTTTCCACATTCTTCGATTTTTCATGACCCTGTATTTCATTCAAATTTCAAATCAGAAGTATATTTTAATTGGAAATGAGACGCTTAATTCGACGCAGTTAATTGTTAGTTAATAGAATTATTATTTTTGGAGTTATAAGGATGTTTCTTTTACGCAGTTCGGTACTACTTGAGTAGTTTGGCGTTTTATATAATTTGTCGAAATTGGTACATCAGCAGTTCTTTAATATAGCATTACTATGTATATTACAATATTTAAATTTTGTTTATGAATTGCAATGCATTGTATAAATAGTTTCACATGTTTTATTTTCATATACATATCCATGATGGGTAAGTATTACGGTGGCTCCCAACGACTAGTTTTTACATTTTTCTCTCTCGTGCTCTACTAAAAATTACTTTTTTTAAAAAGCATCTGCAATTATAGTAGCGTTATATCATATTATTGTGGAATTTTTATCACTGCTGCTTAAAAAAGATGATAAAAATAGTCATTAAATTGTAAAAATTGTGCTATAGGAATGCTTCTCGATTTATAGTTTTAGAATATTGTTGGGCAAAATTTATTACAATAATTTATATTATTTGGAAACAACAATTTTCAAATTAAGGATAACGATTATAGTACCATTGACATTACCATTGCGCGGGTCGAGTATACGACCCGAATCCGAAGATTCTGCCTAAAGTCAATCCGAGTCCTACAAAAAGAATCTTGAACCCAAAATACACTAATCTGAAACCGAATCGAACCCTAAGCATTCAAATCTAAATACCAAGTGTAAGGCTGTCGCAATAGGATTTTTTTTTCTATTTCGCACCAATTTTTAAAAACAAAAATCTTTTACATACACTTTGACAAAATTCGCAAGAGAAATTTATTATAAAATGTATTTTTAAAAAAATAGTGGTGCAAATAGAACATAAAAATAGTCACTGTGGCAACCCTGCAAATGAAATAAAATTAATCAACTAGTGTGCAAAATTTAAGGACGAGTCCCAAAATGCCAATTTTCAAGCAATAATTTTCACGCAAATATTCAAAAGGAAGTAGTATAACTCGAATAATTACAATCCCTGCATAACAGCTAGTCCATAACACATCACATTCAGGTCACACATGTTCACAAGAGTCACAATCACTACATCAAAATAAAAAATAGGAAATTCCATACGTCTCTTTTATGAATCTCACATGACTACTATATGTGACTCCACTGACAGATCATCTGACTGTTGCTTTGTGGCAAGTCACCAAGTGACTTTACAATGTCGTTTTGTTGAGACTCTCTTGCGACCTCTCATCTGAAGACTCGATTTCAATCTCATTGTGAGCGTTGCATTATGATAAATTACCAAATAATGTCCCACTAAAGTCGCATGGTGACATTTCACCACTTTTCACAGTGATTACTTCACAGTAGGGTCTGTCACCATTTGACAAAGTCTTGTGAAAGAAAGTCACCATGTGACTTTAATGTGACATTATTTGGGGATTTATCATAATGCAACATTCACAATGACTTTGAAATATAGCCTCAAAAAGACAGTCACATGAGACTCTCAATAAAGCGACATTGTAGAGTCACCTCGTGACTCGACACAAAGCAGCAGACGCAGCGACCTGTCAGTGAAGTCACATATAGTAGTCATTTGAGACTCATAAAAGAGACTTATGGAATTTCCTATTTTTGTTTCGCCGTAGTGACTGTGATTCTTGTGACCATGTGTGATCTGAATGAGATGGTATATGGATTAGCTGTTATGCAGGTATAGATATTATTCGAATCAAATTTCTTCCTTTTGAATATTCGCGTGAAAATTATCTCTTGAAATTCCCTTGAAAATTAGCTTTTGAGACTCGTCCTTAAATTTTGCACACCAGTGTATATTTTATTACAATTATAGAAATGTAGTCTACAACTCTGATTACACATCTATAAAAAATGTTTTATTTCACACTTTAAACATAACTAATAAAAAAAAACTTAACGCAAGTAAAAAATCTTCCCAGCCGAGAAATCGAACATGACACTAGAGCTTACTGTTCTGTTGTTTTGGTCTTTTGCGGCGCGGTGGTATATCTATGAAACCACTTAATTTTCATTCCCAAAGTTACATTGGCACCGGAATCTTAGTAAAAAACATTTCGGTTTATTGAATGCATGTATTATAAATTTTGCTTATTTTAGGGATGAGATTTCCGCTTTTTTGGACACCAGTAAAATATTAGAGAAAATGTTGTTATTTTGAATCACAAAAATGTTCCGATTTAAAAATATAGCATTTTCTCTAAGATTTTACTGGTGTGCAAAAAAGCGGAAATCTCATCCCTGTTACAAAAAAAGTTGTTTTCAAATACCATTTTCAGTCAATAATTTCAACACTTAAGCAATCAATTTTCCCTGCCCGCAAAGGGTTAACTAATAAGGTACCTTTTCCGATATCCTATATCGGCAAAGTTTAACCCTTTCAGGGGCACCGTTTGCAGTTTGCAAACGGTTAATTTTAATGTCCAAACTGCCAAATTGCATCAATACAGTAGAACCCCGCTAATTCGGACCCCCGGAATCTCCGGATCATCCGGAATCATCCGGATCACCCGGAATCATCCGGATCTCCGCATAATCCAGATCAATCTGGTCCGTTTTCTTTTTTTTCAATGCTTGAAAAGCAATCGGCAAAATTTCGATAACATTAATTCATTTTATTTTCGTATTCTGAGTAAAAGAGTCATTTCTGAAATATTTTCGGAAGAATACCTTAAACTTTTTCATTTAATCTCTTTATGTTACCCTTCAGCGAAACAACAATGCATCAATTAAGTCTGCAAGCAAGTTCTTGAGACTACTCTTCGAAACTCGTGGAAGAATTTGTGGGCAACACATTATGATTTCTTGAATAACCAGCAAGCTTGAAACAGAAGGAAAAACAGGCGAGAATGAAAGGTAAATTGCACCTGAAAATTTTGTAAGCTTGTTGATAAAAAAAAAGAAGAAGATGATGATGATAAAATAATCATTTTATGTACAACTGAAGAAGTTGAAATTGAAGATGATTCAGACGAAAACACTATAATCAATGATGATCAACCAAACGTTATAAGCCATAATAAAGCAACAAATCATTTAAAACAATTAATGGTTTATTTGGACATCAGGTGGAGACTACACCCAACAAACTAACTATGTTCAAGCGGATGCGTGAACGTGCGGCCAGAAAAGTTATACAAAACTGGCACAGCAGAAGATTTTATAATTACAAAATAAACCTTTTTACTGTCTGTAAATATTCAGTATGTTTAATATAAAGGTAGTTTTCTGTAAGTATGTTTTATTTCATTTTTTCTCATTCTCCGGATAATCCGGATTTTCGATAGTCCGGATTGGGTCTGGTCCCAATTAATCCGAATTACCGGGGTTTTACTGTATTTTTAAAATACAGTTTAAATTTCATAATATACATTCAAAAAAGCCTCTGATTACTTTCAAATAAATTCGTAAATTGCGGTGTGGGCTAATCATGAGAACAGAAATGCCTTACCTCTGAGAGGGTTAAATCCAAATTTTCTTTTTCTGAAAATGTTTGACATTTTTTTTTTTATTTATTGATTCGGGCAGTCACTTTATTAACCCTTTAATTCTCGCTCCCGTCAAGGCTGCGACCTTCTCTGCTTTTATTTAGAATTGTTTGATTCCTACCAGTTTTATAATATAGTACAACTGTCTTTATTCTTATATGATTTTGCTTGTTATCAAATAAGTTGAATATATCTTTTTGAAAAAAAGTGGTGGGAGTAAACAATTTGAATGTTAAAACCATAATTTAATGCCTAACTTTGAGGGATTATGACTAGAATTAATTTGATCCGTCATGATGGCTACCATATGAATATGTTTCGGTTGAAATTAGAAATTATATTATGAAATAAAGTTAAATGATATGAATTAGAAAAACGTTAAATAAAGAAGTTAATTTGTTTTACATAAAAATTCTGGTATGAAATATTTTTATCAATGAAATATTTCCATAAAACTTGACTCGAATTTCCGGTTGTATTAGTGTTAACCTCTTCAGTCCCTGAGTACCCAAATGGGTACATCAGTTTTGTCCCATTTGATTAATGATACTCAAATATAATAGAAATTTCGATATAAGGATAATATGTTACGAATTGTAAGATTCGAGCTAATGAAAATAAAAAAAAATCTCGCTCAGAAGTCAAACGAGAGAAGAAATAATTCAGTAATAATTAAAAATACTGTAATAATCGCCAGTAGCGAAGAGGTTAAATCTAAAACAAAGAAAAAACACAAAAAATTCAAAAGAAAGTATTTTTATTATTTGGAAATTTTCTGATGCATGTATTTTCGCAAGAATTTAAGTACTGACTTCCCCCAAGCCAGTTAGAAACAATGGCTGTCTAGGAGACGAACAAAATTTGTTCCAGACCTTTACCCTAAATACCCCAGACCAACGTTCAAATATATTTTCCGAGTTAATTGAGTTTATTTCGACATGTTTCCTTTGCGTCTACCTCTCAAAAATTGAATTTTTCCCCACTTGTAGTTGCGTTATTAAGCATTATTTGGATTTTTTATCTGCAAAATAGGTGATGTAGAAAATCATTAAAATGCAAAAATCGAGTATTGTGAATAATTTTTCCTTTATATCTTTAGAATTTATTGTTGGAATATGCTTATTAAATTAAGATTTTTTGTTTATGTACGTTTAATTAATTATTGCTAAATAAATCTACTAGTAATAGATTAGTAGTGGACTACTACTACATTTAGTTGCTAACCCTTACGAAAATGGATTTTAGAATTCTATGGAAAACGTTTTATAAAACCCTATAGAATTATGGCCCATTTCTCTGTAAACTAGTTTGAAAGCTATAGAAATATCTATAGAAGTTCAATAGAAATGTCTGTAGAGCAGAAATTTCTACTAAACTTTTTCTTTCAACAACCTTTTCTATTAAAGTTCTACAGGTATTTCTATAGCTTTTAAACTAGCTTATAGAGAAACGGGCCGTAATTCTATAGGAATCTAAAACTTTTTCTATAGAATTCTAAAAGACATTTTCGTAAGGCGAAACGTGTGAATTATAAATTTTAAAAAGAGAATTAACTCAAAAAAAAAAAAAAAAAAAAAAAAACTCGAAAATGAAATCGATTAAAAACTGAAAAGTTGCATGGTTTCTGACTTGTGATTGCATTACTTAACATTATTTTTCCATTTTCATCTATAAAAAAGGTTATGTAGGAAATCATTAAAGTAGGAAAATGGAGTATAATGAATAATTTTCGTTTTACATCTTTAGAATATATTGCTGGAATATGTTTATTATATTAAGAATTTTACTTTAAGTACGTTTAATTAATTATTTCTGAATAAATCTTCTAGTTATACATTAGTAATATATTACAACTGATTTTAATTGCTGAAGGTGTTTAATAAAACTTTAAAAACAGAGTTAACATAAAAAAAACTCAAAATTGAAATCAATTAAAACTCGAAAATCGAATTTTCTGTCACTTGTGGTCGCGTTACTTAACATTATTTTGCAATTTTCCTCTGCAATAAAGGTGATGTTGGAAATCATTAAAAAGCGAAAATGGAGCAATTTGAATAATTTTTATTTTATATCTTTAGAATCTACAGTAGAGCATCGTTTATACGACGCCGAAGGGATTACCGAAAAACGTCGTATAAACGATAACGACGTATAATCGATTTTCACTTCCAAAACTAGAATTAATTTTCTTTTCATTTAATTTTAATGTTTAACGAGATGATTTGCATGCATTTGTAAATTAAACAAACCAAAATAAACAAATAACCAAAAAACGGGGGAGGGGGGAATTAGTAAGCAATTTAAAAATGCGTACCTTTATTTATGTTTCACCGAAAGGTTCCTCATTTACAGTACATCATTTCCTTTCTATTTAAAGTCAACGATCAAAAACCCTGCGTGACCAACTAAAAGTCGCCAATACTGATAACAGTTAGAAGGATAGTCTATTTGCAACTTAAAACAGGTCGGGAAAGCTGACCATCCCCGAAAAAAGAATCATCCCTCCCACAGTGTAATCTGTTACACGTAAGCTGATTTTTCAGACTGATCGAACTTCGAACCCCAGCCCACATTTTTATAATTTAAAGTGTATTTAAACACGCTCATTGGTGTCATTCATAGCTGACAAATGCCGTTCGTTCATAAAATATACAAGAAAAATAAGCAAAAATAAACCTATACAAAATTGAAAAATCGACGTATAAACGATTTTGGGCGTCGTATAAAAGATATATTTTTACATTAAAATGAATTGGAATGAATCGGGACCACATTTATACGTCGTATAAATGTAAACGTCGTATAAACGATGCTTTACTGTATTGTTGGAATATGCTTATCACATTAAGAGTTTGTGTTAAAGTACATTTAATTGACTATTGCTAAATAAATCTACCAGTAATAGATTAGTAGTACACTTCTACTAATTTTAATAGTAATTAGATTTCAGTGATTGTCTGGGAAACGAACGAAATTTTTTCCAGATCTTTACACTTAAAACCCGAAAGCAACTTTCAAATATATTTACTGAGTTAATCGAATTTATTTCGCCATGTTTCCTTTGCGTCTACTTCTCAAAAATTGAATTTTCCCTCGTTTGTGGTTGCGTTACTTAACATAATTTCACAAGTTCCATCTGTAAAAAAGGCGATGTAGAAAATCATTAAAATGCGAAAACATTTTGAATATTTTTCGTTTTATATATTTCGAATATATTGTTAGAATTTGTTTATTAAATTAAAGAATTTTTGTTAAAGTACGTTTAATTATTTATTACTAAATAAATCTAGTGGCAATAGATTAGTAGTAGACTACTACTACAGTTAATTGCTAAAAGGTGTATATTATAAATTTAAAAAAGAGAATTAACTCAAAAAAACTCAAAACTGAAATCGATTGAAAAAGAAAAATTGAATTTTCCCTCACTTGTGGTTGCGTTATTTAACATTATTCGCAATTTTACACTGTATAAAAAGTGTGCAAAATTACAATTCAAAGTTACAATTTTACACTGTATAAAAAATCATTAAAATGCAAAAATGGAGCATTTTCAATCCTTTATATACATACATATATATATATATATATATATATATATATATATATATATATATATATATATACAGAATATATTGCTGGAATATGTTTATGAAATTAAGCGTTTAAGATGAAGTACCTTTAATTGACAATTGCTAAATATTTCTACTAGTAATAGATTAGTAGTACACTTCTACTAATTTGAATAGCAATTAGATTTCAATGATTGTCTGGGAGACAAACAAAATTTGTTCCAGATCTATACACTTAATACCCGAAAGCATATATCAAGTATATTTACAGAGTTAATCGAATTTATTTCGACATATTTCCTTTGCGTCTATCTCTCAAAAATTGAATTTTCTCTCAATTGTGGTTGCGTTACTTAACATTATTTCGCAATTTTCATTTGTAAAAAAAAGGGATGTAGAAAATCATTAAAATGCAAAAAATGAGCGTTATGAATATTTTTCGTTTTATATCTTTAGAATATATTGGTGAAATGTGTTTAATAAATTAAGAATTTTTGTTAAAGTACGTTTAATTAATTATTGCTAAATAAATCTACTAGTAATAGATTAGTAGTAGACTACTGCTATATTTAATTGCTAAAAAGATGTAAATTATAAATCTCAAAAAGAGAATTAACTCAAAAAAAAAAAAACTCGAAATTGAAATCAATTAAAAAAAGAAAAATTCAATTTTCCCTCACTTGTGGTTGTGTTATTTAACATTATTCGCAATTTTCAACTGTATAAAAAGTGATGTAGGAAATCATTAAAATGCGAAAATGGAGGATTTTCAATCCTTTGTATACATATATATATCTTTAGAATATATCGCTGGAATATGTTTATTAAATTAAGAGATTAAGTTGAAGTACCTTTAATTGACAATTGCTAAATAATTCTACTAGTAATAGATTAGTAGTACACTTCTATTAATTTGAATAGTAATTATATTTCAGTTATTATCTGGGAAACAAACGAAATTTGTTCCAGATCTATACACTTAATACCCGAAAGCAACGCTCAAATATATTTACAGAGTTCATCGAATTTATTTCGCCATCTTTCCTTTGCATTTATATCTCAAAAATTGAATTTTCCCTGACTTGTGGTTGCTTTTCTTAACATTATTTCGCAGTTTTTATCTGTAAAAATGGGGATGTAGGAAATCTTTAAAATATGAAAACGGAGCATTTTGAATAATTTTCGTTTTATATCTTTTGAATATGTTGTTGGAGTATGTTTATTAGAGTATAAATATTCGTTGAAATACGTTTAATGAATTATTGCTAAATAAATCTTCTATTAATAGATTATTTTTAGACTACTATTCATTTTAATAACAGAGATCGCACACTCCTTATATTTTGTAAGGACTCGGGCACCACTATTAATGATAAGAAAACTTGTATTTAATTTTTAACCCCTTGCGGAGCGGTGGTATCATAGATATACCACTTAATTTTAATTCCGAAACGCCACATTGACACCGGAATTTTGCTAAAGATAATTACGGTTTATTGAATGCTTGAAAAATAGCGATTTCTTATTTACAAATAAAGTTATATTCAAATTCCAGTGTCAATCATTAACTTCAATACTTATGCAATGAATTTGCTCTGCCCAGCAAAGGGTTAAGATACTGAATTCGAACCACCACTTCGATTCACAATTTTCGCAGTCATTTTCTGCAGTGAAATACATTGAAAATACTGCGAAAATTTAGTGGTACAGCTGTGCGAACCCTGTTAAAAGTATTTACATATTAATTTACTACTAATTTTAAAGATATTTCATTGATTTTCTGGGAGACGAACGAAATTTGTTCCAGAGTTTACTCTAAATACCCCAAAGCAACACTCAAATATATTTACTGAGTTAATCGAGTTTATTTCGCCATGTTTCCATGGCATCTACCTCTCAAAGAATTGAATTTTCTCACACTTGTGGTTGCGTTACTTAATATTATTTTGCAATTTTCATCTGTGAAAAAAGTGATGTAGGAAAATCATTAAAATGCGAAAGTTTAGCAGTTTGAGTAATTTTCTTTTATATCGTTAGAATATATTGTTGGAATGTGTTTATTAAATTAGGAATTTTTGTTAAAGTACGTTTAAATAATTACTGCTAAACATATCTACTAGGAATAGAAAAGTAGTAGACTACTACGAATTTTAATTACTAAAAAGTGTATATTAAAATTTTAAAACCAGTAAATGTAGGATAATTCGGCTGTTTACATGCTTCAATTCTACCTGAGTCATTTTCAAAACAAATAAATAAATTAAAAAAAAGTAATTTAGCAAATTACAACAATCATTTGGAAAATTGCTTTTTCAAAGATTAAAATTTAAGACTTATAAATAAATTCAATATTATACAAAAAGCCTCAATTTTGGTAAACAATATGTATTTATTTTAAAGCTAACCCCTTGATTACGAGCGACATGTATACGCGCCGCCAATAGGCTTAAGAATCCGTGTCTATCGCCACCAGCAAAATCACACTATAAATTTTGACTTATTTATTCAGATTATCTGGATTTATGTAGGCACAAATTTCTATTTTTTAAAACCGGTGACAAAACATTAAATATTTCGTAAAAGGCTCCCTTCCCGAAGGAATTAAATAATTTCATACTCTCGTAATCATTATAATTAACAAACGTCTCAGTTATGCATCGCACTTTAGCAAAGTGTAAACTAATTATTTTTTTTTTAAAATCCACAAATTCTTTGTTTTTGGCCAAGTAATATCATAAGATCAAAACCTCCACATTTTTTAATTATTACATTTCTAAAAAAAATGCATCGTTCTTCCATCGTTTTCTTTGATTAAACAAGATTAATTTAGCTTTACCTACGAAACTCACAATTTAAAAACACGAACATATAATTACTTACCCCATTTTTAATCCCAAATAACTCTTGAGTCATAATTTATCAAACATGTTTTCAAGGCTTTTTTAAGAGCTAATATATTAAGTACTTAGAGCCTGGAGACTTTTGTTCACTTATCAAAACTTTAGAACCATAAAAATGAGTTCGACAGCATAATCTGGAGCCCTTAAGCTAAATCTATTACAGTAATGGGACCTCTTCTGATATCTGATTTCCAATTAAGAGCTCTTAAAAAGTTATTGTAGGAAATTTTGTCTAAGAACGGGAGGTTTTTTTTCTGTAACTCCGCCTTTAGGTGCATGCTGAGACAAATTTTTACTTGGAAAACTTTTCTGGAATATCAAACTGCGAAGTGTTCGTAGCAATATAAAAATTGTAATGCGTTATTGTGTATTTTTTTTAAATATTTAGAACATTTATGTGTGCAGTATGATGTTTAATTAAAGTATATCAAAGTTTGTCTTTTATTATTTTTTAATGTGCAGGTTGGAAAATAACAAAATGTTAATTAACATGATATTTTAATTAATTTACCTTGATGTTTAGAGAAAATCAGTCAGAAAATTGCACGCTTATTATTTAATAATTAAAAATGTATAATTACGTAAACATATTAATTATGTGAAATGAATTTTATAGTATATTTAACATCATTCATCCTTCAAAAACAATTTTTCTTTGAAAAAAATGTTGTGTTCAAAGAATGGGCCGAGGAGGTTCTCCAGAACCTAATGTACTAGTATTACTACTATCTGGTACATTAGAATACTATCTTTACTATTAATAAATCTGCAGATTAGGAGCCTCAACGTCAGTTCTGCAAATCATTGTTTATAAACAAACTTTGGATAGTATTCATCTTCCTGCAAACCACAATTTTAAATTTTCAAATTATGTAATTATTTATAAGAATGAAATATATGAAATTTTCAGACATTAGAAGAGTTAAAAATGTTTTTGTATAAGGATATTCTAAAATTTCCATAAAGTGCTAATTCTGGTATTTTTTTTAGATGATAAGTAGTTTTCTTTATGGTGCTGAGCCCCCCCCCCCCCCGGAACCCACCGTGGACTGATTACATTTACAATTGTATCTTTCTATTATTTGTGCGAATAATTATCATATATCTTAGATTTCTTTTTGCACATTGATTTATAAGGATATAAGCACCAGAATATTTTACATTATCCCAATATCGCTTCTTGCCTGCCAGCTACAAGCACTCACAGAGTACGGAACAGAGAATCAACTTTCATACACTGTAATGGCAACTTGTTTAACATGGGATTACGCATAGACAGTAGCGATACGAGCGGATGACTCTGAAACTACGATCATAACGTAAGAGAGGTTGCTAATTCGGCGAAACATCGCTTCCTTGGCGACAAATGATATAGGAAAAAAGAAAAAAAAATACAGCGACGGCTTGCTGCTTCTTGTTTTGAAATTTATGAAAGAATTATTTTAATATTTATATAACTTTGACGTATTCGTCTTGAAAACAATGCATGTGTCTCTTCTTAACATAACGACCTAATAATTTAAAGTTGAAAATTCAAGAACAATAACAGTAATAATTACGAATCAATATAAGCGCGGAAATCTAAGATCAAATAGCATAAGCACGTGTGCAAAGATAATCAAATCAGCATTCAGCAAGAAGTGCCAAGCCAGAATATGGTTACAGTTAAACAGAAATCACGAGGATAAAAATCGCCAACGCGATGGTTTAGTTTTTAAGTCATCCACTGAGGGCGTTCTTTTCAAGCCGAGTTGAAGCTCTGTCTGTACTCTGTGCAAGCACTTACATGTGATGTATCAGGAACTTTTGTAAATGTAAACTAATTCATCTGATTTAGAAATTTAATGTTTTACAATTTTTGTTTCCTGAAAAATTCTGATTGCCATTCTGTAATATTCATATATAAGATCTTATCGAAATACATAATAATCTACTCGATAGCATTAACTTACTAAAATCATCCCAAACTAGGCATGTTTGAAGACTTAAAGATAACAGATGATCATTCATCAACGTGTCTATTGCCAATTAACTAAACAGTAAACGTGATTTAGTACCATAAAATGCTTTTTGTGATAGCCTTTCAATAGTATCCAAGTTCGATTTTAAATCGTTAAATGTCTCAAATTCCATTCACATTTAATGCAAACTTATGTTTCAGATCAAATTACGAAAGATTAAATAATCTTTTATTTTACTCAGCCGACTTTGCTGCATTATCTTTCGTAATCTGAATTATTAAAACGGGTTTTACACAGACTACAAGCTGTTACCCGTGACTTCATTTCCGTAATATTAAAATAAAGATAAATGTATTAACTAGGCAAATCATTTCACGTTTCATGATTAAAAACATAAATAGTTAGCCAACTTTTCATCATATTTTATTGGTGACAACACGGAATTTAATATTTACGAGGTGGAACCCGTCGAAATTAGACGAAAGAAAATCTTTAAGAAAGGATTGTTTCATTGATTTATTGAACCTACAGAATTAGTTACATTAAAAAATACATCTTATATTGGTCAGTCTAACTCTCAAACAAATATTATTTTAAGCTAAAATTAACAAAATACAATAAAACTCAATTATCTAAATTAAACCGAAATTCACCGGATTTTATAACAGACAATATTTTAGAAATGTTATAAGCATGTTAATTTCTTTCTTTCTTTCTTTCTTTTTTTTTTTTTTTTTTTCAATTTTAAGAGAAAATGGAGTGATTATGTTGTCACAATTACCAAATTAGTACTAAAATTATAAAAGAAATTAATAACTCAAAAATAAATTGAAATACAGCTTTGAAACAAATTGCATTCAAAAGAACATTTTTTTCTCTGTACGACGGTGTAAAAATTTAAAATGTACGATGTTAAAAGTGTAAAATTTGCAGCATCGAAAATTGCAAAACCGAAATTGCATGGAAAACTGTTGCGCAATTTAATTTCTTTTCTTTTCTTTTCTTTTCTTTTTCTTTTTTTTTTTTTTTTTTTTTTTCATTTTTAAGAGAAAATAGAGTGATTCTGTTGCGACAATTACAACACTGATACTAAAAACTATAAAAAATTAGTATCTTAAAAATAAATTGAGATACAGTTTTCAAACAAATTGAATTTAAAAGTAATTTTTTTCTTTTAAAATGTACGATGTTTAGAAGCGTAAAATTTGTTGTAGCAAAAATTGCAAAACCGAAATTGCAGAGGAAAGTGTTGCCATTCGAAAAATGACGTATGCGTTACACACAGATACGTTTGGCCTTTATAATATATATATGACATTGACATGCCTCCAAGGTTCACACACTCCTTATATATTTTAAGGACTCTGGCACCACTATTAAAAATAAGAAAATTTAAAGACTTAATTTTTAAAAGACTGAATTAGCAATCACCACTTTTATTTAAAGATATTACAATATATTTCAGCAGTGAAATACTTTGAAAATATTCTTCAATTTTAGTGATAGAACTGTGCGAACCCTGACCTCAGTTATAAAAAATTGAGAAATTTTGTACCAAATTTTCTTTTGTTCGAGAGATGATAACTTTGGATATAAAAAGGGGGGAGGGGTCCAAAATTACCAAAAAGTTGAAGACGTTATATTTTCACAGCCCCTTATCGCGGATCAAACAGACAGACGGACCAAAACCAAAATATTTCGTGTCTCCAAATTTAGCCTGATGTAGCCACTGACGTCTTCGGCAACTATATTCGCTTCCCTACTAATATTTATTATCTTCTGGTACGTACCTGCCTCTCAAGAGAAACAGAGATCAAGAAATAAACGATAAAGTCCATATCTGAATATATTGCAATAATTGAAAATTGTAATATTCAATAAAATTATGGAAAAGTTTTCCTGGTATGAAACGAATATATTTTTCAAATATAACATTTATTTTTATTTTTTATTTTTTAATTATTTATTTAATTTTTATTAACAAATAATATTTTTTTGCGAATTATTTGTAGTTAAACCTATCCATTGAAAGAACTTCGCAATTTTCAATGTTATTAAGCTAATTACATTCTGAGCATTCTTATTAAATCTATAAACAGCGTAATAAACTTAGTTGGATGAATACGGAGTAAGGGAAATACAAGTAGCGCATCTTGTTTTTATGAATATAGAGCAGTTTCAAATATAATTCAAAAATTCATCAGTTAAAATTAAATAATAGAAATGTTTACATATCTAAATATATATGTATATTTATATCTATGTATGTCTGTGTACAAATCCAAAAACGGGAGTTTAACGATAAATGAAGTTATTGACAAATTTCAAAATGATTATTGCTATTATATGTGCTGCTAAAACTGACACTAATTTTTCAAATTTTACTAATCGTATGGTGCTAAAGAAGTTTTATTCGTAAACTGCTTTATGATAAAAAGTTACTAACACAGCTTTATCTAAATTATATTTAGATGGGGGGGGTAAAAATTCTATTTAACAAAAGCAAATTAGTATGTTTCATATCAAATTGTTGTCGTAGGTCCTTTATAAGAGAGTCCATTAAAAAATATACACATAAAAGTTTCGTTTGCAATGATACTGTTTCTTTTATTATTCCTAAGTTATGGCTAGAGTTAATGAATAAATTCCTCATGAAAGCTTGAATGGGATGAACCAAGTTGAAAATAAATTTTAGATCGTGGTTTATTTTTAATTTTGTTTGTTTGTTTGTTTATTGAACAACATACATCTGACTTGTGTGCTCGACATGAAGCCTGCTTATAAGCCATCGTCAGTATACAGGGACGAGATAGCACACAAGGAAACATTACAACACAAGAGAAGTACAACCAGGAGCTCCACACAAAGAGTGTGTGCAATGGAGCCAGTGGGATTCGAACCCACAACCTCACAATCAGCGGCGTGATGTCTTAACCACTCAGCCACGGAGGCCCTATTTTTAATTTATACTTATATATTTATTTACAAAACAGCGCGTAGTTTTTGTTGTCATCTCATTGTCGCGTGTCATTTGTATTGAAGCGTGAAACGCGTTGTATTTTATTTTTATTATGATTACAGTTCTTATTAGGGACCGTCCATAAATGATGTCACACATGGAGGGGGGAAGGGAGTTTGTGAAATTCTGACAGTTTGTGACAAGGGCGTGGGAGAGGGTAAGAAGAAATGAGACATCAAACATCTTGGTTAAAGTAAAACCATTAAAAATCAGCAGATTAAATTTTGAAGTTACTTTGAAAATTAAAATATTTTGTGTTGCTGAAGTAAAAATAAAATTTAAACTCAAATAATATTAAAATCCATTTCAAATTCCACAATACTAGTACTTTTAATTATTCTTTCATATCAAATTTTATTATTTATGTTTTTTATTAGTTATGTTTTTTGTTATAAACCTAATCTTATTTCATAAAAAATAAATACACGAATAAATACATAATTTTTATTGTTATGCACACAAATTTCATTAAAACACATAGTTAAAGTTTAAAAATAAAATTAAGGTATGATTTATGACGCAGTGCTTTGTTTTTGAACAACAAGTATATGTACAGTTGAGAAGGGGGCACGATTGAACGAATTTTTAGAAAATCGATACATTTCTTATTTAAATTATATTTTTTGCGTTTTAAATATTACATAATAAAAGCTACGCATCTCTTTATCATATGAATCAGAAATTAAAAATTTTCCATGTAAATTAAATAAGTTGCAACACTTTGAAAATTTGGACGATTTCTGTTCAAATTTGCCCCATATAGGGGTATCTTTGAACATATATGGGCACCCTTGAACAAATGAACAAAATATGAAAATATTGATAGTTTTTATTTTAAAAAATGCATGTTTCAGAAATATAAAGTAATATGAATAAAATTAATTTAATACATTTTACTTAAATTGCTAATTTTTTTATTATTTAACCAAACTTAAATCAGGGTTCGCACAACTCTACCACAAAATTTTTACAGCATTTTCAATGTACAGTAGAACCCCGTAAATTCGGACCCCGTTAATCCGGATCTCCGGATAATCCGGATTGATTTGGTCAATTTTTTTTTCAAGTTTGAGAAGCGATTGGCTAATTTCCATAACACAGGGATGAGATTTCCGCTTTTTTCCACACCAGTAAAATCTTAGAGAAAATGCTATATTATTTATTCGGAACATTTTTGTGATTTAACAGAAAAGCATTTTCTCTAAGATTTTACTGGTGTCCAAAAAAGCGGACATCTCATCCCTGATAACATTAATTTGTTTCATCATCATATTCTGAATTTAAAAAAAAACTTTTTCTGAAATCTTTTCGGAAGAATTAAGCAAACATTTTTAAAGTAAACATTTTAAGTAAACATTTTTACCGTCTGTAATTATTCAATAAGTTTAATATAAAGATGATTTCTGTAAGTATGTTTTATTTTATTCCATTTGTTTCTTATACTCCGGATAATCCGGATTGAGTCTGGTCCCAGTTAATCCGAATTATCGGGGTTCTACCCTATTTCACAATCGAAAAATATTGCGAAAATTGTGAACCGGAGAGCTGTTTGCGATTTCTGTTCTTTAAAAATTAAATATGAATTTTCTTTTCATTAATAGTGGTGCCAGAGTCCTTACAAAATATAAGGAGTGTTCGAGCCCTGTAAATCCATCAAAGTGTATGTCAATAGTCATTGTTGAAACAACACAGAGTGTCTCTCCAGTTATGGTTGGTCGTGAAAACTTTTTTACAATATCCTTGAGATACACCAATGCGATATCTGATACTTCTGGAAAATTAAAATTTTTCATTCATTCTTTTAATGAAGAAACCTGATATAAAATTCAGTTTTATAAGTTATGAAAACCAAAAATAAGGTTTGGGAAAGTGAAAATGGAACGGGCTTTGTTAGACAAAACTGATAAATCACGAATAATTTTTGTATACTCGGGTTTTGCAATTATCGAATAGATGAATGCAGTCATCAATTTAAATTTGAAACTTCCCATCGCAGATATTCTAATCTATGAGTGCAGTAAGCGGGTATTGTTAACAGTGAACGTCTATTTTTTTCGACATTCTTAATTAACCTCATTTCATATAAAAAATCCGAAAATAATAATATTTAGATTCATCCACTTTTTACGTAATAGTTTTAAATGTTCAATGGTGCCCCATCACATGTAGTTCACCAATGCAACTGTTTACACAATTCAGCTGAAGAATTTGAATAAAACGAAGCTTATAAACTAATGCTAACATCTTTATTTGTCTTGAAAAATAAATTAAAATTGCAGGGATACAAAATTGTCAAAAAATTTCATACAACTTTAATTTCTTAAGTTTAGATTAAAGAGAGTTTCTCTCTCTTAAGCTAATGCATACTTGCTTAGACAGTAATGTTCATGCAAGATGGTGCAGCTTTGTATTTTTATCGCATTAAAGCAGTAGTAATGTACTGCCATATGTATTCTAAAAAAATAACTTACTTTAACTCCTTGAAGGACGGTGATGCCGCCACGGCATCACCTAATTTTAATTCATTATTGACACATTGGCACCCGAATTTCTTAAAGAAAATTTCAACCATATAAAGCATGCGAACGTACACATTTACATATTTATATATAAATTTTCTTGTAGATACTGGTGTCAACCAATTATTTCAACATTTTATTAATACAAGCACCTTGCCCCGGAAAGTGTTAAGGAAAATATTCAAAGTATTCAAAGATGCCCCTAGTTCAAACGTGCCCTGTCCCCTCTATGTTAATGCAACTATTTAGAAGCCTCATATGTATTCTTGATTTAATGGTATAACTAAACGAAAAAGAAAACAAAATCAGTCACTTTTTCTTTAAAATATTGCAGCTCGAAGTAGAGCATCATAGGCTCAGGATGACGAGAGGGTTAAAAAAAAATTCTGGTTTTAACACTAAAACAGCCGAGTATTTTACTAAAGTTTCATACAAAGTGTTTTGCACCAGAATTTTAATTTTAAACTAATTAACTTAATCAATTAGTCTATTTTTGGGCTACGCATATTTAACATATCTTATGAAAAAAGTTCTGGTTCAAATTGACTGTTATCATTCAGGCAGGGGTCATTTTGACCCCTAATGGCGGTTTTAGTGTTAAACATGTTTAACCTGATTTGGATTAACTCACATTTAACGGAAGTTATGTCCTATGTTGGCAAGTATGTAAAATGATTCAAATCATCATAGTTTTATCTTTTCACATTAAGTATCTTCTTACTCACTTAACCCTTTCTGGCACACTGTGCCCAGTCCGGGATACCTAATTTTAATTCCAAACTTGCATACGACACCAATAATATTTTATAATAAAATTTTGCTTTAAGAATGAAATCTTGAATAGGGGAATCTTAATTTCTAAAAAAGTCGTTTGTAAATTCCGGCGACAGTCGATAATTTCTCATTTTATTAACAGAATTTGCCCGAGCGGAAAGAGTTAATCATTATAGTTAATAAGGGTCTCATTTATGCATCGTACTTTAGTTATGCGTAAACTAATGAATTTTTTAAAAAATCCACAAACTCTTTGCTCTCCGGCCAAGTAATTTCATAAGATCAAACAATCCACATTTTTTAATTATTTCATCTCTAATATATATATATATATATATATATATATATATATATGTGTATATATATATATATATATATATATATATATATATATATATATATATATATATATATATATATTCATTTGTTATTTTATCGTTTTCTTTGATTAAGCAAGATTACTTCTGTTTTACCCTTCGAAACTCCCAATTTAAAAACTCGAACATATAATTACTTATCCCATTTTTAATTCCAACTAACTGTTGAGTCATAATTTATAAACATGTTTTAAAGGTTTTTTTAAGAGCTAATATATTAAGTACTTAAAGCCCGGAGCCTTTTGTTCACTTATCAAAACTTAAGAACCATAAAAATTAGTTCGACAACGTAATCTGGAGCCCTTAAGCTAAATCTATTATAGTAATGGGACCTCTTCTGATATCTGATTTCCAATTAAGAGCTCTTAAAAAGTTATTTTATGAAATTTCTTCTGAGAACGAAAGACTTTTTTCTGTAACTCCGCCTTTAGGTGCATGCTGAGACAAATTTTTACTTTGAGAACTTTTCTGGAATGTCAAACCGCTAAGTGTTTATACCAATATAAAGATTGCAATGTGTTATTGTGCGATTTTTCAGAATATTTAGAACATTTATGTGTATAGTCTGATGTTTAATTAAAGAAGGGGTGCACAACCTGTGGCCCGCGGGCCAAACTGATAACAGTAATTTTATGCAGATTAACTTTCCTTATAATAATGACAGAAACTTTGTTATGAAAGAAAACAAACGTCACTTTTCAAATATTCTGGTGGCAAACGATTTTCTGGCAAAAAGGTTGTGCATCACTAAATTAAAGTATAGCAAAGTTTGACTTTTAATTATTTTTTATATGAAGGTGGAATATAACAAAATGTTAATTAAAATGTCATAATTATTAATTTATATTCATATTTAAAGTAAATCAGCAAGAAAATGACACATTTTTCACTTAATAATTAAAAATGTATATTTATGTTAACATAGTAATTACGTACCCGGCATTGTATACTATATTTAACATAAGTTTAGTAAAAGATAAGCGAGATTTTACTTAAAAAGTACATTAACCATTTGTCTTTTCGCAAAATTGTGTTTCCGCAAATAAAAAAAGCAATTTAATATGTTTTTTTTCGTCAAAATCATAAAAGTAAAATTTGAATAAAAGTTTCCAAAGCAAATCATAATTAAAATTAGACCCCTCAAGGGTATAAATAGTATAAAATTAGTGTGCAACAAAACAAATGATAATGAATCAGAAGTTCAAATTGTATTATAAAATCATAATTGCCAACTTTGGATATAGCTTCCGTAAAATGATGTTACGGGATGATGGCAGTGAAGTGTGAATTAATTTAAATCAGATTAAAAAGGTGTATAGTCAGAAAATATTTTAGATGCACCATTCGCGATTAAATTTTCCTTTCCATGCAGAAATTGTATGGTATATTTCTTTAACCCTCTCGCGTCCAAACTGTTGTAAGCGTAGAATAAAAATCTTTCGTCTTTTAAGGCAGTCCGGGACAAAAAATACCTTCAAATTTACGACAGAAAATTTTTATTGCATTAAAATTTTTTCTGATTTTTTTATACGTAAAATGACATTTAACCCTTTCCGGCACGTTCGAAAACTGTTAATAAAATGAGAAATTATCGACTGACACCGGAATTCTCAAACGACTTTCTTAGATAGATTGAATTCCTTAATTTAAGCTTTTATTGTGAAGCAAAATTTTACTAAAATATTATTGGTGCCTATTGCAAGTTTGGAATTAAAATTAGGTATCCTAGACCGATTACAGTGTGAAAAAAAGGGTTAAATCATGTTTGTATCTTAATTAGAAGAAAAAATATTATTATTTTCGTATTAGTTTGTTTTCAAAATCTAGCTTTAAAATAATGATTGTCATGGATTCACTTCTTGCAAAAATGCATTTTTCTTCATGATAAGTTTTTTCACAATTTCTTGGATTTAAGTTGTTATAATTCAAGAAAGTTAAGTCAATTGCTTCAATCGTGAGACATCTATTTCATTATTGATTTAGTTTAATTTTGATTCAGCAAATTTGAAACAAAATATTTACTTTTTTAAATATATTTTTTAATAAAAGTTACATTTTTTTTTCAATTTTTATTTTAAATATTTTTAGTTTATTAAAAAAGTTATTATTTGTAAAAATGCGTATTAAAATAGAAATTCAGACTTTTTTGTTTATTTAAATGTTTAAAAAAATCGAAATTCTACAAATAATATTTTGAGTTATAACAACTTTAAAATACCCCACTTTTTCAATAAATTTTATTTAATTATTTATAATTTAATTATGTAATTTTGTTTACAAATCATATGGTTAGCCATCACAAAAAATAAAAAACTTTAACTCAATAAGTAAAAATTATGTAAAAATGTGTCCCAAACCCATTTAATACTACTAATTTTTTTTTTTTTCGCTTATACGAGGCACAAAACACTTCCACATTTTTTAAGAAATCTGATATGTTTAAAAATTACTTGAAAACATGTTCATATTAAGGGAAGAGTAAAGAATAATAAAACTATTTTTACCTCGAAAAAGAACTACGCAAATTAAAAAATTAGTTGATTTCTCTTCTAAAACAATAAATACGGATATAACTTCTGTAAAACAATGTTACGAAATGATGTCCATAAAATGAGTTAATTTAAATCAGGTTAAAAAGTTGTACGGCTAGGAAATATTTTAATTCATCATTCACTATTAAGTTCACATTTCTACACAGAATTTGTATAACATCAGTTTTTTAACCCACTCTCGTAACCAAATTATTATAAAAGTAGAGAAAAAAATCTTTCTAACTTTTAATACTTTTAAAATACTACTATAAATCATGTGCAAAACGATTGATTATTTGTAATGTTGTTCTGCTTTTTTTTTTTTTTTTTTTTTTTTTTTTTTTTTCAAACCTCATGTGAGGTCCGAAAACTTCCAGATTTTTTAAAGAAATCTGATATTTTTTAAATGAATTTGAAAGCATACGGATATTAAAAGAAGGTTAACAAATAATAAATCTTTTTGTTTGTTTGTTTGTTTAAACGAAAAAAAAATCTTAAACAACTCAAAAAATTAGTTTTATTTCTCTTCTAAAACAGCAAAACAACAATTGTAAATAATGCCAGGCTTTATCTAGTACTGATATCTAAGTACGATATTTTCAACTATTTTAGAAGCCTCCTATCTATCCTAAATCATTTGATGATGTTACAAAACGAATAAAAAGTCCGTATTCTTTGCTTCCAAATATTGCAATTTGCAGTAGGAGTCTCATATGAAGCTCAAGGTGACATACAGTTAAAATAAATCCTAGTTTTAATCATGTTTAACTTGGTTTAGATTAACTCACATTTTACGGAATTTATGTTCTGTGTTCGAGAGTATATAAAATGATTCAAATCAACATAGTTTTATCTTTTCACTTTAATTACATACTCACTTAATCATTATAATTAATAAAGTCTCATAAAGCATCGCACTTTAGCTATGCGTAAACTAATTATTTTTTAAAAATATCTACAAACTCTTTGCTCTTTGGCCAAGAAATATCATAAGATCAAACAATACATGTTTTTTAATTATTTCATTTCTAAAAAATCGTTCTTCAATCGTTTTCTTTGATTAAACAAGATTAATTTTGCTTTACCCCGCGAAACTCATAATTTAAAAACACGAACATATAATTACTTATCCCATTTTTAATCCCAAATAACTCTCGAGTCATATTTCATGAAACATGTTTCCAATGCTTTTTTAAGAGCTAATATATTAAGTACTTAGAACTCGAAACCTTTTGTTCACTTATCAAAACTCTAGAACCATAAAAATTAGTTCGACAGCGTAATCTGGAGCCCTTAAGCTAAATCTATTATCGTAATGGGACCTCTTCTGATATCTGATTTCCAATTAAGAGCTCTTAAAAAGTTATTGTATGAAATTTTGTCTGAAAACGGGAAGGTTTTTTTCAGTAACTCCGCCTTTAGGTGCATGTTGAGAAAAAATTTTACTTTGAGAAGTTTTCTACAATGTCAAATTGCTAAGTGTTCATAGCAATATAAAAATTGCAATGTGTTATAGTGTAATTTTTCAAAATATTTTAAACATTTATGCGTACAGTCTGATGTTTAATTAAAATATAGCGAAGTTTATCTTTTATTTATTTTTTTATGCGCAGGTGGAAAATAACAAAATGTTAATTAACATGTTATTATAATTAATTTTCATTGATGTTTAAAGAAAATCAACTAGAAAATTACACGTTTATTATTTAATAATTAAAAATGTATAATTACGTAAACATATTAACTATGTGAAATGCATTTTATAGTATATTTAACATCATTCATTTTTCAAAAAACAATTTTTCTTTGAAGAAAACGTGGTGTTCAAAGAATGGAACGAGGCATCCTCCAGAACGTAATCTATTAGTATCACTACTATCTGGTACATTAGAATACTACCTTTGCTACTCATAAATCTGCAGATCAGGAGCCTCAATGCCAGCTCTGCAAGTCATTGTTTTTAACACTCTTTGGATAGTATTAAACATCCTGCAATTAAAATTTTCAAACTAGGTAATTATTTATAAGAATAAAATGTATGAAGTTTTCATACATTAGAAGAGTTAAAAACGTTTTTATGTAAGGATATTCTAAAATTTTCATGAAGCGCTAATTCTGATATTTTTTTAGATAATAAGTGGATTTCTTCAGGGGAGCTGAGTCCCCTGAACCCACCGTGGACTCATTACATTTACATTTGTAACTTTCTATTAATTGTGCAAATAGTTGTATATCTTAGATTTCTTTTTACACTTTGATTTATAAAGATATAAGCATCAGTTTGAACAAACATTTTAGATTATACTAAGATCCCTACTTGCATCTCAACTACAAGCACTTACATCTGATGTATCAGGAACATTTGTAAATGTAAATTGAGTCATCTGATTTAGAAATTTAATGTTTTACAATTTTTGCATCCTAAAAAGAGTTTTGTTGCTGTTCTATGATATTCATATCTAAGATCTTATCTAAATACGTAATAGTCTACTCGATAGCATTAACTTACTAAAACCATCCCAAAATAGGCATGTTTGAAAACTTTTAAAGCTAACAGGTAATCAATCATTCATCAACGTGTCCATTGCCAATTAACTAAACAGCAAACGTAATTTGGTGCCATAAAATGTTTTTTTGTGACTTTCAGTAATATCCAAATTCAATTTAAAATTGTAATGCCTCAAACTTCATTCATATTTGACGCAAACCTATGTTTCAGATCAAATTACGAAAGATTAACCCTTCTCGGCGCAGACAAATTCTGTTATTAAAATGAGAAATTATCGACTGACACCGGAATTTACAAACGACTTTTTAGGAAATCATGAACTCCTTAATTTAAGATTTTATTGTAAAAGCAAGATTTTATTAAAATTTTATTGGTGCCAATTGCAAGTTTGGAATTAAAATTAGGTGTGTCCAGACCGGACACACTGCGCAAAAAAGGGTTAAATAATCTTTTATTTTCCTCAGCCGACTTTGCTGCCTTATCTTTCGTAATCAGAATTATTTGAATGGTTTTTACACAGACTAGAAACTGTTCCCGTAACTTTTAACATTAACCCTTTCGGGTCTGGTGTACTATTAATATTGCGTATTTTTTAATGGAGTATTATTTTGTTTTAAGAAATACTTTTGATTCTATTTAAAGTAATAATGTTAGTATTATGTCTATGCATTTAGTACATGTCTTCATTTATGTTCAGGTATTTAATAATAACAAAAATAAGGTACTTCTACGTTATCCCGTCGACCAATTTCGCCAAATTATACAAATCGCCAAACTAATAGCCAAATTATACATGTTGACACAATTTTTATTTTAAATAACGAAAAAAACAAATAATTAGTAGAATATTAATGAAAATATAAATAAAAATTCGAAATAAAAATTACTTAATGACATTTTAAACTCGCGAATCGCTTTTAATGTGACATTCACGATCATCCGTTATTGGCATAAAATCTTATAGTTTGGCGATAATTTTTTGGTCGACGGGATAACCTAGAAGTACCCAAAAAAAATAATTATTTGTTTATTTCTCTTTGCGCCGTTTGTGATTCTTTTATTTTAAACATACATTTCCCTCTTTAAATTTAAAATTCAAGTCACTTTCCTGAAAGAATAGTGTGTAATAAAGCACAAAAAGTATTAGAAATTTGTAGTATAAGTTTAATTTTGTTGTAATACTATATTTTCTAAACGTCTCCAAATATTCTTCCTTAGTCTATTGTCATATGAATATGAACCGAATAGTACACAAAACATTCGTTATCGTTCATACAGCAAAATGTTCTTTAAATACTAATTAATCTGTTTGTATAGGTTATGTTAATGTTATTAACGTAAAAGTAATTTTTTCGAAGAACTGAAAAAAAATCAGACCCGAAAGTGTTAACATATAATTTTTAACATTGAAATAAAGATAAATGCATTAATTAAGCAAATCATTTAATTCTTCATGCTTAAAAACTTAAATAGTTAACCGACTCTTCATCATATTTTATCGGTGAAAATACATAATTTCTTATTTATATGACCTTGACATACCTCAGTTATAAAAATGGGAAATTTTTTACCAAAAATTTCGTACCAATTTTTTTTTCTTTTTGAGGGATAATAAAGTATGATATAAAAAGGGGGAGGGGAGAGGGTGCTAAATAATCAAGAAGTTGAAAAGGTTATATTTGCACAGCCTCTTTTCGTGGAACAGACAGACTGACGGAAAGTAAGAAATTTCGTGTGCCCAAAATAAGCCTTCACTGATGCCATCGGCAGCTACATTAGTGTTACTACTATTACCTATCTGGCATACACCTGCCTCTTAACCCTTTAACGTTCATTGGTTTTGCCACAAAACCACAAAATTTTAATTCCGATATGCAACACTGACACCGGTATTTTTATCTAAAAATATCCATTTCTTATTTACAAATATATTTGTTCTTAATTACCGGTGTCAATCATTTATTTCGACATCTTAGCAATGAAAATGCTATGATCGTTAAAGGGTTAAGAGAAACAGGAAACAAGAAATAAATATTCTTTAATTTTCTTATAACTCTGTAAAAAAAATTGTAATATTTAATAAAATTATGAGGAAGTTTTCCTGGTATTAAATGATTATATTTTTCAAATATAGCATTTATTTTTATTTTGTATTTTTTAATTATCTATTTTATTAACAAATAATGTATTTTTTTGCGAATTATTTGTAGTTGAACCTATTCATTCAAAGAATTTCGCATCTTTCAATGCTATTAAGTTAATTACATTCTGAGCATTCTTATTAATTCTATAAACAGTGTAACATACTTAATTGGAGGCATACAAGGTAAGAGAAATATACAAGTACCGTAATTTCGGGTGTATAAGCCGCGGATCAAACAATTCTTTTTGGACCCAGAAATCTTATTTAGTGATTGAAGACAAATATTTACGGCGATCTAACAAGTTATATTTATTTCCTAAAAAATTCTGGGTCGAAAAAAAATTGTTTGATCTGCGGCTTATACACCCGAAATTACGGTACATCTTGTCTTTATGAATATACAGCAGTTTCAACTATAATTCAAGAATTCAACGATTAAATTTAAATAGCAGAACTATTTATGCATCTAAATACACATACACATATATATGTATGTGTGTGTACATATCCAACAATTTGGAAATTGTACGTTAACGTAGCAAATGAGGTGCGTTCGTACGATAACGAAGTTTTAAAAATATTCAGATCTTGCTGATATAGTAGTGCGTACTTCGGATACAGTAAAGTAGTCGAAATCTTTGTGTTTCTGTAAATATGCAGGAAGTAATTTTTATTGTACCTCAGCACCGTATATCTTATTCATAAATGTGAAATAGTTGAATATAATTAAAACACGCCTCAAACAATGTTTTCCCGTATAGCATTATGTAGTGGAATATTTTTGTGCGGCCCTGAAATTTAATAATAAAATTTATTTGCATCACAGATTGTACAGAATGCATATTTTAGTACCGTAAATTCGGGTGTATAAGCCGCGGGTCAAACAATTCTTTTTCGACCCAGAATTTTTTAAGAAATAAATGTAACTACTTAGATCGGCGTAAATATTTGTCTTCAATCACTAAATAAGATTTCTGGGACCAAAAAGAATTATTTGATCTGCGGCTTATACACCCGAAATTACGGTATATATTTCACAGATTCATGCCAATTCTATTATGTTCGAATGAGTGTAACGTCATTAAAATGCATTTGAAACTTTTTTCCCATTGACCGTAATGTAATGGAATACTTTTGCTTGTCCCTATAAATGATCTATGCATCCGACTTTCATAACATTTGAAATGACTCGACAAAATTACGTAATAATTACATGTTTTAAATTTCAAACGATTAAAATGGATTTGAAACTTTTTTCCCCATTGAACGTAATGTAACGGAATCCTTTTGATTGTCCCTGTAATTGATCTATGCATCTGATTTTCATAACATTTGAAATGACTCGAAAAAAATACGCAATAATTATATGTTTTAAATTTCAAACGATTAAAATGCACTTGAAACTTTTTTCCCCATTGAACGTAATGTAACGGAATCCTTTTGATTGTCCCTGTAATTGATCTATGCATCTGATTTTCATAACATTTGAAATGACTCGAAAAAATTACGCAATAATTATATGTTTTAAATTTCAAAAATGCATTTGAAACATTTTTCCCCATTGACTGTAATGTAACGGAATGCTTTTGATTGTCCCTGTAATTGATTTATCCATCCGATTTTCATAAAATTTGAAATGACTCGACAAAATTATGTTATAATTATGTATTTAAATTTCAAACGATTCGGTTGGGTACTTTTTGCGTTGTTATATGCGGACAGACGGACAGACGGACAGACAGACGGACGGACTGAACGACAACAATAGATGCTACGTATTTGCATAATTACGAACGCACCTAAAAACGAGAGTTTAACGATAAATGCCGTTATCTTAATGCCGCCAAATTTTAAAATGATTATTGTCATTATATCTGCTAAAACTGATGCCAATTTTGTGGGTTTTTTTTTTTTTTTTCAAATTTCCATCCTCTAGTGAAATTTACTAACAAAGTAGTGCTAAACTTTTAGAAAGAAGTTTTATTCGTAGACTTCTTTAGTTTATCAATCTAGCTTGTTGAGTTTATATTAATGAAAGATGAATAATTACACTGGTTTACAAATATAAACATTTTTTTAAATACTTTTGAGGAAATGGCTATTTTTTTTATTATACTACCTCTTACTAATAAAAGGGGGTATTTCAGAAAAATCTATAGGGTCACATTTTTTACTTTTTTTTTCTATACAGGGAACTTGTTTACTTGCAACGGTATCCAAAGGCTAATTCCGAAATCGTTAGTCATAGACACATAGTTTCAATTACAAAAATACTTTAAATGAGGTAAAGAAATATTTTACAAGTGATTTTGGTCAATAAAAACCTTTAGTAAAAAAATTGCGAAACTTAGATTTTTATTTTAATATACGGTGCTATAAGTTGTATTTAATAAAATTTTCCGATTACGCTGACAAGTAAGACAAAGCAAATCCCATTATTCTACGATTAAAATTGACCAAATAAATATATGTTTTAGGTTGAGGCATATTTTTTACTGCAAATTGGGGATCATTCACAAATTTAGTAGAAAAATAATTTTGTCAGATATATTAAAATAATGGTTGAGAGTAAAAGTAACATTGCAATATACATTTGAAATCTTTAATCACTTTACATATTAATACAAAGTATGCAATTTCTAATAAGCATACAAGAAGAAGAAAAAAACAGAATTTTTATTGCATAAAATGATGAAAATTAACAGATTTAATTTTTTACAAAATCATACATAGTTTAAAATGTTATTAGATTACAAAAGTTGCGTTATGTCATGTTTTTTTAATTTTTAATAACTGATTCTGATGTATTCTGTACTGCTGAATACGGAATTAACCTTCTTTTTTTTACCCACATGTAAAGAATTTTTGCAAATCTTAAATTTTAAAGTTTAACTCGGGAGAACGCGCGCAAGACCAGAGTACGAATGGTTTTTACTTTGATACTAATAAAAGTAAATAATAACAGTCATGTTACTTAGTCGGAGACAACTGTTACAAATTCCGCTATAAAGTACATACGAGATTATTTTTAATATAATAGTGGTGTCAATTGTAAAAACCACATCCACATTGGGTCTATCAAGCCGAGCGCGCGTCCTTGCGGGTTAAACAGAAGAAACAGCGAAAGTTTGGTACGGGAAAAGGTAAAATACTGGGACATGGGACAATTTGGGACAAAAGCTTTGTCTCATAATATCCATGGAGTGGGGAGAGACGATCGTCCATGGATACTTAGGAAATTATGAAGATGAAAATTATGAAAAGATTATTGCTGTTTCATTAACCCTTTAACGTTCATTGGTTTCGCCACGAAACCACAAAATTTTAATTCCGATATGCAACACTGACACCGGTATTTTTATCTAGAAAAATCCCTTTTATTATGTATGTGAAAAATCACGTTTTCTTATTTAGAATTATATTTGTTCGCAATTACCGGTGTCATTCATTTATTTCGACATCTTAGCAATGAAAATGCTTTGATCGTTAAAGGGTTAAAAAACAATCATGCAATGGGCGTGAATATGTCTCTGAAGATATATTTTCTCCATTTACACAAGGATTTTTTTTTCCAGAAATCTTGGGGGACGCAAATGACGAGCAAGCTGAGCGTTTTCACTAAGACCATAAACTTTTTGAAGATAGACACAAAGGTTTTGGCGACACAAAGGTTTTGGCGACAAAAGTATGTTAAAAGAAAACAGCTGGTGTATTTTAACCCTTTAACGTTCATTGGTTTCGCCACGAAACCACAAAATTTTAATTCCGATACGCAACACTGACACCGGTATTTTTATCTAAAAATATCCCTTTTATTTTGTATGTGAAAAATCACGTTTTCTTATTTAGAAATATATTTGTTCTTCATTACCGGTGTCATTCATTTATTTCGACATCTTAGCAATGAAAATGCTATGATCGTTAAAGGGTTAAGAGAAACAGATTAAGAAAATTATGAAAAGAAGAGTAAAATTAATTATTTCTAAATTTTTTTCATGTTATTATTCTTGTAACTATTTAATAAATATCTTTTAAACTAGACGTGACAGATTTTTTACAATTTTCCCATACTCAGTGCATTAAAATCTATGAAAAACACTCATATTGGTGAAAGTACGTAAACCGTATAAACCAGTGTTATTATTTAGATACATTCTCTTTTCTTGCAGATGAAGGGGGGGGGGGGGGAGGTTTTTCCACCGAATAGATTTCGAAAAATAAAAGGAAATAACTTACTTGTTATAAAGTACGATATCGGGTAACCAGATTTGTTCAGCAGGTACATATAAATGTTCAACACCGCCATACTCTTCTGGATCCCATCTCAGCTTATGGTCAAACCATTCCTGCAAAATAAATAAATATGTCTTAATTTATTTCGAAAAGAAAAAACTAAAATTCTATGATAATTAAAATTGTCCTTTGTAAAATAGCAATCATTTTTGCTAAATTCCCATATTTAAACAAATTTTTAAAAATTTTGTTGTGTTTTAATGTTTATTTGAAAATTTCTGATAACTTCAGAAATTGGAACTACGAATAAAGAGGAATTGGCATACTCTAGAAACAGTGAAACTTCAACTATACCCGATTTTTCAATGACTCGTTGCTACAGGGGAGAATTCCCACCAGTAAATTTGAAAAGAAATTTTTATTTATTTAACCCTTTAACGATCATAGCATTTTCATTGCTAAGATGTCGAAATAAATGAATGACACTGGTAATTAAGAACAAATATATTTCTAAATAAGAAAACCTGATTTTTCACATACAAAATAAAAGAGATATTTTTAGATAAAAATACCGGTGTCAGTGTTGCGTATCGGAATTAAAATTTTGTGGTTTCATGGCGAAACCAATGAACGTTAAAGGGTTAAAAGCCTAATTAATGTAAAATCGCAGTTATAATTACTGAAAAAAGAAAGTGTTTATTTTTATTGGTAGAAATTTACTTCAGTGGTAATCAGGACTTGCGTTTCCGCCGTATTGTGACTATCTAAAAAAACTCATTTGAATGTCAGTAAAAGAGATTGCAATATTGAGGGCAACTTGTATCAGTAAAAATGACTAGAAAATTTAACGATAGTTTCGAAAGAAATTTTTCATGTATAAACTGTAAAAATTAGGCAAAATTTTCTTTTTAAATTTTCTGGTAGAAATGTGCTTTGGCGGTAATCAGAAACTGTTGATTGGATGCAAAAAAATATCCAAACGCCAGCATTTTTGCCGATCCCACTGAAGCTAGTATAGGGGAGAAAAATACGGGCTTCTGATTGGTCGAAAAACTGTTTGCAAATACATCATCTTAAATTCTAATGTGCGTATTAGGAGCGTATATGGATATATCATTAAAATAATAATAATAAGAAGAAATTACAATTTTTTTTAAAGTAATATAGAACAATTAAGTTTGACGCCGTAAAATGAAAATACTGTTGTTTCAAAATAAATTGTTCTGATTGTGTATATATGTGCGTATCATATTAAAAAAAAATAGAAAGAAGAAATGTCAATTCTATTTTTATTATTTTCTAAAAGTAATACAGAACAATTGTTAAACATCCTAATTAACTTATTTAATTATATATTCTGAGTTATCTATTTCTTTATCTATTAATGAATATGTAAAAACAGAAGGAAAATCCAGCTTTCAAATACTTTTCAAACAGAAATTGATGATTAAATAAACGTAAACTCAAAAATGAAGGAAAGCAAAATTGTTCAACCAATCAGAATCCCGTATTTTTCTCCCCTATACTTGCTTCAGTGGGATCGGCAAAAATGCCAAGGATTTGCAACTGGTATACTCTACACCAGGGGATCTCAAACTTTCAGACTAGCGCAGTATTGCAGAAAAAACAATGTAAAGTGTATCATTTTGGGATAACATATATATAAATAGATTTAAATAGAGAACATAAATATTCTTTGCTAAACATGAAAAAATACACATTTAAAGTCACCTTGCCTGTCAGTTTTTTGTTACATGAATACTATTTTTATATCTATAGTAAAGCATATAAGAAAATTTAATAAGTAAATAACCTTTATAAGAAATTTCATACATTCTGAAAATAAAATATTCATCAGCGCGAGACCGAAGATCTAGTAAGTTATATACATACATACAATACAAAAATAAAAGAAAACTATTTTTTTTTTCTCCAGGGAGGATAAAAGGTCAACTCAACATCTATTGAAACATTAGTTCCATATGTCTAAATTTTTTAATCGAAATAACATTAAAATAATAGAAAGTAAAACGCTGTCAAAGCAGCAGTAACAGAGAGCAGGAAATATTGAGCTTGTGAACTAACAAATCACAAGAAAGAGGCGCGGGTGATTGATCTGGTTTTTGATTTTACATGCTGTATTTTTTATTTCATTTCATATACCAGTATCGCACTTTTGCGTGCCAGTATTGGTGTGAGTTCCGTAGTTTGAGAATCCCTGCTCTACACCATTGGTTCCCAGCGTGTGGCATATATCCGACAGGGGAGGGGGCATTATCAATTTTTAGGGGGAGCAATTTCAGGTTTCTTATTACAAAATTTTCTGTTCGTTTATTTTTTAATGAAAACAGTGTCTTATTTTAAAAGTAGAAATAATAGATTAAAAAAGAGAAAAAGAACTAAAAAAATTAATTTTTAAAATATTCCCATTCTGACCAGATGCACAATATATAAACATACCTCATAAGATATGTATTTTAACCTCTTAACTGTACTTTATCTTCCGTTTAATAAATTGAAAATAGCGGATTCTCACCACAATTTTTTGCATAAAATATTCGTAACATTTACTCTAAACATTTCCGCATTTAAATGGTAAGGCAAATTCATTTTGCCCAAACGGCGTACATACAAATCAATAAAGGGGTTAATTTATCTTATCTAATCAATGAATTTTCGCTATTCGATTACAGAAAATTTTCTGATTTGTAAAGCTGGTGGTAAAATATTAAAACAAGTAAGAAAAATCATGCGTTAAGCATAGATTATGAATAAACTTTCCAACACTTAATGAAATCTTTAACAAAACTTTGTTATTTAGGGAAATAATAGTGTATAGCCAAATATACCCAAGTATGTATTCCAGTACATTAGAACAGCCCTGTATTTCATATGTCAGTTCATATAATGGGAAAATTTAGCTTAGCAAGAAAATACCCAGTAGCTTAAAATTTCTTTTTCAGCAATTCATACTATTAGATGGAAACATACTTGAATACTTTTTTTCAGCCCTGTAGTTTACATTGTACCTTTATTACACGTCAGCATTAGGCTAAAATTTATTGTAACCTAGAACACTTTTAAAACAACTGAAATCACATTCCCATAAATCATCATTCATAGGCGTCCATGTACCGAATTCTTTGCGTGGCCCTGTATATCCCTTTATCTATATTCTGCTAACATTTCTCAGTAAATTGAAAGCAGCTCAGCGTAAAAATGCATAGCTTTTTTAAGAACCACGTTTAAATAATTTACGCTCATATTCAGTAACGTTGGTGAGCTCTTTTGGGTAGCTCTGTATATCAACTATAACATTTATACACACCATATAATGTGCATATATTTAGCGAAATTAGGCCGTAATGTAATGGGAAACTTTTGATTCGCCCTGTATATAAATTAATCATGGTAGAAACTTCATTTTCAATAGGACTTTTGCTAGGGTAAACGTCAATAACGTCCTAAAATTTCATGGCAATCCGAGTATATTAACGATTTTTTCCCCATAGGCCGTAATGTAATGGGAAACTTTTGATTCTCTCTGTAGATAAACTAATCATGGTAGATACTTCATTTTCAATAGGGTTCGTGCTAGGGTAAACCTCAATAACGTATAAAAATTTCATAGCAATCCGAGTATATTTACGGGAGTTAGAGCTCGGACAGACGGACAGACGGCCATCCGGCCAGACGGACAGACGGCCAGACAAACCGAATGCATAAGCACTTTTCAACTTTGTTGGAAAGTGCTAAAAATAAGCAATGGTCTCTCTGCGCATATTGGTTAAATAGATTTTATAACTCTAATTTATAAAATATGAGGAGAAATAAAAAAAAAAATAATTTATAATAAACACTCTTTTTTTCTTCAATTTCAATCTTCACTAAAGCTTTATCAACAGTTTTCAATGCTGTCTAAAATTGTATAATTTTGAAAATACTTTCAAACACATTTTAACATTATTTCAAATTAAGAAAACCTTTCAAGTTTATTAACTTTATAATCATATTACAAAACTGACAAATACAGGGTGATTCATAAAAGATGGGCAGAACTTTAAATGGTTATAGTACACTTAAAGACAAATAATATTAAATAGGAGACTAAGGGTCCCAGACGTATTCCCAAGGAGATAGGGGGCATTAAAGTTTAGGGTCCGAAATTTCAAATGATTATAAAAAATGGAAAAATTGGTCGATTCGTTTGCGGTTTTTGCAAAAAATTTTCTTTATGCCAGTATTTTCTTGAAATAAAATTTTAAAGTTCAATTTCAAAAAATGCCGATAGGGGGCGCTTTAGACTTTGGAGTAACAAACAACTATTTTTTAACGTTATTTTTTGTATTTCTTTAAATGATTTCGAAAGCTTAGACTTAAACTTAAATTTTGATCTAAAAATCTGAGTCCTAACGAGTAGTTAAGTAGCGTAAACTGAAATTTGAAATTTGAAACCCTTCTCCCCCCAGAACAAAAATCAGTTATTCCCGATCTTTGTGTCGGGCTAGTTCCATGGATTTTGTAGTGTAAGTCACATTACCTTATAATTGCTATGCTTGTTTGCCACCGTTATTTTCGAAAAGTCTGCTTGGCCTTATTCAATTAATGAGAATGTGCCGATAAAATAAATCACATTTTTTCGTACTAAAATACTGGTAGCCAAAAATAGTGGCCTGTGACTTACACTACAAGTACTCATGGAAATAGCCTGTCGTAGATTAGGCTCTAACTACTGCCGCGTTTTGCTAAAATTATTCTTTATGTCAGTATTTTCTTGAAAATAAATTTTAAAAAAAAGTTTCAAAAAATTCCGATAGAGGGCGCTTTAGACTTTGGAGTAACGAACAACTATTTTATACCGTTATTTTTTGTGTCTCATTAAATGCTTTCTAAAGCTTAGACTTAAATTTTCAGCCCAAAATCTGAATCGTTAGACGTGGTTAAGTTTCTGGGGAGAGGGGTTTGAAATTTCTACTCCTGAGCACAGTTCAGTTTACCATGTCCACACATTGTGTGCTGTGATACGAGGTAAAAAGACACAAATTAGGATTATGTTACCAAAGCATATTTATTAACATGTAATTACAATAAATGTTCAAAATTGTGACCACCAGAGGTTATGCACGCAGAACAACGGCGAACATTCGCGAAAACATCAGGCTTTTCGAGGACTTCCCCTACAGCGGCGGAAGGTCTGGCGACCAGTTCCTCGGGGGATTCAATGGGTGTCTCATACATAGGAGCCTTCAATTGTCCCCAAAAAAAGAAATCGAGGGGTGAAAGATCTGGCGAGCGAGCAGGCCAAGCAACAGGACCACCTCGACCAATCCATCTGTTCGGAAATGTGATGTCCAGATAGTTGCGGACGTCTCGTACGTAATGGGCTGGCGCTCCATCGTGCTGGAACCACATGACCCGCCGGATGCGTGGAGGAACAACGTTTAACAGGTCTGGCAGCACATGTTGCAGAAATGTGAGGTATGTTTTACCGTTGAGGCGTTCAGGAAGAAGGTACGGTCCGATTAGGTGGTCTCCGAGGATTCCTGCCCAAACATTGATGGAAAAGCGTCTCTGATGAGCATGTGGATACGTAGCATGTGGATTGACATCCGCCCATAAATGTGCATTGTGTGTGTTAAATGTACCTTCACGTGTGAAGGTACATTCATCGGTGAAAAGCACAGTTCGTCCAAAATGTGGATTTAGCGCGTTCTGCTGCAGAAACCAGCGGGCGAATTCAATACGATTTGGATAATCCCCTGGAGACAGTTTCTGGACTCGTTGCACATGAAACGGGAGCAAATGTTCATCCTTCAGTACCCTCCAAGTCATGGACTGTGAGGTATCCTCCTGCCTAGCCACTGTTCGTGTACTTGTACTTGGCTGCGCCGCTACTACATCCAGAATGGCTTCTGCAACAACTACTGATTCGTCCTTTTTTGCACCACCTGCATTCGACCGGGAAGCGAGAAATGATCCCGTCTCACACAACTGTCTGTGCAAGCGCTCGAAAGTTTTGCGGTTAGGCAACCGCCTGTTGGGAAATCGCTCTCCGTACATTCGTTGTGCTTCTGCACCATTTCCATCTGCCGCTCCGTAAATTAAATGCATCTCAGCCTTTTCCTTATTCGTGAAGGGCAACATCTTCCGATTCATTACTACAGCGACTTACACTTGACTCACCGTTCAGTGGTTTTTATGCCTGAATCGTGTCGAAATTTTGCATACGTGTTCTTCTTCTTCCCCATTTGACATTTGCATACTTTCTGTCTCCTTCTTCACCCGGTGACTAGCGTCAGGAATGGAGCTTTGACGTTTGCATGAGCGACGTTTCCAACTGTGCCAGTGCCTTTATGAGTGAATTCCGACTATGCAGTCCTTGACGAAAGTTGTATTTTTGCCTCGTATCACAGCACAGAATCGTTGGGCATGGTTAAGTAGTGCAAACTGAACTATGTTCAGAAGTTGAAATTTGAACCCCCTCCCCTCGCTACTGAACCACGCTCAGCGATTCAGATTTTGAGCTGAAAATTTAAGTTTAAGTCTAAGCTTTAGAAAGCATTTAATGAGACACAAAAAATAACGGTATAAAATAGTTGTTCGTTACTCCTAAGTCTAAAGCGCCCTCTATCGGAATTTTTTGAAACTTTTCTTTAAAATTTATTTTCAAGAAAATACTGACATAAAGAATAATTTTAGCAAAACGCGGCAGTAGTTAGAGCCTAATCTACGACACAAAGATCGGGAATAACTGATTTTTGTTCTGGGGGGAGAAGGGTTTAAAATTTCAAATTTCAGTTTACGCTACTTAACTACTCGTTAGGATTCAGATTTTTAGATCAAAATTTACGTTTAAGTCTAAGCTTTCGAAATCATTTAAAGAAATACAAAAAATAACGTTAAAAAATAGTTGTTTGTTACTACAAAGTCTAAAGCGCCCCCTATCGGCATTTTTTGAAATTGAACTTTAAAATTTTATTTCAAGAAAATACTGGCATAAAGAAAAATTTTTGCAAAAACCGCAAACGAATCGACCAATTTTTCCATTTTTTATAATCATTTGAAATTTCGGACCCTAAACTTTTATGCCCCCTATCTCCTTGGGAATACGTCTGGGACCCTTAGTCTCCTATTTAATATTATTTGTCTTTAAGTGTACTATAACCCCTTAAAGTTCTGCCCATATTTTATGAATCACCCTGTATTGTAAGATAAAAAAAAATATGTTATGATAGACATTATTTCTTTTCGCAATTTTATTATTCAGTATTTTTTTATCAACATTTTCAGCAGTCTCTAAGCATTTTACAGCTCTGGAACATTTTTCAAGAGATGCCAAGCTTTTATTCCTAAATATATCGAAAATGGCACCCTTCCTGGTTTAGAATTTTGCTGAGAAAGCACGCATTTACTCTTCATTGAAAAAAATTACTGAATTTACTTTTATTTCTTTGGCAACTGTGATGTATATTTTCCCATTAATCAGCTTTAGTCTCTATAATGGTGGAAAAACATTTGCATACGCTTCAATAAAGATTGGAAAAATAACTATTTTTACGACATCACATGAAGAAAATAAAAATTTCCATAAATACAATTAAAAAATAAATAAAAAATTGCATGCGTTGAGAAATTTTATGATTAAAATTGCAACAATTTGTTTAATATTTTTATAGACCATAACAATGTCTCGAGGTTGTTTATGTTACAAATTGTTTTACATAAAAAAATTTAGTACATAACGCTAAGTTTTTTATATTTAATTTAATAGTTGTATTTTTATGTGCTGTTTATTTATAAGGCTGAAACAGTTGACTTTTTTTTTTTTATTCTATTTTACACCACTTCCTCAAAACAAAAATCTTTTAGTTTCTTTGACAGTAATTCAAAAAAAAAAAAAAAAAAAACTTTAAAATGCATTATATATATATATATATACCGGGTGTCCTGAAAAGGACTGAACGATTTTAAAAATCAATAACTTGCAAACTTTTACAGATATTTAAAAAATTCTTGCACGAGAGTCATCTAAAAGGTCAAAAGTTTTTTTTCCTGCGATTCTGGATTTTAGTTCGAATTACAAACAATAGATGGCGCTGAGAGCGCTAGGTGCTGTGTTGAGACGGATATTGACGTCACTTGGCACTGAAGCAAAGTAAGGAGGTTAAAGCTATGGAGTGGATCTTATTCAAAAATGAACTTTTGCTTTTACCGTCCAATTTTGAATGCAATCCATATAATTTTGATTTTGCTGGCGTCAGCGCAATAATAGAGAAAAATATTATTTTCATGGTTACGACTCCTTTGAAATCGAAATGCGTGAAACAACAATGTTCGAATTACCGACTTTTTTTTTTTTAACATTCTAAGAATGTAAGTACTTTTGAGAACAGGATATCTTATTTATCTATTTATTTATCTGGATATCTTTTAAACCTTTTTTATGTCACCTAATCATGTCCTGTATTGTATTTTAAGTATGTGGGATTAACAGTTCATTTACAGGTACACCCAAAAGATTGCATCACATCATAGTCTATGGAGGAAAATCACTTACAGTGTATATTAATGAAATACACTATTTCAAATGTATTGAAACTGATATAAATCGCTGAATTTCAGTATAAGATTATTATGATAGAATAGAGTATTTGGTATTTATAGCATTTAACGTTCATTTACAGGGGCACACAAAAAGAAATCGGTTACTGTACTGTCTTTAAGTAATAACTGCTGGAAATGCGTTTTCAATTTCGGCATGCGCTTTTAAATTTAGCTGTTTTTTAGATACATTAGTAATTATATAAATGCATATCACCTATACTCGTCTCTGGTGCGTCCGTCCGTCTGTCTGTCCGCATATAACAGTGCAAAAATTACTCTGTCGAATCGTTTGAAATTTTAAATGTATATTTATTGACGAATTTTATCCAGTTATTTCAAATTTTATGAATATCGGATGTGTATTTCCAATACAGGGACAGTCAAAAGTATTCCGTTACATTATGGCCGACGGGGAAAAAGTTTCAAGTGCTTTTTGATGATATTACACCCGTCCGAACATAATGAAATTAACATGCATTTATGAATTAAATTTAAATACAAATGATGTAGAATATGCTGCACAAAGAATAGTTGTTATTTATTTACAGGGCCACACAAAATAATTATGTAACATAACGGTATAGAAGGGAACATACTTTGCGGCATATTTTAATTTTGTTACACATATAATAAAATTGTTATAAGTTACTTAGGTTTACTACGAATTTCTTACTGTGTAATAGAAAATATGAAATATTTACAGGGACACACAAAAGGTTTCGGAAACTATGCTGCATCAAAAATGCTGTACGCTAACGATAATTGCTTGAAGTTTTAAGTTTTGATATGATTTTTTTTTTTTAAGTTTCACTACATTTTTGCATGTTACGCTGTGTATATAATTGGTGCAAGTCATATACAGGGCTACACAAAAGAATTCGCACTCCTTACTAACAAGGAAGGTCTCCATTGGGGGCATACTCAGAATTTTTTGAAAAAAATACGAATTAAACTACTCATGTAGGTAATAAAGGATCAGTGAAAATTAGCGGCGGAATTACGTTATTAGATATGTAAAAAAATAAAATAGTTTGGAATAATTGGCGTGAAAAGCTGAAAGCGATGCGGGGTTTGGCGAGCAGTGCATTTCCTCACCAAAAGCAGACGATTTTAACGAATCTGAAAATTGATTTTAATTGACTTCACTGTTAAAAATCTGCAGCATTTACTGCAACGTCACTCCACTACTTTTATAGAATATCTCTCTTCTGACCAATGAGAATGCTCCATAGCACGGTGAATTGGCCGTTTTCTATAAAAGCGGTGGAGTGACGCTGCAGAAAATGGTACAGATTTTTAGCGGTGTTGTAGCTTGTGCAACATTGTTAAAAATCTGCTGCATTTTGCTGCAACGCACTCCACCGCTTGTATATAATATCTCTATTCCAACCAATGAGAAAGCTCCATTTCACGGCCAAGTAACCGTTTTCTATACAAGCAAGGGAGTGCGTTGCAACAAAATGCAGCAGATTTTTTACAGTGTATTTTTCAATTTGGAACAATTTTAATCAATTTAAATTGTGTTTTAAATGATAAAATATATTAATTTCATTTTGTTATAAGTACATATAAACGTATATGACAAAATTACACTTAAAGTAAAGTAAAAATGCAAAACTAAAATTACTTAAACTAAACTTATTTAAATAAATTGAACATAGAAAGTTTTTTCTTTAAAAAGTATTTGAAGCGTAAAAGCGTATTTTTCAAAATTTCGTTTTTTCGCCAACCGGAGATAAACCGCCAAATAAACGAAATTTTTATTATTTTTTTACGGACGTTATAAGGAGGTTCCGCAGAATCTTTTTTTATAAACATATATAACTATATGAGAAGAACATTCTGTATTTTTTTCAGATTTTTCTGAGTATGCCCGTATGGAGACCTTCCTTGTAAGTGTGTAAGTAAATATATTAAAGGTGGTTTGTAAATCAGTTATGCATTTTTTACGTTGAACAGCTTTAAGTATATTACAATATGTTTAAAGAATAGAAATGAAATGATATACAGAGGCACTCAAAAATTTTATTAATAGCCGGCTCTGGATGGTAATCTTTGGAAGTGTGATTTCATTAGTTTGAAGCATGTTTCGGTTTTAAATAGATTTTAGCTAGATAAATGGCGTGTATTTAAAGATAGTAGGAAAAGTACAGGGCTATACAAAAGAGTTCAAATATGCTTCCGTCTATTTAAATAAATTGCTAAATGTCAAATTTCAACTTAACATGTGTTTTTAACGCTTTCCAACATAGTTAAAAATGTTTATGTTTTCTATTTAGTTAGCCATCTGCCTGTTTGTCTTTCCAAACTCTATGCATAATTCATGATTCATTTTCACAGACACTCAGAACTATGCCATTACATTATGTTCTGTGAGGATAATTACATATGTAGCTCCTATATTCGTCATCTGGAATGTTCTTTTATCTGTCCGCACATAATAGCGCAAAAACTACCCAACAGAATGCTTTGAATTATAATATATATATACTCGTTGCAGAATTTTCGTTACTTATTTAAAGATTTATGAAAAGCGAATCAAAGCTTAAAAGGATATTAATAAATGTTTTCTTCATTCTATTAAAATCTATTCTGCGTGACTAATTCAAAGATATCCAATGATAGGTGATGATTCTAGGTTGTCATTATGATTATGGGTCATTTAAGATGGAGGTAGTATTATTTCCCTATTAGCATGAATTCAATATACATAATCGTAATAAATTTAGTATTTGAGTATTTTTTCAAAAGAGTGCAACAGCTATTGCACCAAGTTTTCAATGTTTATACTACAAATGTTCTTTTTTCTAAAGAATAAACCATTTCCGCAATGTTTTTACAACATACATAAAACTCTACTAAAGAACTTCTTTAAAACAAACTAGCATTTCTTAGAATATAATAAATTTTTTAAAATAGCAAAATTGATTAATTTTTAACAACAACAACAAAAAAAAAATTACTAAATCGTTTCACTTTATTTTAAAATATGATGCACAAAGTATTCTTTAAATTAGATGATAAAAAGTAATTTAATCCGAGAAAATACGGCTTTCTTAAATGTAAAATCGTCTGCAAAACTCGTATGCTGCTCGTTAAATTCATTTCCAGTTTCCAATCGCTGCTATTATATAAAAGGATTTATTATTTCCATGACAACAACACATTTCATTGAAATTATACCGACTGAGTCCAAAATCGGGCTTCATGTCGAGTGCACAGGTCAAAAGTATGTTGTTCAATAAAAACAAATAAACAAAAGTTCAAAATCGGGACCTAAGAGCAAGATTACATTGTCAAACCAGACCCACTCCACAGCCTTAAACTCCTTACTTTGCTTCAGTTCCAAGTGACGTCAATATCCATCTCAACACAGCACCTAGCGCTCTCAGCGCCATCTATTGTTTGTAATTCGAACTAAAATCCAGAATCGCAGGAAAAAAACTTTTGACCTTTTAGATGACTCTCGTGCAAGAATTTTTTAAATATCTGTAAAAGTTTGCAAGTTATTGATTTTTAAAATCGTTCAGTCCTTTTCAGGACACCCGGTATATGTATGTATGTATGTATTGGTGCGAATGAAATATAAAAATAGTAGTCTGTGGCAACCACGTTTTTATATTATTATTTAGAAATAAAGTAAAATTTTTATTTAAAAAAATTTAGATGATTGTATGGAATATTTTTAAGAAAACGTGTCGTTTATTTTATATAATACGAACATTATGCAATTTCAGTTAAATATAAACTAATTTTTGAAAATTAGGTAAGCCTTATTATTATTATTTCTGCATTTTCTGCTGGATTGGTTAGAATATGTCACTAAAAATTATTTTACAAAAATCGTTATTTTGCAAAATAATGTAATATTCACCAAAAGGTTAATTTATCGAAAAATATAGTCTTCATTTAAGATGAGATTTCTTTAAATTAAAAGAAATTTCAAGCTTATAAGTATAACCTCAAATTAAAAAAAATAATAATAACATAAAATTATATCATTATAATGCCTCTTTTTTTCCGTAAATTTTAATCAACAGTTCCCACAGCTTTTGAAGAATGAATATCTTTTGGATAACCCTGTCAAAACTAATGTAGCAAAAGCACTCAAACTGCAGATTACGATTAAGTGGCTTATTGTAATACACTGTGTTCATTTTTATGCGAATAACATGTATACTGGTAGAGAAATTAAGGTTTTTATAAAAATGGTCCCAAATTTTGCCAAGTTTTTTTTATTATAATTTGCAGAATTCTTAATAATAAAGTAACATTTTTTTCTGAAAATATGTCAAATAATATTGCACACAATATCCTGTAATAATAATTAAAAAATAATAAAAATTGTACAATAAATGAGTAGGTTTAGTAAATAATTTTTCTCTGCGCATGCGTCTACGATATCAAAATTTCATTTGCACATTGTCTTAGCTAAATTTATAGAGCAACTTTTGTGAAAGTCTCAAAATCATAGATTGAAAATTCGGAAAGTAATCGTTTATAGAATAAGCATAAAATTCGTTGTTCCCAAAATGAAGCAAAAAATGAGAGATTTTATCCAAATGTAGTAGTACGTCCCATATTGTCTATTCTATATTGACACTAATCAATGAATATATGGATACGACCCCTCTTGTTTTTGCTTCATTTTGGGAATAACGGATTTTCAACTTATTCTATTGACGATTATTTTCAGAATTTTCAAACTATGATTTTTCCGACTTTCACAAAAGTTGCTCTATACATTTAGCTAACATAATATGCAAATGATATTTTGATATCGTTGACGCATGCGCAGTGAAAAATTATTTAGTAAACCTACTCGTTTTTCATACAATTTTTTTTTTTTTTTTAATACTGATTACAAGGTATTATGTGCAATGTTGTTTGTCACATTTTCAGAAAAGAATATTATTTTATATGAAGAACTTAGCAAATTATAAGCAAAAATCTTGGGAAAATTTGAGACTGTTTTTATAAAAACCTTAATTTTTTTACGAGTCTATGCTATCGACATAAAAATGATTTTATTTTTTGTGTCGATTTTATGATGATTTTATATTAAATGATTTTATTTTTATATTTTTATTTTTATCACAGTTTATTACAATACGCCACTTAATCATAGTATACAGTTTGAGCGCTTTTGCTACATTAGTTTTGACAGGGCTATCCAAAAGATATTCATCATTTTTTAATTTGCTGACTGTTCCCTATGAAGTTTCGAGAAAACATCTTCATGGAAATATATGACCTGTACTATTATGTTTATACACTGAGAGTTTCAGGATGATTCCTCATGTATTTTTCTAGATATTTAACAAAATGTCTAAAATCGCAAGTGGACGGTCATCAATGGCCAGGTAGTGTATATGCTTAAAATTTTGACCTATAACCGTTTTCGGAACAGACAAATTCTGTTCTTAACATGAGAAATTATTGACTAACACCGGAATTTACAAACGCTTTTTTTAGAAATTAAGAACTTATTTATTAAACTGTTATTCTAAAAACAAAATTTCATAAAAATATTCTTGGTGCTATTTGAAGATTCTGTAACAAAATTAGATGAGCCCAGATTGGGACTGTGGTGCCGGAAAGGGTTAAGAATATATCCTCCAGAGAAATTTTTAAAACTGGAATAATTTACTTAGTTATAGCTATTTTAGGGTAACTAAGCCCGTCACTCTGGAGCAAATCGGGCAATAGACAGTAGACAAAGATCGACTACCTGAACATTTTTGGTATTGTAACGACTTGACTCGTCACCAATAGAATCACGAATAAATCATTTAAAATAGTACTATCCTAACAACTGCACACCTACATATTTCTTTTTCTCACGACACTAAATAACTGCATTT